>CM059363.1:0-600000 GCA_030324255.1 Phytophthora capsici
GCGTTCTGAAGAACAGACTCGGAAGTGGAATGAACAATCAGAGAGACTGAAGTCTGGGTATGCCGTAGGTAATGCTGTGTGGCTTTATATCCCCAAAGTACAAACGGGTTTGAGTCGCAAGCTAGCACACATGTGGCATGGACCATTTCGAATCGAAGATATGTTGGACGATTTCCGCGTAAGGCTCAAGGTCGAAGGCTCAGGTTACCGCGTGAATCCTTGGGTTCACGTGAGCCGTCTGAAACCTAGAGTTGTGTTTCCTAGAAGGCCCGTGATGGAACTGGCGATTGTTGAAGGTGATGACTTCGATACAGCGCTACTCACAAAAGATAGTTGGGAACCCGAGTCTGAGAATGATGAGTATGAAGTGGAAAGGATCCTGGGCACACGATGGATCAAGCGGACACGGACGTCCAAATGGCTCCGTGAATACCTCGTCAAGTGGAAGGGGTATGATGAAACTGAGTGGCTGCCGTTATCGAAGTTGAACTGTGGAGCCCTGCTGTATGAGCTCAATCAGAGTGCGAAAGCAAGGGCTCGTTTCCAAGCCATGCAATCCAGCCACGCTCACCCCAGAGTTTAACGCCACAATTTCTATGGGAAGAAAAGTCAGAGGTCTGAAGATGATTTTCAAGACTCCAGAGACGCTGAGGAGCAAAATCGTCTTCAGAGGTCTATTCTTGAGAGAAATATCTTTCGGATTGTTGATGAGGAAGTGGTTGAGAAGACGTCTTGGTGGTGAGAGTGACTTGTGAAATTTCGAGCGGCTCGTGACACTGTGGATGTTATCGCGAGATTGGTGGATGCAAGTTATGCTGGAAAAAAAGTAGAATGGTAGTACTCAAGACTGGTGACGAGATTACGACTGGGAATTGTACTGGATTCTGATTACGCTCCGAGATAAAAGATGGCTAGAAATGAAGATGTGATTCCCAGAAGAGGTGACATTTGGAGATCACAATTTCTGCCGGGTCACAGGATTGGAGCCGCGCTTCACTGAAGGAATTGCTTCCTGTTTCAAGCTGTCGGGGACGAACTTCATCCAGACAGAGTCAGCAAGTGCAGTGGCCAACTGAGTATGCGCAGGTTCTTCGTCGTCCATCTCCTCCAGTTGCTCATCCAAGTCGAGTGGATCCGCACCACCGAGATCAGCTACGTGAGGATCTTGCCAAATCCACGGACAAAGCTTGTCACTGAGGGTCTAGATGCCCGGCTCGAAGAAGAGGGTATCTGGGAAGGTCTTGCACATGTGGGATCCTTTGACCAACTTACGGTATTGCCGGAGAAGAGCGTTCCGACCGAGTGCACGCTGACTGTAGAGATCTGCGGAACGAACGTCGGCGTCAACGTCTATTGTAACCCAGTGAGTTCGTTCCCAGAACGCCTGAGGATGCTTGTGCATACAGACCACAAACGAGTCAACAAGTTCCCGGGCTGCTGAACTCAGAGAACCCCGCTTGTGCAAATGGAAGTCTTGAATGCGATTCTGGAACATGAAATCCCAGGGAGTCGGTGTTGGAAAAGCAAAGTTCAACTCAGCAGTTACGAGTTGAAGTTGAAGTTCTCTGGTCTCGACATCGGCATCGAGTGAGCAGACATCGACGGAGTGCGCTACTGGCTCGTGATGACTGCAGGAAGAGAAGGAGTGACGTAAGAGAGCTCACTCGTTAGTTGTGGAAGCCGTCAGGTAAGAAAGCGAACGAAGCAAGCGGCGGAAACAGTGCGGCATCGCAACGAACGAAAGCAGCTCGTGCATTTGGCTACATAAGAACGATGACGTCAGGGATGAAGGTGACGGCATTGTTCATGAACGTACAGCGATCGCAGTGACAGGTGAGCAGCTAGGTGAGAGATAGCTGTAGTGAGCGATGAGCTAGCAGTTGAATTTCACTTTCAGTTTTACCATCAACTCATCAAGTGGTCATCTACTCGACAGCAAACCTCTCGCGGTTCCTGAAAGTGCAACAGTCGGATCCATCTTCAGTAACGCAGTGTACACTTGGGATCCCCAGCGACGCTTGACCAACTCGCTTGCATGCTTATGAATCTCGTACTCAGGGAAGCCTGCGGTTTGTCCAAGAGATGACTTGTAGATGCTGACCCGCTGCACGCGGACGCCGAAGTGAAGCCATGAAAGGACATTGCCATCAAGAACTTCTACGATCTGGAGCTCGTCCACCGTCAGAGAATCATATGCCTTGTGGGACAACGAGCGACGACGCGAAGTCGATCCTGAAGGCGGGTTCTTGGTGACCTGACGACGAGTGGTCTGCTGACGTCGATGTCCCGACGAAGCCCTCTTGTATTTTTTGGTTTTCTTGGGCGGATGTGGTGGAACATCTGTGTCTGAGCTGCTTTGGTCACGAGAACGTTTGGAACCCTTATTAGTGTGACCATCAGGCTCAGAGCCACTGTCAGACCCCTCGTCACCGTCCTCGTCCTCTGAAGGAGACCCATCGGAAGGCGGCGCTTGGAAATCAGGGTCCGCCGTGGTGCCGCCCGCTGTAGACTCCACATCTTCATCTGGATACGGCACATGAGCATCCACAGGCTCCCAGGATGGTGCTAGCTGGTCGAGGTTCACGAGTCGATCCAAGCGCCCATCGGCCATCTTGTAGTATACTTCGGGGACGTATCTGGACCACGGAGACGTATCCAGATGCCGCCAGTACATCATGCTGACCAGCATCTTCACCAGTTGTGGTTCACGGAAGAGGCCATGGCACGCACGATCAGAACTCAGCCAGTACATGGCTTTCTCGTACTTGATCCCTACCAAAAGTGCCTGACGAAGATCCGGTCGAACCTCCTTCCAGACCACGTTTCCAGGAAGCACTCTTCTTAGGGACAGAAGTCTTCTCACCCGCCTTGCGCACAGAGGCTTTCCCTGGTGTTTGTCGACTTGGGCGACGTTGGATATTGGGAGGAGACGTTTTGTTCTGAGACCTGGACTTCCCCGTAGGCTTCACTTATGGCTGTTTTCCTGACAACGTCTTGGACGACTTGAGCGGAGATTCGCAGACTTGGATGACGTGCGAGGTCGCGTCCGGTCGAGCACCACCGGAGTTTTCTCCGTAGCAGCAGCCGTGGATGCCGCCGCCGCCTTGTCGAACGCTTGCTGAAAGTCAGGAACCGGATCACGCCGCTTGTCCATGGAAGTGACGTTGATGACAGTGTCCCAAGATTGTAGCCGTTTCAGTCAATTCCGAGCTCCTGACAAATGGATGGAACCGCAGTGCCGTCCTGATAATGTTCCAGCAGTTCGTGAAGCCGGTCCCAGTTACCGGAGATGTCGGTGTTCTTCTGAAGAAACTCAGCGAAGCCCCAAATGTCGATAGCCTTCACCACCGGACGATCGTTCAGGAGACGAATGTGCACTTCAGCATCGGCGAGACGAGCCTTGAACTCCGCGTTGGCAGCCTCCAGAAGGTCGATATGATCCTGGTACCGGGTCTTGAGGTCTTGCATCTCAGACTTCAGACGCTTCTCGACTTCATCAGAGGCATTCAGAGCTTGGCCGACCTCACGATACCAGAAGTTACAATTGAAGAGCCACTCACGGGTGAGTTGATCACACCGGTTCTGAGCAGCAACGGCGTCAGTCATCGCCGAAGTTCCTTGGGTCTCCACTTGCTCCCGGAGACGACGATGCGCACTCGCCATGATCTTCAAGAAGCCTGAAGTTTTGAAGACGCGCTCGGCTAGTCTGTCCACTGAGAGATGAGCCAAGAGAGACATCAACTCACGCTGTGCTGCAATGGAACCCAGGCTTCCGTCGAGATCCCGAGGATTCATTGCCATCGAACGCGGTCGTAGAATGTCACCCTCGGTGACTTCGGGAATAACATGCTCGAGCTCGTCCACGTCATCACGTGAGGGGTACTGGTACCCCACCAGGCAGCTGGACCCTCCATAACTGTCAGAAACGTGTTCCCCCTGACGAATATCAGCCGCTCGAGCTGGTACGCCAACCAGGAAGACAGGGCCATCATACCGAGGAACCCTTGCCGTCCAGTTTGCAGGCACATCAGGACGTAGGACCGCATAAGCTCCTTGTGCCAACCTCTGTTAGAAGCCCTCTGTTGAGAAGAGCATCGGCGTCGGAGATACGTACCATGTGTGACGTCTCATGCGCAGCCACCACTTGGTCATCACTACGAGCAGAGGCCACCGTGCCACGAGTAGACGCTGGCGCTTGGGCTGGGGCGCTTGAGCTGCCACCAGGCGAGATGGCTGTGCCATCACCACTACCGTGAAGAGAAGAAGCCGTTGCCGAAGCAGGAGTATCTCCTAGGGCGTTGCCGGTCGAAGAAGACGATGGAATGTCGCTTGATTGAGTCGCGAAGTTGTCGGACATGATGGGTTTGAAGTTATTTTTAGAATGTGGGCACCAAGGTCGTGTGGATATTTCTTGTTGGGGTTTGGAGTTTATGATGGATTGATTTCGATTGGCTAGAGAGACAGGGGGCCAGAGGCTCTGAAAACATGGAAACTGACAAAGAGTTGCCGCAGCCCGTCAATCTGAGAACCGACGTTTTCTGCGTTTTAGAGGCCTGGTCATGATCCACAGCTTGGGAGAAATTTCCTCACTGATGGATCGTGACCAGGAGGGGTGGTTGTGAGATTGCTATTTCCGGTTTTCGAGCGAACGGTCGCTGGCTCTCTGTGATGTGTTTGTGTGGATATACTGGCTTCTGGGAGAAAGGGGGGGGGGTGATATGTACCGGTTCTGTGGTGTAATATTTTGGTTTGTGGATTCATCCATCGCCGGTTTGTAAAGGGGCCCAACGGGTTGGAAGTGCTACCCAAGACTGTGCACAAGTCTGGGCACACTAGCACGCAGTCCAACCACCGGACTTTCCCCGACGACGAGTGCCTAAGTTCTGGTGGAAACTTACTCAGATTGAATGTATCTCTGAGGGACCTCGTCCCGTTACACCCATGAGCGACGATTGACGGCTCAAGGATCCCAACCAAGACCCACAGGACCCAAGAGGCCCGAAGTGCCCAAGTGTCATGTGCCGTACGTCGCCTACCCAAGACACCCCTGAGGACGTTGCGTGTATTGAGCATTGAAGCTCTACACCCTGAGAATGATCGTCTCAAGTCTGACGATCAAGCTTCTGAGTCTGAGAACCAGAAGTCTAAGAAATGCCACTCTGAGGACCAATGCCAGAGTGAAGACCGATACCGATCCCAGACCTCTCACACGATGATTACCCCAAGTCCCAAGCATCCCCAGTAAGCCCAAGTATGTCCCGGTTGACGTTCAAAGAGTTCATGTGTGTTAAGCATAGCTCTACACCCCTGGGAATCAAGTCACATGTCTGAAGATCAAGCCTCCAAGCCTGAGAAGCATAATGATCACCACTCTGAAGATGAATGCCAGAGCCAAAAAGATCGCGTACCAGACATGTACCCAGTGAAGTCGATGTCTCACCATACTGAGTCCAAGTCAACCCGGAGAATCCAGTCCGACACAAAGTGACACGCAACCTGAAGGCTACATAATGATGCCTCATCGTGCCCACTCATCAAGATCTACCGCACTGACTCCAATACTGAGACCAAGAGAAGATTCCCTGACACATAGTGAAACCAAGACGACCTGAGATACGAAGACTGACTGCAAAGAACCCAGAAAGAAGACCAAGAAGAAGATCGAAGTATGTATATGAAGAAGACATGACAGAAGATACATGTTAAATAGAGTTCAATTTGCCTCGTGAAGCTCAAGCTATCGAGTCCCATTTGCTGTGTATATAGCCGTAACAAGGTTTGGGGTTACGTGATCTCTCGCCTTCTTCCAACCCCTTTAAGCTGAGATCAGCGTAACGTAGAGACCTGAGGTGACCCGCCTATTCCATTTCCTAGTTGGGTCGTTTGTCTTGTCTCTAGCGGTAGCCCATTTCATATTGCTCGTTTGGACAGGTTCTGGGAGCTAGACAGCCGCTATCAGGACGCTTGATTGACTGTTGTATATAACCGATTGTATTGGTTTATTTCCCTCTATATATTAGAGGGTGGTGCGCGAAAGGAACGGGTTTCAGACGGTATCACTTTTTTGGGTCAAACTCTGCGCAGGTCAACTCGTGCGCAACTCTCTTTTTGGGTCAAATCCTGCGCAACTTGCGCAGAGTTTGATCCTTGGAAAGGCCATAATAATTATATATGATAGAACTGTAAAAACTTATTTTGTATTGTTGTGATATTTTATTTATTATTAGAGTGACAGTGTAAAATATGTTTAGTTTGTTCTTTAATCTTAGTATGCCATTTAGGGCGTGCGCTTAGATAGGCCGTTGTCTATCGGGTGGCGTGGGTTCAAACCCCACTCCTGTGGAGAAGCTCGATGCTTGAGGCAAGTGTCGTGTGCAAAGCCTCTGTCAGATCTGAGACATAACCAAGGACCTGGGTCCGACACGCTCTTCGGAGTGAGTCTCCTATGATCAGACTTGGCTGAATTATCGCGAGTAATAACCCACCGCGAGAGTTCAGTCGTTAAGTCGTTTGGCAGATGGTAAACGGGATCATTCCCTGGGCACAAACGTTCTCGGTTAGCCAGAGACCTGTTTCTTGGTGACACCTTGGACGAGGACGCTTTCATCACCATAAAACCGACCTCGAATAATGTTCCAAACTTCTTCTGGAGTGAGAGTCACGTCTTGGATACCAACTTCATCTGTTGCTAACAACATTTGCTGCTTGCAATTTACAAACCTTGGCGCAGATCCATCGGGAGCTTGGACCAATTCTGGAACACAATCAGATTTGTGTCTGCCTTGCACGACGACGCCCTGTCGTGAAGCATACAACTTAGCCGAACAATCGGTACGGCGGTAGGCGCTGCAGCGATAGTTTGTAGTTTCCCCACCAGCATGGTAAAACGAGTACGTATACCCGAGGTATGTTACCGATTTAGAACCTGCCACAACTGCCACACCATCTGAAGGCCCATCTGTAAGTCGACCATTCTGACGCCCTTCAACAGGATAACCTTCACTCTCCCCACCCAAAATGCCCTCATCTTCAACTGGACGACCATCATTCTCCTCATCACCACTTTCATCAACGTCACCATCGCTCGCGCAATTCCATAGTGATCCGGAGCTTGACGACCGGTTGGACCTCATCTCGGTATAGCGTGGGTCATCGTCATCGTCGTTACGATCGTAACTCCAATGAGAGTCGGATGGTGACGACTAATTTCGGTGTGTCCGGACGACACATCGCTCATGGTAGAACCATGGAAAGAACCGCTTTCAGCTGTGGGGACAGTGCCAACGTCGTTGTCGGGGGTGAAGTCCGGTCGAAACATTTTGTCGGTAGGACGCTTGGTTGAGCTTGTCAGTGAAGTTGACTTGATAAGATTGAAAATGACATGCTGGCAAATAGGCAATGCATCGTTGCTTTCATGAGTAAAAAATGCGATCAAACAAAATCTCCTACACGTTCCACATCTCACTGTGATACAGTCCCATGTAGGTGTTGCTATAAGTTCTATCAGCGTCCCACCAATCGTTTCGTAACGAACATGCAGAATTTTTACATTTCCAGTTATATTTAATCTATATTTCGTATAAAAACACATAAAACCTGAAGGTGGTGATATTTTTGACCAAAAACTGGCCCAAGAAAATTGTTGCGCAGGAGTTGACCCAAAAAGAGAGTTGTGCACGTGTTGACCTGCGCAGAGTTTGACCCAAAAAAAAATCACTCCGTTTCAGACAGGCCAGGGGTCAAACCCTAAACCCTAAACCCTAGACCTGGAGGTACTAGTCCACCGTCCAAGGGCCAGGAAAGAATAAGTGACGGTTGTGTATATTGCATATTTGTATTGAACTCTGTTAATTGGTTGATCACCTTCTAAGTCTAAGCCTCCAGGGGCTGAATTTGCGATATTCACGTGCCTGGTTTTTGGACTTCTTCACTACTTCTCTGACTACCTACTCTGAGGATCACTTGGGATTCCAACTCCAGAAAGAACCCCGCAAAGGCTTCGAACGTCTTCGGCACTGGTCTCGCACGGAGCTCCACTACACTGTCTACGGTAATTAGTCTAGGTGCGAAAATAGTCTCAGTTCAAAAGTAGTCTAGGTCAGACTATTTATTGTTTAGCCAAAATATCGAGATTCATAAATAGTCTGACCAACACAGGTTCATAAATAGTCTGACCTGAGCCGTGTGGGTAAGAGTGCACATTGGTACTCAGTACGGCTGGGTTCGAGTCACCAATTACTTTTTTCTTTCTCACAACAATTGGTTTTGATATTTGTGGTCGGTTTCTCAGCTTTACCCGCATCTCCAAGACATCATCAAGAAGCACGAGGCCCATTTTGAAGGCGAGCCTGTTGACACGGAAAACGCGTAGAAATACAGCAAGGTTGTGTTAAGTGTCGATTCGAATCTGGCGAGTAGCCAGATCAACCAGGCGGTTACAAAACCGTCTGGCCGAATCTTGAGAGAGGATGATAGGCTTTGTTGGTGAAATTTACCAACATCCTGTCATCACCGATAAGCAAGTACAAGAGGTGTTCTAAGTTATTGGATAGCCTCAGGCAGAGAGAGAGCCCTGCCACCAGCCGTGCGATGAGGACTTGGAGGCAGAGGTCGAGCGCGCCCGAGGACGCAGTCCGAGGACGAGCTCACTTTCCAATCTGCCTCAGGCTGAGCACTCGCCTAGGGAATAAGGTAGATAGGAATTAAAGTCTTAATACACTGTAGTGAGTTTCCTACAAGAGTTATCGGTCTTCATTTTAACAGGTTGTCATTTGCTAACATAGATAAAACATTGGAAAGAATGAAAATTTAGTCTTAGTTGGAGCAGTCGTCTGAGCGACGACCCTCCACGCTGGGGTTTGACGGTTCGAGTCTCACGTTTTGTGTATTTTTTTGTGACCGGTCGAAATTCATAAATAGTCTTAGCACTTAAATAGTCTGTGCCAGACTATTTAATGTGTATGACCTGAGAAACCATACACACAAAATAGTCTCGGTCAGACTAATTACCGTAGACAGTGTAATCTTTACCCCAAAACACTTGATCCAGGAGGTATCATATTCCTCAGACAACGGACCAACGAGGTCCCTCAGAGATACATTCAATCTGAGGAATTTTTAGGCACTCGTCGTCGGGGAAAGCCCGGTGGTTGGACTGCGTGCTAGTGTGTCCAGACTTGTGCACAGTCTTCGGTAGCACATCCAACCCGTTGGGCCCCTTTACAAACAGGCAATGGATGAATCCACAAACCAAAATATTACACCACAGAACCGGTACATATCAACCGCGCCCCCCCCCCCCCCCCACACACACACACATCATAAAGAGCCAGCGACCGTTCGCTCGAAAACCGGAAATAGCAATCTCGTACATATTGACTGAGTACTTAAGGACCGTCGCGGGCACGTGGAAGCTATTCGCGCAGAGCGTGTAGCTGCCGCAAAGAAGGAAGCCATTACTGCACGCATGGACGTAATGGACAATAAGGTGAGAACGAGAGCTTCCTCTGCAAGGTTGAACGGCCAAGAAGACCTCAACAGTGCTCTTCGTGAGGTGATGGAGCAGCTAAATGCAGAGGACAATGAAGGTGAGCCGTCCGATAACGATTCGGACTACGTTGAGGGAGACACCGAATCCAGCACCGGATGTGATACCGTATCCAATATTGGCGGGGACGCCGGAGTGGGTACCGGATCTGGCACTGGATCCAGCAAACGTAATAGAACTGGCGACACCGGACGTTCTGTGGAGGATGTGGAGATGGAGGATGCTTCTGTGCCCAGCGGGGATGACGGTCTGGAAGAGGATAATGATGACGCTGAAGACAGCGATAAATCTAACATCGAAAAAGGCGACGAGGTGAGAAGCTCTGAGTATGAGAGTGCGTCTGATGTCTCGCAGAATCGACACCGGAAGTCGAACCCGAAATCGCCCAAAAAGGCTTCACGCAAGACAGCACGGACGGAACTGCGGTGTCGCCTAGAGGTGGGAACGATGACGATGAAGGTGCGTTTCTCGAAGGTTTTCCACGTCGGGCACTTCAATGAAGCTTTCGAGTCATTTCAAGCTGCAACGTCCCAAAACGTTTGGACGAGTACATCCGTATTGAGCCGCAACAAGCAAATGCGTGCGGCGGTAGCTCGCGAAGTCTCGTCAACGGGTGACACTAGCGATGTCGTGGAGAAGCACAAGGGAACACACTACATTCCGAAGGAATGTGTCAAAAACTGCAAAACAGTTCGGCGCACTAACGGTCAAAGTCAAGGTGTACGTGGATCTGTACAGCGAAAGCATCGGAAGGTCCGAAGCACGGCGTGTACGGCAAAAGTAAACGCACGGGTTATTTATGGATATTCGGGGTGGAGCATTGCCGTGAAGGCAAGTGGTCACCATAATCATCCCGTCACAAAGCACCAGTGGTGTAACTACGCCGAGAACAAGACGATCACTGATAAAGGTCTCATTCATGACGCATCTGAGATACACAATGCTGGAGCTCATGCAAAAGGTACCCTGTCTTATCTGCGAGAACAGTCGGGTGGGTATCAGCGTTTCTGTGGGCTTCCGGTGTCGGTCCGGTGTACTGACGTAATGTGGTATATGCATCTTTTTCAATAGGCAAATTGGTTGCTCTACGCGACGTCCATAACATGATACAGAAGTTCAAAGCAGAGCAGAGGACTGGTCTTACTGACGCGGAGCGCGCACTTGCTATTCTGGTCGAGTTTGCACTTGAGGCGGATGGGAACGCAGCGGAGATAACGGTTGACGCGAAGCCGAAGAGCGCGCGAGTCGTTACGTTCCAAAGCACTCGTATGAGGCGCTTGTTTCGAGCCTTTTCTGAAGTGAGTTTGGTCGACTCCACGCACAATACCAACGCGAATCGGTACAAGCTCTTCAGTTTTGCGGTTCACGACTTGTACGGGAAGGTTCGTGTGTTTAAATATTATGATATATTTAATCTTGTGTCTTACAACCCGATAGGGCCAGTTTGTTTCGCATTCCTTGGTAGAGAACGAAGAGAAATTTAACTTGCGCCTCGCGCTCGGTATCGAGAGTTTCAAGAACCTGGACCCGGCATGGTCCAAGATCCGGGTGTTTATGACGGCCAAAGGGATGCACGAGAAAGCCGTGTTGCAGGAAGCGTTTCCGGACGCCCGTCAGCTCTTGTGTCAGTGGCACGTTGTCAGCCCTTGTGTCAGTGGCACGTTATTACCTGGTTGAGAAAGCAGGCTACGCGGCTGGCCCCATCATGCAATGCGAAAGTGAAGGCGATCATGAAAGCTCTTGTCTACTCGCGTAGCACACAGGAGTACGAAGACCAAAAGGAATCTTTGCTGGAAACGCTGGGAGGAAACAAGGAGCACCCGATGTTCTCTTACTTCATGAAAAATTGGGACAACAACCAAGACGAGTGGGCTTCGTATCGCCGCGGTAATATCGAGCACCTGAACAACAACACCAACAACAGGTTGGAGTCGAAATGAGGCAAAGTGAAGCAAGTGGAGTCTACATTTACACTGGACGAAACGATCTCTACGTTGATAACGCTGCAGCGGATCGCCGAGGACGAATGCGTCGCTCAGTATCACCGAGTTGGAAGTCGCCCACACTATGATGAAGACGATGAATTGGCGGCGCATCTTAGCGACTACGCCTTCGATATGGTGGAAGGACAGTTTGAAATGGCTACCGGACCCAAAGCTGACTACAAACTGGATTTGAGCGTTCCCAGCCAAGCGAAGTTGACACGCCCGGGTACAGGAACGAAATATGTTGTAGACACATCGGTGAGTTTGTATAGTTTCGGTACCTTCCGGGGGCAATCCGGTTACGAACCTATTTTCCGGGGTGATTCCGGTATAGTATCTAACTTATATTCTGTGTTTTTAACGTTTTGTGCCGTTTAGACATCGTCCTGCGACTTTATCTTCATACTCACGTGCCTATTACCTTGCCGTCACGTCTTGTACGTTCGTCAAAAATGCAATTATGAGTCAGTCATTCCTCCGGTCCGGACGTTTTCTAAACGCTGGCTTGTGCGAGCACCTCAGAACGATATTGTCAAGGGCGGTGTTAGGAAGATCAGCTGTGCAGCGACCAGTGAACAGAGTGCAGTGGCCCCTACGGACAAGTATATTAAGTCGAAGGCTCTTGCTGAAAAGATAGTGGTCCGCATGAGCTTGCGGTCCACACCAACATATCAAGTGGCCTACGACTGGCTGCAGGGGTTCTAGCGAGCTCTACAAGGAGGAGTTTTTCCAAGGTTTGTATCCGAAACGTCAACAGGTGCCGTACAATCGCGTCTGTTACAAGTGCCATCGAGAAAATCGACAAAGCTGACCCATATTTCGTTCACCTGTGCGCATGAGTCCACATTTACAGCAGAGTCCAACGAAAGTGAGCATGAAGTTGAATACGAGCGACCTACCTCGGTAGAAGAAGCCGTCGGTAACGAAGATGGATCATCGTCTGAGCTAAAACCCACAAGCCTTTCTCCTCCTGCACACGAGCGCGTTCCCATACAGACTGTACCAAGAGTCACAGGAGACAGTACCGGATTGACACAGAAAAACACCGGAACGGGACCAAACGCTACTGAGATCAAAGATGGTCCCATTTCATTCGTACCTCCCCACGTATCCGTGGGATGTCGAGACGGGAGAATCGACGATTAGCGGATAAAAGGGAGCTTCAAGTAGCTCGAGATGTAGCCGTGACAATCTGAAAAGACAAGCAGATGAAGGACCCGTTTAGATGAGGTAGCTATCCTCTTGGAAAGCAATTACAACATGGGGATCGCCAAGGATAAAGTGGACCCTTTAGACCTTAAGGATGTTGAAGTCCAAGGGACACTATCCGTTAGACCTTACCATGTTGGGCAACGTGTGCCAAAGATAAACGAGTTGATTCAGTTGGACAAGATCAAGGATGCGATCAATGCTATCAAGGCTAGTGTGGTGTAGCGGGATCGGCCAAAATGTGATTAAGGCCAGATCCTGATACCACTTGCGCCCAGACACCTACTAACGGAGGGGGTGCTCCGATGATCCGTAATCTTGTGCTGAGTGTGTTCACCTTGTGTACCCGTCGGTGGGCGGGATCTGCTCTTCCAGGAAACTTCGAAGAGGTCTTGGTGCGAAGGGTGACTGTCTTGGCGAGACGTGGGGTAGCGTGGAAGTCTTCGCTCTACCGCCGGGTAGTAGATCCAGATCCCAAGCGAATAAGTCTAACTTGGATCTGGCAGCCGGATCTGGATCCGGGCTGGTCAGTTGGCCTAGTGGCGGGGTGTTCCTTGTCCTTTCCGTTGCTTGCCGCATCCAATAGCGGGGTCTTGAGAGTTGAGAGTAGATAGATCTTCGGGCCAAGCAATAAAGTCCCTTAGATCCTATATGCACTTACGGTAGATCACTAGTGTAGGCTAAGCTGGACAATATATTATCCAGTCTTATACCTTACAGCTAGATCAACTACACTTAGCTTCCTAACACCTTTGAGGGCCAATATTCGTTCCCGTTTCCTGGTGTAGCTAAGGCACTTGCGTAGATCAAGGCAAATTCGAGTCTGATTTACAATTATACCGATCCCATCCTAAGGCTTATCATCCGGATCCTCACGCTATGCAACATCTGGATCCTGCACCTTTTACACCGATAGTCATCACATGTTGTGTCCTCACCTAGATCTTGGATCTCGGTAACTTGGATCCTAGTCGGGATCTCAGATCTTGGCCTTCAGCTGGATCCGGATCTTCATGGAGTCTTGGATCTGGAGGATCTGGATCTGGATCTGGAGGATCTAGGATCTTGGGATCTCGGGATTTTGAATCTTGGGATCTTGGATCTGGAGGATCTGGGCCTGGGACCTTGGGAATCTTGGATCTTGGGATCTGGAGGATATGGGATCTTGGAATCTCGGGATCTTGGATCTGGATCTAGAGGATCTTGGATATTGGGATATCAGGATTGTGGATCTTGGGGATCTGGATCTGGAGGATCTGGGTCTGGGACCTTGGGGATCTTGGGATCTTGGGATCTTGGATCTGGAGGATCTGGGTCTGCCGATGTTAAAGAGGTCATGTACTTACGTTAGATGGCTAACTATACAATCCTGAAATCGCTGAGGGTTTTACATCCCGAGTGCCCTGTTGCTATTACTGACTGTTTTCTGGAAGACCAAACGAGTCCTGATACTGTTGAAGTCTTTGACTGATCGCCTTTGGGTCCTGTTGATGGTCTTGATCCGTTGAAATCCAGTCCTGCAAAAAGTTCCAAATCGATGTTGGAACTAATCCCCGATGAAGCGTTGCATTGGTGAACCTCGATAGTTCCTTTGACTTAATAATTGCGGCAACTGCTTTGTTTGCTTAGAATCTGGGTCTGCGACCTTGGGGGTCTTGGATCTTGGGATCTTGGATCTGAAGAATCCGGATCTGGAGGATCTTGGGGATCTGGATCTGGATCTGGGACCTTGGGGATCTTGGATCTTGGGTTCTTGGATCTTGGGGATCTGGATCTGGAGGATCTGGGATCTTGGGGTCTTAGATCTGGATCTGGAGGATCTGGATCAGGGGGATCCGGATCCTAGGTCTGGGCTCTTGGATCTCGGCCTTTCAGCTGGATCTGGATCTCTATGAGGATCCTGGAGATCCTGGGCCTTCGCCTTCTGCTGGATCCGGATCCACGACGGATCTCCGTTCCCATCTGGACACGGATCTTCATGTGGATCCTGGGGATCTCAGATCTTGGCCTCAGCCCGATCCAGATCTTCGGAACCCATAATCACCGGAGCTGATCCCGTCCTGTGTTTATCGGCCTTCTTCAACCATATGGTATCCACCTACGGCAACCGCGCCTTTTTTGGAATGCACTTCACCACAGCCGCCTCCTGCACGCAGTTGTTGCCGCCCAACGGCATCACTTCGTGCAAAGTTGACAACCCTTCTTCCTCTACTTCTTCGCGTCTGCCCCATTCGCCGCCATGCTTCCGAGCCATACTAGATCTCCGCGACAGGGCAGCCGCGCCGGATCTATACCCGGGTCTTCCCCCCGGTCTCCGCAGGGCGATGCGGGCTCGGCAGGTGGGCCGACGTAGTGTTTCTCCTACAAGCCCCGAAACCACGCAAGACCACGCTTCCCCAATCGCCGCCTTACAAGACCGTGTGGTGCGTCGAGATATGAAAATCGCGGATATGGCACGCGCGGAAGACGTTTTGCGCCGAGATCTCGGTGTTCTGGTCGCCGAGCGTGAAGATCTGGCTGCCCAGATCTCTACCGCCAATGACGAAGCCGATCGTCTGCAGGCCGAGGTCGGCGCGGCTAAGATCGAGATCGAGGAGCTGTAATATACTCTCCGTCTCACCGAGGGCAGTTTGGCGTACGCACAGGGCTCTGTGGATCTCAGGCATTCTGGATCCGCCGCCGCTGGACCGCAGTCCGACACCAATCTTCTGGATCAAGTTCGTGCGGAACGGGAGGCTGCTCGATCAAGTTCGTGCGGAACGGGAGGCTGCTCGATCTGAGCGAGACGAGGCACGTGCAGCACTGGACAAGTCTTTCCATGAGCTGGCCGCGTTTAGATCGGAGCTGGACGCAATTCGGGCGGAGCACGCTAAGGTCTTACGGGATCTTACAGCTGATCGCTCAGATCATGACTCCGTTCTCCGCCAGCGAGACACCGCAATAGACGATCTGGACCGCGTCACTCAAGGTCTGACTCTCGCTGAGACCGAGAATCATGATCTCCGTACGTATTGTTCTCCGATTTCGGATGGCTGACCTCACGCCTGTCATATCCACAGGGGCTAAGCTAGGAGACGCTGAGCGTGCCTATGCAAGTCTTCGAGACCAAGCTTCGGATCGAAATCGCCGCCAGGACGACCTAGTTCGTGATCTGGCCTCTATCGTGCGTGCTCTCGACGAGGTACGCGTAGAGCGCGACGATGCACTCGGCCGACTGGCGATCATCGCCGCCGCTATTCAAGGGTTCGCGGCGGGATCCAAGCCCCCACTTCCACCGGCCCCGATCCCCACTCCGAATCCGGCCCCGATCCCCACGCCCACTCCGGCCAACACGGTGGATCTGACTTCAGAATCCACAGCTGCATCAGCGTCGGGGTCTAAAAGATCGCGGGATCCGTCGCCGAACCCTGATCCGCCATCGGATCCAGTTAGTAAGCGGCCCCGCCCAAATTCTCCCGCCGCGGTCCCTGCCAAACCTGTTGGCAGAACACCCCCACCAAGTCCGGGATCTGGTCACGGCGACACTCCTCCGCCTAGTCCTGACTCCGACCACGGATCCCCGATCCGGCCGAAACGCCGCCGGCAGCAAACAGGTCTTACGGACAGCGAAGAGGAGACCTCCGATGGATCTGGCTCCGCTTCCGCTAAATCAGGTCCGCCTAGCGAGGACGAGTCGAGTGAGGATCCTGAGGATGCGGAGATCAACGAAGATGCCCTAGAACAGGACCCCCTCCGAGCTTTGTCGCTGTCGCGAGCGGCGGACAGACGTCGTCGCCATGCTTCACCTACGCGGGTCTAACCCCCACTTCTGCCGGATCTGGATCGACCACTGGATCTGGCCCCGGTCCGTTACTTCCACCACCTGTTAAGCCCGTGGTTTCACAAGTCGCCAAGCCCAACTTCGGATATTCGACGCAATCTGGTGGTCCCAAGTCCGGTGTACCCAAGGATCCCAAGTCTGGATCCGAGTCTGCGTCCAAGGCAGGACCTAAGGATCCCACGTCGAAGTCAGGATCCACGAAGCAGTCTGGGTCCGCCTCCAAGTCGGGAAAAACGACCAAGGCGGAATCGTCGTCAGCGGGATCCAAAGATCTCAAATCTGGATCTGGGCCTGCGAAACCGTCCGGATCCGCCCCCAAGGGGGAATCTTCGTCCAAGACCGTATCCCAATGTCATAAATATGGATCTGGATCTGCAAAACCGTCCGGATCCGCCTCCAAGTCGGGATCCACAGCCAAGGCGGGATCTTCGTCCAAGTCCGGATCACAAGGTCCTAAATCTGGATCTGGATCTGCGAAACCGTCCGGATCCGCCTCCAAGTCGGGATCCACGGCCAAGGCGGGATCTTCTTCTGATCCCGAGCTGGATCTCCCTCCCCCAGCCGCACCTTTTGGGCCCGATGATAGGTTTATTTTAGGTCGTTTTCGTCTTCGTACCCTTGGATCGGCAGAGGTGGAACCCTAGATCATCACGAAGACGAACGCCGTCAGCATCGCAAGCCTAGTGATCGGGGATCTTTTCCCGATATTCCCGACTCGAACTAGATGGATGTTCCCCTGTTCCGGCAAGGCGCCAGACCCTTCGGAATATTGCAGGGATCTCGTGACCGCCGAGAACATCAAGGCGTTGCTGGGCACCCGCCCCTGGTAGGTCCTGCAGATCGGGGTTCCCCAGCTCAGTTTCGATCCCAAGGTCGGTGGGGGTTTCGGACACTTCCTGGATCTGTATCTCGCGCACGAGAACAAGCATCTTCAGGCATACTGGGAGGCCACCCACAGCCTCCCCATCGAGAGTTCTCAAGATCTAGATCTCCTAGCTTATCGGAAACAGCGGGCCAACAGGCGTAGTCACGCAGGTAACAGCTGGAAGCAAGTCCTGATGGCGTTGATCCCAGAGATGCTGAACGGATGGTGCGATTTGGATCTCCTGCTGGATCTGCCCTTCTTCCACTTCCCCATGCGAAGCGATACAGTCGCCTGGTACCCTGGTCTCGAGGCTCGTAAAAATCGGCAGGCAGATCCCAGTCTGGACCGTCCGGATCCCACGGATGTACTGGAATCTCTCGACGAGTGCAACGCCGACGATCCGTGGCGTAATCACTTTCGCGACTCCATCTCTGACCATCCTGCTGACCAGATCCCTCGCTTGTCCAAGAAGTTCCTCCACGTGAAGGCGAGATCTTCCGGAAAATTGACTAAGTCGGAGCAGACGGTTACTTTGTGATCTGAATCTCCGATCATCACGCCCGTAATCGTCGGATCCATTTCCGCTCGCTCACTTTTGATTTACGCGCAACCAATCCAATTCTTTTTCCACTTGATGTTCTTACGAATTTCCTCATCGTTTCCTTGCGTGTTTGTCAATCATCGATCCCAGATCGCAACTCTCCGGATCAAGATCTCCGCCCCGAAGATCTTGTCGTCCAAAGCCCGTATACACCAGATCTGAGGTCTCGTAGATCGGGATCCGCGTCTCCAAAACTCGCATGCCTAAGATCGGGGAGATCTTTCGGCCCGGATCTTCACCTTGTCTTATTTGTAGATATGCAAATGATTACAATTCCTCTCTTCAGATCCACGACCGCTCGTAGATCTGTTCCTCCTGTCACATTTCTCGTCCGCAACAACAGGCCCGTGTCCCCCTATCCTTCGTGGGACTGCATCACATTTGAATCGGTTGCAGTCTACATGATTTCGCAAGAACCCATGTAGCATCGCTCCACAGTTCAGATCTGACTCGTCGACCCAAGTCGAATCTTCGTATCCCTTCCAATGCACCAGGAATTCTCGGAAGATCCGTCCGTATCTCGTTCGTCGACCAGACCGCATGTCCGAGATCCTTTCGACCTCGTACTCATCCAGATCCAGATCGGGTCTTCTGGGAGGAGCTCTTCATCAAAGTCTACCCGATCCCGATCTGGGTCAGCCAGTTGAATCTGGGGCCGATCGGGGAAGCTTTTTACCAGCTTAAGCTTGGACACATGTACCACTGGGAATAACCGATAGCTCGTCCCAGTCGTCTCCAATCTCACCTCTCGGCTACTCGGAAAGGACCATGCCAAAGGTGAGCTAGCTTGCGAGCATAACCTTCTTTTACACGATCCAAGTACAGCCACACGCGGGATCCGGGCTCGATCTGATGTGGGCGCAGCTCTTCGTTATGTCGCGCAGCCCGATCCGAGATCGCCTCTCGCAATCGATCGTTCACCTGCTCTCGGGCCTGCTGGTAAAAACGCTGGATCTCGTTTCTCCACCGGCGCGGATCGCGATCTTGACGTCGGGTGCTACCGATCGGGATAATTGCCTCCAGCGTAGATCTTGGATCCCAACCATGCACTAAGAAGAAGGGCGTGTCGTCCCTGATCCGATCGTGGGCCGTGTTGATCGTGAAGGTCAGTCGCTCCGCATACCCGTCCCAATCTCGCTGATCCAGATCTTCCACATACATTTTCATTGCTCTGGTGGAAGTTTGTACCATCCGCTCAGCAGTACCGTCAGCATGTGGCCTGTATGCCATCGTCGCCGATTGTCGTTGTCCGACGATCCTATTGAAGGCTCGGAAGAAGTCCGACATAAATCCTGGTTCGCGATCGTGGCGGATTACTTCACTGGCTCCGAATCGCCGAAACACACACTCTTCGTAGGATTCTGCAATGGTCTGAGCGGTTCTAGACGCGCTTGCCTTCGCGAGCACGAATCTGGTGAAGAGATCCACCCAGATCAGCAGCTCCGTATTCCCTTTGTAAGACTTCGGCAGCGATGGTATGTGGCCCATCGCGATGATCTGGAACGGATATGTGGCTTGGATGTTTCCGGGCGACTCCCCTCGGATCGTGGGCCTCCCTTTACCGGTATCGCAGTCTACGCATTCCCCTACATACCGCTGGACACTACGGAACATGCCTCTCCAGTGGAAATACCTCCGGATCCGATCATACGTACGTCCAATCCTCCTTCCAGGCTCTTGTGATAGTGGTGCAGAACATCCTGCTGCAGGGCTTCGGGGATCACCAGCCTCATCAGTTGATCACGATCTGCCTCGGATCCCTTAGAGGGCGGAAAGTAGAAAAGGAGATCTTGGCCATTGATCTCGTAATTCATCGCGATCTTACTGTAAGATCTGGCCTCTTCTCGATCTAGATCTCCCACTTGACCGACCAAATATTTTTTTAATACAACGATCCACTCCTCCTCGTCCTGACCCTTGCGGATCCGATCGATCCTCATCTCTCTGACGACTTCCTCCCGCATCACGGTTGGGTCGGATCTGTGTCTAGTGCCTGGTCTGGTCGCTGCTGCAGCGACCTGGATCTTCACTGCCTCGGATCTGGCCACCAAGATCTCATCCAACCGGTTCAGAGTGACCAGATCCTGGAGATCCGACTCCGCCGTCACGTCCACGCCTCATTGCCTCTGAAGTGCCGCGCTTGCGAGGCTGTCCGCACTTCCATTCCAGTCACGCTTCACATGCACCAAATCGTAATTCGGCCACGATCGCAGGCGATCTAGAGTCCTCTGTTTCAGCAGAGTTAATCCTGGCGCCTTACAGTCGATCTCTCCTCTCACTTGCCGGATCACGAGATTCGAGTCTCCACAGATCACGACGCGGGCGGGATCCAAGTCCTGTAGCAGATCCAATCCCAGCAGCAGACCATTATACTCGGCTTCATTAACGGTCATGCCTTCTGCGTAGCTGGATCTGAATTTCATCACTCTCCACCCTGGCAATTTCCACACGATCGCGCTGAACGCGCCTCCTCCACGCTTGACACGTGCAGAGTCGAAGCTCACCACCCATAGGTCTTCACCTTCGCGTACTGTGGGTATAGGCGTCTGGATCCGACGTCAGGGCTCCTTTCGAGGCGCAATTGCTGTCAGGGCCTCGTCCACTTGAGTTCTGGGCGTAATGCTGGCCGTCAACGCCCCTAGAATCTCGTCCTCTCCGCGACTACATTTGACAATCTCCAGATCCCAAGGCGATAAAAGAGCAGCCCACTGTCCGAGGCGGCCTTGAAGACCGGGTGACTTGAACAGCCACGCGAGGGTGGAGTGCCTCGTTAGGATCTGGATCTTGCGCCCAACCAGCAGGTTATAATAAAGACCCAGGATCCGTAGTAATGCTAACACTTCCTTCTCCATCACATTGTAGTTCAATTCATTCGGCTTCAACGTCCTGCTTGCAAAAGCAACTGGATGGTAGATCCCATCGTGGTCTTGCATCAACGAGGCGGATATCGCCCGCTCGCTCGCATAGACAATCACAACTGGCAACAGGGTGGGATCAAAGTGGCGAAGGATCGGCGTCGAGCTGATCTTACTCTTCAACTGCGTGAACGCTCGATGAGCCCGGATCCACGGTGCCGTCCTCGTTCCGCTTCAGCGCGTTCAGATCGGTTGGATCTGGTGGATCTGGGTCTTGGGGGTCTGGATCTCCTCTGGATCCCGGGTAGTCAGATCGAGTCGGTCCAGTACACGACGAAGATCCGGACATTTCTTCAACTCGGCAAACTCGACCTCCCGTAGTTCGTATATGACGGCAGCGTAGATCGCATAGTCTTCGGTAAATCGACTATAATAATTCAAGCTTCCAAGGAAAGACTGCATGGATCTTAGGGATCCCGGGAATGGGAAGTCGGCCAGAGCAGTTAGATCCTTGGGGTTCACCTCCAATCCGTCATTAGACACCCGATGACCCAAATAATCCACTTTGCGTAGTCCCCAAAAACTTTTTGCAACACTGATCAACAAATTCCATTCGTCGCGTACGTCCAATAGATCTTGAACCCGGTCGCATAACTGATCCCAGGATCCGGCCGTCACTAGAATATCATCGATATAAGATCTGCGACCCAACACCGATTGGGAGCCCGGATCCGCTGGATCTCCGGTCTCGAATAGATCCGCAGAACCTCTACATCCGTCGGATCCTGGATCGGGATCTTCGGAGGTCGTTAGATCTTTGGGCCCGCTGGAACCCGAGATCTCCAGGAATCCATACAATGCGTTATCAACTAGGCGTTGGTAGATCTGGGGAGCATTCTTGAGTCCAAACGGCATACGATTCCACTCGAATAGACCGAAAGGGGTGATAAACGCCGATATTGCACGAGCTCGGTCCGTCATGGAGAAAACCAAAAATCCGCTAGCCATATCCAACGAACAATACCAGAAAACGCGGTCTAGATCTTCGAGGAGATCGTTGATCAGCGGCATCGGATAGATCATGAGGCGAGTAAGCCCGTTCACTAGGCGGTAATTAATACAGAGTCGGATGCCTACTCCGTTTTTCTTAATGATCACTACGGTCGGAGAGACCCATGGGGAAGTTGAATGCCTGATGATCTTGGCCGATACCAGTCCCTTGATCAGATCCGACACCTTCTCCCGGAACTGGGGGGCCACCTTCCATACACGCTGCGCGATCGGCTTCGCATCTCCCACATCGATATCACACACGACTTCTCGAGCTGCTGGCGGTAGAGCGTTACCCTTACCAATCAGTCGATGCCTCTTCCAGATGATCTGCCGGAGTCTATCGACCTCTTCCGGTGTAGTAGATCCCGGATCTCCGACTTGGATATCTTCGATTTTCACCTCGTCAGTCGTTGAGATCTGGATCTCAGGCACCACTGCGAGGTTGCCGTCGAGATCTTCGGCCGCGAGATCCCATTCGTGTGGTGATACTTGTGGCTACCTAGATCGGCGCCATCTCGGAGTTCCCACACATGATTTGGCTTCTCCTCATCCAGGTCGGTTGAATTTGAATTTCGCATGTCCCTGCTCATATCATGTTTCATATCAAGTCGCTTGAGGTACCACGGATGTCACTTAGTCCAATCCTTGGTCATGTCGCGATGCTTCCCATCACTGCCCGGAGCAGCAGCTGGATCCGGATCTTCGCCGTCGGGATCCAGGCGGCCCAGATTCGGATCCGAGGGTTTGGCGTCGGGATCCGCCAGATTGGATCCGCCAGATCTGGATCCGGGGATCTTACGTCGGGATCCGACAGATCGGGATCCGCCAAATCTGGATCCGGGGATCTTACGTCGGGATCCGGCAGATCGGGATCCGCCAGACCTGGACCCGGGTATCTTACGTCGGGATCCGGTAGATCGGGATCCACCAGATCTGGATCCGGGGATCTTACGTCGGGATCCGAGTCTTCGGGATCGTCGGGGTGGAGCACATCCCACCTTGCATCCCGATCAGACGTCCCATCTCCTTTGGCTATACTGGATACCCTGAGTTCTTGCAAACATCATTGGTTACGTCCGTGTCACCCGTGCCGTCATCATATGTCACACCGAATATTCCGGCTTCCGTCCACACATCATTGATGGCAGGCTCGGCTGTGGCTACACTCGCGCTGGTGTCGACCTCCTTGCCCAATATCTCGCTGCTTGGGGCCTCGAGTTGGTTGACCTCGTATGTCTCGACCCCGTTCTGGGTTGTCCGATCCGGGGTTGGGGCCACTTGAGTCGAAGCACGGACCACCTGATCCGTAGCTGCCACACTCTGCTGCGCAGTGTAGAGGCTCGGGGTTTCTTCGGTTGCGTTCTGAGCATTCGTTATAAGCGCAACGCTTGACTGGGTGAATGAGGGGTCTCCATGGTCTTCGGGGTGTTGGTGCCGCTGATCGCTGTGCCCATCATCCTGCCCATCTTCCGTATCAATTCCTGGAAAGCATATGGTAGATACATCCCTCCTATCTCGATCTTGGGGATCCGGATCAGAGCGATCCGAATCGGATTCCGATGCAGTAGAGGCTGGGGAGTCCTTCGCTTCCGGGCTAGCTCCAAGATCCAGGCTGTGTCGGGGGTTCAGGCCTGCGTCCCCGTCAAAAGTCGCTGGCTTGGCAGATTCCAGCCGATCGCCATACTGCCGACTCGGATCTCGTTGCAGGATCGCACGTGGGGTGACATACGCCGGGCGATCTACCGCCGGCTCGGCCGGGACTTCAGGAATTTCGGGGCCGGGTGGCTGGATCTTCACCGTGGCTTCCAGAGCGAGATTGTGCCACTCCACATATGTATCTCCGGGATCCCACCGATACATATCCGGGGGTCCGGGGCGCTTGGTCGTCTTCCAGCACCATGCCGATCTGGGATCGCCGATTTAGCCTCAAGATCTTGTCGCCGAGGTTGGTGATCTCCAGATAGCGGATCCTGCCCGGCCCATCGACGACCGTGGGCACCCAACGCTCACCCCGCGTGACCCACAGCTTTTCAGAGTGGGAGATCTTCAAACGCTGCTCGTCTTCGACAGATTCACCGACCGGCGCCTCCAGATCTTCGTCTAAGGTGACGGATCGGACCCTTTCACCATTCAAGCGCTTCCGGCCATGCAGCCGGATCCCGATCTCGTTCGGCTGGCACATTGACCCTCCTGCCAGATCCATTCGGACGCCGGCTGGGATCATGAAGTCCATGCCGAGGATCGTCTCCTGTCCCGATAGCTCTCCGATCCAGATCTCGAAGAAATATACCAAGTATCCTGCCAATAGATCTTGATCTTCGCTCTTCCCTCCGTCGTATACAGATTGTCTCCGATCCCAACACACTCTTGCCTTTGGCTTGTGTCAATCTGGCATCCTACCTTACGAGTAAAGGTAGTGTTCAGGATAGAAACTTCGGCACCGGTGTCTAGGAGCTAGATCGCCTTCTCGTGATTGATCTTGCCAGAGATCTTGGCCTGGTGGAACCATTTCCCTGGAGCATGATACTTCCAGTAGCCACGGGATTCTCCTCGACGAAGTTCCAACGCGACTTCAGATCTGGATCTGCTGTATTCGTCGATCTTGGGAAGCCCGAGATCTTAGCGGTATATGTATACTATTCACATGTATTACCGCGTAGATCCCATCTTCTGCTATCTTGATCTACCGACTTGTTGTTCACATATGCATAGATGCAATACCTAGAACGCTCGGCTCGTACCGGATTCCAACCCGGCGAGCGTCCTAGTTTAACATCTTCTCGGCGATCTCTGGGAGCATGCCAGCGTGTCGGGTGGGATCATACCACTTCCGCATCCGGTTGTAGAACTCCTCCATCGGGCACTCGCCGGCGTCATGCAGCTCTCCGCACCCACGACAAACGAACAGGCAACGATCAGCCGGGTGGCCACGCTTTCCACATTTCTCGCAGGTCAGGCGTCTCCAGCAGCCAAGGTCGGTGTGCCTCCGGGATCCACAGTTCGAGAATCGGCTACGATCTTGATCGTCGTAATGATTCGTGGATCTGCGATCCATGTTCCGATCTCTATCCGTTGGGTCTTGGCTGGTCTGGGGTCGGCAGTCGAAGCTTGTTCGGGTCGCCACCTTTAGATATCTCTTCTGGTCAAGAGAGATAGATCTTGCGCAGATCTCCTACCGAATCTGATCCGTCCGATCCGGATCCCGCTTCAGACTCCGAGCTGTGATCCTGGATCTGGATCGCCCGTACTGCTCGTTTGGTCGGGGCCGCTGGGGCTGCCGCAGGTGCCTTCTGACGATACCTCGAACCAAACGCGGATCCCTTCTGTCGACTCTTCGCGCATTCTTGAGCTCGGAGGACCTCCTCCAGATCTTCACTGTCCATGAGCCGTAGCAGCGTCAGCCGGTCAACTAGCGGCTAGCTCCGGGTATTCTAGAGTCTCGATGAAGTGGTCAACATGTTCCCGGCGAGTCATCGCATCTCCATCCTTGATCTTGAGCTTGGCTCGCAGAGCGGCCACATTCAGTGGTAGAGATATTCTAAGGGCGGCGCTTCGGACCTCTTTCGGACGTGATAATACTACCACACAACTGACACTCCCAGGCCACAGTATTGCGCCTGGAAAGCTCTTGAACAGGTCGTCCCACTTGTTTCGCGTGGAACGGGCTAACTGTCGGTGCCAGTTTTTGGCACGTCGGACAAGCAGATCCGCTAATGTGAGGCACTTCTCTTCATCCGTCGCTTAATCCCGCAGGAAGGCTGACTTCATCTTGCTGATCCAGGACCTCGGTCGGTCCACGTCTAGATCCGTGTCAGAAAACTACTTCAGACCCGAGATAGCGGAGATCTGTACTCGCTAGACCAGCGATGTTCCTCCTTGACCAGCAGCAGCAGTGGCTACTATTGCTCTGCCGGAGCTTGGTATCTCCAGATCATTGGGGTCGTACTCCCAATGACGATCCGGATCTCCTAATGAACATATCTACGTCTTGGGATCCTCGATATGCTGCTGTGCTCGTGGCTTGGGACGATGCGTTCACCTGTTGTTCCTTCAAGAACCTGTTCATGGGTGCTTGGAAGTATGTCTCCAGCTTGCCGGTCGACTCCGTTGGGGATGGAGCAACCGTCGCCGTCTTCGTCACAGGATCTCGTTCGGTTGCACGCTTGGGTAACGATTTGGATCTACGCTCAGGCTGGGGGTCTGGATCCGAGATCTTCACTTGAGATCTAAGGTATCTAGCCCCACCGGGACCTAACGACATCCGCCGGGGTAGTCCGAATCTGGTTCCGAGGTAGCGGACGCGTTGTGCGAGGATCCTGTCAGATAATCAAGATCCCGCGGCCGATCCCGCTCCCCGACCAAGATCCTCAGGGTCTTGAAGAGATCCTGAGTTGCCACCCGGATGGCGTTCAGGCCCAAATCGAACAGGGTGCCTGCATCGAACGCTCCGGCAACGAGTCCCGCTTCTGGAAGCAGATCCAGCAGCGCCTGCACTGCGCCCAGGCGGTCGGTCACGACCGGGGGGCTGGTTATCGGCCCCTTTAGATCTCCGATCTGGCGGACATGGAGGATCGCCAGTACCGGATCTTGGGTCAGGATCTCGCTGAGCACCTTCTGGTGGTACGCCAGCAAAAGGGTGCTCGATCTTGCTTTGCCTAAGCCATCCCCATCTGACTCAGGTGCTTTCAATTTTGCCCGCGTGGTCTTGGTCTTCTTCTTCTTCGTGGATTTTGGAACCGCGGCGGACTTTGTGAGCGATTGAGGCTTAGGTTTCGCCTTCGCCTTATTTCTCGGCGGGTCTCGATTCTCATCGAGATCCGCACTGGTCCCCGAAGGGACCGCCGGAGGAATTTGAGGTTTCTCTCCAGATCAAGATCTGGGTCCACCTCCTGTCTTTCAGCAGAGTTCCTCCCAAAGCTCTGCTGATCTGTGGATCTTGCTGTGTTCAGCGGCGTCTTCGACGATCTAGCATCCGAAGGCGCTTGTTCCCCAGGTTCTTCCTTTACTTTGACATCTTCTTGGGACTCACGGTGATATCCGAAGTCACCAAAAGATCCGGGCACGCGCACCATTGTGGTGTAGCGGGATCGGCCAAAATGTGATTAAGGCCAGATCCTGATACCACTTGCGCCCAGACACCTACTAACGGAGGGGGTGCTCCGATGATCCGTAATCTTGTGCTGAGTGTGTTCACCTTGTGTACCCGTCGGTGGGCGGGATCTGCTCTTCCAGGAAACTTCGAAGAGGTCTTGGTGTGAAGGGTGACTGTCTTGGCGAGACGTGGGGTAGCGTGGAAGTCTTCGCTCTACCGCCGGGTAGTAGATCCAGATCCCAAGCGAATAAGTCTAGCTTGGATCTGGCAGCCGGATCTGGATCCGGGCTGGTCAGTTGGCCTAGTGGCGGGGTGTTCCTTGTCCTTTCCGTTGCTTGCCGCATCCAATAGCGGGGTCTTGAGAGTTGAGAGTAGATAGATCTTCGGGCCAAGCAATAAAGTCCCTTAGATCCTATATGCACTTACGGTAGATCACTAGTGTAGGCTAAGCTGGACAATATATTATCCAGTCTTATACCTTACAGCTAGATCAACTACACTTAGCTTCCTAACACCTTTGAGGGCCAATATTCGTTCCCGTTTCCTGGTGTAGCTAAGGCACTTGCGTAGATCAAGGCAAATTCGAGTCTGATTTACAATTATACCGATCCCATCCTAAGGCTTATCATCCGGATCCTCACGCTATGCAACATCTGGATCCTGCACCTTTTACACCGATAGTCATCACATGTTGTGTCCTCACCTAGATCTTGGATCTTGGTAACTTGGATCCTAGTCGGGATCCCAGATCTTGGACTTCAGCTGGATCCGGATCTTCATGGAGTCTTGGATCTGGAGGATCTGGGATCTTGGGATCTCGTGACCTTGGTTCTGGAGGATTTGGGATCTCGGGATCTTGCATCAGGATCTGGAGGATCTGGGACCTTGGGATCTCAGGATCTTGGGATCTCGGGAACTTGGATCTGGATCTGGAGGATCTGGGTCTGGGACCTTGGGGATCTTGGATCTTGGATCTTGGGATCTTGGATCTGGGGGATCCGGATCCTAGGTCTGGGCTCTTGGATCCCGGCCTTTCAGCTGGATCTGGATCTCTATGAGGATCCTGGAGATCCTGAGCCTTCGCCTTCTGCTGGATCCGGATCCACGACGGATCTCAGTTCCCAGCTGGGCCCGGATCTTCATGTGGATACTGGGGATCTCAGATCTTCGGAATCCATAATCACCGAAGCTGATCCCCTCCCGTCCCGAGTTCATCGGCCTTCTTCAACCATATGGTATCCACCTACGGCAACCGACTCAGATCGGATTCCTCGTACGGCAACCGGCTCAGATCGGATTCCAACTACGGCAACCGCGCCTTTCTTGGAAACCACTTCACCACACTAGGGACAACTTAAAACTTCTCGCAAATTGGCCGGACTATGGATGCGTAACTTACGACCAGCTAGAGGTCATGGCAAGTGTGCTGGAAGCTCGCCACCGGCTTCAACTCGTGCAGGTCACGTTAGACTGGATTGAACGTGCCGAGTGGCATATCAACGGCGTGTCACCTCCATTTACAGACCTCATGGACAAGACAAAGGTAAGCCTAGAACACCGCATCGACAAATAATCGATACCGGATTGATACCGGACATTGATCATACTAACTAACGTTAAACCTATAATATATGCAAATACAGCAAGATTATAAGAAAGCGGTAATGGCGATGCGTCTCCGCAAAGTTAGTCTGGGGCTGGAGTGGTGTATATGGGCTACACGCTGGTCGATTTTTGGAAAAGCTTTGGCTTCACACCACGTCGATCATTTCGGCAATGCTGGCTATGAGGGCCATGTACCGGGTCGTTGGTGTAGTGAACCCTAGCTATCATGGCTTGGCGGGGCTGACCTCGAAGAAGCGAACGGCCGGAGGCTATGGAGCAACCGATCCTTCCAACACCCGCATCATTGCAGCCATCTGCATTCACAATCACTGGGTGGCCTACTTGGTTGACAAAACCAGCAGTGTGTGCTACTTGTTTGACCCATTACACCGGAAAAACATTCTGAAGGTGCTGAAATCAAGTGATTGAGCCTCTTATTGGCATGAAGGACAGACTTACGTAAGAGGAGATCCAATGGTGTACTCAGAAAGATGGCACCTCGTGCGGCGTATGGTGTCTGGCAGTTCTGGAGCTTCTACTTGCTGGTATGCCCTGGGTCGACAGCTTGTACGAGGTTCAGTCGTATCTCCGAATGCGATACTTGTTCAAGTCGATTGAAATGCAACGGTATGAAGTCGTATGATAGGCTTGTAACACCACTTTGTGACGATGACTTCTGTAGGTAGTTGGAATTTGTTATGTTTAAAAGATCTTTTGATTTCAAAAGGTATTTTGTAGCTACTGTTTATTTGTGCTTTTAACCAGATTCTTACCGGATACAGTATACGATGTGATTAGCACCGTATCAACACAGAAAAAAGAAATTACACGTGATCTGATTAATTTCTGTATCAACCGGACCAACACCGGATACAATCACGAAAATGCCTAATCCAAAAAGTTCATAAATTTAGACATCCTGTCGTAATGTATTTAAAATACATCATCCTAAAGAAAAATACCAAAACCATCTGCTTGAAGTAAGTTCAAAACCGAAGCAACGAGACAGTAGCGCGCGTTCGCGCACGAGGTCTTTCAGCTTACTACATCAATGACTACAAGATGAGTAGAAAACGTCTTCTCCTATCTTATACTTACAAGATAGGATGTTATTAGATAAGAACTCCGAACGTGTAGTGACGCGTCTTCTTCGCTTCGGGCCCCCTATGAAATGTTGTATATAGGTATATATAGATAGATAGAGATTATATTTACGTTGCAGTTTTCGTACTAAAAATACTGTGTTTCCGTCTTAGATGCTGTGACGTTTCGTTCACTCTACGATCCAAGACGGAGAAGGTAGGTGTCATTGTTGTTGCTGAGAGGAGCTGCTTGTGGTCTGATTGCTCCGCATTTATATGTTAGGGTAAACTCGATGAAGTAGATTTTGATGATGACTACGTATTGGTGAGAATCATTTATTAAACTTATGTGTGTTGTTGCGCTTTCCACTGGTTGAACTCATGTTGGTCTACAGTAGAAGCGTAAGGCGGTAAAGCTACAAGCTGGATGAGGCGCTGGATTTCCGTCACGGTCGCTTCGTTCGGCTTGAAGTTGTTCAAATATTCTTTAGTGATTTCTTGGGTGAGGGTGAGGCCATTCAAACTCACTGCCCTTGAGAGAGCTACGTATAGGGTTAGGTTGGCTGTCCCTCGTTGGCGTTTAAGTGGTGTTACGACACACCAGATTTTTCGAGATGAAGACATCATTGACCCTGTTATTCAAACCATCACCGGAGAACACCTCACACATGTAGATAGTGGTAGGGTCGAGTTCAAAAAGTGCCGGCCACCTCAACCGTCGGCTGCAGGTATGCTGGCTACCTCACTTTTGGTTCGAGATTTAAAGGTCCACTACTGGAATCATTGCAGATCCTGTTTCAAGGTGCGTGTTATCTATAATCTAATAAACAACCGTTGGTCGGTGATCGTTCCAACGACGTTCCTATATAATTTGTAGGTTACCGTGCGAACACCAAAAGGAAGCGTCTGCAGATTTTTAAAACCCGAAAAGGTTTGTCTTGGTCCGACTACAATCGAAGATGGCTACAAATTACGACTACATCGTGCAATTGGTTGTGAATACGTGAATGCGTACAATCCGGTTGTAATGACTGCGCTGAAGTGCAATCACGATGCCTAGTTTGTAATTAGTACTGGAGCGAAGCATACAGCTGCTTACGTCGTCAAGTACTGTTGTAAAAACCAAAACCCAGTTGAAAACTATGCAGCGCTGGCTTTGGCAGCATTTGCGAAAGCTGCTAAAAAGACGAACGAGTTACCACCAGAAACTCCTACACTGGAACGCGGTTATCGGATTTTGGGCTCGATGCTATACAGTGTCACGAATGGCCAAGAAGTTGCGGCAACTATGGCATGCTTTGTATATCCTGCGTGGCTCTCCGTTCTGGTTTTCTCATGAATTTGTTCACTTAAACCTGAAGAGTTTTGTTTACAAGCAACTCGATTCTACTGAGGTGATAGTATCTCAGGAAGTATCTGCAAACGGTCAAACTGGACTAGCTAGGGTGTCGACGGAAAACATTTTGGAGCGGTATTGGTGGCGAGACTCGAAATTGGATAGTATTTGTTTCATGGAAATTTGCGAGCATTACGAGTACTTGGGTCGAAGAACAGTAAAAGTCCGCTCAAATGTGGTATCATTTAAGAGAACAGAAAGTCGGAAGGTGGTTGTCCTTTGTGGAGATGAAATCCCCGATATCAGTACAAACTTAGATCAATCTCAGATTGACTATTACTATCTGGCAGTTCTCAGACTATTCAAGCCACATCGAAAATCTGGACTGCTCGGAGCAGGTCAAACACCTCTACAGAGCTACCGTTTATTTGTGCAATTCGGTAAACCTGATGACGTTCGTCGCTTAAAATGTTACGATGCACAGTGGCGAGATTACTATCAAGCTCAACGAGGTAACGATAAAGACGAGGAGTTAGCTGAGGAACTTTTGTTGAGAACGAGAACTTCTCCCACAAGCTGGTCACTGATGGGTAGTGGTGATACACGATGACATCGTTCTGAAGACGATGAACCGATGGATGAACCTATTCCAGATGACTTTGAAGACAGCAAAGCAATCATATCTCTCGATTCATCCACATCTAAGCTACTTGCTGATGCTGATACCACAACAGAAGCTGTGCCTAACTTACGGATGGCTATATCGTCAGCATGCAAGCTGTACGCTTCATCGAATTGCAGGATGTTACCTGTGGATTTCACATTTGAATCGTATGCTACTCGAATTATCAAACCTTGTGGAAACAGGTCAGTATGGGACAGAAGAGTTTATTAAGGCCTTCCCAACAAAGACAACTCGATTAGAACGACTGGACGAGTGTTACGGGCCAGTACCATTCTTGACACCGTCATTGGTGGGTGGTTGGACGGCTGAATCATTACCTCCGTTTCCGACAATCGCAATGGTATCGGGAGCCTTTCGCTTAAATTTCTGGCAGCATGTGATCTTTGAACTGGTTGCTCGCCACCTCCTATACGTCTACTCGAAGGACATCGAGTCTGCTACTACTGATGAAATGCAGAACACACCTCCAGTTACCACCCCACTTTACGGTATAAAGCCGCAACTCATAGCTTATCTAGGAGGCCAAGCTGGAACTGGAAAATCAACAGTAGTTGAGGCTCTATTAAACTTAGCAAAAGAGTGGGGTCTTGCCGGAAGTGTGGAGACCTTGTTTTTTACAGGTGCAACAGCCATAAATATTCACGGAAGGACGATGCACAGTGCGCGTAACTTGAAACTGAACCGAGCCGAACCAAACTCTCCGCCTTCAACCGAGATGAAATCTCGATTTTCGCAGGTTCTGCTGGTTATTATTGATGAAATTTCAATTGCGGATCAGGCTCTACTAGGAGGCACAGTCAGTGTTTCACGGCAAATGCCACCAAAACCGGAAACGTTCATGGGCGGCAAACATGTCCTCCTCCTTGGTGACTTTTTGCAACTCCCTCCTATTGGATGGCATCCATGTACGTTTGCTGTCGATATACTCATAATGCTACAAAAACATGACTAACTATTTGTAACTCGATGTGGGTTTTCACCAGGTTTTCAGATACCATCCTGTACGGCTAGCCGTCTTCGCCACGCTGGCTACGCACTCTACTCTGCTATCAACATGGTGGTATTTTTGACAAAGAACATGAGAGCAAGAGCAGACCCTATTTACGCTGAAATCCCCGACTCTCTTCGGTGGGGCCGACTGTCAGATCACCAAATTGATGTCTTGAACACTCGTGTGGAGTCTTTAAAGTCATTGGAGGTGACTACCACACCTGCTAACGACTTGTACTATCGTACGTCGTGGTTTGTACCAACAAGCTTCGCTGTGCAATAAACAGCACAATGATTTTTCAGATAGCTACAAGTCTCAAACTCACGGTATACGAGTGTTTGGCTTTGCCCACCTCGCGCTCTAAGGCAATTGTGGACAACCTTTCAAACTTACCAGACGATCTCACGGACAGGGTTCCTATAAAGTTGCTGTTTTACATCGGCATGCCTGTTATGCTGACCCTCTGCTCCTGGATGCTGATGTAATTGCCAATGGTGTCGTGAGATCAATCGTTGGAACGTATCCAGCGCCCAACGAATTAGAAACAACGCGATGTAGCGTAGAAGGTGTTATTATTCATCGGCTGGTGCAACGCCCGCAGTTGCTGCTTATTAAACTGTTTGGACCCCACACTACACTTGTCGCGGGATTCGAAGGAGGCGTCGTTGGACTTCCACTTCTACATACTCGTCTTCAGCTGAAGAACACAACTTAGCCCAATCTTCTGTTACCGTGGAACAATTCGCAGCTGTGACCGCGTTTTCTTGTACTACCGAAAAACTGCAGGGCCAGATTTGCCATAATGGAGTGCAGTTGCTGCATTGAGAAGTAGCAGGCGGCGAAGCCCCAGCTACAGGACGTCGAAACGCGTCAACACCTGGAGTAATTGGCTGTAGAGTATTTTCTGCCTGACAATTTGGACACTTGAGTTCATCCACGAGGCAAGGAGGTTTAGTATGTCTGCGAATGAGATAACCCTTTGGCGAAATGTCGAGTCTGATTCCATCGCAACATTGTACAGTTCTGATGTCGTAGGTAATTGCCTCTTTAATAGTTGATCGTGAAATTTCTGCGGCTTTCAAAGCCTGACGCTTAACGTTCATCTTCACATACAGTGTCCCTCTTGCATTCTCCGATGCCAAAAAGTCAAATGCTAGCAACATGAAGGCGTGATGTGTTTCAAATCGGTGACCGTAGATTTGTAGGCATCGTATAATCCACTTTCGCACAGACATGGGGGTGAGTAGTCGTTCGTCAGGACCACCACAACTTCCAGGAAATAGCGTCGGGAACATTTTCACACACACTGCCCATTTAGTCATCGGGATGTACACGTTAGACTTACGCACAAGTATATCGGCCCAATTGTGTTGTTGTGGCTGAAAAAGTAAGCTGGAAGAAGCAATCATCCACGTATGTTCGATAGTTGAATTGTGTCCTTCTTCCACTGTGGATCCGAAAGTTGAATAAGTCCCATCATCTCGAATAGTGGCAACCACGTCCTCACTATCCTGACCAGGTTTGTAGGTATCAGTTCTGTCAATAATAACACTTGTCGGAATGAGCGAAGAAGTACGCAACACAGACGTACAACTACGTAGAGAACGGGTCTTGTACTCACGATTCCATCGATCAAGAAACGCTATAAATCTACGACACAAATCCACATTCAAATTGTATCTCTTCTTACAAAAAGCCACTTGCGCCGGCGTCATCTTCCAACCATAGTGACACGGACCTTAGTTGATAGATTTCGCGGTAGCATTTCAGATATCGGCCCCTCGGTGTTCTGGACAACGTAATGTTAGTCTTGCATGACCCTCCACTAACCACCGACATCGACACACATGGAAGAACCAGAGCCACAGCCTGTTCATCTGTTCGAGTTAAAGCTTCAAACTGCGCTGGTAGATGGCCGATGTAATTTCCATTCGAAATTGCACAAGCGGGAGGAACAGTGTACTTCTGACTTTGGATATGGTTACTACACGTTGCACACAGTTTCATCCATATTCTATCTCCATCAGTGAAAAGCGCTGCCCACAGAAAAAAGCAACGAGACAGGGTTAGAAAGATACTTTATTTATAACAAGAAGACCCACACACCAGTGCGCTGTAGCAACAGCCCATGCAGTCTAGGATCTACAGTCGACGCATCGTAACGTCAGCAACGAAAGTTGGTACTTCTGCATCAGGATGGGCATCAAGGTCAGCAACGAAAGTTGGTACTTCTGCATCAGGATGAACTTTAAGACATAGACGCATCAACTTAAAGCAACCAGTTTGTTGCAGTCACACAAAGCTGAGAGTAAAACTAAACTACAAATCCAACCTCAACAAATTCGTCTGTCACTTGCTTGATCTCAACGTCCGTACGAGGAAAAACCAATTCGCACACGCAGCATACCTCTGTTTCTTCCCACGCTTTCTCCATGTACGATCCGCTGTCGGTTTCTCTCCCTGATCCGTTGTAGGGATAGCAAAAGCCATATCACATCTATTTCGAGTAGTTCCCGTTCTGTATAAATGCTAGCCATTACATTGTCTGTTCGACGTCGAGATTCTTGTATTTGAGGCGAGGTCCTGCACGATGTAGCAACAGGTTTGGTTCGACGTACATCAGCAATCGATGAAACACTTTCACCTCCTTCACCAGTGTGATGCCCTCTCGCAGGAAGCACACAAGTATTAATCGCTGCTGGAAGTATGTCGGACCCGCTATACCACGCACGCACAGCAGGGCTCTCGAAGAACAGACCGGAAGTATAACCTGAAGTGACGTAGGTAGGCGTTGAGTTATCTGCTCTGGAATTTCTTCTTCCCTGTTCCAGAAGGGTCGCGCGATCTCTATGTGAAATCCTACACACGGGACTAGCTCTTATTTTTCGAGTTGGTTCTGACTTCTTCTTCTTTCGCTGGGTCGTCATCCCTGTCGTCGCGCAAAACGAATAATGCTAACACTAACCCTGTTCTTTGTGGTAGCATTATACAGGGGTGTTCGATATCGTAAGTATTATTAAACGTCTTACAACACGTCAATTTCAGATCAATCACTTACAACTCGTACTCAAACATTTGTTAATAATGCTAAAACTACATAAACATCGACGACCATTCCACTCTCTTTGGTTCACTCAATCCGTGGTATCAATGGCGGCGACTCAAAGGACAATGCTTTTGGGTTCTGCTTGCGCTTCGTGACAGGCGGCTCGCTCTCTCCATCACTACGAATTTTGCGTCTTGTTGCTGACTTCGTCGCGAGAGTCTTAACCGAACTTTCCTCTCTGCAAGATTGTGGTGGTGTGCAGTTGCCATCACTCTCTGAAGGCTGCCCAAGGATCTGCAAACCTTGAGTCCGAGCTGTGTTCGGGATGTCAGAACGTGATTGTCCTTGAGAGGCGATAGCAGATGGTTGTTGTAATGACCCGACCTTACCGTGGCCTGGAATTGGTGCACCGATCAGAGGTTCTGCTTGAATGCGTTGTCGTATCTGCATACTACCTAGGGGATTTCCGTACAAAAGCTTCAGAGAGTGAACTCGTTCGAAACGATACCTTACGCCTTGGCGATACGGCAGCTCATTAAACGCATCGTTTCGATTCTTCCACACTGTTAGTTAAAACACGCACTTGTTGCGTCTTGACACGCCCAGCATCTCGAAAACCTGCAGTGTATTCTCGAATTCAGTCTCGTCGTCGTAGTCGATTAAGTCTAGGCGATAGTATCGATCGTTTTCTTCGATACGGAGGACACACATTTCGATGGGAATGTTCACGTTTGGAGCAGGTTGCTCGTCAGCAATGACCGAACGTGCACATTGTACAATACGGATTGCGGGACAAGCTTCTTCGACAGTCTGCTCTTGGCGTTCTGCGAGCATCATCTCTAGAATTGTGGGCATCGTTGCAATTTATCAAATGCACTAAGCTGTAGAAGCTGTACTCCGAGTTAGGACGTCACTATGCATGATTTCCTGTAAGAGTAACGGATAGTTTACAAGTACAACATTCCTTTGTGTTCGGTTATAACGTACTTTACTAACGATTCGTTGATTCCTTGATAACGTACCTTACCAACGTATTCCCCCCTCCTCGATAATGAATCCTTACCAACGCCTTCACCAAATTCTCGCTTACGTTGAGCTCACCGTTGTTACTTTGGGTTCAATCGGGTTTAGCCCATTGATCCTTGATAACGTACATTACCAACGTATTCCCCCCTCCTCGATAACGCACCTTTCCAACGCCCTCATCAAATTCTCGCTTACGTTGAGCTCACCGTTTCAATCGGGTTTGGCCCATTGAGTCTACTTTTGCGTAGGCTCTATATGAGTGTAGGTTGCGCTCAAAACTCACATTTTAGCGGCTTTGCTGTAGTGCTAAGGTGTCGCTTTCGTGGCATCTCCATACAGTCACTAAAAAACCGGTAAAGACCAGTTAGATGCGTTGTATCCTTTGATGTTCGCAACCTTCCACAGTTTCCACAGATTTCGAGTCTTCTTCAGCTATTACGCCATGCTAACCTATATTTTGAAGTATCTAGTGAGCTATTGTGGTGTAGTGGTCCGCGAAAAAAATCGACGCTAGAGGCACTCACACACAGAGGGGCCGGACTGCCAACTAACGGAGGGGGTACTCCGATCGACCGTGGGGTCTGAAGATCTTCTCACCTTGTGTACCCGTTGACCTGGCGGGGTTAACGCTCTTCCTGGGTGGCCTGGAAAGGGTGAATCGGGTTTGTTCTTGGCTGAGCTGGAGTGTGGACGGCACTCAGGGGTAATCGGTTGACGATCTTGCGGATACTTCTACACACGATCGTCGGTAGGCAGAGTAGGTTGAAGCTTGAATAAACTTGATCCACTCTGGGGGGTTGTCCTTCGGGGCTTGTGTTGTTCCAAAGGAGGCCAATGGGTTCCAATGTAGATGCTTGGGCCGCCTACTGTTAGCGGTGGGGCTTGAGGGGTGGAGAAAGAAGCGTTGACCTGGCCAAGCTTTCCAGGTATCGTTGCGTGTCTTGTCCTTGAGCGTGTTGAGGTTCCTTCGTCAAGGGGGGCTAATATACTTCCCAGCCTTGGAAATGCGGAAAACCACTTGCGTGCTACAAGGAAAATCTCTTTCTCTTAACCATCTTAGATCCTTCCTATCTGTTCCCTCATCTGCCCATCTCCTTCGCAGCTGACTGACTACCTTGAACTTCATCCGGTGTACCCATTATTCGGTACATGTCGTTCTCGATCGCCGTCGATCCAGAAGTGTGCCTAAAAGATTGCACCATTGTCGATCCAGATTCTCGATCACGGTTATGCCCCGAAATGATTGCACCATATCGATCCACTTTCTCGATCGGGATAATGTATCGAAATGATGGCACCCTTGTCGATCCATTTCTGGATCGCCAGCCGTGTACCTGAATGATTGCGCCATATCGATCCACTTGACTGGTACCCAAAAGTTGGTACCTGATTCAACTCAGCGTCAGATTTGAATAGATCTGAATAGTCCCACTCAAGCTCCGTCTAATCACTCCACATCCTTCTCGATCATGTCTCCCTCGATCAATCGCTTACGATCAGCCTTCTCGCTTCACCACAATCGCCCCCTGTCCAAGGCGACACTACACGGTGGTTGAGCCGTGGACATCCGCTCACACTTGCTTTTGCTTCTTCCCCCACAAAGCCGCCTCTTCATGTCTTCAACTTCTCCCAGTCAGAGTTCGAGCAACATTGGTACGTATCCAGTCGTAAATGGCCGTATCGGCGTGGTTAACCACTTGTTCCTGTGGCAGATCCGGATCATCCGACGGCGTCACCTCCCCACATCGATGTTCCTGCGGCGCAGCAGCGTAGCCCAGAACGTGCAGGTACCTCTCTTGCTTCTGAACCTCTCCAGGGCCGTATTAACCCACTTCATTCTCCCAGATCCGGTGAACACCAACTCCCAGAATGCTCCATCTCCTCGCAATGCTTCTAGCAGCACACCTGCTCCGGGTGTAGGGTCGCCGCGCGTGGGCAATCAATCAGCCAGCGACTCTGTTGCGCCAGATCACCACGACGCCGAGGCTGGAGCTTCAGCGGTCCCCGATCGAGCCTCTTCTGCAGGGTCTGCCCGGCGAGACATCCACCTTGGTAATGCCAACATTATTCCTCTCCCTTTGGATGTTCCAGCGATCCGATCGAGGCTTGCAGCGATCGAGACGGCATTGGAGCGGGAAGGCGCCTTTCAACAACTTCAAACTGACTATGCCGCCCTCCAACAGTAACTCCTTTCCGCTGAACACCGTATCGCGGATCTGGAGAATCGATTTCGCGAGGCCGCCCAGCTTGCGTCGCCATTCGTCCAATTTTGCCAGCATCGCTATGATCTCGTACGCCATGATCTGCGCGAGTCTCGGAAGCAGTTTGGTGAGGTCGTCAACGCCTTAGCGGGTCATGAAGGTGATCGCATTCGGATCGCTAATCTGGAGAGTCAGCTCCAGACCGCGCGACAACAACATCAAGACGCGATTGCTGATCAAGGTCGTATCATCAGCGATCTCACCGATCACCTAGCAGCAGCACTGCTGCGAGCTCCCACTGTCAATTCCCAAGAGTTGCAGCGACTGCGATCGGAGCTCGATTCCACGATCGCTGCTCGTGCTGATCTACAGCAGGCTCTGCAGCAAGCGATGGCTGCACGTGATCGACTTCAGGCCCAGTTGGCTAGTGAAATCGACGACCACCGACGAACTCGTCACGAATTGGCCGAAGCTCACGACTCCACCAGCGCGCTGACGGCCTCTCAGGATGCTCTCGAAGGGGCGGTTGACGGAGATGCCCAAGATGAGGTCGAATGCGTGATGATTCCCGCCGACAGCAGTCCCTTGATCAAGTCCGATAGCTTCTCCCGGAACTGTGGAGCGACACGACGTACGCGCTGGGCGACAGGGGTCGCGTTACCCACATCGATGTCACACACGGCACCGCGCGCAGCTGGAGGGAGGGCGTTTCCTTTTTCGATCAGGAGATGTCGGCGCTCCCAGATGATCTGCCTCAATCGATCGATCTGCTCCGGCGTTCTCCCTTCTGCTTCCTCGATCTGAATGTCTTCAATCTTGACTTCCTCTGTGGTGGCGCTTACCTCCGGGAGTATAGCCATCTGATTCTACAGATCTTCGGCGATCAAGTCCTTCCCCTCATGATAGCAGACTTCGTCATCTTCAGGCATTCATGGAATCTGTCAATCAGTGTGGTCAAAAGTTTCTGGGGCTACGGCAAGGTTGCGTACCTGGGACACCAAGTGTCAGCGGAAGGTCTGGAGGCGAGCCCAAAGGATCTGGAAGCCCTGGGGAACTTACGTTTCCCGACTTCGCTTCGATCAATGCAGTCGTTCCTTGGGAGCTTGAACTACTACAGTCGGTTCATCGAGGACTTTTCGATCTACGCTGCGATCTTGTACGAGCTGCGCGAGGTGGATTTCCATGAGTATCGGCAGAAGGATGAGAGTGCCGAGGTACATCAGACCGGGGGCGACGAGTCGCCAGAAGATGATCGATGGGCGAGAGCGATCACCGCGTTCACCTTGCTGAAGGCCAAGATCGTGGCTACACCAATCCTCCGACACTTCGACCCCGATCGAGAACCTGTGGTCGTGCTGTACGCGAGCCAGTGGGCGATCTCTGCCGCGCTCATGCAAGAACATGATGGCATGTACTGGCCAGTGACCTTCACCAGTCGTACCTTGAAGACCAACGAGCTGAATTACAGCACGGTCGACAAGGAGGTTTTGGCCCTGCTCCGAATGCTGGATGTGTGTTACACCCAACTGGTTGGCCGATCCATCAAGGTCTTCTCTCGACACTCCGCGCTTGCTTGGCTGTTGAATCCGTCAGGACTTGATGGACGATTGGGCAAGTGGGCTGCATTGCTGTCAGGATGGACGCTGGAGATCGTGAAGTGTTCCAGAGGCGAAGACGAGATCCTGGGCGCCCTTGCAGCTAGTATCACGCCCCGATCAGAGATGGACGACGCCTTGATCGCTATCGCTCCGAGGAAGCAACCGCGCAAGCTGATCGTGACACCGCCGCCAACGGTGGAGCTGGATGAAGACTTGCTAGTCGTCTCCTTTGATGGATCCGCGAGCGTCAAGCGGAAGGTCGGCGCGTTTAGTGCCGTGATCTGGAAACTCCATGAGTGAACGGTCGTTTCTGCAGCGTCGAGATTCGCGCCAGCGATCACAGTCAACGAAGCAGAGAGCAGAGTAGCATAGCCTCCTGCTTGGACTTGATCTTCTTCCGACATCAGACCGGGGGCGGATCGTGATCTGCGGTGACTCGAACCTGATCATCCGCCAAATGCGTGGCGAAATCGACTGCAAGGCAACCAAGCTTCAGTTGTTGCGGCAGAAGGCGATGGATCGACTGAAGGTCTGGCCGAAGCACGAATTCCTACACGTCAAGCGGGAATGGAATCAAAGCGCAGACAAGTTAGCCAACACAGCTCTACAGCAAGAGTCAGGCGAGATGATTACCTCGGACGCTGATCGACAGAACCTGATCACGATCAATCGCCTGGATGAAATCCTGCGCCCGAAGGAACACGACGCCGCTGTCCACGTGTCTGCTGTCACCCGAGCAGCTGGTCGAAGACGCCAAGTACAGCCAAAAATCCTGCAAGAAGCGATCGTACAGCAGATGAGGGTTCAGCGGATCATACAAGGTCAAGATGAAGAGGTGTGGATCGCACATATGAAGGCTTACCTGCGAGGCGACGTGATCAACCTGTCAGTGGAAGAAGCGAAGAGCTGCGCCAAGATCGCCAGCGAGTATGATCTGGATAAAAGTGGACTGCTGCTGTATTGCCCGACAGGATTGAAGTCGAATGCTGATCGAGATCCCGTCGTCCGTGTAGTTGTGCCTGAAACGCTCCAGCCTGATTTCCATCATCATTATCACGTCAGCCTAGAAGGAGGACATCAGGGAATCGGAAGGACTTACGAGCGGATCAGGAAACACTTTCATTGACGAGGCCTGTTCAAGCGCGTACAGAAATACGTTGGTGAGTGTGTCGATTGTGAGACGGGGAAAGGAAGACCGCTGGTGCAAGGTGAATCGCCAGGAAACATTCAAGCCACGTACCCTTTCCAGGTGATCGCGATGAACCACATCCCGTCGTTGCCGAAGTCGTTCAAGGGGAACACGGAGCTGTTGATCTGGATTGACCTGTTCACGGGATACGTGATCGTGAAGGCGAGTAGTTCTCGGACCGCTCAGACGATCGGGGAGAACTACGAGGAGTGTGTCTTCCGGGGATTCGGCGCCAGCGAGGTGTTTCGACATGATCGAGAGCCGGGCATCATGGCTGACTTCTACCGTGCGTTCAACCGGATCGTAGGGCAAAAACAGAGCCCTACTATGGCGTATCGGCCGCAGAGCAACGGTTCCGCGGAGCGAATGATGCAGACGCTAACACGCTCGCTGAAAATGTACGTCGCAGACGTTGATCAGCGAGACTGGGACGAATACGCTGAGCGGTTCACCTTCGCGCTCAACACGGCATACGATCGCACACGTGGAGATACCCCGTTCTATCTTGCACATGGTTGGGATCTTCGATCGACGCTGGAAGCCGCCTTGCCGATTGGTATCACTGGTCACTGTGATCGGGACGCTCGTCGCTGGAGGAATCACATTCAGGAACACTATCAGCGCGCACGTGAACACGTGAACGAACGCCTCTGTGATGCCATTCGAAGCCGAGCTGATCGTCACAACGAACAAGTGCGTCCACACAAGATCGAAACTGGATCGCAGGTATGGCTGTATCTTGATCGCGTGAAGACCGGTTACGCAAAGAAGCTGGCGCATATGTGGCACGGACCATTCCGCGTCGCTGAGCTGATCGGCAACCATGCTGCTCGCCTTGAGATCGCTGGGTCGGATTACAACGTCTTCCCGATCGTGCACTTGTCCAAGCTGAAGCTGATCAGGAATTTCCCTGATCGACCGAAGACACGACTTGTTGATCCTGATGCTGATCGTTTCGCCTTCGACGAGGCGCTCTTGCCGGAGGATAGCTGGGAGACTGCGCTTGAAGGCGATGAATACGAGGTGGAGCGGATCACCGATGTGAGATCGGGCCGGAGGACGCGTTATGGCCGGGTGCACCGTGAGTTCCTGGTACACTGGAAGGGCTACGAGACGCCTTCGTGGGTGGATAAGGCTGACTTGAACTGCGGCGCCTTGCTGTAAAGGTATTGCTGAAAATAAGTTAGTAATAACAGTTGCACCCCAAAAACTGCGTGAGTTCGAGAGGAAGAGGGGGAGATGTGGAAAGAAAGGTATGTGGGCATGTCACATACCAGATGGGTGGTGGATATTTGTCGTGAATCGAAGGGGCCGACGATGGAGTCCGAAGGACTCCCGTACATATATGAGGGAGAGCACTCGAAGATCAATTATCAAGAGAGTCGACCTACCCGAACTAATCCTGATCACTGCCGTCGTCGCTAGAAGCTACTGCTAACCGGAACTTACCGTCTAGACGCGTGATTTGAAGACCAGGATGATCTTGAGGGCTGTCCCTGAACTGATTACGCCACGGGTCGGACGTGTCAGCGAGCGCAAGCGCTTCCAGCAGATCGGCAGGAACCACACGAGCTCCGAAGCCCGGATACCAGGTGCTCTGCTCGACGTTCTTGCGTGGAAAATGCAGGAGAAACGGATCCAAGAGAAGATCGAGATCACAATGACCTTTGATCATCCCCTTGAGGATGATCTCCAAGATCTTCTTCCAACGTGGGCCGGCACGCAAACGCCGCTGCTTCCGATCTCGGTTCAGTCGGTCAAGATAGGCACTCGACTGGAGCATCTCGGCGGTAAGCGTGAAGTGGTGCGTTGACTCCCACATGGCTTGGAGATGGTCCGTTTCGAAGGTGGTATACTGCAAGGCAAAATGGGCAAACCACCCGGTCAAGTCGAAGGAGTGAGGGACCACCGCAGTCTGCAACGCCGTCCAAGGCTCCGCGTCATATAGAGCCCGCACGTTGGCCTCAGTGATCAGCTCAGGATCCCAATCTGTCGGCGGAGGCGCCGATTGCCGAGCAGGGAAGAGCCAGAACCGAGGAGAGCCCCAATCGCGGAAGATGGTGTCGACGGTGAGGCTACGGACGCTGATCAGCCGAGTTTCAGCAACGGGCCATGGAGCTATATCCCGCCGGGCGAAGTACTGGGGCCGCTGGTATCCAGGGATCCACTGATCACGGCTGATCGTGGTGGCTGGAAGGCGACCAAGAGCTCCATCAGACAGGAAACCGCTGGACTCGGAACTGCGACTAGCATTGGACTCACTAGACGAACTACTCGAACTCGGGCTGGAATGACCATGCCCGCCGCTGAGTCGACTGCCTCTGGGTTGAATGCTGCCACCATGATCGCCGCCATCGTCTTGGCGACTGCCGTCATGATCATCGTTGTCGCCTTGATCGTCGTCGTTATGATCGTCGGCGTCATCTTGATTGTCTTGATTGTTGTCATCTTGATCGTCGTCGTCATCCGAGTTGATCTTGATTGGCAGTGCTGAGGAACCGCGAGAGGATCGACGTCTCTTGGAAGGCAGAGGGTCTCGAGAAGATGACCGAGAACGTTTCTGTCGCTGGTGCTGAGCAGGTGGAGATGCTGGTGTCTGCGGACTTGCTACCCGCGAAGCCGATCCGGTACTACTCGACGGACGGCCACGCACTAAGGAGGAGAGACCAGCCAATTGCTGACCAATCGTATCGCGTTCAACTAACAGACAGTCACGTTCCTCTTCGGCGGGGGCCCGCCGTTTCTGCTCCGTTTCAAGATCCGTCCGCAAGGAGGCGTTGTCTATTCGCAGCCGTTGGAGATCTGTTGCAGACGACTGAAGGTTGGCGACCTGCTGTACTAGACGGGCGACTGACTGCCGGGCAGCATCAACGTGAGATTCTACAACAACGACTCCAAGTCAGGGATGATCAAGATGCTTGAGTGTGTGACGAACAGACAAGGAACTTACGATATGTCTGCATCTCATCCCGAGCCCGATCCCGATCGCTACGCGCCCGCCGAAGCTGAGTATCACGATTCTGGAGATCGACTCTAGCGCGATCTCGCTCGTCGCGCGCTTGATCACGCTGGGAGATGACTAAGTCGAGGTTGGCGTCAGCACTCATGCGCAGCTGGACCAGGTTTTGTTGCACAGAAACGAGCTGACGTTTTAATTGATCAGCCGCCCCTTCAAGTGCATCCTGCGAAGCTGCCAAGCCGCTATTCGTATCCTGGGAGTCGACCAACTGCTGTCGAGTCCGCATGTGATCATTGATCTCAGCGGCCAACCGGTCTTGGAGCTGATCATGAGCTGCGATCGCCTGATTCAAAGCCTGCTGCAGATCAGCACGGACGGCGATCGACGAGTTCAACTCTGCCCGCAGTCGTTGAAGGTCTTGATAGCTGGCCGTTGGAGTCTGCAACAACGCGGCCGCCAGTTGATCGGTGAGAGAGCTGATCGTCTGATTCAACCCGTCGATCACGGCCCCATGTTGCTGTTGGACGTTCTGAAGTTGATTCTCAAGATCAGCGATACGAATGCGATCGCCCTCATGGGTAGCCAAAGCGGCGACGACCTCCTCAAACTGCCGTCTAGACTCACCCAAGTCATGTCGGATGGTGTTATACCGGTGCTGACAATACTGCACGAAAGGGGAGGCAAGTTGAGCGGCTTGGCGGAATTGATTTTCTAAGTCTTGTGCGTGATCTTCTGCCGATCGGAGTTGTTGTTGAAGATCAGCATAATCTTGGCGAAGTTGCTGGAAAGCCCCTTCTCGCTCCAAAGCTGTCTCGATCGCCGCGAGGCTTGACCGAAGTGTCGATACATCCAACGGAAGAGGCGCGATGTTCGCGTTGGCTAACGGAACGTTTCGCTGATCAGATCGCACATACGAAGATCGTGATCTGGTTGATCTTGTACGATCAGGAATCGCATCAGCCCCGTGATCATGTGTTGGCCCAACTCTGCGACCGGAGATAGCCAAAAGCCCTGCAGCGGCGTCTTCACGATCAGGAACGTCAGAATATGACTGATTACCGGTACGCGGATACGTGGCAGACGATGATCCAGCAGCAGAAGCGGACGATCGATGAGGAGAGCCGTGGTCTGGAGTTGATGGTCTTGATTGTGGACCGCGTTGATCACTGGGAGGAGGAGTTCGCTGGGCCAGTGGGAATGATCAAGTTAATGGAATATCGACGATAGACAAAAAGGAGCGCACCTGTATGTTCTGGACTATGTCGTCGGGGTACGTGACCAGCGGGAGCGACGCCCGGACTGACTGGACGACTAATCACCGGTTCCCTCCAAGCCTGTATTACAAGAACGTTAGCAAGATGACTGTCAGGAGGAGCAATGAGAGAAGTGTTACCAGAAGGTGGAATATTGGATGCTGTGGAGCGCCGAGGAGAGAAAATACGAAGGATAGCTGATCCAGACGAAGAAGAAACACAAGTAAGGACCGATGTCCGCGCCATCACCACCGTGTAGCGTTGACACGGACAGGGGCGATTGTGGTGAAGCGCGAAACAGTCAAGAAGCCAGCTACCACAGATTGATGGGGAAGGATTCAGATGATGGATGCGATCAGACCAGATCTGATCCCGATTAATCCATCTGATACAGGTTCTGACTATGTACCAATTTTTGGGTACTGATCAAGTGATCGGCATCGATTCTGTAAGAACCGAAATTCGAGAGTTGATCAAGAGCTGATCGATATGGTGCAGTTATTTCGGTATACTGTCGCGATCAAGAATCCTGATCGACAATGGTGCAATTATTCCAGTACGTCGTGCCGATCAAGAATCCTGATCGACCGGGTACAATCATTTCGGTACGCCTCCGCGATCAAGAGTGCTGATCGACAAGGTGCAATCATTTCGGTACGCCTCAGAGTAATCGACAAGGCGCAATCATTTCGGCACACTTCCGCGATCAGCGTCGATCAAGATTCGCATGTACCGATTTAAGGGGTACACCGGCTGAAGTTCAAGGTAGCCAGTCAGCTGCGAAGGGGATGTGCAGATGATGGGAGGAAAGGGAATGGATAGGAAAGATTTAAGATGGTAAACACTGAGAGAGATTTTCCTTGTAGCACGCAAGTGGTGTTCCGCAGAATTCCAAGGCTGGGAAGTATATTGGCCCCCCTTGACGAAGGACCCCAAGACGCTCAAGAAGAATAACCGCACCAACACCTGGGAAGCTTGGCCAGGTCCACGCTTCTCTCTCCACCCCTCAAGCCCCACCGCTAACAGTAGGCGGCCCAAGCATCGACATTGGAACACATTGGCCCCCTTTGGAACAACACAAGCCCCGAAGGACAACCCCCCAGAGTGGATCAAGTTTATTCAAGCTTCAACCTACTCTACCCTACGGACGATCAAGTGAAGAAGTATCCACAAGATCGTCAACCGATTACCCCTGAGTGCCGTCCCCACTCCAGCTCTAACAAGAACAAACCACTTGGCCTCTTCCAGGTCACCCAGGAAGAGCGTTAACCCGCCAGGTCAACGGGTACGCAAGGTGAGAAGATCTTCAGACGCCACGGTCGATCGGAGTACCCCCTCCGTTTGTTGGCAGTCCGGCCCCTCTGTGTGTGAGTGCCCCTCGCGTCGAGATTTCCTCGCGAGCCACTACACCACAGCGATCTTGGCGCAGGCCTTCGCATCTTCGGCTGACAAGTCTACCACGTTGCCTTGCAGGTAAGCTTTCAGTTGCACGATCCATACCTCTTCATCTTGAGCTTGTACGATCCGCTCAACCCTCATCTGCTGTACGATCGACTCTTGCAGGATTTCCGGTCGCACTTGACGTCGTCGTCCCGTGGCTCGGGTAACAGCAGACACGCGGACAGCAGCGTCGTCTTCCTTCGGCCGCAGGATTTCGTCCAGACGATTGAGCATGGCCAAGTCTTGCCGATCCACTTCCAAGGTAACGATCTCTCCAGACTCTTGCTGTAAGGCCGTGTTGGCTAACTTGTCTGCAGTTTGATTCCATTCCCGCTTGACGTGTAGAAATTCATGCTTCGGCCAGACTCTCAGTTGATCCATCGCTTTCTGTCTTAGCAGTTGGAGTTTAGGCGCCTTGCAGTCAATCTCACCGCGCATTTGGCGGATGATCAGGTTCGAGTCACCGCAGATCACGATCCGCCCCCGGTCTGATGTCGGAAGAAGATCAAGTCCAAGCAGGAGGCTATGCTACTCTGCTCTCTGCTTCGTTGACTGTGATCGCTGGCGCGAATCTCGACGCTGCAGAAACGACCGTTCACTCATGGAGTTTCCAGATCACGGCACTAAACGCGCCGACCTTCCGCTTGACGCTCGCGGATCCATCAAAGGAGACGACTAGCAAGTCTTCATCCAGCTCCACCGTTGGCGGCGGTGTCACGATCAGCTTGCGCGGTTGCTTCCTCGGAGCGATAGCGATCAAGGCGTCGTCCATCTCTGATCGGGGCGTGATACTAGCTGCAAGGGCGCCCAGGATCTCGTCTTCGCCTCTGGAACACTTCACGATCTCCAGCGTCCATCCTGACAGCAATGCAGCCCACTTGCCCAATCGTCCATCAAGTCCTGACGGATTCAACAGCCAAGCAAGCGTGAAGTGTCGAGACAAGACCTTGATGGATCGGCCAACCAGTTGGGTGTAACACACATCCAGCATTCGGAGCAGGGCCAAAACCTCCTTGTCGACCGTGCTGTAATTCAGCTCGTTGGTCTTCAAGGTACGACTGGTGAAGGTCACTGGCCAGTACATGCCATCATGTTCTTGCATGAGCGCGGCAGAGATCGCCCACTGGCTCGCGTACAGCACGACCACAGGTTCTCGATCGGGGTCGAAGTGTCGGAGGATTGGTGTAGCCACGATCTTGGCCTTCAGCAAGGTGAACGCGGTGATCGCTCTCGCCCATCGATCATCTTCTGGTGACTCGTCGCCCCCGGTCTGATGTACCTCGGCACTCTCATCCTTCTGCCGATACTCATGGAAATCCACCTCGCGCAGCTCGTACAAGATCGCAGCGTAGATCGAAAAGTCCTCGATGAACCGACTGTAGTAGTTCAAGCTCCCAAGGAACGACTGCATTGATCGAAGCGAAGTCGGGAAAGGTAAGTTCCCCAGGGCTTCCAGATCCTTTGGGCTCGCCTCCAGACCTTCCGCTGACACTTGGTGTCCCAGGTACGCAACCTTGCCGTAGCCCCAGAAACTTTTGACCACACTGATTGACAGATTCCATTGATCGCAGGTGTCTAGGAGCCGCTCGTCTTTCTCGCAGAGATCATCCCAGTTAGAGCTAGTGATCAAGATGTCATCGATGTACGACCGTCTTCCGAGTACCGACGGCTTCAGCTCAGGATCAGGTTCACCGTCTTCAAACACGTCGATCAGCTTCGTCGACTCTTGATCAGCTCTGATCCGAAGATGTCTGTACAGCGCGTTGTCGATCAAGCGCTGGTAGATCTGCAGGGCGTTCTTCAATCCGAAGGACATACGTGTCCACTCGAAAAGTCCGAAAGGGGTGATGAACGCAGAGATCAACCGGGCCCTTTCCGTCATGCTGACAACCCAGAATCCACTCGCCATATCCAGTGAGCAATACCAGAGGACTTTATCCAGATCGTCCAAGAGATCATTGATCAGCGGCATGGGGTACACCATCAACTTTGTCAAGCTGTTCACCAACCAGTAGTCGATGCAGAGACGGATGTCGACCCCATTCTTCTTGATGATCACAACAATTGGAGACGCCCAAGGTGAGGTCGAATGGGTGATGATTCCTGCCGACAACAGTCCCTTGATCAAGTCTGACAACTTCTCCCGTGTAACGGGGTTACACGGGTTTACACCTGGTGTGTCCCACACATGGATACACTTTGGGTAAGGTACATAATTGATGTACGGACACTCGAGGGAGTGTGTGTGGCTGAGAGCCACACGTTATGCATTTGAAGTAGGATTTCACTTGGTTTTACTATGTTAGATAGTTAACCATATGCATTTACCCCCTAGGCGGCTAGCCGCAATAAAAGATAAATAAACAGTTTGGATTTGGAACACTAAGAGTAAAGTCCTTTTATTAAGGTCGTAGTTAGTAGGTGCCTTCGGATATTAAGGCCTATTAACCCTTAATAAGGTGTGTGTTAATCCTTGACTCGTTGAGTTAACCGTCTTCCTCTGACGCTAAGCTACGGCAGCCCCGCTGCACTTGGTAGCACTTGTAGTCAATCCTGCGATGACTGATTCCTCTGAGAGGATGGAACACGCTGTGTTCGCGAGCTTGCCGCCAGGCCAGCAAGAGACGCTTAAAAAGCTTATGTCTCTGTTGGGCCCCGAGGGCATTGCTCATCTTGCTTCGCAAGGGCCAGAGGCGGTGTCCGCTAGACTGGATGCTTTTGCAAGCTACGAGAAGGCGCTCTTAGAGCATGTACAAGAGCGCGTGAGCGCAACGGCGTCCGCCGCATCGTCCGCGGCCGCGTCGTCGACGCACGAGTGGTCTAATAGACCGAAACCGCTCATGTTGAGCGTGAAGACCTTCGAGGGGAAGGAAGGGGAGAACCTCCTTCTCTGGACCCGAGAGGTCGAGATGGCCATGGGATCGGCCCTGCTCCAGACTGAGCAACAGCGCGTAGCGCTGGCGATCTCGAAGCTCGGTGGCCGAGCTAAAGAATGGGCACTAACGTGCGGCACGTCTGTGGACGCTGCTTTCCCGACCTGGGATCAGCTGAAACAGCAACTAGTGCGCGTATTCGCGCCGCCTAACCAGGCGTACCGTATACGGTGGAAGTTCCTTTCTACCCGCCAGGGTAAAAAGGAGTTGATGGACTATGTCCAAGAGTTGAGAACTCTGATCGCCGGTATGGCGTCGAGCCCTATCCCCGAGGCGGTCGCAGTGACCGTGTTTATGGAGGGCCTGCGCACGGGCGCTGCCCGAACGGAAGTTTTCCGTGTTCACCCTGCCTCATTCGAGGAGGCCGTGAACGTGGCATTGAATGCCGACTATAACTTCCAGGCTGCGAGGCATGGTTCGAGCGGTTCTGAACCGATGGACCTCAGCCACGCTGAAGACGAGGCTGACCTCTATGCTGCTGAGCAGCGCTACAGCATCCGTCGGTGCTACACGTGCGGAAGCACCCGCCACTTGATGCCTAGTTGCCCGTTGCGCAACAAGGCCCAGGCTCCAACGAGCCGAAGCACCGCTTCGAACCCTCAACCAGGGACGTCGCGGGGAAACGACGGAACCCAGTAGGCGCGGGGCGCCCTACTGGGGAGGAACTGAGTTCTGTTGGGCCTCTGGGAGGCAGGAGAGAACGGGACTCAGCCCCGCAGAGAGCTAAGCTCTCTTACTCACGTAGTGAGTGCAAGCCCGGCTTGTTAGTCGTTCAAGCGTACGTGAAGGGCTTCGACAAGCCGTGGAGAGTCTTGATAGACTCGGGAGCGTCCGGCAACTATGTCCGGCGCTCCACTGTTGACGGTTTTAAACCGTATGTGGAGGCTCTGAAGGAGCCTCGAAGAGATAAGATCTCTGTCCGTCTTGCGACGGGGACACTAGTGACAGTGGCGAAGGTCTCTATTGACCTGAACGTGAAGTTCTTAGACTTCGATAGCGTGGAACGCTGCTTGGTCTTAGACCTGGATGAGAGGTATGACCTCATCCTTGGTATGGCGTGGCTCGAGAGCCACGAGCCATGGATCGACTGGAAGTCGAAGACGTTGGGCGCTACGCGCCCGTCTCCTAGTGGAGCATTGGCGAGTCATGAACCCACCTCGGCTCGGAGACAGAAGCGCTATTGGCGCGAGCACGAGACCGAATCGGTCATGGTGCTGGACATCGGTGTGTCAGAGTTAGTGAGCAACGAAGTTGCTGTTTGCCGTGAGTGTGACTCACAGGGCGTGCGCGTTATCCGCCGAGCGGTGTTTGTAGGGTCGCTGACCCGCCGCTGTGTCCTATGGACAATTGTGGAACGGCACGTAATCCGTTGAGCGGTGCTCGTAGGGTCGCTGACCCGCCGCTGAGTGTCTCGAATGACACTGTTCCCTCTCCGAGGAGCCATAGTGCGTTGGCACCTAGGCAGCGCGACGGTGATGTCGCCCTGCAGCCCTCATCCGGCCGTGCTCGGGCGAGGAGGGAGAGGAGGAAGAGACGCAGAGCGTCTGTGACGTCTATGACGTCGGACGAGGTGTCCAGCGTGTTGAGTGGTGAGGCTCCACGCGACTGCAGTGAGCAGTTGTACACACTCGTGAATGGAGTGACAGGGGATGTCGACGGAGACATAAGTCTCGAGCGACTCCCGTCGGTGGATGCTCTGTTAGAGCTGGACGAGATGTCCGTCGCCGAGTTTGGCGAGGCCTTAAAGGCCGTCGAGCTTGCCGAGGTGGTCATGATACGACCCGAGGAGGAGTTGAACTCCTCGTCCGTCGTGGACGAAGCTGTCCTGGAGGACACGAAGTGAGCGCTGAGCGCTAGGAGTGGATCTTCGATCCTCAAGGATCCCTCGGATCCGTTTTATCCTTTGATCAAGGAATACCACGATGTGGTGTCGAAGGACCCGCCGTCAGGGTTGCCTCCGGATCGAGGCGTACGTCATGAGATTGACTTGGTTCCTGGAACCAAATACTGCGTAACACGGCAGTGGCCCTTACCAAGGGAGCAATGTGACGTCATCGACGCGTTCTTCCGTGCTAAGCACGAAGCCGGCTTGGTGCGTGAGAGCAAGTCTCCGCACTCGACACCCACGTTCTGTGTCAGAAAGCCTAATGGCAAGTGGCGCATAGTGCATGCTTTTAACAAGCTAAATGCAGCCACCATTCCGGCGCAGACGCCGATTCCTCGAAAGGATGTTCTGCAGAACACCATGGTGGGATGTACGTTGTACAGTGCACTCGACTTAGTCGACGGGTATTATCAGTTGCTCATGAGAGCTAGCGATATACCCCTCACGGCTGTGAGTACTCCGAGCGGTATGCTCTGGGAGTGGTTGGTGATGCCCCAAGAGCTGTCGAACGCGCCTGCGACGTTCAATCGTCTAGTGACGCAGTTGTTCAGGCCCCATCGGGCGTACGCTCAGACGTACTTCGACGACATCTTCGTCCATAGTCGTGCGGAGCACGGGAGGTCTGATGTGGAGAACCACCTTGACCATTTGCGAGCGGTGCTCGGGTGCATGCGCACGAATAAGTTGTATGCCAACTTAGATAAATGCGTCTTTGGCGCGGAGGAAATTCCTTTCCTCGGGTGCTTTATTGGGAAGCGAGGCCTTAGGGCAGATCCTGCCAAGGTTAAGGCCATTGTGGACTGGCCGGTTCCATCGAACCCGAAAGACTTGCGTAAGTGGCTTGGCTTAGCCAATTACTTGCATAAGTACAGCGAGAACTACGCTGATATGGCTCGGCCATTGTCCAATCTCCTTAAGAAGGATGCACCTTGGTGCTGGGATGTCGTTCACGACGAAGCCTTCAAGGCTGTTAAGGAGAGTCTCCTTCACGCGCCCATCTTGGCGCTTCCGGACCCGGATCGTCCGTTTAGCGTCGTCTGCGACGCCTCCGATTTTGCAATCGGTTGTGCTTTATTACAAGCAGACGCCGAAGGGCGTGAACGCGTTATCGCGTTTGAATCTCGCCAGCTTAAAGCTGCTGAGAAGAACTACCCAGTTCATGACAAAGAGCTACTTGCAATGAATTATGCTCTAGTCAAATTTAGAGTACATTTACTCGGCTCTAAGCCCTTTGTGATCTATACAGATCATGCGTCTTTACGCACTGCGACTCAGTCGCCTCACCTCTCACAGAGAATGGCAAGATGGCTTTCATTCTTTGCCGAATACAACTTCGAGGTGAAGTATAAGCCGGGACGGCTAAACGTAGTGGCCGATGCGCTATCGCGCAGGCCAGACTACGAGTTGACTCATGTCACTACTGTGACGTCGTCGGTCCCCGACCTTATACGGAGGGCATACGCCCAAGACGACACGTGTGTAGCTTTGCTACGTGCTCTTGGGAGCGAAGAGTTTAAAGACTCTGACAAGGAATTGTCACCGCGCTTACGCGCGAGGCTGCAGCGTTATACGCTTGATCATGGCCTGCTGTACTACAGCACTGACCCTGAGGACACTCCTCGAGTGGTCGGCCCTCATGATGAGGATCTTAAGTATCGCATCCTCTATGAGGTGCATGATACGCCTGTCGGTGGACATCTTGGTCGTGAGAAGACCTATGGCTCGGTGAGCAAGATGTACTGGTGGACCAAGATGTACAAGTGGGCAAGCACCTATGTGCGTACATGCGAGACATGTCAACGGACCAAGTCCGCGCCGCGTGCGGCTGCGCCGTTGGCGCGTTTGCCAGTCCCTTCGGGATGTTGGCAGTCCATTAGTATGGACTTTGTGTTTGGCCTTCCTAAGGATAAGGCGGGCAACACGGGTGTCGTGGTCTTTGTTGACCGACTGAGCAAGATGGCTCATCTCTCGGCTGTGCCGGACACCGTGGACGGTGAGGATACAGCTAAGCTGTTCTTAGACAGAGTCTTTCGCCAACATGGCTTGCCTGAGGCAATTGTCTCTGATAGAGACCTTCGCTTTACAGCGAAGTTCTGGACGTCCTTGTTTAGGGTGCTCGGCACCAAGTTGGACATGTCCACGGCGGATCATCCGCAGACCGATGGTCAAACTGAACGCGTGAATCGCGTTGTGGAGGATATCCTCCGAAGCGTCTGCGCTGAAGCGCCACGACGCTGGAGCGAGATGCTCCCCCTTGTTGAGTTCGCTATGAACAATGCGGTGCATGCCTCGACAGGCTTCACCCCGTTCTATGTGAACGGCTTGGTCGACCCTCGCGTCCCTCTAACGCCGCCACGGTGTGGCTCTGGGCTTGATGGGGGAGGGTTAGCCGATCGGCTTGCTGATGTCAGCCCAGTTGCGGTTCGCAAGCAAGTCGATGACTTTGTCTCTTTGAGACTGAGCGTCATGCGCCAGGTGCGCGACGCGATGGCTGAAAGCCAGGATCTCCAAAAGGAGTATGCAGATGCCAAAGGCAGGAAGAACATGGAAAGGTTTGAGATCGGGGATCTTGTTTTATTAAACGCTAAAAACCTACCTACACATGCAGTGTCTGCGGTCTTTAAGACCAAGTTGAGACCTAGGTTCATTGGACCGTTCAAGGTCGTGGCCAAGAAGGGCCTGGCGTACACGCTCAATCTTCCGAAGAAGATGCGTACGCACCCGGTATTCTACGTGGGCTTGCTTAAGCCATACCGGGACCCTGCTCGGGCGAGCTCTGAGGCGCTAGCGCCGGGTCGGACGAGGGCTGCGAAGCAGCGAGAGGCTGCGAGGCAGCAGGAGGCTGCGAGCCAACAGGAGGCTGAGAGCCAACAGGGTGCTGAGGCCCAGCACCAGGGTCCGAGGGCGCAAGATACTGCGGGGTAGCAGGACGCTGCAGAGCAGCAGGGTGCGGAGGCACAGGAAGCTGCAAGACAGCAGGCGGTAGAGCCATGGGCGGTGGCATTGCCACGGGACGAGAGCCGTACGGCTGCATCCGAACCAAGAGGTCGAGTTGACCCTGCAGCTGAGCAATCTGACGCTCAAGGTCTGCGACCCGCTGCTGCATCGCCTGAGGCGACTCCAGCCAGTCGAGGCGACGCTCGACCTCCTCGAGGCCATTCGCTAGGCGATGCGAGGAGCGGTCCACGTCGGCGACGTAGTCGCTCACCGAGCGGACGCGGCTCTGTAAAGAGAGGAAGTCCCCGAAGCTCGCAGTGTGAGAGTCCAGCGACCGCCCGGCCTCCCCCTGCTCTGCTCGATGAGCATGGGAATCTCCACTATCATGTGGAGCGCCTGATAGCGCGGCGCAGGCGCCAGGGTCATAACCAGTATCTGGTAAAGTGGCGAGGTTACCCTCATTCCCAGAACTCATGGGAGTTCGAGGTGCCACTGCGGCAAGATTGCCCTGACGTCGTGGACGCTTACGATCAGCGTCACCCGGTGACGGAGCGCCCGCAGGGCGCGCGACGGAGTCGCCGGGCGCGCCGCGCTTCCCACTACTAGAGTGGGGTGACGACAGGTCAAGAGCTGAGCTCAAGCTCTGACCAGTGGCTGTGCCAGCCGACCCATGGCTATGGGTAGGGCTGCTCACAGCGGGAGCAGGAGGCCGGGGTGCCTCGTAGCGTGAGGGACGTTGTCCCGGTACACGCCGTTTTGCTTGTCGCTTCGCGATATCGAGGCGTAAGCGCCGCTCTAAGCGGATATCTGTTTCCGAGAAACTAGCTCGGAGAGCATCGAAGGAGTGGAGCCGTCGGGATAGCTCCACCCAGTTCTGAAACTGCGCTTCATAAGCGGCCATAGTTTCCCCCTCTGAGAGGACCACCGGCACCGTCCGCATGGCCGGCACGGCCTCACCGTTGAGCTGCTGACGCAGGCGCTCACGGTACTCCGAAGGAGTTGTGACTTGTCGAGTCAAGAAGCGCTCGCGGAGCGATTGTCGCTGGGCGACTTCTTCTGGCGTCCCGGGCGCGGGTCCACACGTATACGTGTCCAAGAGCTGCGAGGCAGCGCGCCGAACGACCTCGGCAGGGGAGGCACGGTCGAAACCGTAGTCGCGACGCGACGTGCCCACAATGGGGCGGGCTATAGGTCTGTTGGACCGTGCGCGGGATGCAGCCTCAAGCTGTCGGCTTTGAGCCCCGTCCAGGTCATTGGAGACCACACCTGGCTCGGGGAGCTCGTCCTCGTACCTCGAGGAGAGAGGAGGCGCATTGCGCAGGGCGTTCGCCGAACCATCACGGTTCGGGAACGGATTGGGCGTATGCAGCTCGCGTGAGCGCAACGCCGGGCTTGAAGGCCTCTGAGAGGCAGCCTCCTGACGTGTTGGAGGCACCTCGTCATCGTCTGGGATGATCTCGCCCAGTTCAAGCTCGTCGAGCCAGGCGCTCTGACGCGTACGCGGCGTAGATGGCTCGGGAGAGCTAGGAGCTCCGCTCTCACCCGGACGTTGGCTCACGGAGCCGGAGCCATGACGTCGTCGGTGCTCATCGTGGTACTGTCGTACGCTGAGCCGCTGCGGAGCAGCTTCCCCGTCGGGACTGCGGCCTGTGGCCTGTGGCGATTGCGGGCTGTCACGCCCCGACATGCGTCCACTGGACGATGGCGAAGAGAGGTCGGATGACCGAGGCGAAAGGTAGAGCATTGAGAATGCAGATTCGGTAATGGGCTCTGGGAGCCGAAGTTCTTTGAACTTGTGATGAGGTAAAGTGACCTCTAACGTCTTGAGAAGACAAGACCTCACTGAGAAAGTGTCGTGGACACGGGTGTCCACATCTTGGTGGGGGGGTGGTGTAACGGGGTTACACGGGTTTACACCTGGTGTGTCCCACACATGGATACACTTTGGGTAAGGTACATAATTGATGTACGGACACTCGAGGGAGTGTGTGTGGCTGAGAGCCACACGTTATGCATTTGAAGTAGGATTTCACTTGGTTTTACTATGTTAGATAGTTAACCATATACATTTACCCCCTAGGCGGCTAGCCGCAATAAAAGATAAATAAACAGTTTGGATTTGGAACACTAAGAGTAAAGTCCTTTTATTAAGGTCGTAGTTAGTAGGTGCCTTCGGATATTAAGGCCTATTAACCCTTAATAAGGTGTGTGTTAATCCTTGACTCGTTGAGTTAACCGTCTTCCTCTGACGCTAAGCTACGGCAGCTCCGCTGCATCCCGAAACTGCGGATCGACGCGTCGCACACGCTGGGCCACAGGGGTCGCGTTACTAACATCGATGTCACAGACGGCGCCGCGTGCAGCTGGAGGGAGAGCGTTCCCTTTTCCGATCAGGAGATGTCTGCGCTACCAGATGATCTGCCTCAATCGATCGATCTGCTCCGGCGTTCTCCCTTCTGCCTCCTCGATCTGGATATCTTCGATCTTGACTTCCTCCGTAGTGGCGCTTACCTCCGGGAGTATGGCCATCTGATTCTCCAGATCTTCGACGATCAAGTCCTTCCCTTCATGGCAACAGACTTCGTCGTCTTCAGGCGTCCCGCTGACTTCGACCTCCGGCTCCAATTTTGGATCATCGATGGCATCGGACGCTGAGCCAATCAGTGGCTGGTCGTCGATCATCGGTTTCGGATTGTCGATCATCGGGCTGATCGGCTCCCGATCTGTGGGTTTCGATCGGTTCTCGATCTTGCACTCCTGATCGACCATCCACTCTGGTTCCGATTCCCGTCGATCTTGCTTGGAGTCGACTGGATCATCCCATTTCACCGCCATAGCAGCTACTTCGGGCTTCGGTCTGGATCCTTCACGCTTCAGGATACCCTTCGGGATGTCGTACGTTGGTCGATCCACCAGTGGTCTCATGTGGATCGGTTCCGGTTCCTCTTCCTCTTGCTGATCAGTGGTGGCTTCGTACGCAAGATTCTGCCACTCAGCATGACGACGCGATCCAACGGAGATGAGTCCCGGTATCCGCGGTACGAGGTCCTCAGCCAGCCACAGTCCCAGTCGTGTGAGTCTCTGTAGCATCAACTTCTTGTCGCTGATGTTCGTGATCTTCAAGTACTGCGTCCGGCCAAGGCCCTTCACCAAGGTAGGTACCCATCTTTCTCCACGGGCGATCCACAACTTCTCTCGCTCTAACGCTCGGGGCTTTGGTATCGGTATCTCCACAGATTCTCCGACTTCCAGGTGGACGCTGTCGTCGAGTGCGATATCGTGACTGCTGCGGCCATAAGGGGACGACGACCTGTCAACTGGACCCGCACCTCGTTCGGGAGGCACATAGTCCCGTCGGCCAGATCAAGGCGAATGCCGGCTGGGATCATGAAATCCATGCCTAGTATCACGTATTGCCCGACCATGTCGCCAACCCACGCATCGAAGAAGTAAACCAAGAAACCGGCCAGCGTGATCTTGATCGTGGTACGTCCCAAAGTTGCGTACACATTTTCTCCGATTCCGATGCAATCCTGTCTCTGACTCTCGTCTATGATGCAGCCAACCTTACGAGGAAAGGCGGTGCTAACGATCGAGACTTCAGCGCCGGAATCTAGAAGCAGAGTCGCTCTAGCGTTGTTGATCTTGCCGGTGGCTTTGGCCTGCTTGAACCATTTGCCGGGAGCGTGATACTTCCAGTAACCGCGCGACTCACCAGGTAAGAGATCCCCACCTGAATCAGATGGTGACATCCTGGTGTTGTTGACTAACGCTGGTTTTCCATGCTCCACATCAGGCAGGTGATTTTTCCAGTATCCACGCAATTCACCGTCTGCTAAGTCAAGTTCCATCACAACATCCGATCTGGAGAACTCATCATTCCGCAAGCTCGCTATCGTTGCAGTACGTCTTCCATGAATTCCACGTATATTGTTGATCGGGGTTGTCGGCTCACTGGCTCTTGCCTTCGGCTGCCTTTCAACGTATGCAAAAATACAGAACTTAGAACGCTCGGCTCGTACCAGATTCAAACCTGACGAACGTCCTAGTTTAACATCTTCTCCGCGTTGGATGGCAGCATCCCGGCGTGGCGCGTCGGTTGTACCACTGGCGGATCAAGTTGTAAAACTCTTCCATCGGGCATTTGCCGTCTTCGTGGAGCTTACCGCAGGCACGACACACGTACAAACAGTGATCAGCAGGATGTCCGCGGCGACCACACTTCTCACAGGTCAAGCGCTTCCAGCAACCGAGATCGGAGTGTTTCGTAGACCCGCTGTGCGAGCACGGTGGCGGACGTTCCTCCAGGCGCGATCCATCTTCGCGATCAGTGCGGGCCGGCGACTGGCCTTCTTCCCAACGTCTCGGGCGTTGAGTTTCCGGTTTACGGTGATCAGCTGCAGCGGCCAAGTAGACGTGCGACGGAACTCGATCTTCTTCCGATCCACTAGAATCCAGATCGGATCCCGACCCAACGCTGTCATATGAGGCGCGGATTGCGCGGACGGCGCGAGTGGACTTCGAAGGAGCTTGCGGTGGACCACTTGGCGCCTTCTGCCGGAACTTGTTCGATCCAGCGATAGCCTTGCTTTGGCGAACCTTGGCACGCTGACGTGCACGCAGGATTTCGGCAAGGGAGTCTCCGTCGGTGATACGCAGCAGAGTTAGCTGATCGGCCAACTCGCGATCATCCAGAGTCTTGATGAAGTGCTCCACATGTTCACGTTTGGTCCAGTCTTGATCTCCAACTTCGCACGCAGACCCAACACGGTAAGCCTATGAAGATACTCAAGAGGCTTCTCGTCCGATCGCTTCCTCGCGTGGTAATATTACCTCGCGAGTGACACGCCCAGCCCACAGTACTCGACTCGGAAGTCGCCTAGCAAGTCGTTCCACTTGCTGCGGGTGGTTCTCCCCAACTGTTAGTACCAGTTTCGCGCTGGACCAACTAGGAGGTTGCTGAAGACGATGCACTTCTCGCTGTCGGTCGCTTGATCTCGGGCGAACGCGGACTTCACTTTCCTCAGCCAGCTTCTAGCTTTCTCCTCGTCGAAATCCTTGCCGGAGAATTCCTTCAGCTCGGAGATCGCGGAGATCCTGACTCGGGGAACTGCAGAGGTGCCAGCGGACGACGTGGCATCGGCGGACGATACAGCGTTAACGCGCGGGACTTCGATACTCAAGTCGTCTGGATCGTACTCGTCTGGGTGATCATGATGTGATCCAACCGACTCCATGTCGACGTCTTGGGCGCCGATGTTCTTCGGAAGATCAGGTACACGTGGCGTCAGGGCGACTGCAGCTCCTTGCTCTTTCTGGTAGCGATCCGTCGCAGCATTGAAGAACGACTGAAGACTACCAGGGCTGGACGCTACTGTCGACACCGGCGCCAGGGTCGATTCTTCCTTCCTGGTCCAAGCGTCATTCTGCTTAGCTCAATCGAGCTATCCGAACCCGCCTCCGATACCCTCGCAGACGTCTTCGCAGACGCGAACGAGGAGTGGGGTGACCCGGACTGGCTCGAGTATGTCGTCGTCAGCCCCTGATCGGTGGTCGAGATGACGGCGCCTACCAACGGTGTGAACAGCCTTACCAAGTGCTTGGTGGATCCTTCAAGTGTGGGAAGATCAAGTTCGAGCAGTTCCTCGGCGTTGAAGTTCCTGGCCACGATTCCCGCTTCCTTCAGCATGCGCATCAAGGCGCTGATCGCCGCCGCTTGGTCTACCGGCTTGGCAGGCTTGATCACCGGGCCTTGGAGATCGCCGATCAGTTTCGGCTTCATCATCTTCATGACTGGGTCCTCGATCAAGAACGCGCGGAGTTTCTTCCGGTAGAGGACGACACGCAGCTCGTCTTCCGTCCAAGTCTTGGTATCACCACTCTCGTCCGCGTCGGGTGCCTTCAGCTTCATCTTCGCGGGCTTCGACGTCGCCTTCTTCGACTTCTTCAAGGAGGGGAGCGGAGTGGGGGTGGTGGTTTTGGGTGAAGGTCCTTCCGTTTTCACGGATGGATCTTCATCCGGCGGATTACGACTCGCGTCGCGATCCGCGGGGGGCCCCGGAGGGCCCAAGGGAGGAGGGTGAGGCTTTTCTTCCAGGTCCATCGCTGAACATTTCTCCTTGTCCCCGCCAGAGCTCCTCCCAGGGCTCTGACGTTCGGTGTACTCTTCACTCTTCAGATGCGACGACGGCGATACACTTTCCGTCGACGCGTCGATACTTCCTGGCTCAACCTTGATCTTGGCCTCTTCTTGACTGGACTCACGGTGATATCCAAGGTCACCAGAAGATCCGGGCACGCGCACCATTGTGGTGTAGTGGTCCGCGAAGAAATCTCGACGCGAGGGGCACTCACACACAGAGGGGCCGGACTGCCAACTAACGGAGGGGGTACTCCGATCGACCGTGGGGTCTGAAGATCTTCTCACCTTGTGTACCCGTTGACCTGGCGGGTTAACGCTCTTCCTGGGTGACCTGGAAGGGGCCAAGCGGTTTGTTCTTGGCTGAGCTGGAGTGTGGACGGCACTCAGGGGTAATCGGTTGACGATCTTGCGGATACTTCTACACACGATCGTCGGTAGACAGAGTAGGTCGAAGCTTGAATAAACTTGATCCACTCTGGGGGGTTGTCCTTCGGGGCTTGGGTTGTTCCAAAGGAGGCCAATGGGTTCCAATGTAGATGCTTGGGCCGCCTACTGTTAGCGGTGGGGCTTGAGGGGTGGAGAAAGAAGCGTTGACCTGGCCAAGCTTTCCAGGTGTCGTTGCGTGTCTTGTCCTTGAGCGTGTTGAGGTTCCTTCGTCAAGGGGGGCCAATATACTTCCCAGCCTTGGAAATGCGGAAAACCACTTGCGTGCTACAAGGAAAATCTCTTTCTCTTAACCATCTTAGATCCTTCCTATCTGTTCCCTTTCCTCCCATCATCTGCCCATCTCCTTCGCAGCTGACTGACTACCTTGAACTTCATCCGGTGTACCCATTATTCGGTACATGTCGTTCTCGATCGCCGTCGATCCAGAAGTGTGCCTAAAAGATTGCACCATTGTCGATCCAGATTCTCGATCACGGTTATGTCCCGAAATGATTGCACCATATCGATCCACTTTCTCGATCGGGATAATGTATCGAAATGATGACACCCTTGTCGATCCATTTCTGGATCGCCAGCCGTGTACCTGAATGATTGCGCCATATCGATCCACTTGACTGGTACCCAAAAGTTGGTACCTGATTCAACTCAGCGTCAGATCTGAATAGATCTGAATAGTCCCACTCAAGCTCCGTCTAATCACTCCACATCCTTCTCGATCATGTCTCCCCCGATCAATCGCTGACGATCAGCCTTCTCACTTCACCACACTATTGATCTACCACCTGCTCAACATCATCGCCGTTTCAGTACCGCCTGCTCAATCGGAAACGGCGATGATGTAGATCACCACTTTACTTGAGACCGAGTGGCTTTGACACTTATGTTAGCGTCGGCGTACTCCCTACCAACAATGGCGACACCGAATGGCACACTTGGTCAACGACACGAGAACTCCACCGCGACCACCGGCACTACAACAACACCTGGAGCTACTGCACAGCAAGCGTGGCTCCGCCTTTTTGAGCATCCTCAGCAACACAAACACCAACATCAAAACCAAGACAAATCACCGATGCTAGACCCACGTGCTCATCAGTTCCACGATGTCCCACTGAGTTTGGACACACCTGGTGCAAGTTTCTCTTTTGTTGGGGGAGACTACGACTTCGTTGAAACACAACCTTGGCCAAGTGATATCGTCCACATCGCGCACAATGTCTTCTCTGCGTCGCGGCCGTATCCTATATCAAAGCGACACCCCAGCTATCATTACGATTGCGAGTGTGATGGAGGCCGCTGCATCTCGGACAACGGAACACGTGCATCCAGCTCTTGCATCAATGTGAATCAAGACATTGTATGCGACGACACGAACTGCTTTGTCGGTCCCAACTGTGGCAACCGGATGCAGCAACAATATCAACTTGATCTCATATCAACACGTGTCGGCCTTGGCGTAGTCTGTGATACCAGCATCATTAAGGACACGTTCATCATCGAGTACGTCGGGGAAGTTTTACTCGTCTCGGATGCTCAAAATCGCACCGACCGTAGCTATATGGTTGAGTTGCGATCGAAAGCAAGCTGGGATGGACCAAGACGCGTATACACCGATGCAGCGAGGTACGACAACGAGAGTCGCTTCATCAATCATTCTTGTAACCCAAACTGCAGCCTCTTCGAACTCGAATGGGCCAACACATCTCGTCTGGGTATATTTGCCAAGCACGATATCCCACCACTGAGGGAACTCACGTTCCTATACCATGCCTCTAAACTGTCAATGTTCACATGCCAGTGTGGCCACAAAAACTATATTTCAAAATAGGTGTTGCATCACTTGTAGCGTATTTGGTTCGCCACCACTATCAATTTCAACACGCTCAGCATTATTGTCGGGGACAGTGCAGTTGAACCCTATTTTGAAACCTCTTACAGAGCATAATGCTGTGGAAAAACCATATACGACATTTAGATATAGGGGTAAAAACACGGGTTTCTCCTCGAAAATGAGGTTAGTTTTGCTTAATTCGGCGTTGTTTTGCTCCTACGAGGGCCCAAACAAGAGTAATTCGCATCCGTTAGTTTTTGGGGAATAGGGGAAGCAACGTGATTGGCGGAGACGATGAAACATATGATGTATATGGGATATGCAATGATTTTCAGTGGTGCCGGTTTCTTTCACATAACATCGCTGATGCGATCATCCAAGCATTTATTATTTTTCACAGTCATTCTTAGTAGAAATCGAGTTTTCGGCATACATGTATACGTCGCATGGTACGTACGTGCACCACCACTCCCGTCTCCTTGAACACTTGCTTAGCTACTAGTGAGCGGTAATAGGCTTCCCGTTATTGTTTTGCTCTACCACGTACTCATTGATCACAGGCGACAACTCATCTAGATCCGGCCAAGGTGTGGTGCTGGATCCTGCCCCGTCACATTTATAAATTTTAACAGTTAGTGCTACTTTAACAGTTAAAACTGCAATTGCGGCGGTGACTCGAACTCACCTCAAACGACTGGCCGTCATTTCTGGTGTGGTCGCGTATAACTCGTTTCACGGTGCTCACAGACGTGCTAAGGCATTTAGCAACAAGTTCTCGTGTGTCCCCCCTACGGAGGCGATGCTGCTCGCGCTCCATGCTGAAGAATGTGTAGGCACTCACGATGAACTCCTTCTCCCTCGCTGAAAGTGCCACCTCTCTCGGCATCGTTGTTCTCTTTTGAAAATGAACGCGCTACTGGCGTAGACACACATAACAATCTCCTAGCAAGGCTCTATACACTCAGCATCTTACTTGTTTCAAATGCGTTGTGGTTGGTCACCCAGCGTGTGTTTTCGTGTGGTGTTACAAAACTCAAAATGCAACTAGGTCCAACTGCACTGTCCCCGACAATAATGCGTTTATTTCGTAGCGCTTTTACCAAAGCAAGCAACACAAACCACCATCCTTGTAGCATCTTAGTAGATGATTCCGTCACGACTATCAATACAATGTATAAGTTGATAGGACAGAATACAATGTATGAGTTGATAGGCAGCAATCCAGGTAAAACAAAAAGTCAGCATCTATTATACCATCGACCCTTGCCACGAGCCATCGGCAGCCCCAGCGTACTGGCCTCTCCAACACCAAATTCCTCCAATACGCCTCAAAGTGCTGGGCCTGCCCAGCGCCGGTGGGCGCTAGCGGTTAGTTGCCTGATCGTCGACTGCTGGTAGAAGCGCAAATACCACAAGGTGCCTACAGAAACTGTGTGGTCCACAGTGTCAACTTAGAAACACTGTACCATTCTGGCGGGGGAAAGCAGACTGGCACATACTGGAATTAAGTGAGCAGGCGCCCCATATTTAGTGATTTCATTTCATTGGCTATCATGTCCGAATGGCTACATGGATACTTCGCGAAACGTTGCTTCCCGGTTAACTATCGATTTCTAATTAGATTTTTGTATGTTTCTACTGTTATTTCTGCAGCCATTTACTTAATCTTAGAAACTACCGTTAAGTTCACGTCCTTATCCTGTATAATTTCTCTAGTAAACGGGAAAATGTTTTGGCCACATTTACAAATTTGAGGGTGTCCCTTACGACTCTTGCGATCATACAAAAAGCAAGACGCGACACAAATAAACAGCAAAAAAACACCCGGATTTTGTCACAATCGGTTTCAGACACTACGGTACTACCCCGATTTTCTAAAAAATCAAAAAGGTGCCCTTTAGAAACGCTGGCTTAAGCTGAAAGAACAAAGTACAGTGACACGCCAATTAATGCCAGTTCACCTGTATGTAAATGATAGATACACCTTCCGGTATCAGTAACACCAGCCATTAGTTTACGAACATCCCGTAAACTAACCCGTAACTCGTCCCGTAAACCGTACCATAATCGTGAGGATTTAAATACTAGTAACACAATCAACGCGGATGTGTTACAGTACAGCATGAACTCAACTTTAGCAGAACGATCTCTGAGTCTTTCGGAGCGGCAATTTACCCAAGAAGTGGCCGCACGTCTCGCCAGTGTCGCTGCAGCTGCCGAAAAAGCAAATTACATGTGTAAGTGATACAATCCCATTAACAGACGGATACCTTCGCGTTCGACACCACAATTTGGGATCCGTTTGGCGGGATCGCTTTGTCGTTTTAGAAGGCAGCAGTACGACGATTTATTCGGAGAATTGTGTCCTGGATGAAGGTAAACGTCGCTTTTTTTAATTGGCAGTGGAACAACACGAGCTCGTGGAATGGCGTCCAGTGTTTACGAGTTTTGGACGAAGTGGATCGGGACTTAAAAGCACCGGATTCCGAGTGGAAACTAGCAGTGGAGTATACTTGGAATTCACTGCCAAGACTGCGGAGGAGGTTACGAAATGGAAAGCTGCTATCACTTCTGCTACAACGAAAGAATCCACAGCGACTACAGTCTCACGTGATGCCACGTTGCCATTTATCTCCGTTGACCAGCAAAGGGGTGCCCATGACCACGCAGTAACGAGTCTTCCAGAGCTTCAATGGTTTCATCTCGATACTTTTCTTCTTCTGCGAGTCTTTCAGCTTGAGATGCCCTTCCATTCGAACTATTGGTAAGCCATCCACTCCTGTGACAGCGTACGAACCTTTAGAGGCCGTAGTGGGAGGCGGAGAGGACGAAACTCACTTTTCGCTTCATGTGCTAGGGTTCTTCGCTTCAACAACGTTCAGGCCTGGACTACAGGCTAGACCTACTACTCGGCATTCATCGTTTTCACAGTTTATCCTTTTTGTCCTATATCCTATCTCGGCTTACTAGTATGATTTTTTGACAATTTAGCTAACGTTAGATGTTTCGCATGTCATTTTGTACTTCAAGTACTCACCATGTTATCGATAAACTGCCTCACCACTGTTTCAAAGGCCGCAGCACTATGCATGTACCTTTTGGATTGAAAATGCAATGAATACTCTTTCGAATTGCAAATACTTTTATTACTACTAGTAGTATAAGTAGAAGTATTACAAGCGCATAAAGGGGCAGCAACAGCTACATGCTGTCTCCCTATGATATCAAAGCAACATCAACTACGAGAACCTGCCGTTTTGGTGGAGGTACTTCGTGTAAGCACTCAGCATCACGGCCTGTTGTTCCTGTGGCAGTGCTCTGATCAAATCGTCGAACTTCTGGAAATCCATTCCAGAGTAGAAACCAGGGAGCATTTTCTGAATCGAATCTTCGCCCTTGTCGAAGATCGTGTCAATCTGTGCTGGAGTAAGCTTTTTAATAACCTCACCCATTTCATCGGTCGACTTCCCGACGAATTTCGACGCCAATGAAGTTAAAGCCATTTTATCTGACAGCCATCCCCTCTCCTCGTCAACTTTGTCAGCGCTTTCTTCTTCCTCATCATCTTTCTCGTCAGCGCTATCATCTTCGTCGTCATAAACCAGCCTCAGAGACCGGCGGCCTTGGCTTTCAGGAGCAAGAGGCGAAATCACCATGGCAGCATTGGCGACAACAGTGTTACCAGTGGTAGCAGCGGAAGCATCGAGCACACCAACGAGAGAGGCTGCTGCCACAAGCAGAATACAGGTCAGGCGCATGGTGTCTTGAGTTGTTGTAGAGGTGTGATGCTTGAGGAGTAAATTGAATAGTGAGGGCATAGTGAAGAACGGCGCAGGTCCTAGCAGCCTGTCTTGTTGTCAGACTATAATACAGTGTAAGGGTTCAAGTGCATTTACCGGTACATGAGACTGGTCCCAATCCCATCCTGTGATGATAATTACTTCAAGTAGTTAAGTAATATTTACTAAGTATATATTTCCCTCTTGATGTATACATACATATTATGTATACCATATTGGATCATCATTCTTCGATTTGGAGGTTGCCTCATGAGAGGGCATAACCTACCGAGCACAAAGTGCTCCGTGAAACTGTGGGGCCTTAGACAGGCGCTTTGACAACTGGAGCGCAGCGGAGGTCATTGACAAACAACATGCATTATTTAGTATTATAATCTAATCCGCACGGGATCCTTGTCCGTCAATGCGAATTGAGGAGCGTACCCGTTGACTATGCATGTTTCTCGATTGCTGGACAGCACTCTCGTCAGCCAGACCGTCAGCCTAACGGTCATGCTACGTAGTAGAGATTCTCTAACAACCTGACAAAGTGTTGTCTAGCCGGTTCAAGACGCTACACGGATAGTGAGTAGGATAGCTCCAATCCGATATGCAATCCTAGAAGCCAGTCTACTTAACGGTGTAACGCCGGGTGTTGTCCAGGCCAGCTGCGTTGCTAGATGTGAGATACTGGTAGACCATTGGTCTGCAAGATGTAGACCCGCTAAAGTTAATAAACTTTTCCTTCCTTCCAGGCCAGCTGCGTTGAGTTACATGCAGTGGCAGTCTCTGAGATATGTCTCGAAGTTAAGGGAGCTCAATGTGCGGTGCCTGTTTTTTTAGGCAGGGTATCGTATCATGGAGCATGAAGTGCAGTCGTTTTTCATTCCAACATGTGTATGTGCACATGGCCAACATGTTATAATATAACATGTATTTTCACATACAACTTATATGTAATAATACAATTTTACATACAACTTATATGTAATAATACAAGATGTAGTCTAACCTGTCGTATTCAAAAGTAAGAAATCTTATATATTGGCCTCATTTTTTCGCCTCATGAGATTTTTATGCTGACATTTTTGTTTTACTTGGTGTCAGAAAAACGTCCCTTTTCTGAAACTTGACATCCAACCTCTCACATATTTCAACCTCTATACAACATATATTTAGAGACAAAATTTAGACCAACAAGATAAGTCGAGTTAGATGCAGTTTTGGAAGGGTCCAGTAATCAAGATTGGTACCTATCCATGTAACATCATATGACTACCGGTACCTATAGTGTAACATGATTACTGTATGATTACTTTTGAATACGACAGGTTAGACTACATCTTGTATTATTACATATAAGTTGTATGTAAAATTGTATTATTACATATAAGTTGTATGTGAAAATACATGTTATATTATAACATGTTGGCCATGTGCACATACACATGTTGGAATGAAAAACGACTGCACTTCATGCTCCATGATACGATACCCTGCCTAAAAAAACAGGCACCGCACATTGAGCTCCCTTAACTTCGAGACATATCTCAGAGACTGCCACTGCATGTAACTCAACGCAGCTGGCCTGGAAGGAAGGAAAAGTTTATTAACTTTAGCGGGTCTACATCTTGCAGACCAATGGTCTACCAGTATCTCACATCTAGCAACGCAGCTGGCCTGGACAACACCCGGCGTTACACCGTTAAGTAGACTGGCTTCTAGGATTGCATATCGGATTGGAGCTATCCTACTCACTATCCGTGTAGCGTCTTGGACCGGCTAGACAACACTTTGTCAGGTTGTTAGAGAATCTCTACTACGTAGCATGACCGTTAGGCTGACGGTCTGGCTGACGAGAGTGCTGTCCAGCAATCGAGAAACATGCATAGTCAACGGGTACGCTCCTCAATTCGCATTGACGGACAAGGATCCCGTGCGGATTAGATTATAATACTAAATAATGCATGTTGTTTGTCAATGACCTCCGCTGCGCTCCAGTTGTCAAAGCGCCTGTCTAAGGCCCCACAGTTTCACGGAGCACTTTGTGCTCGGTAGGTTATGCCCTCTCATGAGGCAACCTCCAAATCGAAGAATGATGATCCAATATGGTATACATAATATGTATGTATACATCAAGAGGGAAATATATACTTAGTAAATATTACTTAACTACTTGAAGTAATTATCATCACAGGATGGGATTGGGACCAGTCTCATGTACCGGTAAATGCACTTGAACCCTTACACTGTATTATAGTCTGACAACAAGACAGGCTGCTAGGACCTGCGCCGTTCTTCACTATGCCCTCACTATTCAATTTACTCCTCAAGCATCACACCTCTACAACAACTCAAGACACCATGCGCCTGACCTGTATTCTGCTTGTGGCAGCAGCCTCTCTCGTTGGTGTGCTCGATGCTTCCGCTGCTACCACTGGTAACACTGTTGTCGCCAATGCTGCCATGGTGATTTCGCCTCTTGCTCCTGAAAGCCAAGGCCGCCGGTCTCTGAGGCTGGTTTATGACGACGAAGATGATAGCGCTGACGAGAAAGATGATGAGGAAGAAGAAAGCGCTGACAAAGTTGACGAGGAGAGGGGATGGCTGTCAGATAAAATGGCTTTAACTTCATTGGCGTCGAAATTCGTCGGGAAGTCGACCGATGAAATGGGTGAGGTTATTAAAAAGCTTACTCCAGCACAGATTGACACGATCTTCGACAAGGGCGAAGATTCGATTCAGAAAATGCTCCCTGGTTTCTACTCTGGAATGGATTTCCAGAAGTTCGACGATTTGATCAGAGCACTGCCACAGGAACAACAGGCCGTGATGCTGAGTGCTTACACGAAGTACCTCCACCAAAACGGCAGGTTCTCGTAGTTGATGTTGCTTTGATATCATAGGGAGACAGCATGTAGCTGTTGCTGCCCCTTTATGCGCTTGTAATACTTCTACTTATACTACTAGTAGTAATAAAAGTATTTGCAATTCGAAAGAGTATTCATTGCATTTTCAATCCAAAAGGTACATGCATAGTGCTGCGGCCTTTGAAACAGTGGTGAGGCAGTTTATCGATAACATGGTGAGTACTTGAAGTACAAAATGACATGCGAAACATCTAACGTTAGCTAAATTGTCAAAAAATCATACTAGTAAGCCGAGATAGGATATAGGACAAAAAAGGATAAACTGTGAAAACGATGAATGCCGAGTAGTAGGTCTAGCCTGTAGTCCAGGCCTGAACGTTGTTGAAGCGAAGAACCCTAGCACATGAAGCGAAAAGTGAGTTTCGTCCTCTCCGCCTCCCACTACGGCCTCTAAAGGTTCGTACGCTGTCACAGGAGTGGATGGCTTACCAATAGTTCGAATGGAAGGGCATCTCAAGCTGAAAGACTCGCAGAAGAAGAAAAGTATCGAGATGAAACCATTGAAGCTCTGGAAGACTCGTTACTGCGTGGTCATGGGCACCCCTTTGCTGGTCAACGGAGATAAATGGCAACGTGGCATCACGTGAGACTGTAGTCGCTGTGGATTCTTTCGTTGTAGCAGAAGTGATAGCAGCTTTCCATTTCGTAACCTCCTCCGCAGTCTTGGCAGTGAATTCCAAGTATACTCCACTGCTAGTTTCCACTCGGAATCCGGTGCTTTTAAGTCCCGATCCACTTCGTCCAAAACTCGTAAACACTGGACGCCATTCCACGAGCTCGTGTTGTTCCACTGCCAATTAAAAAAAGCGACGTTTACCTTCATCCAGGACACAATTCTCCGAATAAATCGTCGTACTGCTGCCTTCTAAAACGACAAAGCGATCCCGCCAAACGGATCCCAAATTGTGGTGTCGAACGCGAAGGTATCCGTCTGTTAATGGGATTGTATCACTTACACTTGTATTTGCTGCTTCGGCAGCTGCAGCGACACTGGCGAGAGGTGCGGCCACTTCTTAAGTAAATTGTCGCTCCGAATGACTCAGAGATCGTTCTGCTAAAGTTGAGTTCATGCTTTAACAGTTAGATCCATTGGTTCTTGGCTTTAACCGTCGGTGCCGATAAGCACCTACAGTGTCGAGAACCTTTCATTTCCAGTTTGAATCCTGAATTATCATCTTCCTTGCCAATAGTTAACCACGAACCAGTGGGCGGTTGCCACGACGAACAGAAAGTAATTTCGACACCAAAAGACGGAGATTCCTCGTTTTCAAGCACATTCTTGAGACGGATAACAACGCAAGTGACAACCGATGAGAACTGCGTACACAGACACCAATGGTTTTAACTTGGAACTGCCAGGGATTCGAATTGGTACCGAAGAGTCTGCCAAGGGGTGGGAATTCCCTCCAATGCAGCAGTTCGGAACACAAAACCGGAACCATGTGAGGTTTTCGAGACAGATTCAGTTTCAGAGATCTCCACAGTTAAAGACTTGTCTTCAAAGCCGCTATCATCGGAATCGTCATCATTTCCACTGCTACTGTCTTCCACGATCTTTTCCCGTTTGTCTTCGACTGGTCCTTCGTCTCTTTCAAGTTTCAGCATTAATTTCTCATCAGCTACCCGGTAGCTGCTACCGACGCTTCACCTCTGGCAAAGTCGATTCGACTGGCAACAACTTTCATCCACTGGTGTCTTTGGGACGGAAGAGTAGGGAAAATCTCCAGCATTGCTATGTTTTCGACTTGGTCGATGTTGAAGTCCTCCATACTGTCGTCTTTCAATGGATGGAGTAAAACTGCAAATACCAAAGACACCGCAACAGCTTCGTTAGCTCCTGGACGCAGATTGGACTTGGTCTTTGGACTGTGAGCAGAAACTGCAAGTGAAGCTACTCCTTCCGACAATAATTCCACTGCTTGAGCCTCGCACGTTGGTAAATCTTAACGATAATAGGCACTTTCATCCTCAAAGACGGACACTTGACCTCTCATGTTTAATACAAGGAAATCTTCATGAAGAATTGGTATTTGAGAGGCATGAAGAGCTTCACCCGAAGAGATCGGAGACTGAGCAAGATGGAACGATAAATACCCAGTCATCGGCGGTTATTAACACGGAGTTGAATGAGAAAGAAGAAGAATCTCTTCCTTGAGGCGTCGTTGTCTTTTATCAACCAGACTTCGACGACCAGGAGACATGGGAGATTTCGTTTCCAGTGTGTAGCTGTTCCTCCAACATTTCCAGTGCTGCAGCTTGTTCAGCTCCAACTCGAAGTTGTCGGATCCATTTGGTTCGTTCTGCGTCTGTTGCAGCACTGCAACTCAATAAAAATTGCTCCTGTGTCACTATTTAAAAAGGTAACCGAGGCGCACGGTTCCCCGCTGTCACAGACCAACAACGGATACTTGGAGTCCACGCTCGAGTACTCACCACCCGGAAACGTGCTTGAGGTTGCAATGAGCCCGAAATGTCCTGCTTCATAGCGTTGCCTCCTTCACGCCCAATCATGAATGCTTCACCAGCGTCCTTTACAAGTTTCAACAGCAGCACCATACTCGGGTCAGCGAGTGTTTGTGAGCGACGGCTACTTGTGCAATGGCGTCTGTCATTTTTCACCTGTCGCAGCGAGTTGGTAATTGGGAAAGTGTAGTGGATTCTAGAGGTTTCACCTTGGATTCACCTTGGATGACGCCAGAGTTCGATCTCGGATTACCCCAGTGTGTCCTACAGCCATGAACTGGTGGACAAGTGGGTACTCAGCTGCGTTACCGGTCAGACTGCCAGTGTCTGATGGCCGGCGGCAACAGGATCTGATATGTTGCATGTTGTGGCTGTGAGTGTAGGTCGACGGCTTCTACGTGTTGCATATCTGTATTTCTTTTACTTCTCGATTTGCCTCCTTGCACTGAAGTGCTTGGAGCTGCATCTAATACACTCGGCTATCATTTCCGTGCGGGGATCAGCTCCCGCATTGCCCTGTGTTACCCCTCTTCGGTCTTTCAACCCGGGAAACACTACAGAAAGGAAAGTAGAAAGTTTTTCCCATCTAGAATACTGTATACCGTTGAACGCCGACTTATCGACTTTCTCCAAGTGATCCATGTCTTGTACTCTGTGAAAGAAAGGCTTGAGTCTCGGCTTAAATAACTGGAAAATTGAGAACTGATGATTATGAAAGCACAGAAAGCGCTGGTTAGATCTAACTACGGCTAAACGTAGATAGAAAATGAGAAGTTTCATGAGAGGGAGACCGTGGCATGCGGTGTCTTCGCTGAAGTTTCTTGTCGGGGAGTTTCTTCTCTAGGATTGTACGACCACGAGTTATACTCGTATGCCAATTAGTAAGTTCCGGGACAATCTTTAGCACCGCAAGTTGATGGTCTTGCTTCAGCAAATGCATAGCGCTGGAAGGACTGGGCTGTTAGCAAAGGCTCGACATCCTGAAAACATACCGCGGCCTCGAGTTTAGGACGAAGTGGATCGGGACTTAAAAGCACCGGATTCCGAGTGGAAACTAACAGTGGAGTATACTTGGAATTTACTGCCAAGACTGCGGAGGAGGTTACGAAATGGAAAGCTGCTATCACTTCTGCTACAACGAAAGAATCCACAGCGACTACAGTCTCACGTGATGCCACGTTGCCATTTATCTCCGTTGACCAGCAAAGGGGTGCCCATGACCACGCAGTAACGAGTCTTCCAGAGCTTCAATGGTTTCATCTCGATACTTTTCTTCTTCTGCGAGTCTTTCAGCTTGAGATGCCCTTCCATTCGAACTATTGGTAAGCCATCCACTCCTGTGACAGCGTACGAACCTTTAGAGGCCGTAGTGGGAGGCGGAGAGGACGAAACTCACTTTTCGCTTCATGTGCTAGGGTTCTTCGCTTCAACAACGTTCAGGCCTGGACTACAGGCTAGACCTACTACTCGGCATTCATCGTTTTCACAGTTTATCCTTTTTTGTCCTATATCCTATCTCGGCTTACTAGTATGATTTTTTGACAATTTAGCTAACGTTAGATGTTTCGCATGTCATTTTGTACTTCAAGTACTCACCATGTTATCGATAAACTGCCTCACCACTGTTTCAAAGGCCGCAGCACTATGCATGTACCTTTTGGATTGAAAATGCAATGAATACTCTTTCGAATTGCAAATACTTTTATTACTACTAGTAGTATAAGTAGAAGTATTACAAGCGCATAAAGGGGCAGCAACAGCTACATGCTGTCTCCCTATGATATCAAAGCAACATCAACTACGAGAACCTGCCGTTTTGGTGGAGGTACTTCGTGTAAGCACTCAGCATCACGGCCTGTTGTTCCTGTGGCAGTGCTCTGATCAAATCGTCGAACTTCTGGAAATCCATTCCAGAGTAGAAACCAGGGAGCATTTTCTGAATCGAATCTTCGCCCTTGTCGAAGATCGTGTCAATCTGTGCTGGAGTAAGCTTTTTAATAACCTCACCCATTTCATCGGTCGACTTCCCGACAAATTTCGACACCAATGAAGTTAAAGCCATTTTATCTGACAGCCATCCCCTCTCCTCGTCAACTTTGTCAGCGCTTTCTTCTTCCTCATCATCTTTCTCGTCAGCGCTATCATCTTCGTCGTCATAAACCAGCCTCAGAGACCGGCGGCCTTGGCTTTCAGGAGCAAGAGGCGAAATCACCATGGCAGCATTGGCTACAACTGTGTTACCAGTGGTAGCAGCGGAAGCATCGAGCACACCGACGAGAGAGGCTGCTGCCACAAGCAGAATACAGGTCAGGCGCATGGTGTCTTGAGTTGTTGTAGAGGTGTGATGCTTGAGGAGTAAATTGAATAGTGAGGGCATAGTGAAGAACGGCGCAGGTCCTAGCAGCCTGTCTTGTTGTCAGACTACAGTGTAAGGGTTCAAGTGCATTCATTTACCGGTACATGAGACTGGTCCCAATCCCATCATATTTACTTCAAGTAGTTAAGTAATATTTACTAAGTATATATTTCCCTCTTGATGTATACATACATATTATGTATACCATATTGGATCATCATTCTTCGATTTGGAGGTTGCCTCATAAGAGGGGATAACCTAACGAGCACAAAGTGCTCTGTGAAACTGTGGGGCCTTAGACAGGTGCCTTGACAACTGGAGCGCAGCGGAGGTCATTGACAAACATGCATTATTTAGTATTATAATCTAATCCGCACGGGATCCTTGTCCGTCAACTCGTTGCGGTAGGAGCGTAGCAACACAATTCTATAAGTTCAATATATTGCATGTACTGCATGTAAATAGTTAGTACCGCACTATTTTTGTTTTGGTGTTTCCCGTTGACTATGTATGCTTTTCCATTCCTGGGCAGCACTCTCGTCAGCCAGACTGTCAGCCTATTAGGCTGAGCCTAACGGTCATGCTACTAGCATGATCGTTTGGCTCTGATGATGATGCTAGTAGAGATTCTCTAACAACCTGACAAAAGTGCTGTCCAAGCCGGTCCTAAACGCTCTACCGGATACTATCACTATCCGGCGGATAGTGAGTAGGATAGCTCCAACCCGATATGTAATCCTAGAAGCCAGTCTACTTAGCGGTGTTGTCCAGGCCAGCTGCGTTTCTATAAGTGAGATACTGGTACATGTAGGTCATTGGTCTGCAAGATGTAGTCCCGCTAAAGTTAATCAACTTTTCCTGTCTTCTAGGCCAGCTGCGTTGAGTTACATGGAGTGGCAGTCTCTGAGATATGCCTCGAACTTAAGGGAGCTCAATGTGCTGTGCCTGTTTTTAGGCAGGGTATCCATGTATCATGGAGCCTGAAGTGCAGTAATTTCATTCCAACATGTGTACGTGCACATGTTGGAATGAAATACGACTACGTGTACGTGCACATGTTGGAATGAAATACGACTGCACTTCAGGCTCCATGATACATGGATACCCTAAAACATCAACCACCTCGTGATATTCGAAATGGCATGTTGGATTTTCACAGTGTTTTTTTCGAAATGAAAGTGTGATATTTCGGTTTTTAGCTAAGGTTTGACTCTCCCTAATAATACAACATGTAGTCTAACATGCCGTATTCAAAAGTAATCATGTTACAGTATAGATACCGGTAGTCATATGATGTTACATTGGTGGGTATTTAAACATTCCGTTGTTGTGGAGGTACTTCGTGTAAGCACTCAGCATCACGGCCTGTTGTTCCTGTGGCAGTGCTCTGATCAAAACGTCGAACTTCTGGTAATCCATTCCAGAGTAGAAACCAGGGAGCATTTTCTGAATCGAATCTTCGCCCTTGTCGAAGATCGTGTCAATCTGTGCTGGAGTAAGCTTTTTAATAACCTCACCCATTTCATCGGTCGACTTCCCGACGAATTTCGACGCCAATGAAGTCATCCCCTCTCCTCGTCAACTTTGTCAGCGCTTTCTTCTTCCTCATCATCTTTCTCGTCAGCGCTATCATCTTCGTCGTCATAAACCAGCCTCAGAGACCGGCGGCCTTGGCTTTCAGGAGCAAGAGGCGAAATCACCATGGCAGCATTGGCTACAACTGTGTTACCAGTGGTAGCAGCGGAAGCATCGAGCACACCGACGAGAGAGGCTGCTGCCACAAGCAGAATACAGGTCAGGCACATGGTGTCTTGAGTTGTTGTAGAGGTGTGATGCTTGAGGAGTAAATTGAATAGTGAGGGCATAGTGAAGAACGGCGCAGGTCCTAGCAGCCTGTCTTGTTGTCAGACTACAGTGTAAGGGTTCAAGTGCATTCATTTACCGGTACATGAGACTGGTCCCAATCCCATCATATTTACTTCAAGTAGTTAACCCCTTGAACCCGAGAGCGTGGACCTTACAAGATAAGAGCAAATGCTTAACTTGGACCATACAAGTTTACGGAGTTTAACCTTGAATTTTGTAAAGGACGATACAAACTTCAAATCACCAAGGGGTAGGGAGTGTATCCAAGAAATACCACGGTGGTACATGGACAAGTCAGTATCAGCATCATTTTTCAAAGACAACAGCTGTGCCAACGTATCGCATATACGTTTTGGACGACAAAATGCCGACAACCAACGATCTTCTATCACTTTCAGATTCGCCGGCTGACACGCAGAACCCCCGCGTTACGATCGAAAATGGCCTTTCAAGCACGATGGCGAGAACTGAAGTGTTGAAGTAACCATCTCCGATGTGATGATGACTATCTAGGGGAATATAACTGTGCTACTTCATATAGAGATTTCGTATTTAACTGGACTGGTTGGTGGAGAATAACTCCCCTCCAGGACACCAGACTCTCTAATTCATCACTTCCTCTTTTACCAAGTCTACCACACAAGCGTCTTCTCCTTCTACATTCAAGACTTTCTCTTCACTATGGCCTCCTAATTCTCTCTATCTTTGTCCGCACTCCATCCTGTACTTCACTAACAACTCTGCGCAAATCAGCCCTTCAACAGGTTATGGACCCCAACGCTTCGCAACGTGAAGGGCTCTGGATGGATACGAGACTATAATACGGTCGCCATGTAGTTGAGGCCACGTGCCCGCTCCTTTCTGCGACAGCCACAGAGCTGCCTAGCCCACATAAGAGGCCATGATGCCCGCACACCAGCCACAGAGCGGTGTTTAAAATTGCGAGAAGAGCATTGCTACCGCGCAAGGCCACGATGCCTTCTCTAATGGCTATGACGCCTTTTCTAATGGTCATGATGCCTTTCTAATGGCCATGACGCCTTTTCTAATGGCCATGATGCCTTTTCTAATGGCCATGATGTCTTTCTAACGGCCACGATGCCTTCCCTAATGGCCATGATGCCTACACAAACGGCCATGACGCCTACCCAAACGGCCATGGCGCTACAATCATGGCCACGATGCTTGCTCTACCGGTCATGGGCCGACGAAAGCTATGCCATATTGCTAGAAAAACAATCAAAAAGTGTTATAAAAGCAAAATATCAATAGAAGAGAGAAATATATACTTCTACCAAATATACAGTTTGTTAAAACTGGGAGGCTAAAACTTCTCCAATAAAATAAAAAGGAAAATTACTCAAGAAGAAGAATATATAAATACTTCTTAAAGTATATGGCGATGCATACCGCAAAAGATGAGTAAAAATACTTGATGAAATGTATGAAACTGGGAGGCACCAATGCCAAAACCACAATCAACGATTTATTCAATTCGCCAAACTTGTAAATTCATTGTAACTGGCAAAGTTTCAAACATTTCTAGCGAAAATACAACAAAAGAATGAATAATATTTAACACTATTTTTATAGGACAAGCTTACAAAAGCCTCTGTCTACAGAAAGCAAACTATAGTTTTACTGTATCAATTCCATCTACAGTGGATTCGATAGTTTACAAATCTATTGCTAGCACTTGCGAAGTAAAAGTAAAACTAAAATACTTCCAAACGAGAAATAACTCGATAAGCCTCTAGGGAGTAAAATAACCCCAACGATGAGAGCCATTGCACTAACTGCAAACATGATGTGTACGCTAGCGACGACACTGTTAGATGTTATTTATCTTTAAAAGCTGTAGCCTTTCTTCAAAAATATTTGGAAACTCCAAACTGTCGACACAAAAAAGTAAAATCAATTTGAAAATGACTGCAATGTCAACAATATGGGAGGCAATTATACATGTATAAGACCTCAGCAAATTATAACAAACACAAAAACGAAATGTAAAGTGTGAAGAAATATCCACAAACGAAAAAGCACGATACTGGCAGTTAAGAAATGAACAAAGCTAAAACGCTTTCACAAAGTATCTAATAAATTATTAATAACAATCAATACGGTGAACAGGTGTATCCTTAAAGGTTCCCTGAATAGCCACTAATACAGCGAACAGGTTTTGATCCTTGAAATGAAAGGTTTTCCTGAGTAGTTTTCCACAAAACGCACACAACAAATGCGATAATAATTACACCATATTACGGCGAACAGGTTTATTCCTCTACGGTTTTCCTGAGTAGCCAAATATAACAATACAAACAAGCAATCAGCACAACCCCTACCAAAAACGGCAAGAAAATGACAAAAAGAGCAATGGAAGTCAAAACAAAAAGACCATCAAAAATCTGCTTCTTGAAAATTCATGTACTCATAGGACTGTTAAACACAGCCACCCGTGGTGCATCAAAAACTATATTACATCATACACATTCCTCGATGTGGGAGGATGTTGAAGTAACCATCTCCGATGTGATGATGACTATCTAGGGGAATATAACTGTGCTACTTCATATAGAGATTTCGTATTTAACTGGACTGGTTGGTGGAGAATAACTCCCCTCCAGGACACCAGACTCTCTAATTCATCACTTCCTCTTTTACCAAGTCTACCACACAAGCGTCTTCTCCTTCTACATTCAAGACTTTCTCTTCACTATGGCCTCCTAATTCTCTCTATCTTTGTCCGCACTCCATCCTGTACTTCACTAACAACTCTGCGCAAATCATCCCTTCAACATGAAGAAAGCAGGATGGACTACGAAGCGGCCCACTGGCCTGTCAGTCGATTTCACCTACCTGAAACCTGGAAAGACGAAGAAAGACGTCCGCGGCGTTGACTTCTTCGTGGGAGAGATCGAGCTAATGGCCTACCTTGATGAAGTCGATCTCGGTACGTGTGCGTTCTTAGTAAGGTTGCGACTCTTGCTTACCCTCTGTTGTGTGCAGCTGAGCTTGCAGCGGCGAAATCAGCGGAAGCGAAGCAATCTGCAGCACGCCCCGTCAAGACGAAGAAGCAGGCAGCCAAAGCGACAAGTAAGCTGAAAGCGATCGCTACGATCACAGTGTGCAGCACCACGGTTAGTGACGAGGCCTCATCGGCAGCGCCTAAACCTGCAGCGTCCAGAACGAGAGGTTTGTTTTTGTAATGTTGTATGATACAGGTTTGCTGTCTGCTAAAGATGCATTGTTTGTTTTGGTACAGCTTTGGGTGATGTGGAAAGCTTACCCACTAGTGCACTACCGTCGAGCCCCCACCGAACATCTCGTAATGCTACACCTGAAATCATTCTGGGTGTGTCCTCGCAAGCTACAACGTATGCAAAAGACGACGGCGCAAATGAAATCGAGTGCGAGAACACCCAAGAAGGTATATTTTGTATGTACATGTTAATGACCCTGCCTAATCTTGTATGATACGTGATTATTCTGTACTAGATTTGCCACCACGCAGGCGCAGTCTTGCACTGCAGTTTAGCTATGCGGACAATGGATCGAGCGCTTCAGATGGCGAGCCCGCTGAATCGGGATCTGAAGGGAACGCTCCATCGGCCAGAGTCCTAGATGGAACTGTCGAGGCCACGCAAGGTTAGTGGAACTTGTACATACACGTTAAGGATTGCTATATAACATGTATCTATACAGGTGACCCGAATATCACTCCAGAAACAGACGACCCGAGTGCGTACACGCAGTTTGAGTCGGACGGGGAGAACGACGAGGGAGATGACGAGGTGTCTTCTGTCGATGGGGATGATGAAGCCGACATGCAGTTACCAGTCCTCCCAGAAATGCAGTTCAAAAGCGGTATGGTTTCCGGACTGGGGGGAATTGATAATATTTCTTCCGGTGAGGTGCCGGACAGCTTTTTGGAGGATATGGGTGCCCAGGGATGGTCCGACCCGGTTACGCATACTCCATACGACTACTTGATGGAACCCTACGAGGCTCGCTCCGTCAGCGATGTGCAAGCGGACTACCCCAACCTGTTCACCGGTGTGTCAGGCCCAACACCAAGGGCACTCGCAGCCGCCACGACCCCAATGGGTGCATTTTTCTACTTCATGCAGCCAGGACTGTGGAAAGAGATTGCGAGCGAGTCAAACAATTATTTCGAGTCAAAACTAGAGGAACGTGTCGATGGTCAACACGCCAAGCAAGTGGCTCGCGAGAAAAAGCATCCCGAGTTCAAGAGGAGTTCTAAAGAGAAGATCAAGGCAGACCTTGTGAGGGCTGCGCCAATTACTGCTCGAGACTTGTGCGTCTTCATCGGACTGCTTCTTGCGCGCGCTATATCTCCCAACAAAGAAAAGCTGGCGAACCACTGGCGAACTACAGATGAGGGGGCGATTCCCCACGGTTGTTTCGGCCGATACATGGCGCGTGATCGATTTATGCATATTTCACGAAACCTACACTTCAGCCCCAACGATGCCGAAGCTGCTGCTAGCGACCGGGCCTGGAAGTTGCGTCCGGTGATCGACGCACTTCAAACCCGTTTTCAAGCTGCCTTCATACCTCCTGCCATCATGGCCTTCGATGAGGCAATGCTGCCTTCGCGATCAACGTTCAACAGAATGCGGGTGTACATGAAAGATAAACCTCACAAATGGGGAACTAAATTGTTCATGCTGTGCTGTTCCACGACGGCGTACTGCATTCGGTAAGCGGCGGGCGTGTCTTCGGACACGCCCGCATTTTTTTTATCTCTAAGTTGTCTTATCTTGTATGGTACCCTCTAATCAATTTGTTATGGTGTATGGTGCAGTTTTGAAGTTTACTTAGGCAAGAAGGAGACGGCAGTGAGCACAAACTCTACGGACACAAAATCTGGACCTGCTGCTGTTGTACGTAACCTGCAGCATGTCTTCGGGCCGGTGGCTCCGACAACCGGTGAAATGCGATTAGTCGTCACGGATAGATTCTACACGTCGGTACCGCTGTCTATGCAGTTACTGACAATGGGATTTTACAGCATCGGCACTGTGCGTACTGACCGCAAAGGACTCAGCACAAAGCTGATCCCCAAGAAGCAGAAGGGAGATAAAAAGAAGCCTCCGAAGATCCCAAAGAATCGTCCATCCAGCATTGAACGCGGTACTTTTATAGTGTCGGAAGCTCTGCAGATCCAGCAGATGCGTGTATTGAGGTGGTGGGATACTCGAGCAGTGCACATGCTGTGCACCGGAGGCAGCGTGGGGTTCGACCGTATTGCTCGGCGCGACAAACTGAGCGGGGAGCAGCGAGAGGTGGCGTGTCCGCGTGTCGTGAAGGACTATCAGACCTTCATGGGCGGCGTCGACGTACACGATCAGCTTCGTCTTCAAAGGTAACCTGTATGTACACGATCTGATAAAAAGCCAATGTTGTATGATACACGATGCAGGTACTCTTTACAGCTCTGTATCAAGTACAAGAAGTACTACAAATCTCTGTTCCTTGGGCTAGTGGACCTCGCAGTGATCAACAGCTACATCATTTTCAACGCAGCGCGCGCAGCTAGGAACTTGCCGAAGATGAGTCACGTCAAGTTTGCAAAACAACTACACCTGGAGCTCACACAGTTGCGTGAAGAGGACTGGGTCGCATTGCAGAGCGACGGAAGACTTCAGCTAACCCCGTACGTTTCATCTCGAGCTGCTAGTCGCCGCCTAGCTGAACACAAGCCAGTCCTAAACGATGATTGGCGCCCTGGAAACAACAATCTCGGTCGCAAACAGCGTACAAGGGCATGCAAAGTCTGTTCCCTTCTCAAGGGTACTGATGGCGTCCGCGGAGGCGATTCCTCCTCCTACTGCAGCAAGTGCCGGCTACAAACAACGTCGAAGAAACCCAAGGCATGGCGTGTCTTCTTGTGTGATAAGAAGCGGCACGCTTGGAGCGGAGAACTCATGAGCTGCTTCGACATTTGGCACAGGGCCTGGCGCAATGGAACCTTGCTACCCAGAGAAAACACGAAAAGACAGATTCGGGCTCGGACTCCAGCAGCTCGAAACGAGAATGATGAAGGGGAAGCGCCTGAGGAGGAGGTAGCGGTCGATGTGCAATCCAGTGATGAGTCTGCCACGGACTCGCCTGCGCCAAAGCGGCGCCGTCGCGCAGCAGACGACGTGCCTACTGACTAAGCAGCTGGTTGCGTTTGTCGATCTACATTGATTTTTTGTATGCCATCTTCCTTGGATTTTCCTATCACACGCAGTTGGTCTTGCTGTTGACTCTATGCAATCGGTACCTCAGTCTTTGTCCTCACTTGTCCAGCATCTAACACACATTGATGGATCTTCTTCACACGGCATACACTTTACCACTGCAAACGTGTATGACTGGTATCCGCTTATCTTGTACATACTAGATATACAGCGAGATGCCCATCATGGATTAGGTTTAGCATGCGCTTATCCTCTATACACGATAGAAAACATCAAGACTTCAGTATGGAAACCCTTTCCCGCAGGTACACGTTAAGCAACCTAGGGCTTAGGCTGTCAGGGGGTACGGTACTACCTCGGGTTCAAGGGGTTAAGTAATATTTACTTAACTTAAGTATATTTTCCTGATGTATACAAATGTATACCATATTGGATCATCATTCTTCGATTTGGAGGTTGCCTCATAAGAGGGGATAACCTAACGAGCACAAAGTGCTCTGTGAAACTGTGGGGCCTTAGACAGGTGCCTTGACAACTGGAGCGCAGCGGAGGTCATTGACAAACATGCATTATTTAGTATTATAATCTAATCCGCACGGGATCCTTGTCCGTCAACTCGTTGCGGTAGGAGCGTAGCAACACAATTCTATAAGTTCAATATATTGCATGTACTGCATGTAAATAGTTAGTACCGCACTATTTTTGTTTTGGTGTTTCCCGTTGACTATGTATGCTTTTCCATTCCTGGGCAGCACTCTCGTCAGCCAGACTGTCAGCCTATTAGGCTGAGCCTAACGGTCATGCTACTAGCATGATCGTTTGGCTCTAATGATGATGCTAGTAGAGATTCTCTAACAACCTGACAAAAGTGTTGTCCAAGCCGGTCCTAAACGCTCTACCGGATACTATCACTATCCGGCGGATAGTGAGTAGGATAGCTCCAACCCGATATGTAATCCTAGAAGCCAGTCTACTTAGCGGTGTTGTCCAGGCCAGCTGCGTTTCTATAAGTGAGATACTGGTACATGTAGGTCATTGGTCTGCAAGATGTAGTCCTGCTAAAGTTAATCAACTTTTCCTTTCTTCCAGGCCAGCTGCGTTGCGTTACATGGAATGGCAGTCTCTGAGATATGCCTCGAAGTTAAGGGAGCTCAATGTGATGTGCCTGTTTTTTAGGCAGGGTATCCATGTACTATATATCATGGAGCCTGAAGTGCAGACGTATTTCATTCCAACATGTGTACGTGACACATGGCCATTATGTTATAATATAACATGAATTTTTACATAAAACTTATATGTACAGTGTAATAGGGGGAGTCAAACCTGACGTAAACTTTCACAAATGATATGTCAATTTTAAAAATCACATGTACATGTATCGTTTTGAGGAAAACAAAATTGACTCCTCCTATTACATATAAGTTATATTTAAAAATTCATGTTCTCTTAGCTTAGCTAAGAGCATAACGCTCATTCGCGCACATCGGGTGTTTTTTTTTAATTTTATGGCTGACTGTTCGCTTCCGAAAAGATCTTTAAAAAAACTATGGGCTAAAGTATTAACCCCTCTGTTACCGCAAATGGAGTCTCTGAACGTGCAAACATTACGTCGTAACTTACGACGTCGTAATAACAGCATTATTGTATGGGGTGCCCCTTTTGCCGTAGGATACATCGGCGATGGTGAATAAAGTTTTGAAGTGTTTGGTCTTCACATACCGTATACTGACGACTTCTTCTGAATACCAACGCATAGAGAAGTGTCAACTTACGACTTCTACAACAGCCTGATTCAATATATGTACTACCCACGTACAAAATCAATTACATAAAACAACGACACTCGAGGTACTACAATCAAACTCCCGTTTTATGGCATTTTTAAACGTTAGCTACATACGCAGTTTCGCCCTCGTCATCAGCATCGTCCTCCTCTTCCCGCAACAACTCACGACGTGTTTTCTTGCGTGCTCCGAACTTGGCCGGACGTCGAAACACAACTCGTTTCCCAAGCGACTCAGGAATTGATTTTCCACACTCAAAATCTTCATGCCAAATCTGGAAACATGTTTTCGTGATGCCGTTGTACTCACGCCGAGCTTTCGGACAGATGAAAAATTTGGCGTCGCCGCTAGAGCAGTCTTCACTGTAGAACGTCGTCTGGAAAGATTTTTTTCTTTCACCGCGAAGAAGTGCGCATACCTTACACGCACGCTGTCTACGCTTTTGAACGCCGGACACAATGACCCAGTCATCGTACTGTTTGTAGATGTGCTGTGGAAGGCGACGACGTTTTCGCCTGGAGGGAGCGGATGACTGTGGAGTTGATATAGGATCCAAGTCGAAATCTTCGGGTTTTAATTGCAGGAGCTGGTTGTGGAGGGCAGCCATCCACGCAGCACGAGACATTGGCGCAATTCTCGCGGCCCGGCATACCTCCTTGTGGGTGATAAAGGCATTCACGATAGCCAGATCTAGAAATCCTAAAAATAAGGACTTGTAGTACTTCCGAAACCGATACGCCATTTGAATTGAGAACGACTGCAGGCGGAGTTGATCGTGAATATCAACTCCGCCCATCCACCGCTGGTAATCGGTCACTAGCTTGGGACACTTCACGGTAATCGCTCCAATTCGTTTCACATTGCGCTGGATCGTGTCCTCCTCCATCGATGCACCCGTGGCCAAATAATGGACAGGCTTTCTATCCCACCAGTGACGCGCAATCATTGCAGGTGCTGCCTCGCAGCATGAGAACGTAAAGCTTCCTCTCTCAACCCCACGAGGCCGCGTCCGACGGCCTTCAACGACTTGGCGGTCAAATCCAATGCGGTTCGTCATGATAGTCCCGAGGACGTAGATAGACATATCGAGGAGCTGTAAAGCCAGCGCTACGGACGAATAATACCTATCGACAACGACCATTCGAAATCCTCTAGAGCAGTCGCCAAGTAAAGTTTTCATGTTGCGAATGACGGCAGCCGCACCCGTCTTGTTGTCGATAGTGGTGGAGACTCCGTCTGTTGATTCACGAGCTCCAACATAGACTTCAAACCTAAAACAGTAAGTTTACGACGTTAGTTTTTCAGAATTGCTAGAGAAGTCAGAAGTTACGACTTTGAAAAAGGGTACTAACAAACCTGTGGCAGTAAGCTGTCTTTGAGTCGCAAACCATAAAAAGTTTGGTACCGTACCGATGGGGTTTATCTGACATAAACATCCGCGTAGTGTTCCGCCGAGACGTCGCTGGTAAGACGCCTTCATCGAACGAAAACACTGCCGGCAATGTCCAGCCAGATTGGAAGCGCTGCTGCAGGGTATCTACGACCGGACGCAGCTTCCACAGTTTGTCTCGAGTGCGAGGTGCATGATTGTTTGTGAAGTGTAGGTCACGTAGGATAGCAGTACATCGGTTGCGTGGCATATATTTGCCAAATGTACCAGCAGGTAAAGCTCCGTCACACGCCATCGCCCAGTGCTTCGAAAACCGTTGCTTGTGGGGGCACAACATGTGCGCAACAAGTAGCCCGATCACGTGCAAGATTTCGCAGGTATCGTACGCCTTCGCAGCTCTCAGACGCCGTCGTATCTGCAAAAGTGTTTCTGGCGACGCGATGCGGTTGTTACGCCTCTGACTTATGCGTATTTTCTTGGCTTCGGAATCAATGTTCTGGGCTCGATAGCGGTTGGTTTCAGTCGCTATGTCGATCCACAACTGCTTAGGCATGAAGTAGAACAGTAACCCTAGTGGTGTGGTTGCCATTCCCCGTAGCTCGTGCGTAGGGGTTGCTTCGTCGCTTGAAAGCCCTTGGTAGCTCGGTCTACCACTTTCGAACAGAGAGGACGGTTCACTCCACTTCGTCATGCGCAAAGCATCCTTGTCGATGTTGGCAATGGAGAGAGTCCCACCAAGAGAAGCAACAAATGCCTCGTCAACTAGTTTCAGCTCATCATCCGGAAGTTCGTCGTCATCTTCAGCATGTTCTCTGCGCTCTACCACATCATCCTCTTCACAGTCATCGCCACCATCATCGCTGGTGCTGGAGTCCATACACTCAAAGTCATCGGAGTGTTCGTCTTCTTGTAGTACATTCACATCATCAGCCCTAACGTGAACTGCGGGTGGAGACGTATCCACGCGTTCCTCATCATCTTGCTTGCTCTCGATGTCCGAGAGCTGGATGTGCCCTTCTGATTCCGCTTCCGACAGCATTCGCTGGAACGCACCAACAACGACATCTTCGTCCGATAACCGATCTGACCAGGTAACATGTCCACTACCGGTGCAGCCACCCCTGCATCAGCCCCGGCAATCCCCTCGTTAGCATCACTGCTGCCGTCAAACAGGGCATCCAGGGTAGGCGCGGACAACATCAGAGAGCAGTCAATTTGAGAAAGACGGACGTTTTCATCTGGCTCCTCTCCATTGGCGTCACTGCTTTTGTCCAGATTGATCAGCCCAGACGAAATGGCATACCTAACAACCGCGTCCTCGCCTTCGAGCATACTGACAGTTAGCACTTAGACATAAACCCCTTCCAATGAATTTCTTACCAGTGAACATATTTGTCCCTTCGACCAGCTCCTGCGAGTCACGACTTGGAGCGTAGTACATCCACTCCGTAGCAAGCCGCGCGTCGGTCTCTTCGCCGTCCACCCGACCGCGCGGAGCTGCCGCCAAAGATGCCTGAAGTCTACCGAACGCGCCACCGCCGCATCCTTTGTCACCGTACTCGTTCGCAACCTCACCATCAATCCACTTGCGTGACAGAGCTCAAATTTCCAAATGAGCTCGTGTGACACCGTGGAACCACTCATCACTGGGTACGGATCAGCATTTCCCGCATAAACCTTTCCCCCGCCCGTTTTGTGCACATGTAAGTTTGACCTGTGTGACCTTATACCTTTTGGAGCAGAAATTACACTTGCTTAAAGTAAAGGAACGTTTTTATCGAGCCATTTGCTATTGTTAGTGATGCTGAAGTCGTAACTTACGACTTTGTGATTTTGTGAAGTCGTAAGATACGACCTTGGTAACAGAGGGGTTAATTTCTGTTTAAATGGGACGATCCCAACAGTGTCCCGTATTTTTGCTAATTTTTAACATCCTCGTTTAGTTCCCCGCAAATCAACTTTCGTGGGCGGCCACGGTACACCGATTAATCAGTGCATTTGTATGATGCGCCCTTTTGCGCCCTCTGCTGGATCCTAAATTTTGACTCAGGAGTGATGGTTTCGGGATAAAAGGTGAGCAGAGTGATGGAAGAGTGCAGGTCGTTTTAAACCGAGTGAACGAGGAGTGCAGGTCATTTGTTTTAAATGATTTTTTTTCAGCTGGCAATCTGACAAGCGAAATCACAAGCCAAAACATTCAGAGGGGAGCAGTCGCTGGAGGAAGCGCGCTTCTGCGCTGCGTAAGAGTGCCGCCCCGGAGAAGGGCGCGCTACTCAGTCCGCATTGCTGTCGTCGCAAGTGAGGACTGGAGCGCGCGGCCGTCTCCAAGAGTGCACACGTCATTGCTGAAAGCTCGCTGTAAAGGTATGTTATTGGTCTTGCCCTACTTTGCCGTACGAAAAGGAGTGCCTAAAATACAACGATAGCGTGTGACTCTGCTAGGAACGCATAGGACTACAAGAAAAAGCTTGTCAGCAGCGTCTGGCGAAAGTGTTTCGTGCGCTCGCTCTGGGTCGAAACGTTAGTGGTTGGAGTGGCAATCAACGGGGCCTGATTAAAGCGTTGGAGCTCCGTGTCCCGGTGTGTCTTGAGGAGTGTGCAAGTGGCTTTATTCCGACGTGTCTTGTGGAGTCTGCGGATGGCTGTAGCCTTGGTGACGGTGGGTGTGGTTTGTTGCATGGGAGTCGTTGTGGTATTGGTAAGGGTGCGTATCGAGCTGAGATCTCGATCGCGCTGGTTATCTATGCAATTTGTCCAACCGCAACGGCAGGTAAACCACAGTTTGCTATCGTTCGCAACCGGCACGTAGCTCACGCTGAGCTCCTGCAGAGGTTCGATTTCGTTCAGGGTGAAGATTCAGATACGAGTCGCAGTGTCCGCCCAGTACTCGAAAAACGCACAGTTGGGGCTGCAGGCGTGATTCACGAACCGGCTCAAGTTTCCGCATCTGGCTGCGTCGATAAAGACGGTCCTGCCATCGGTGGCGGGGTGGCGAATTTAAATGGTGTAATCTGGGTGGTGGCGTCGCTGTTTCTCCCTGCTATCGATCAGCTCGCCAACAAATCCAACGACGAAGGCACCCCTGGGTATGCGGCGCTTTGCGACGGCACCAACCCCACAGGCGGATCGAAAGAGCTCCAGTGGATATGTCTCGATGAAGCGGTTGCCACATCCAATGCCATTGGGACAACTCCTGTCGTCACACATTGTGTTGGTGCTGAAATTGACGCAGCTGGATCCACTGTCGCCCACGCAGATCTGCGAGCCCACACAGGGAATCGGGTGTCCGCGAACAAAGGGTGCCGTTCCGGGCCACTGATATTAACGTTGGAGCTGATTGGGCTACGGCGAATGGCCATTTCCCCAGTACGGTGACGTTTTGCGCGGCGCCGATCACCAACAACGGAGGCTCCATACTGTTGGTCGCTAGGCTTGTGAGCAAAATGTACTACAATGTGAAATAACACAGTCTCTATAAGCCTATGACACCATTTTCACGTAGCTGAAGCCTCTCAGCCGCCACAGCGACTTTTGCAAGAAGTTGGTGCTTGTGCAAGATAGGGTGGTGTGGCCCACATACTTTTGTAGCTAAGAGACATTGCGCGCGGAGCGCGACCCAGTTATATTATAACATTGTCACGAGTGGTTCTGGAGGACGTCGGTTGGGTACAGTCAAGGATGTTGGTCAGTGACCGAACAATTGGCCAATCAACTGGCAGAGGACTTCTACGACGCTTCGGACTAGGTGAATAGTGGAGTTGTGACGGCGTGAAGAACGATGACTGCTCGCCTGCTAAGGCGCCGGACGATGACGGACTCTGCAGCGGGGCTGCCGTAGCTTAGCGTTAGAGGAAGACGGTTAACTCAACGAGTTATGGATAAACACACACCTTATTAAGGGTTAATAGGCCTTAATATCCGAAGGCACCTACTAACTACGACCTTAATAAAAGGACTTTACTCTTAGTGTTCCAAATCCAAACTGTTTATTTATCTTTTATTGCGGCTAGCCGCCTAGGGGGTAAATGTATGTGTTTAACTATCTAACATAGTAAAACCAAGTAAAATCCTACTTCAAATGCATAACGTGTGGCTCTCATCCCTCGAGTGTCCGTACATCAATTGTGTACCTTACACAAAGTGTATCCATGTGTGGAACACACCAGGTGTAAACCCGTGTAAACCCGTGTAACCCCGTTATACCACCCCCCACCAAGATGTGGACACCCGTGTCCACGACACTTTCTTAGTGAGGTCTTTCCTTCTCAAGACGTTAGAGGTCACTTTACCTCATCACAAGTTCAAAGAACTTCGGCTCCCAGAGCCCATTACCGAAACTGCATTCCCAATGCTCCACCTTTCGCCACGGTCATCTGACCTCTCTTCGCCATCGTCTAGTGGACGCATGTCGGGGCGTGACAGCCCGCAATCGCCACAGGCCATAGGCCACAGTCCCGACAGGGTAGCTGCTCCGCAGCGGCTCAGTGTACGACAGTACCACGATGAGCACCGACGACGTCATGGCTCCGGCTCCGCGAGCCAACATCCGGGTGAGAGCGGAGCTCCTAGCTCTCCCGAGCCAACTACGCCGCGTACGCGCCAGAACGCCTGGCTCGACGAGCTTGAACAGGGCGAGATCGTCCCAGACGATGACGAGGTGCCTCCAACACGTCAGGAGGCTGCCTCTCAGAGGCCTTCAAGCCCGGCGATGCGCTCTCGCGAGCTGCATACGCCTAATCCGTTCCCGAACCGTGATGGTTCGGCGAACGCCCTGCGCAATGCGCCTCCTCTCTCCTCGAGGTACGAGGACGAGCTCCCTGAGCCAGGTGTGGTCTCCAACGACCTGGACGGGGCTCAAAGCCGGCAGCTCGAGGCTGCCTCCCGCACACGGTCTAACAGACCTGTAGCCCGCCCCATTGTGGGCACGTCGCGTCGCGACTACGGTTTTGACCGTGCCTCCCCTGCCGAGGTCGTTCGGCGCGCTGCTTCGCAGCTCTTGGACACGTATACGTGTGGGCCAGCGCCCGGGACGACGGATGAAGTCGTCCAACGACAATCGCTCCGTGAGCGCTTCTTGACTCCACAAGTCACGACTCCTTCGGAGTACCGGGAGCGCCTGCGTCAGCAGCTCCGCGGCGAGGCCGTGCCGGCCATGCGAACTGTGCCGGTGGTCCTCTCAGAGGGGCAAACAACGACCGCTTATGAAGCGCAGTTCCAAAACTGGGTGGAGCTATCCCGACGGCTCCACTCCTTCGATGCTCTCCGAGCTAGTTTCTCGGAAACAGATATCCGCTTAGAGCGGCGCTTGCGCTTCGACTTCGCGAAGCGTCAAGCAAAACGGCGTGTACCGGGACAACGTCCCTCACGCTACGAGGCACCCCGGCCTCCTGCTCCCGCTGTGAGCAGCCCTACGCATAGCCATGGGTCGGCTGTCACAGCCACTGGTCAGAGCCTGAGCTCGACTCTTGACCTGTCGTCGCCCCACTCTACTAGTGGGAAGCGCGGCGCGCCCGGCGACTCCGTCGCACGCCCTGCGGGCGGTCCGTCACCGGGTGACGTCGGTCGTAAGCGTCAACGACGTCAGGGCAATCTTGCCGCAGGGGCACCTCAAACTCCCATGAGTTCTGGGAATGAGGGTAGCCCCGCCATTTTACCAGATACTGGTTATGACCCTGGCGCCTGCGCCGCGCCATCAGGCGCTCCACGTGATAGTGGAGATCACCATGCTCATCGAGCAGAGCCGGAGGAGGCCGAGCGGCCGATGGACTCTCGTGCTGCAAGTCGGGACGAGCTGCTCCACTTGCAGACTCGCGTCCGTTCGGTGAACGACTACGTCGCCGACGTTGACCGCTCCTCGCATCGCTTAGCGAATGGCCTCGAGGAGGTCGAGCGTCGCCTTGACTGGCTTGAGTCGCCTCAGGCGATGCAGCAGCGGGTCGTAGACCTTGAGCGTCAGGTTGCTCAGCTGCAGGGTCAACTCGACTTCTTGGTTCGGATGCAGCCGTACGGCTCTCGTCCCGTGGCGGTGCCACCTCCGATGGCTCTACCGCCCGCTGTGTTGCAGCCTCCTGTGCCTCCGCACCCTGCTGCTCTGCAGCTTCCCGCTGTCCCGCAGTATCTTGCGCACTCGGACTCTGGTGCTGTGCCTCAGCACCCTGCTGCCCCGCAGCCTCTTGCTGTCTCGCAGCCTCCTGCTGCCTCGCAGCCTCTCGCTGCTTCGCAACCCTTGTCCGACCCGGCGCTAGTGCCTCAGAGCTCACCCGAGCGGGGTCCCGGTATGGCTTAAGCAAGCCCACGTAAAACACCGGGTGCGTACGCATCTTCTTCGGAAGATTGAGCGTGTACGCCAGGCCCTTCTTGGCCACGACCTTGAACGGTCCAATGAACCGAGGTCTCAACTTGGTCTTAAGGACCGCAGACACTGCATGTGTAGGTAGGTTTTTAGCGTTTAATAAAACGAGATCTCCAATCTCAAACCTTTCCATGTTCCCTCTGCCTTTGGCATCTGCATACTCCTTTTGGAGATCCTGGCTTTCAGCCATCGCGTCGCGCACCTGGCGCATGACGCTCAGTCTCAAAGTGACAAAGTCATTGACTTGCTTGCGAACCGCAACTGGGCTGACATCAGCAAGCCGATCGGCTAACCCTCCCCCATCAAGCCCAGAGCCACACCGTGGCGGCGTTTGAGGGACGCGAGGGTCGACCAAGCCGTTCACATAGAACGGGGTGAAGCCTGTCGAGGCATGCACCTCATTGTTCATAGCGAACTCAACAAGGGGGAGCATCTCGCTCCAGCGTCGTGGCGCTTCAGCGCAGGCGCTTCGGAGGATATCCTCCACAACGCGATTCACGCGTTCAGTTTGACCATCGGTCTGCGGATGATCCGCCGTGGACATGTCCAACTTGGTGCCGAGCACCCTGAACAAGGACGTCCAGAACTTCGCTGTAAAGCGAGGGTCTCTATCAGAGACAATTGCCTCAGGCAAGCCATGTTGGCGAAAGACTCTGTCTAAGAACAGCTTAGCTGTATCCTCACCGTCAACGGTGTCCGGCACAGCCGAAAGATGAGCCATCTTGCTCAGTCGGTCAACAAAGACCACGACACCCGTGTTGCCCGCCTTATCCTTAGGAAGGCCAAACACAAAGTCCATACTAATGGACTGCCAACATCCCGAAGGGACTGGCAAACGCGCCAACGGCGCAGCCGCATGCGGCGCGGACTTGGTCCGTTGACATGTCTCGCATGTACGCACATAGGTGTTTGCCCACTTGTACATCTTGGGCCACCAGTACATCTTGCTCACCGAGCCATAGGTCTTCTCACGACCAAGATGTCCACCGACAGGCGTATCATGCACCTCATAGAGGATGCGATACTTAAGATCCTCATCATGAGGGCCGACCACTCGAGGAGTGTCCTCAGGGTCAGTGCTGTAGTACAGCAGGCCATTATCAAGCGTATAACGCTGCAGCCTCGCGCGTAAGCGCGGTGACAATTTCTTGTCAGAGTCTTTAAACTCTTCGCTCCCAAGAGCACGTAGCAAGGCTACACACGTGTCGTCTTGGGCGTATGCCCTGCGTATAAGGTCTGGGACCGACGACGTCACAATAGTGACATGATTAAACTCGTAGTCCGGCCTGCGCGATAGCGCATCGGCCACTACATTAAGCCGGCCCGGCTTATACTTCACCTCGAAGTTGTATTCGGCAAAGAATGAGAGCCATCTTGCCATTCTCTGTGAGAGGTGAGGCGACTGAGTCGCAGTGCGTAAAGACGCATGATCTGTATAAATCACAAAGGGCTTAGAGCCGAGTAAATGTACTCTAAATTTGACTAGAGCATACTTCATTGCAAGTAGCTCTTTGTCATGAACTGGATAGTTCTTCTCAGCAGCTTTAAGCTGCCGAGACTCAAACGCGATAACGCCTTCATGCCCTTCGGCGTCTGCTTGTAATAAAGCACAACCGATTGCAACATCGGAGGCGTCGCAGACGACGCTAAACGGACGATCCGGGTCCGGAAGCGCCAAGATGGGCGCGTGAAGGAGACTCTCCTTAACAGCCTTGAAGGCTTCGTCGTGAACGACATCCCAGCACCAAGGTGCATCCTTCTTAAGGAGATTGGACAATGGCCGAGCCATATCAGCGTAGTTCTCGCTATACTTGTGCAAGTAATTGGCTAAGGCAAGCCACTTACGCAAGTCTTTCGGGTTCGATGGAACCGGCCTGTCCACAATGGCCTTAACCTTGGCAGGATCTGCCCTAAGGCCTCGCTTCCCAATGAAGCATCCGAGGAAAGGAATTTCCTCCGCGCCAAAGACGCATTTATCCAAGTTGGCATACAACTTATTCGTGCGCATGCACTCGAGCACCGCTCGCAAATGGTCAAGGTGGTTCTCCACATCAGATCTCCCGTGCTCCGCACGACTATGGACGAAGATGTCGTCGAAGTGCGTCTGAGCGTACGCCCGATGGGGCTTGAACAACTGCGTCGCTAGACGATTGAACGTCGCAGGCGCGTTCGACAGCCCTTGGGGCATCACCAACCACTCCCAGAGCATACCGCTCGGAGTACTCACAGTCGTGAGGGGTATATCGCTAGCTCTCATGAGCAACTGATAATACCCGTCGAGCACTGTACAACGTACATCCCACCATGTTGTTCTGCAGAACATCCTTTCGAGGAATCGGCGTCTGCGCCGGAATGGTGGCTGCATTCAGCTTATTAAAAGCATGCACTATGCGCCACTTGCCATTAGGCTTTCTGACACAGAACGTGGGTGTCGAGTGCGGAGACTTGCTCTCACGCACCAAGCCGGCTTCGTGCTTAGCTCGGAAGAACGCGTCGATGACGTCACATTGCTCCCTTGGTAAGGGCCACTGCCGTGTTACGCAGTATTTGCTTCCAGGAACCAAGTCAATCTCATGACGTACGCCTCGATCTGGAGGCAACCCTGACGGCGGGTCCTTCGACACCACATCGTGGTATTCCTTGATCAAAGGATAAAACGGATCCGAGGGATCCTTGAGGATCGAAGATCCACTCCTAGCGCTTAGCGCTCGTTTCGTGTCCTCAAGGACAGCTTCGTCCACGACGGACGAGGAGTTCAACTCCTCCTCGGGTCGTATCATGAAGCTCGTCGGCCTTTAAGGCCTCGCCAAACTCGGCGACGGACATCTCGTCCAGCTCTAACAGAGCATCCACCGACGGGAGTCGCTCGAGACTTATGTCTCCGTCGACATCCCCTGTCACTCCATTCACGAGTGTGTACAACTGCTCACTGCAGTCGCGGGGAGCCTCACCACTCAACACGCTGGACACCTCGTCCGACGTCATAGACGTCACAGACGCTCTGCGTCTCTTCCTCCTCTCCCTCCTCGCCCGAGCACGGCCGGATGAGGGCTGCAGGGCGACATCACCGTCGCGCTGCCTAGGTGCCAACGCACTATGGTTCCTCGGAGAGGGAACAGTGTCATTCGAGACACTCAGCGGCAGGTCAGCGACCCTACGAGCACCGCTCAACGGATTACGTGCCGTTCCACAACTGTCCTTAGGACACAGCGGCGGGTCAGCGACCCTACGAGCACCGCTCAACGGATTACGTGCCGTTCCACAATTGTCCATAGGACACAGCGGCTGGTCAGCGACCCTACAAACACCGCTCGGCGGATAACGCGCACGCCCTGTGAGTCACACTCACGGCAAACAGCAACTTCGTTGCTCACTAACTCTGACACACCGATGTCCAGCACCATGACCGATTCGGTCTCGTGCTCGCGCCAATAGCGCTTCTGTCTCCGAGCCGAGGTGGGTTCATGACTCGCCAATGCTCCACTAGGAGACGGGCGCGTAGCGCCCAACGTCTTCGACTTCCAGTCGATCCATGGCTCGTGGCTCTCGAGCCACGCCATACCAAGGATGAGGTCATACCTCTCATCCAGGTCTAAGACCAAGCAGCGTTCCACGCTATCGAAGTCTAAGAACTTCACGTTCAGGTCAATAGAGACCTTCGACACTGTCACTAGTGTCCCCGTCGCAAGACGGACAGAGATCTTATCTCTTCGAGGCTCCTTCAGAGCCTCCGCATATGGTTTAAAACCATAAACAGTGGAGCGCCGGACATAGTTGCCGGACGCTCCCGAGTCTATCAAGACTCTCCACGGCTTGTCGAAGCCCTTCACGTTTGCTTGAACGACTAACAAGCCGGGCTTGCACTCACTATGTGAGTTAGAGAGCTTAGCTCTCTGCGGGGCTGAGTCCCGTTCTCTCCTGCCTCCCAGAGGCCCAACAGAACTCAGTTCTTCCCCAGTAGGGCGCCCCGCGCCTACTGGGTTCCGTCGTTTCCCCGCGACGACCCTGGGTGAGGGTTCGAAGCGGTGCTTCGGCTCGATGGAGCCTGGGCCTTGTTGCGCAACGGACAACTAGGCCTCAAATGGCGGGTGCTTCCGCACGTATAGCATCGACGGATGCTGAAGCGCTGCTCAGCAGCATAGAGGTCAGCCCCGTCTTCAGCGTGGCCGAGGTCCATCGGTTCAGGACCGCTCGAAGAGCGCGCGCTACCAGCGCACGGACCCAGTCTCGCAGACTGGAAGCTATAGTCGGCATTCAATGCCACGTTCACGGCCTCTTCAAATGAGGCCGGGTGAACACGGAAAACTTCCGTTCGGGCAGCGCCCGTGCGCAGGCCCTCCATAAACACGGTCACTGCGACCGCCTCGGGGAGAGGGCTCGACGCCATACCGGCGATCAGAGTTCTCAACTCTTGGACATAGTCCATCAACTCCTTTTTACCCTGGCGGGTAGCAAGGAACTTCGACCGTATACGGTACGCCTGGTTAGGCGGCGCGAATACGCGTACTAGTTGCTGTTTCAGCTGATCCCAAGTCGGGAAAGCAGCGTCCCCAGACGTGCCGCACGTTAGTGCCCATTCTTGAGCTCGGCCACCGAGCTTCGAGATCGCCAGCGCTACGCGCTGTTGCTCAGTCTGGAGCAGGGTCGATCCCATGGCCATCTCGACCTCTCGGGTCCAGAGAAGGAGGTTCTCCCCTTCCTTCCCGTCGAAAGTCTTGACGCTCACCATGAGTGGTTTCGGTCTATTAGACCACTCGTGCGTCGACGACGCTGCCGCGGATGATGCGGCGGACGCCGTTGCGCTCACGCGCTCTTGTACATACTCTAAGAGCGCCTTCTCGTAGCTTGCAAAAGCCTCCAGTCTGGCGGACACCGCCTCTGGCCCTTGCGAAGCAAGATTAGCAATGCCCTCGGGGCCCAACAGAGACATAAGCTTTTTAAGCGTCTCTTGCTGGCCTGGCGGCAAGGCCGCGAACACAGCGTGTTCCATCCTTTCAGAGGGATCAGTCAAAAAACTCAGTCGCAGGATTGACTACAAGTGCTACCAAGTGCAGCGGGGCTGCCGTAGCTTAGCGTCAGAGGAAGACGGTTAACGCAACGAGTTAAGGATAAACACACCATATTAAGGGTTAATATACCTTTATTACCAAAGGCACCTACTAACTACGACCTTAATAAAAGGACTTTTCACTTTGTGTTCTAAATCCAAACTGTTTATTTATCTTTTATTGCGGCTAGCCGCCTAGGGGGTAAATGTATGTGTTTAACATAGTAAAACCAAGTAAAATCCTACTTCAAATGCATAACGTGTGGCTCTCAGCCACACACACTCCCTCGAGTGTCCGTACATCAAATATGTACCTTACACAAAGTGTATCCATGTGTGGAACACACCAGGTGTAAACCCGTGTAACCCCGTTACAGACTCGCTTGTCGGTTGTTGGATCTGGTGACTGTGACTGTCGTGGACGTGCGGGAGGACGGATGTCGTGGTAGTGAGAGTGTGTGGAGCTCCACTATGAGCTAGGATCCGACAGAACGGGGTGTTGCGAGAAAGCTGGAGCGCTGACGTTGTGTTTGGAGTGTTCTGCGAAGGACGGACTGGATCTTCAAGGAGAAGAACAGGTAGGAGGAGACAGAGAAACCCTTGAGCTTAGCTCAGTCGTGAATTTGAATCGGAAGTAACTAGTTGATCTTTACACATTAACTCGTTGCTACGTTTTCTTCTCTCACATCTTCTGGACCGAAGCGCTTCCAAACTGCGGAAACCGTCCCATCCGAGACGGTTCGCGACAACGTGGTGGAGAAGCAGGGTAGTGTTTTCGTGAAGCGCGAGCGTCGAAGAGCCGAGAGTCTGGAGTCGGGAAAGTCAGGAAGCAAGAGTCTGGTGAGAACGGGAGCATTAACAGTATCGGAAGATCGTAGGCGCTCGAGGAACGCAGGAATTGTCAGCGTAGAGTGGCGATCAGTTGTACAAGGAACGGATCAAGCAGAACAGGACGGAAAAGCAGGCAAGACGGAACAGATAGCCTCGGATATGACGGCGTACGGAAGTGGAGATGAGATTGGGAGTGGGGAGTATCGGGAGATTGGTGTGGACGTTGGAGATCAGGGTGTGCGTACGAGTGAAGCGCCGATGAACACCGAGAGGCTGGAACAGATGGAGGCAAGACAGCGTAGGGCCCTTCGAGCGAGGAGTTCAGGGAACGTTGGTCTTCTCAGGCAACAACTGCAACAAGAAGTGGAGTCGGTGTTTGGGGAACGGCGACAGTCTGAGGTGGATGATCAAGTGAGAGTTACTACTTCGACTGGTCGAGATCTACTGCATGATCAGAGATGACGGACATGTGGCAGGACGAAGAGGAGGATGAGGAGAAGGACGTCGAGGCGGACGTCGGAAGTGAGGTGGAGGTGAAACAGGAAGTTAAGGAGGAAGTTTCTCCGAGGAATTCTGTCAATAGTTCGGCTCGGATAAAGACTGAACCCAGGACGGATGGAGTCGACGTCGAGTATATGGCTGCGGATGAGCCGCTCACTTACTATGAGGTGGTTGAGGTCCAAGATGGGGACGATGAAGAGGACGAGTATGACTTAGAACCTCGTCGACCCAGTGGCTTCATCGCTAGGTATACGGGACCGGAGAAACGTCGTGCGGACCGGAGTTCGTACGGATGGAGCTGGGGAGCTGCCGACGAAGCCGAGGACAGTCGTCGATCTCACTCGGCTCAGCTTAAGAAGGTTGACAGCCCTCGTAAGGTTGTGAAGATGGTCCTTGTGGATCCGTCTAAGAAGGATGGGACTCCTTGGAAAATGGTTAAGGTGGTAACCCAGCCGATGTCCAATTCGAAGACGGCTTCGCGAACAGTGAACCCTTTCATCAGGGGAGCGACTACGAGTGGTTTCCAGGTGGTAACTGCGAGTCATGGGACTGGTACTAGAACAGTGAGGGCGACGACGAGCAAAGGCAACGCCACTACAACTACTGGAAAGGGAGTGATACGAGAAAAGCAGATCGGTCCTGTCGCGATGTACGAATTGATGGCGAACGCTGTCAAATTATTGCCGTTCTTTCATTCCGATTCGACCACAGTGGAGAAGGCGCGGTGCTTTTGGGAGGCTTTTGAGGCGCACACTTCGAAACTTCCTGATGCTGAGAGATTACTGGTGTTCCAACAGAAACTGAAGGGCAAAGAAGTGGATCGTTGGTGGGGAAACTCCAACATCAAGACGTTCGACACCCTGAAGGCGAGATTTCACAATCTTTTTCTAAGTAGAACGCAGGACGAACTTTTCGACGCTATATTTGGCATCATAGGAGGAAAAGGCGAGTCGATTGAAGAATGGGGCGACCGAGTGTCGGATCTGTGCAACACCTTTGGGTATCCTGACGACAAGTTCAGATACAAGGTTTTCCGTCGTGGTCTTCGGAACAAGAAGATGCTCGCGATGTTGGACTCGGGTCCTGCGAGGAATATAACTGAAGCGTGTGAATGGTTAATGACGAAGGATATGCACAGACCGATTGAAGAAGACGAAGAGTTCGAGAGCTCGAAGACGAAGGCGAATACGGGTGCAGACTCAAAGCCTTCCGCCGTAGAGATGTTAGCTCAGCAGATGCAGTCGTACATGATACAACAGCAGCAGTGGCAGGAACAGTTGCTGCAAGGACAGTGGCCGTTTCCTCAAGCGCAGCAGTACGGGGCCGCGGTGCCTCCGCCTTCTGTGCCAGTTCGAGAGGATGTTCCCATTGTGCGGGGTATTCGTCAAGAACCTGACTGGAGGGCTCAGGACGGTCGTATTGGATGCGGAAGGTGTCTTTTACTCGGATGCAACCGTGCAAATTGCAGGCGGCAGCGAATGAAGTGAATTCAGTGTGGCAGGATCGGACACATTAAGACGGAGTGTGAAGATGAGACTCGAGGTAACCAAACTACGTACAGCGGGTCAGGACGTCGCTCCGGAACATGTTTCTTCTGTGACGAAGCAGGCCACATGGCGAACGAGTGTCTTTTAAAGGAAGAGCTACGCGGGTTGAGGGACGAGCGTCGGAGGCTAGCCGGATCTACTGGTAGTGCTTCAGCTGCACCCCGTCCTCCGCGAGACAATGAAGGCGGCAGGAGGAAGGCGAAAGAAGAGCCTCTCCTTTCTCTAGCGTTGAAAGAGGCTCGTGGGGTGAACGTGGACGTGAAGAGAACACAGAGGACGAGGCGGTCAACTCAGAAGACGAAGAGGACATGGAAGAATGGGACGCAGAGCGAATGAGACGTATTGTAGAAGAATATGAGGGAGACTCTGAAAGAGCAGAAGAAGGCCTGGACTGGGATGAAGAACCAAGTGCCGACGAAGTGGCGAATGTTGTGGAGGTACGGGAACCCCAGGAAGAAGAGGAACTGTATGGAGACCTGTCTGTAGTCGAAGATGAGCTGTACTCTGAACCGGAATATGATGAACAGTGGGAAGAACCGGTGGAACTAGAGGAGCCGACGGTTGACATCTCTCGTGAGGATAAAGACGTTGTGATGCAGACTAGCGAAGTGACTCGCGAAGAGCGGGATGAACTAGATCTTCTGAAGGACGGTTTAAAGAGACTGACGCAAGACTTGTCGATTGAAGGTGAGCGTTCCCTCGAACAGTCGGAAGAAACTAAATCAGACGGACTCGGAGAGCTTGACAAGGTAGGGCCGAGTAGGATCTGTGAAATGACGGAAGACGATCAGACCCTACCCGTGAAGTTGGAGAAAGCTCGGAAGCGGGCGACTCTCGGTCCGGCAGTACTCTTAACCAAGACAGTTGAGGTGAACTTTGTCCCCGAGGTGAAAGCTGAGGTCGCTGAAGAATTGAGCGTACGAGATCCTAAGAAGGTGTTGATTTCGCCGGTCGAGACTCGCTCTTGGAAGGTGAGGAACGACTGGGATCCGACTAAGAAACCAGTGAAGAGCATCCTGAAGAAGACGGTCGCTGACGGACCTCTCGCGTTGGACGACGTTAGAGTGACGGATGATTTCAATCTGTTCGAGAGCGTGGTGCTGGTCTGGGGTGAAGAAGAACAGACACCAGAAGCGGAGCAGCCTGAACCGGAAGCTGAACTCGTACTTGTCGAAGAGGAGGGGCACCACGAGAAGGTGATTCCTTGTCCACAGAGGCCGAGGTAATACCGGACGAATCGGACGAAGAAGTACCTCCGTACGCTAGACTGTTCTCTGATGAAGAGTTGGGCGCCATGGAACAGTGCGAACCCGGACAAGAAGGGAGTGCGCTGGCCGGTTATGAAGTCGCTGTCGAAGAGGAAGAGTACGACAAGGAACTGGAAGAACGTCTGTACCCACTTGATGAGATGGAGTTGAAGCTGAAACAGGAAGTCAATGCGGAAGCCCAAAAGGAGCCGACGATTGGAAACGTAGCTCAGTTTATGGACCTACCTCTGGAGGTCGTGGAGCGTACAAGAGAATCATCGCCTGGTGATATGTCGACACCAGGGTATTGGCAAGAGTGGTTCAGTAGCACATTGGAAAACACTGTCGAGGCCAGAAGGGCTAATCGCGACTTCAGTACTATGAAGACAGAAGAAAACGTCGAGATGGTGAACTCTGTGACGATTGAGGACTGTGAGTGCACGCCGATAGAGGATGCTACTGACTATCATCCGAAGATTGATATTGCTTGGGGCCCTTATGTAGAGGAAGAAGAGGCCGCTAACATGGAACGATTGGTCTACGAGAACGTCGGTGTGAGTCTGTCCGAGGAAGAAGTGGTGGCGGCTGTCACCGATGTGTTCTCGTGTCGGACTCCTTCGGTGAGAGAGGTTGCTCGGCACCCGACGGTTAAGGCTATGGCCAGGGAAGCAGTCTATCGCGTGCTGAAGGAAGCTTGTTTGACCGTCAAGAGGAGCGCTAAGAGTGACGAGAAACCTGAGGCGAACGGTGGACGTCCCAGGGCGCCTCCTTTGAGGGACAAGGTACCTGAGTTGGACTGGGAGAGGTTGCGATGGTTCACTGAACAAATAATGGCGGAGCGCGGCATCATTGGAGACTATTGGGCCGGCTTGTTAGATTGGGTGACGGATTAGCAAAACGTGTCGTGTGTGCAGTAGGCAACTACGAGGCTCTGTCGAGTGGGTTCATCGACTGCCTACCTGCATTGATGTTGGCCGACACTGGAGCTACGTTGAGTCTCGTGGATAAGACAGTGATGCGGAGGTTGGGGCGAGGAGCCGAGCCCTTAGAACCGTACGTAGGCCGAGTGAACAGTTCATCAGGAATTTCGTTGAGAGTCCGTGGATGATATGAGATCGGAGCGAGAAAGTATGTCGAACGGTTGGACTGGAGGACGACGAGGAGCCGGCAAGGCCGGAAGGAGAGCCTTTTCCGGAGTTACACGTGGAGGAGATTAAAGATCCTGAGCCTGACATTCCACCGGATAAGCCTCCGAACGTGAGTGCTGACTTCTCGGACTCATGTCTGACAGAAGAGCAGAAGGAACTGTTCTAGGCCGAGCTGATTTCGTTTGGCGACCTGTTTGTGGAATCGTCCAAGAAGCCTGGGAAGACCGACTTGCTAGAGTTCGAAATCGATACCGGTGAGAGCCCGCCGATCAAGCAGAGGCCTTATCGAGTGTCTGGAGCTGAGGGCGATGTAATGGAAGCGGAGATCCAACAGTACTTGGAGCTTGGCTTCATCCGACCGTCCGTTAGTCCATGGGCCAGTCCTGTCTTGATGATTCGCAAGCCGGACGGAGGTATTAGATTTTGCATCGATTATCGCAAGCTGAACGCGGTAACGATCAAGGATTGTTATCCTATGCCTCTCATTGATGACATATTAGACGTATTGGGGGACGCTCAACTGTTCTCGACGATGGACATTGCGTCGGGTTATTGGAACGTGCCAATGCACGCTGACAGCGTGGCCAAGACGGCTTTCACGTGTAAGTACGGGTTGTACGAGTGGCTAGTCATGCCATTTGGGTTATGCAACGCGGTGCCGGCGTTTGAGAGACTTATGGAGACTGTCCTGGTGGATCTAAAGTGGAGGATCTGTCTAGTGTACCTGGGCGACTGCGGCATCTTCAGTAAGGATTTTCCTACTCATTTGGTTCGGGTACGTCAAGTATTGACTCTGTTCCGAGCAGCGGGATTCAAGCTTAAGATGAAGAAGTGTCACTAGGGCAAGAATCAGGTGGCTTTCCTTGGGCACATAGTGACTCCGTCGGGGATCTTGCCGAACCCTGAGAAGGTGAAGGCCGTAATGAACGTGCAAAAACCCCAGGACTTGCACGGAATCCGGTCATTTCTGGGACTTACGAGCTACTTCCGAAGGTATATACCGAGCTACGCACTGATATCAGCCCCTTTAGAACTGTTGAAGGCGAAAGATGTACCCTTCGAGTGGACAGAAGACTGTGAATCGGGATTCCGACAGCTGAAGAGAGCGTTGGTCAAGCCGCCGATCCTGGTTTACCCTGATCACAAGAAGCGATTTCTGCTGTACGTAGACTCGTCGAGATACGCGATAGGTGCGTGCCTCATGCAGAAGGTCAAAGGAAGGAATAGGGTGGTGGCCTACGCGAGTAAGCTTCTGACGGGATCTCAGAAAAACTGAATTACGAAAGAAGACGGTATTTCCGAGATCGAGTGCTGGGGTGTGGTATGGGCCACGAGGAAATTTCGCTGCTACTTGGATAAGAAGGAGTTTGATCTCTTTACTGACCATCAGGCTTTGACTTGGGTGTTTAACCCTGAGAACAGAACGAGCAACGCTAAATTAGCAAGGTGGGCTATGGAACTGTCCAATTTGGAGCTTAAGGTGCATCACCGGCCTGGCTCCGCCATGGGGCATGTCGATGGTCTGTCCCGCCTGCCCGCTGACCGTGCTGACGCAATTACAATGGCGGATCCGCTAAATCCCGACACTCCAGACGCCGTCGAGGACTCGACGGAGATGGAGAACGCAGGTCGACCTGTGATAGAAGTGGAGGAACGGAAGGAGGACCTCGAAACCGACCCTGAGTTCGACGAAGCTCAGGATGAGCCGCAATTGAATGTTCCAGTAAGTAGAGTGGACGAGTACGCTCTCGACTCCGAACAGTTTGTGGAGGAACAGCAAAAAGTGTCGTGGATCCGAGCTCTGGTGGCGTTCCTATTGAACCGCGCGGTGCCAATGGATCCGTACTTACGTGCCCGTATTGTTAAGATGGCGCCAAGGTTCACTGTGGAGAAGGGTGTCTTAAAGAGACGTGTGAACCTCCCGGCCGGTGTTGGACCGGCTAGGACTGTTACTGTTCCGGTGGTGCCTCCGACGTTCGAGGAGACTGTACTACACTATTGACATGGGGACATATTTGCTGCTCACTTGGGGTTGACGAAAACACTCGAGCGCGTCCGGGCTCACGCGTACTGGCCTGGATGGCGTAAGGATGTGGCTGAATTTGTAAGGGAATGTCCTCTGTGTGGAGCTGGTAAAGGGCATCGACCTTGGCGAGCTGGACTGATGCAGCGAATGCCGGTGGTGGACCTAACTGGACCGTTCTCGCTGGTCGTAGTAGATGCGATAGGACCTCTAGTGGAGACGGAGAGAGGCAACAAGTATATCCTGGCCTTTGTCGACTACTGCTAAACTGGATACCGTGGCTTTTGTGGAGGCTTGGGTGGACGGTTTGGTCGCTAGACATGGTGTTCCTTCGCGATTGCTGAGTGACCGAGGCACCAATTTCACGTCGGAACTGGCCAAGTCGTTTTACACTACGCTGGGTATTAAGAAGTTGTTCGGGGCTGCATATCATCCGCAGACCCAAGGACTAGTCGAGCGATTCAACGGGACGCTGATTGGCATGCTGAAGATGTTTGTTAGCGAAACGCAGACGGATTGGGATGTGTACTTGCCCAGGGTTCTGTTCGCCTACAGGACGGCATATCATGAAGCGTTGGGAGACACACCCTTCTTCTCGTTGTATGGGAGGGATCCCGTTCTACCGTTGGATGTGGCGTTTTTGAACCTTGCTGAGAAGTGGAAAAGTAATGAAGTTGCGCAGTACCGACGGAAACTGCACCGTTCTCTGAAGGAGTCACGCCACTTGGTCGAGAGGCAGTTAATAAAGGCTCAGGACCGGCATGAAGAGCGGTTAAGGAACCAAGAAGCAGTGCATTATGAGGAAGGTGACCCAGTCTGGGAGTACCAGTTCTTTAGAGCAGAAGAGGACTAAGAAACTGGCGTTTTCATGGCACGGCCCATATCGTGTTGTTGGCAAGGTCGGGGAGAACGCGTACCAGATCGACATTCCAACGCACCCAGACAAAAAGGTGACCGTGAATGTCAACCGGCTGAAGAGGTTCGTGGGAAGGTGGACGCGCCCGCTCGTGGATGAAGTTCCGATAGGTCTTGCCGCTGAGGGAGGCGAAGTCGATGAAGGTCCGTTAGCTGTGGAGGACCTACTGCCGTCTAGTTTCGTGGAACGGATGACTGTGGCTAATGAGGATACTGTGATCTCCGGGGTGGATGTACCTTTGCTAGAAGTGGTGGCTAAGCGGCAGGTGGGTCGAGAAGGTGAGTACTTGGTGCTTGCTGCCAACTACGAGACGTTTTGGCTGTATCGGTCAGAACCCATGACTGCATATGGAGATCTAGTTCTCGCTTTTGAACAATCTGAAAGAAGGAAGGAACGGTTACCTGAGTTGAGGAGGAGTGAACGTCTGGCCGACGCGAACGCGACAGTCGACGAGGATGATCTGCTCATGGTGTAAGTGGATGTGTGGTGGTTCTCTGAAGGTCAAAACGAAGCGAACAAAACAAGGAATTATATTGACTTTGGAGAGAAGCGGAGAAGAGAGGAAGTGAATTTCATTGATTATGCATTATGGAAGCTGCTGCAAAAGAAAAGAAAGATAAGTTAGGAGAGGCAGCTGGAGTGTTACTTGGATTGGGGAGAACGAGGAGGAGAGGTCGCCAGACGCGCGGATTTTGGCTTGAATGTGGTTTCCTTGGGGTTAGGGCCAGTGAGGTCGAGGATGGTGATTTTCGCAGTCCTGGGCCTACGGGGTGACAGTGATTTCGACTTGCGTGGTGGGGGCGACTTGGACGTCTTCGGGGAAGGCGACCGAGATGAACCGGAAGATGACGCTCCGTCTGACTTGTGCTCGTCGTCTCGAAGGTTGACCTTACCGTTGTCGTCTGCGTCGTCGCCCTGCTGACTACCGTGACCTCGGTCCTCAGCGTCGCTGGTGTTACTATCCTGATCGGAGTCGTGGTCGGAGGAGTCGTCCGCTGAATCGTCAGGTTGGAGAGGGAGAAGAGGCAAGGAAGGGGGCTTCACGGTGAAGTGGCCGTCGTCGTCCTCGAAGTCGGAGTCGTCGGCGCCCATTTCGCTGGATTTGAAGTCCTTTTCATCGTCCAAGACGGTGTAAGTCCCGTCGTGGATTTGACCAAGGATCTCGAGCTGAAGATTGCCGAGAGACTGGTCCGAGAGCAGTGTCTCCAGACGCCGGAGCTCTTTGGACCTACCCAGTTGGTGTTAGGAGGAGGAGATGCCTGGGTGACGTCGAGCAAAACGCGAGCAAGAGCACGGTCGGACAGACGAAGGTGATCCTTGAGGGAAGGGTCTAGAGCTTGAGTCTGCTCGAGGAGCTCCGGGATGCTCGTGTAGCCGTCCTCATCAATCTTCTTGGGGTCGAGGGCGCAAGCCAGGGTACGGTCGTAGCGAGTGTGGTCTTTGCGGTACAGAGTGGCTAAGTCTTCGAGTGGAGGGGTCGAATTACTGTAGATCTTGCCGGTCGGAGCGTGTTTAGCGGCCTTGCCTCCGAGCCACATCAGTCAATCGTGAGGCGTGTCTTCAAACCGACGCAGAAAATCAAAGTACCCGAACGCTTCGATACAATAGCTGAGAAACTTGAGACGGGCTTGGATGGCGCTGGCTTTGAGCTTGCGGCGAGGACCCGAGTTCTTGGTGGGAGCATAAAGGGCGTGCACCCAGAATGTTTCCCTGCATTTCATCCAGAACCGATAATGATGAAGATGAAGCTTGGGGTGTTAGGCAGGATCGTACCAAGCACGTTCACCGTTCCACGGATAGGCCAGTCGGAAAGGGGTCTTATCTTCAGCAGCTGCGTGACGGAGAAGGTCGTCGAGATCCTCTCGGACTTCAGTGGCCAGGTTGTCGGGAAGGTTCAGCGAGTATGAAGGAGAGTTGGTCTTCTTAGTCTTGGTCTTGGCCTTGGATGCTCGTAGCTTCTTGGATGGAGGTGACTTGTTGGAGCGAGTTGGTGCGGATCGTTTAACTGGAGCTTTCTTGGGCTGGAACAGTTCGTGACTAGGGGCAGCAGCATCGCGCATGTCAGTTGGACGTGGCAACAGGATCACTGGCTGCGTGGGCGGTGGTGGCGAAGATTCTTCGGAGATGATCGACAGCGCGACGTCGTCGAGGTAGTCCAGCCCCTCGGAGTGATCATTGACGTACACGGCTTGGCGAAACTGTGTCCAGAAGGTGGCTTGGGCGGTGGCGGCAGCATTCGTCTCGTCGTCCTGCTATTCAGACTCTAACAGGGCGCGAAGGTCGGCGATCGTGGCGCGTCGGCGGGTCTCGGTAGACTTAGGCATGGCGGAGAAGTACTAGAACTCGGAGCTTGGCTGTTCGTGGGGTGAATTGGCAAATGACAACGGAGATAGAAATGTTGAACGGTCTGAGGGCTTTTGACAATGGGTGTCGGGACCCGACGCTGATTTTGGGTCAATCTGATAAGATTGATGTGAGGTGACGAATCTCGTCCATAACTGTGGAGTCTCGAGGGTCTATACTACAGTTGTGAGTTACAGATGAAGAGGACGGACCTCTCTATCTGGGTTGCTGTGACTACTTCGATGAGAACTATCAATGGATCCTTGGATATGAGTGCAGTACCGCTCTGCTGTGACGAACACCTTTTAATCCGTATTTCGGTGCTTTGAGTGATCATTTTCTCTTCTACTATGGAAGTTCTAAGTGATCTGGTGTCGAAGGGAGCCGCGACTGTGTGGGTAATTACTGTGAACGGAGGACCGTGGTGCTGGTCGACCGTGGCTACCTACTGGAAGGAACTCTGCTGTGCAATGTTCGGAGTGCTCGTGGGGACTGTTCTGACGCCTTTGCTGTCGGTTGTGATGCATTTTGCCACTACAGTGGGACTGTTCGTCTACAAGTGGGCTAACCTGCTGAAGCTGTGTTTGCGGAGATTCCGTCGGTTCGTCAAGAAACGTGCCACACTGGGTACGTCTCGGTGCGACTATTACTGGGCTCTCCTTGAGGCTATGTGGGCTACTCCTATGGTGGTATTGGAAGCTCGTCGAGAACATGAACAAGGGCTAGGACGCCTATTGCACCGGTGGATCGTGGCTTATCACGAGTTGTGGTGTGTGTTCTTGCCTAACTTTGTTGAGTACGGTTGGAGATCTACGAAGAAGTATGGCGGAGGAATACAGGTTGAATGGGAACGAACTATGGGTAGAGCTCGCTGTGTGTTCCAAGGACTCTGGATACTAGTGACTCTAGTGACCTTCGGATGTTTCTATGGGGTTGTGGGCGTCTACGAACTGTTCGAGTGGGTTTGCCTAGGTTGGAAAGGAGTGACTACTCTACTGGCGGTGACAAATTACTAGTACGCGAGTACAGAGGACGTGAAAGTGGTGGGTCTGTTCGCACTGAAAAGTGAAGTTGCTTTAGCGAGTGGTGCCATCTTACTAGTTGGCTGCACTAGCCGTGTATGGAGACGGTACGAGGACTCGGCTGAAGGAAGGACTCCGGCGAGAATGGCCAAGGACGGTTATGCTGCTTGGATTCGAAAACTGGAAGAGCAGGAGCAAGCTAAACGCTTGAGCGAAGCTTTCTGGCGGCTCGATGGCAGTGACCCAAGTGTGAAACCTAAACCGTTGAAGACTATCCGCGAGAAGCGTGCTGAGTATGAAGCGTTGAAGGCAAAGTGGAGAGCTGAAGAAGCTGAAGCGGCTCGACGAGGATGCCGAGCTTTGGTCGGGGAGGATGTCACGAGTGGTTCTGGAGGACGTCGGTTGGGTACAGTCAAGGATGCAGAGTGTTGGTCAGTGACCGAACAATTGGCCAATCAACTGGCAGAGGACTTCTACGACGCTTCGGACTAGGTGAATAGTGGAGTTGTGACGGCGTGAAGAACGATGACTGCTCGCCTGCTAAGGCGCCGGACGATGACGGACTCGCTTGTCGGTTGCTGGATCTGGTGACTGTGACTGTCGTGGACGTGCGGGAGGACGGATGTCGTGGCACTGAGAGTGTGTGGAGCTCCACTATGAGCTAGGATCCGACAGAACGGGGTGTTGCGAGAAAGATGGAGCGCTGACGTTGTCTTTGGAGTGTTCTGCGAAGGACGGACTGGATCTTCAAGGAGAAGAACAGGTAGGAGGAGACAGAGAAACCCTTGAGCTTAGCTCAGTCGTGAATTTGAATCGGAAGTAACTAGTTGATCTTTACACATTAACTCGTTGCTACATTTTCTTCTCTCACATCTTCTGGACCGAAGCGCTTCCGAACTGCGGAAACCGTCCCATCCGAGACGGTTCGCGACAACATGGTGGCCATGTGCACGTGCACATGTTGGAATGATATACGACTGCACTTCAGGCTCCATGATACATGGACACCCTGCCTAAAAAACAGGCGCAGCACATTGAGCTCCCTTAACTTCGAGGCATATCTGTTGCGGGAAGGTTCTGAAGAACGGTTCCCAGGGACGCTTGAGGAGTTGGGGGCAAATGCCGAAGTGATAAGATTAGTGTTAGTTAAACTCATCCTACTTGTCCTCCTTACTTCGCTCTCCTAGTAGCCCTCCTTGAAGTGTCCTCGTAGTGCTTTGAGCGTCCACCATCCAGCTATATATCTCGTCCAATCACGCTTCATCAGGGATGTAACGGGGTTACACCTGGTGTGTTCCACACATGGATACACTTTGTGTAAGGTCCATATTTGATGTACGGACACTCGAGGGAGTGTGTGTGGCTGAGAGCCACACGTTATGCATTTGAAGTAGGATTTTACTTGGTTTTACTATGTTAAACACATACATTTACCCCCTAGGCGGCTAGCCGCAATAAAAGATAAATAAACAGTTTGGATTTAGAACACAAAGTGAAAAGTCCTTTTATTAAGGTCGTAGTTAGTAGGTGCCTTTGGTAATAAAGGTATATTAACCCTTAATATGGTGTGTTTATCCTTAACTCGTTGAGTTAACCGTCTTCCTCTGACGCTAAGCTACGGCAGCCCCGCTGCACTTGGTAGCACTTGTAGTCAATCCTGCGACGGAGTCTTTTGACTGATCCCTCTGAGAGGATGGAACACGCTGTGTTCGCGAGCTTGCCGCCAGGCCAGCAAGAGACGCTTAAAAAAGCTTATGTCTCTGTTGGTCCCCGAGGGTATTGCTCATCTTGCTTCGCAAGGGCCAGAGGCGGTGTTCGCCAGGCTGGAGGCTTTTGCAAGCTATGAGAAGGCGCTCTTAGAGCATGTACAAGATCGCGTGAGCGCAACGGCGTCCGCCGCATCGTCCGCGGCCGCGTCGTCGACGCACGAGTGGTCTAATAGACCGAAACCGCTCATGTTGAGCGTGACGACCTTCGAGGGGAAGGAAGGGGATAACCTCCTTCTCTGGACCCGAGAGGTCGAGATGGCCATGGGATCGGCCCTGCTCCAGACTGAGCAACAGCGCGTAGCGCTGGCGATCTCGAAGCTCGGTGGCCGAGCTCAAGAATGGGCACTAACGTGCGGCACGTCTGTGGACGCTGCTTTCCCGACTTGGGATCAGCTGAAACAGCAACTAGTACGCGTATTCGCGCCGCATAACCAGGCGTACCGTATACGGTCATAGTTCCTTGCTACCCGCCAGGGTAAAAAGGAGCTGATGGACTATGTCCAAGAGTTGAGAACTCTGATCGCCGGTATGGCATCGAGCCCTCTCCCCGAGACGGTCGCAGCGACCGTGTTTATGGAGGGCCTGCGCACGGGCGCTGCCCGAACGGAAGTTTTCCGTGTTCACCCTGCCTCATTTGAGGAGGCTGTGAACGTGGCATTGAATGCCGACTATAACTTCTAGTCTGCGAGACTTGGTCCGAGCGCTGGTAGCGCGCGCTCTTCGAACGGTCCTGAACCGATGGACCTCGGCCACGCTGAAGACAAGTCTGACCTCTATGCTGCTGAGCAGCGCTCCAGCATCCGTCGATGCTATACGTGCGGATGCACCCGCCACTTGAGGCCTAGTTGTCCGTTGCGCAACAAGGCCCAGGATCCATCGAGCCGAAGCACCGCTTCGAACCCTCACCCAGGGTCGTCGCGGGGAAACGACGGAACCCAGTAGGCGCGGGGCGCCCTACTGGGGAAGAACTGAGTTCTGTTGGGCCTCTGGGAGGCAGGAGAGAACGGGACTCAGCCCCGCAGAGAGCTAAGCTCTCTAACTCACATAGTGAGTGCAAGCCCGGCTTGTTAGTCGTTCAAGCAAACGTGAAGGGCTTCGACAAGCCGTGGAGAGCCTTGATAGACTCGGGAGCGTCCGGCAACTATGTTCGGCACTCCACAGTTGATGGTTTTAAACCATATGCGGAGGCTCTGAAGGAGCCTCGAAGAGATAAGATCTCTGTCCGTCTTGCGACGGGGACACTAGTGACAGTGTCGAAGGTCTCTATTGATCTTAACGTGAAGTTCTTGGACTTCGATAGCGTGGAACGCTGCTTGGTCTTAGACCTGGATGAGAGGTATGACCTCATCCTTGGCATGGCGTGGCTCGAGAGCCACGAGCCATGGATCGACTGCAAGTCGAAGACGTTGGGCGCTACGCGCCCGTCTCCTAGTGGAGCATTGGCGAGTCATGAACCCACCTCGGCTCGGAGACAGAAGCGCTATTGGCGCGAGCACGAGACCGAATCGGTCATGGTGCTGGACATCGGTGTGTCAGAGTTAGTGAGCAACGAAGTTGCTGTTTGCCGTGAGTGTGACTCACAGGGCGTGCGCGTTATCCGCCGAGCGGTGTTTGTAGGGTCGCTGACCAGCCGCTGTGTCCTATGGACAATTGTGGAACGGCACGTAATCCGTTGAGCGGTGCTCGTAGGGTCGCTGACCCGCCGCTGAGTGTCTCGAATGACACTGTTCCCTCTCCGAGGAGCCATAGTGCGTTGGCACCTAGGCAGCGCGACGGTGATGTCGCCCTGCAGCCCTCATCCGGCCGTGCTCGGGCGAGGAGGGAGAGGAGGAAGAGACGCAGAGCGTCTGTGACGTCTATGACGTCGGACGAGGTGTCCAGCGTGTTGAGTGGTGAGGCTCCACGCGACTGCAGTGAGCAGTTGTACACACTCGTGAATGGAGTGACAGGGGATGTCGACGGAGACATAAGTCTCGAGCGACTCCCGTCGGTGGATGCTCTGTTAGAGCTGGACGAGATGTCCGTCGCCGAGTTTGGCGAGGCCTTAAAGGCCGGCGAGCTTGCCGAGGTGGTCATGATACGACCCGAGGAGGAGTTGAACTCCTCGTCCGTCGTGGACGAAGCTGTCCTTGAGGACACGAAGCGAGCGCTAACCGCTAGGAGTGGATCTTCGATCCTCAAGGATTCCTCGGATCCGTTTTATCCTTTGATCAAGGAATACCACGATGTGGTGTCGAAGGACCCGCCGTCAGGGTTGCCTCCGGATCGAGGCGTACGTCATTAGATTAACTTGGTTCCTGGAACCAAATACTGCGTAACACGGCAGTGGCCCTTACCAAAGGAGCAATGTGACGTCATCGACGCGTTCTTCCGTGCAAAGCACGAAGCCGGCTTGGTGCGTGAGAACAAGTCTCCGCACTCGACACCCACGTTCTGTGTCAGAAAGCCTAATGGCAAGTGGCGCATAGTGCATGGTTTTAATAAGCTAAATGCGGCCACCATTCCGGCGCAAACGCCGATTCCTCGAAAGGATGTTCTTCAGACCAACATGGTGGGATGTACGTTGTACAGTGGACTCGACTTGGTCGACGGTATTATCAGTTGCTCATGAGAGCTAGCGATATACCCCTCACGGCTGTGAGTACTCCGAGCGGTATGCTCTGGGAGTGGTTGGTGATGCCCCAAGGGCTGTCGAACGCGCCTGCGACGTTCAATCGTCTAGCGACGCAGTTGTTCAAGCCCCATCGGGCGTACGCTCAGACGCACTTCGACGACATCTTCGTCCATAGTCGTGCGGAGCACGGGAGGTCTGATGTGGAGAACCACCTTGGCCATTTGCGAGCGGTGCTCGAGTGCATGCGCACGAATAAGTTGTATGCCAACTTAGATGAATGCGTCTTTGGCGCGGAGGAAATTCCTTTCCTCGGGTGCTTCATTGGGAAGCGAGGCCTTAGGGCAGATCCTGCCAAGGTTAAGGCCATTGTAGACTGGCCGGTTCCATCGAACCAGAAGGACTTGCGTAAGTGGCTTGGCTTGGCCAACTACTTGCACAAGTATAGCGAGAACTACGCTGATATGGCTCGGCCATTGTCCAATCTCCTTAGGAAGGATGCACCTTGGTGCTGGGACGTCGTTCACGACGAAGCCTTCAAGGCTGTTAAGGAGAGTCTCCTTCACGCGCCCATCTTGGCGCTTCCGGACCTGGATCGTCCGTTTAGCGTCGTCTGCGACGCCTCCGATGTTGCAATCGGTTGTGCTTTATTACAAGCAGACGCCGAAGGGCATGAAGGCGTTATCGCGTTTGAGTCTCGGCAGCTTAAAGCTGCTGAGAAGAACTATTCAGTTCATGACAAAGAGCTACTTGCAATGAAGTATGCTCTAGTCAAATTTAGAGTACATTTACTCGGCTCTAAGCCCTTTGTGATTTATACAGATCATGCGTCTTTACGCACTGCGACTCAGTCGCCTCACCTCTCACAGAGAATGGCAAGATGGCTCTCATTCTTTGCCGAATACAACTTCGAGGTGAAGTATAAGCCGGGCCGGCTTAATGTAGTGGCCGATGCGCTATCGCGCAGGCCGGACTACGAGTTTAATCATGTCACTATTGTGACGTCGTCGGTCCCAGACCTTATACGCAGGGCATACGCCCAAGACGACACGTGTGTAGCCTTGCTACGTGCTCTTGGGAGCGAAGAGTTTAAAGACTCGGACAAGGAATTGTCACCGCGCTTGCGCGCGAGGCTTCAGCGTTATACGCTCGATCATGGCCTGCTGTATTACAGCACTGACCCTGAGGGCACTCCTCGAGTAGTCGTCCCTCATGATGAGGATCTTAAGTATCGCATCCTCTATGAGGTGCATGATACGCCTGTCGGTGGACATCTTGGTCGTGAGAAGACCTATGGCTCGGTGAGCAAGATGTACTGGTGGCCCAAGATGTACAAGTGGGCAAGCACCTATGTGCGTACATGCGAGACATGTCAGCGGACCAAGTCCGCGTCGCATGCGGCTGCGCCGTTGGCGAGTTTGCCAGTCCCTTCGGGATGTTGGCAGTCCATTAGTATGGACTTTGTGTTTGGCCTTCCTAAGGATAAGGCGGGCAACACGGGTGTCGTGGTCTTTGTTGACCGACTGAGCAAGATGGCTCATCTTTCGGCTGTGCCGGACACCGTTGACGGTGAGCGTTAGGATCCCCCCCCCCCCCGGCGACTCTCTGAGCCTGCTTCTCCACGGTTCAAATGTAGTTCATGTACGTCGTTCTCCTCCTCCGCATACCCCGTTCTTGTACTTTTCCTCCGTGCCATCCTCCTACGCGATCCTCTACAGCCACCATCGATCTTCAACTTCAAGGTCTCCGTTAGTCCGTCTGGTGTTCGTAGTCTCCACTGCCACCACTACTGGGCCCGATTGACTGCCGTCAACTTCATTGGGTAAGCCACCGTCGTCCTTCAGTCGTCGGTAAGATCAATGACCTCAGGTTCTTGACGTTCCACTGACAATTTCCGTTGTACAGGTTCATCTCGTCCACACTGTCTTCGCGGATCCCTAGTACAAACTAGATCGTCTGCGACTTACACTGGGAATACTTTCAGAAAAAAGAAGTTATTTTTCTAAGTATCTTCACCTAGAAGTTTTTGTGGAACGAGCGATAGAAAGTCAGTGATTGAAGGAGGTGAATTGATCTCGTGGTAATTGAAAGAAAGTGAATCAGTAAATTATGGTGGGAAAGCAAGCATTCTGTAATTTCGCGATGCCTAGTAAAAAGACCGCAAAAATGACAAAAAAGGAGTTTATGGCGATAGCCATCGCTATGATTTCGAACGATAGTAATCTGAAGGGTTTGTGGTTACCGGAATCTGCGGCCAAGGTGGTGAAGGCTCATGTCGTGAGGTGTGGTGCTCGAAGCGACAACAAAATAAAAGCCGTGTTGTCCAAGATGTTATACGCGCTTCGCGCGAAAACCAATCGTGGGGTAACACGTAAGACGTTAGTGGCGGCAGGTCTATCCGTGGCTACAGAGTCTCCAAGCGAGCAACCGGTGTATTCTGTGAAGGAAATTGTCGCTCACGACTACACTAAGGACGGATGCGTGGCAACAGTGCGTTGGGCGGATACGTGTGAGCCCATGCGAGCTCTCCCGCAAAATATCGTGCGAAAGTATTTTCGGAAGTGCATTGGTCCAGGAAGTTTATTTGAGAGAAAATATGTGCTGGCTGAAGCAGAAGAAAATTAAGGGGTGTTAATTTTTTTTCACTGCGTGGTTTAGTTTTCGGCACGGTCATTTTGCCGTCACAGTTTAACATTTGAAAATATTGTGACAACCATGTATAGCTGTTGAAGATCTTTTTCAAGCACAAGTGACTTGAAAGAAGAAAAATTCGAAAATAAACGACTTGTGACAAGTCGTTTATTTTCGAAATTTTTTAGATATCCATAATAGTTTTCATGAATACAACAAACATGAACATAATCTAAAAAAATTAAAGTTTAAGTTATTGTTTTGGAATAATAATTTGAAGATTAATGTAAAAAGGGCCCTAGGACTTTGTCTTGAAATCGTTTGGTCGATCAAACCTACTGGCATCAGCAGCTACTACAGCTTACGTTTTTTTTGATCGGGTTCAACCTTCATCGGACCGTCGAACGCCATCTCATCCAAATTTTCGACCGATTCCTTGAATAAGGGAACGGGTTCAGAGAAATTAATCGTCTTGGTGGTGCTATCAGCACTGGAAGCTAGTGTATGCGGGACGGTAAAAGTCTTTTCTTCGGCGTCAGTGTTTGTACCATCGGAGGTGCTACCAGCTTTTGTAGTGACCGGCTCCGTTTCAGTTGTTCGCTCAAAACTAAGATCTTGAAATCGCGTAGTAAATTGGCAGCACTCGTCTCGGAACACCTTTGGGTTCGTAAAGCGTAAGATTTTCAGCTTCTCACCACGAAGAGGAAAGTCCGGCCTGTTATCATTGGAAACCCAAATCGTGCCCGTCATGAGGTCTTTGTCCACAGAGTACTGCTGAGTGGCGTACTTATCTTCGTATATCTGAAAACACGAAAATCAGTAATTAGATAAATGTGCAAAGAGGGAGAAAGGCGATACTAGATATGTACTTCTTTGAGCTTGTCTGCCGATTCAGGAGCAAACAGGTCCGTCATGTGGACGCGGACTAGATGGCGGCCATCAGCGAGAACGTGGTCACTTTTCCATATGTATCTTCCGTAAATATAAGTGTCGTCCGTAGTTGGCGGTGACTTGTGCACAAACTCGATAAAGGCTAAGAAAACAAAGTATTATGAGTATAAATTTCGTGAACTATAGAATCAAATGGAGTAGAGAGGATATGAAAGGCTACCTTTACGAGTTGGAATCGGGTGTTTAAGGGTGTCTTCTTTGCTCTCTCCACGTTCTTGAAGAGGCGACTTATAGTCTTTTGGAATAGGGATGCCGTCAATATCCATAGTGTCTGGCAGTGGAGGTCGTTTTCTTACGTTGCAAATTGCGTTATGATGAGCCACAGAGGCGAGTAGATATGTTGTGGCAGTTAAATTGGGGAAAATAAAAAACGAAGAATTTTCATGGCATTGAAGAAGGTAGAACTTCAACATATCAACTGCCAACAGAAAGTAATTATTTTAAGAGATAACCCATATACAGTATGTTAGCAATTGTTACTACGAGGCCATCGCTGCCAATGTCCATGCGCCACTTCGTAGTGTCAACATTAGGTTTCAGCCCTTCAAAATACATTTTTGAAGGGGCTCCAGAGGCGAGTAGATATGTTGTGGCAGTTGGATTGCGATTATAAAAACGAAGAAGTTTTCATGGTATTGAAGAAGGTAGAACTTCAACATATCAACTGCCAACAGAAAGTAATTGTTTTGAAGAGATAGCCCATATATGTCAGCAATTGTTACTTCGAGGCCGCCAGTACCCATCGCTGCCAATGTCCATGCGCCACTTGGTAGTGTCAATATTGGGTTTCAACCCCTTCAAAATACTTTTTTTGAAGGCAGGTGAGAGCGGAAGGCAGTGCAAAAAGCGTGACAATTTGACTCGTGAAGCTCCAACATAGAGATGATCTAAAAGCCACTTTGGAGATCCGGGTGTGCCTTCAAGGTACAGTAAAACCCTTTGGAGAGTTGCCCCTTGAGCTTTCCAAACAGTCATGACCAGTGCTAACTCAACCGCAAGTTGAGAGTACTTAATCTCGATTGCTCTCGGTATAAGCGTCCGAGCTAGTTTGATACAGTACTTTTGTTGATTGCTAGCAATGACACCCACTGGAATGATAATACTACTTTTTTCCTTTGTATGACCATCGACACCAGTTTTCCAGTTGATTTCCAGATTGTTTTCTGTTGGCCACATTGTAGCAGGAATAGCGTCCCCCGCTTGAGTTACGAGCTGTATGTTTATAAAATCTGGTACACATGGAAGGTCAATCACGGCACCACACTCAACCGAGATAGTGGCTATGTACTGAAGTACTGTTTCGGTATCATTTGCATCATTCCAGGCCAGCGATATTAACTTGCATATTGTTCCATTAGCTACGCCCCACTCCACGTTGCCATTTCCGTTATCAAGCACTTGAGCACGTCCACCTTTCACGAAGTAACCAAACAAGTTTGGATAGTCTTTTTCCTTGTAAAGTAGTTCCAATAATGCCGGCGGAACGTTAGGAATAGGTTTTTTCCACCTAAATACCACCGTATTCGTTCGGAGGGCGAGTAAGCGAGCAGCACATGCTGTTAAAGCCGCTTTGTCAACGTTACTAGTAACCAACACAGTGGCTTCATCCATCCAGCCTGGGTCCCCTTCGACGTCTTGAGCTGTAAGTTCATTCGTGACAGCATCCACTACTAAATCATTGAGGAGCTCAAAATCCTGACCAGAGTTTGGGCTTCCAGGCTATGTTGGCGGTAGTTTCCGAAACTGGTCCAGTATGCGTTGCTGAGTGGGACAGCCGTGCGCTCGTTGTTGTGACTTCAGAAAAAAATACTCGAAAGCGCCTGAAAAGATCTCGTGCATGAATTATGTCGGCACTCGCGTTCAGCTTGTACATTGCTTTACACAATGGCGTTCCCATGAGAGACTCTAATTGTAGAAAATCTCCAGACTATAAAACATTAAGCGCATTAGCACATGAAGTTAAATCACTAAAAAAAAAACATGACGCACCCATAACACTGATTTACCCCCAAACGGAAGATCAGGATTGTACAATAGTCGCAATCGTTTGTCCATCTTTACTGAAAATTCACCCCCAAGCATAGATATTTCATCTGTTACAACAAGGCCCACAGTATTGTCGAAAACGAGACGTAGTTCAGCCAGTTTTGCTGCAGAAATATGGTCTCGTTCGCGACCAACTTTGAAAGCAGCGTGACAAGTTTGACCCCCTGGAAATTGGAATGCAGCAGCTCCAGTCGGACAAGTTATTACGGTCTTCAGACCTCGTTTAATCAGTTCCTCTTGAAGCTTGTGAGTAACAAATGATTTCCCAGTGCCTGCTCCTCCATGCATCAGTGTAAGGGTTTGTCCAGGTTTTGGTTTGTCCAAGTTTGTTAAGATCCAATCAACGACTTCTTGCTGCTCATGTGACGCTATCAGGTCTTCTGTCGTTAGTGGCACAGAATTTGTCAGTGGGTCCGCGACTCCATCGGTTTCTGCTTGTCGAAATGAATCAACAGTATCTGGACGCGAGACTTGATTTAGTAACGACATTTTTTTAATCCGCTGTGAGATCGTTTGTAAGCTTATTTGAGGGTGTAGAGTGCTTCATCTCGATACACACACTCCTGCAACGATGACACCAACATCGCTCCATTTCCAGCACCACCTTCCTCTTCTCCACTTTCGTCAATGCCCATTAAGGAGCAAAACATAGATTGTAACGAATTAATGCTTTCTCGATGAGTGGGGTTTCCTAAAGCCGCAGCTCTCGTTAACCAATACAAATAATCATCCCCTTCTGGGAGAAGTCCATCTGCCTCCAGATCAGATACATTGCTCCGAGAGCGAGAGCTTTGGCCCGCGTCCAGATCCTCTGAATGACAGTTTTTCCACCGAGTAGCGTTCCTAGCCCTCCATTCCAGACACATTTTTTCGTTATCGTTGCTTCGAACTCGTTTCTGAAGAAAGTTATGAACTTGACGATACCTCTGTCGCATAAGAAAAGTGGCGGAAGAATCATCCCACAATGTGCACAAGCGCGCTAAACCAGACGCATTCAGATCAAATTGAGGTCTTTGATTATCGTTCCAAGGCACCATAACTGCGATAATGTATCTGGCTAGTTCATCCATTTTGCATCGACCTTTTGTTTTAAAGAAACTGGCGGAGGAGATCTTCCCCCAAACATTGGTGTTAACATCTTCGCTCGTATCACAGCTTCGTAATGAGAGTAAAGCGGGTGTTTAGGATCCAAATCAAAGGTTTTACGGCGCTTACGGCCGCGTAAAGACGTCCCTCCTGCAGCGTTTTGACGAGGTATAATGTCAACAATGCACGCAAATTCTGTTGGCGAATAGTCCACAAAATGAATCCCACGGAATTTATATGACTCCACTTGAGAAACAAAAGTCAATTTCCCATCGATCTTATAACCACGTGCCCCACCTGTTGTGTGCCGCTCATTTAACCCAAGGCTAATCTCAGATAAATTTTCGGATTGGGCAATAGTAGCTAGTTCTTCAAGAGCTTCGGTTATGGGGGTGGTTGCACCGACGCCTTCTCCTGAATCCATAAATGCATCGACGTCGAACTCTTCATCAATACTGCTGTCATCCCCACTATCCGTAGACGAATTACTCCCACGAGTATCACTGGTATGATCAGCAACACTGCCGCACTCTGACTTCCGAAGCTCATCAATAAACCCATGCGGAAATATATACCAGAACGATTCGGACGATACGTACGATTTGTGACCAAGTAAAGCATACACCATAAAAGATAGTGGCCACTCGTGCGCTCCCCCATAAGCATTTACCGTTCTTGTCGCCAAGTATTGCCCTTGTCTCATGGGCGCCTCACTGTCAGGAGCTACGCTAGGATATCTAAGTGTATCTTCCAAAGCCGTTAGCATTACCACAGCGGCACTTTTCAAACCTGCACCTTCTTTAGTCATGTAACTCTGCTGGTATTCATCGACCATATCTCCTGCATCTTCTCCGTTCATGACACTCGAGTTACAATGCGATCCGGTTAAGCCTGATAACAGTATATTCGTTTCAATAAACATATCATCCGGTGGCGGGCGAAATTGCTCCCATACAACCGGACCAGCAATGTGTGGGCGCAGAAATTCACCTTTTGCTGCATCATAACCAGCGTCCAGCTTTGCTTTCTGTTCTGCAGTCAAAGGTTGTCCCGTGTATGTATCATTGCTCTTGCTGATATGCAGTGGCTGTGTATTCTGGTTGTGGATGCCTGCAGGACGACAGAGTCGACATTGAGATTTTCCACGCTTGCCTTTTATGCAAGTCCTTGAATGACTGTGAATGTTTGTCGTGACAATCGATTTTTCAACCGCATGATAAAAAGCAGCCAAATTGTCTCTGACCGGCGGTAACGTTACCTCACAGGCACGCGGTAACGAAGCACCTCTGTTTCCGCATTCCATTAGCCACTCTCTCGTGTCGGTACTCAAGTGATTAGTACAGACTGAATTTAGCCACTCCGCAATGTAAAGCCGTAGCTCCTTACTTGAAGCCCCACGCGTCAAAATCTCAGGTGTAAACGATGAGCCATAAACGGTCATGTGCAAGTGTAACCGTCCGTCCACTTGAGGCTCGACAACACCATTAAATCCAGCTACAGTCCCAAAAGCACCAGCCTCCCGCTCTGTATAATTACGACTTTTTCTCGTGTCTTGAGAAGCTGGGCATCTCAAAATTGCCTTCTGTATAAGCTCCATCTTCCTTTCAAACATAAACGCGGCCAGAGCAGGGCATTTATTCGAGATGGAAAGTCGCAACCTAGGATTTTCTTTCAGGGCTTTAGGTAACTGCGCCCACCGGCATTGTGACTGACCATATGTACACTCCTCATCATTCCACGCATTTAACTGTCTGAGAAGCATGATCCGGTGTAATGTAATATCATCCTGTTCTGGTGGTGCTACCGTCACCCAGAACTGCGGAAGTCCAAAACGAAAACGCATAGCAGCCAGTTTGGGACGTGTTGCGGCACGCTCAAAAGGTGAAAATGGAATAGTTCCCCCAACGACGGACAGTATCCGAAGCAAGCTTGCATTCAGTCGTTTGGCTGCAGGTGAGTCAGGGTCGTTCGTGGCCGCCAGAAGAGACTCCCTAAATTCGACACCACTTGCTAATTGGCCCAGTTTTAGCAGCGTCTTTGCATGTGTCGTTGTAGCCCTGGCTGCTTTTCGCACCGCAGCATGCCGTTGCAGCTGGTTGAAGAGCGTCGCAATAAGCGTAACGTTGTTTTCAAATCTTCCATCATAATAGTGCATCAAGTGGTCAATCAAATCATGTGAAAACGATCCGGAAGGAAGCATGTCGCCGCCCATCATAAACAAAGTAGGGAAAGCTCCGGCGATCATATAACCATTTTCATCCCATTCGACAATAGGGTCTACACCTCTTCGAACCACGGCAATATCATCTTGGTCGCCAACGGCATTAATCATTGCATCAATAATTACGGACCCCACTTTATCACCATGGCACATTGCTGATTGTAACACAGCCGATTGCTGAATAACCACTTCTGGCGACTCCCCCGTGGTTATATCAGTCCCATAACGCTCGGAATTGACAGCATCGTCAACTGCATGCAAAGCACCAGCATCACTGACAATAACATCTTTCTCAATAGAATCTTGCAGATCAGCCAGTCGTTGCTTTGCCGATAGTGAGTCGTCGATTACGATGCATTCCTTCCGAAAGTAACTATGGGTCTCTTTCAGCACATTCAACCATGGAAATATACTCTCACTTGGTAGCTCGTACAATCCCCGGAATAAGTGTTTTCGTGCTCTCCACTCTTCCGTAGGGCCAATAAACGTGACACGCGGCTTGCGTTCAATATCCGTAACTGGTAGAACTTTTATGCATGCCTGTAGTGTCTTGCGACCCTAAATGCTTTGCTGGTTGAGAATCCACTCGTGTACTTGGAGGTGAAAAGAATTCTGTTATTGAATGCAGGGCTACGGCGGCTGCCGTAGTGGTTTCTGTTAGTTTCGCTATGCTAAAAGCCTCCTTTGACTATGCAGTATACAATTCTTGAGAGCATAACATGTTCTCATGCTTTTCTCCTGACGTCGGTAACCCCTCTGTCGTCGGTAACTTCTCTGCGAAGTGTCTGCTGAGAGCTGGTTCCATCGCGGAAACCACTACACCGCCCTCCAAGCAGACATTCGCATGGGGGCAACGAAACTGGAGATGTCCTTACGCCTTCTTGCTGTTCCTAGCCATACGCCGATGACGTCGGGAACTTGTTGGGTTTTGTTGGGATGCACTTTGCTTATGTTGCTTTGCTCGTTTGGGTTGGGTCGTACGCCGTAATTTGAGTACGAAGCGATTCAATGCATCATCTCCGGCAGTATCCACATATTGCTGTAGCTTGAGAGGCACATCCTCGATCATGTTCTTGACAGGCTCCCAAGAGTCTTCAATAGGTTCAAGACCTTCCCAGCGAACCAATACCTCGAAAGTATGTGATGGATGCTTTCGGTGCTCCGTGAATGCCTCCACAGTGAGATATATGTCCTGGTTTGCAATATGCTCTAGAATCTCTTCACTGACGTCAAGCCTTTCGTCTGCATACAGCTTGAGACGCGAAGCATGGACCACTTTCGTGTTCGCAGTGATCAAGTGTTCGATTTCGAACGAATTGGCATTGGCACTGATCACCCGGTATGGTCCTACCCAAGTCACTGATAGTTTGTTGCCTTGTTTCTTTGCGTCGACTCGAGACCATAGAACATAATCTCCAACATGGAAATTCACTGTCCTCGCACTGCGTTGGTTGTTTTTGTTGCGCTCAGTTTGCTTTTTCTTTGCTGTAGCAACATCGTGATGCATGTCCAGGAGTGACGCTCTCAGCTCTTGAACCGCTTGGTGCACTAGATTCTCCACATTCATTACGTTTGCCGCAATTGCATCAGTCCCAACTAGGATTTTCTGCAATGGGGTTGACGCCTTTACCCCGATGAACGCTTCAGCCGGCGCATAGTTGGCAAGTGATGCCACTGGGCTTTGATTCAGGTTCGCTTGAATCAATGGTAGTAAGGCTGCCCAGTTCTCTTGTTCAACTTTGAACTCCAAGAGCATAACTCGCAGAACCTGCAAAATATCTCGGTTCAATCGCTCGATACTCCCATTAACCCACGGGCAATAAGCGAGTGTAAAGCTCTGCTTCATCTGTGTCTTGTGGCAAAGTTCCTCCAGAAGCTGTTTTTTGAAGTGTGTCGCCGTGTCGCTTATTAACAGTTCCGGCATTCCGTATCTGCTGCTCCAATTGAGAATTGATGTGGCTGCATTTGCTGCACTTGTACTGGTACATTCAATCAGCTCACAGAAGTGCGAGAAATCGTCTTTCATGACTAATATGTAGTCCTTCCTGCCATTGTATTCTCCGATGTACAGGTAATCCATGTACAGTGCTTCGTTGCGTTCTTTGGAGCGATACGTCTCGCCCCACGGTCTTGGCACAATGTTACCACCCTTCACATGGCAGCACAGTAGGCAGCGATTGCAAAACTCGCGGACCTTCTGCTCTAGGTTGTCGATGTGGAAGTGATCTTTGAGATGGTTCGCCATGACCTTTACCCCTCGATGGCCCATTGTGCCGCAATGGGCGATCACCATTAATCTCATTAAGAGCACTTCAGCATCCGCCGGAATCCACACGTGGTTGTTCTTGTCTGTCCAAACTCCATCATGTTCATTGAGGTCCGTTGGTCGTGTACACTCGGTTGAAGCCTGAGCGTTCTGGATGTCCGTAATGGTAGGCCACTCAGAATTCGTGCGTAACGGGCGCAGCTCAACTGGTTGGTGCTCATCGGTTAGTTGCCAGCGCTTGATTGTAGTATTTTCTGCTACGTATGTCGAACAAGCCCAACGTGAAGCCATATCGGCCCACACGTTGTCGTCACCGCTGATGTGTTCAATGCTGTACCGTAGTTCGTTCAGTTTCAGGCTCCAGCGTTGAAGTTTCCCCCGAACATGTTTCTTAATCTCATCACCGGGCGCGAAAATAAAGATCAAATTGCGGTGATCGGAGTACAAACGAAATCCTTTGGAGCGGATCAGGAGGTAATCTAAGTCCGTAGCTGCCTTAATAATCGGAAATGCTTCCTTTTCCGAGACGCTCCAGTGTTGCGAAGAGCCTTTGAAGTTGCCGCTCATGCAATGTACAAGCTGGTGATCCTGTTCCGTGATGCTGACCGACGGATCCCAATTCGAAACAACCGTTAAGACGATGCTCCAACCTGAATCACTTGCATCAGTCATTAAAATGAGCTCGTCATCATCATCGGGAGTCACAAGTGTAGCTGCATTCATGAGTAATTGTTTGACGCGAAGAAAACTATCCCGCTCAGGTTCAGATAGGTCAATGACGATCCGTGTAGCAACGTTTTTCGTTCTCTTGGTGCCCGCTAAGGTAGCTTGTAACTTGTCCTGCAGCGGGGCAGCTACACGAGCAAAATCAACAATAGAATTTCGCATCCATCCGGCCGCACACTAGAACTGTTGTAGTTCACCCGCCGTATGTGGTTCCGGAAGGTCGATCAAAGTTCGAATTTTATCTGGATCATAGGCAACTCCGTCCACCTTAATGATTCGTCCACACCATTTTGCTTCGGTTGTGTACAAGCAGACTTTATTCAAGCCGAGAAATAGTCCGGCTTCCTCCAATGTGTTGTAAACACGGTCCAGTACCGACAGAAATTCGTCAATAGTGTCCGCGTAGATGAGAAGATCATCAATTCATGCCAACACATTTTCATATAGTAATCCAGTTTTGCGCAGTATCTTCTCGATCGATTGTTGGAAATGGATCGACGAATCGACGCCACCTTGCTGCAGACGGGTGGGTATGAAGACACCATCCTCCGTCATATAGGACTGTGACTCTTGACTGGACGAGGCTAATGCCATTTGCCAAAAGCTCTTCAGGAAATCCACAGTCTGCTTGTGTCTTTTCTGCTTTGTATGATGAAGACGCGTAGCTAGATTAGGCATTCCACCCGCCAGAGGCACAACTCGTGCATTGACACGCCTGAAATCCACAGCCTGCCTTAATTCACCTTGTTTCCCCGGTTTCTTCACAGGTCGTGCAGGACTAGCCCATCTGCTAGCCTCGTTACGGTATACCCACCCAAGAGAAACAAGAGATTCATTAAATGACTTCATCCATTCTCGTTCTGCTGGTGCATACGTTCGAGGTTTGCATCGTACAGGCGCGGTTCCTTCCTTGAACTGAATGTCAAACGGTTCAATCTTCGAAGGTGGATCATTGCCGATTTCCAGACGCCAAATATCATACCGTGTCACCACATCAAAGAGCTCACGTTTGCGCTCAACAGGGAATCCATTCGTGACAGCTTCATTAATTAGTTCACACAGCCGTCCCATAATCCTACCTTTATCAGGCGGATTGAAGTTCACCGGAGGTTCAGATTCGAAAGGGTCAAAGTCAACAATTTCCTTGTTGGCTAACGCAGATAATTGTCCTTCAACATCAATTCCAAGCGCCTCAAGTGTCAAACGCCCTAAGAGGAACTCGTCTTCTTCTGTCTCCGTAATGACACAGGTCACCTGTCGCATTCGCACCCTCCCTGCCGGGGTAATTAACACCAGATCCAGCTGAATTGACTCTTTGCAGGTGATGACCGCTCCACCGACAGCCTTGCCTACTATCGGCTTAGCTAGACATTGCACCTTCACATCCGGACACAATTGTAGAACTTCCTTCACTATACGGCGAGGAATCACATTGTACTTGCTTCCATTGTCTGGGAAATAGGGCATTGTCACCACTCCATTAAATGCAACATGTCTCGGAGCTAAATCTTCGTCATCTTCTAACACACGCTTCATTTTCGACGCCTCAGCTCCCTTACGCTGGTCCATAAACGCTTGGCGTGCTGTCTTCTTCTGTTCATCGCTGGCTGAGGGGCAATCACTCACCCAATGCGCACCCTTGCAGTGTAAACAGCCTTGGGCAGGTGCAGCATTACGCTTCTTAAACTCAGGCCGATCATCATTCGACGATTGTGTTGACTCACCCTTTTGGGATTTGCGATTACTTTGCTCTCCATTATTTTTCCGTGGAGAAGCTTTCCCAATTCGAGGTGTGGCTTTATTCCGGCTGGACTGGTAGAGATCGAAAGATTGCTGATTCTTCAATGCTTCAGCTTTAATCACATCAAACAGTCGAGAAACATTGGTCTTCACAGTGGGGTCACGCTCCTGGTACAGCATAACCTGCTCCTTCAAACTTTCAGGACTCAAGTTATCAGTCAACAACTTGCATTTCAACTTGACATTACCATCCAATGCAGTATTCAACCCATTTTCTTCAATCAATTCATCAAATCTGTCGAAATAGTTCAATACTCGAGCCTTGACGTCCTTCTGCCTCAAGTTCATCTTTAATTGCTGGCTCATGATCACATGGACATTTGGAAGCTGATCATTCATCATGCTGGAAAGAATTTTCGAGATAGCTTCAACCAACTTCTCGTTCGTCATCTCGCCAACTTGTATCTTCAACTCCAATTCACAGAACGTCTTCAACAAACGCCTATTAATTGTGTTGATGGCTGGTATCATTACCGTGGCTAACGGCTCGCCTGACTCTTGACATCGCGAGATTACTGCAGCCTCGTACAGCTCTCTCTGTTTTCTCCATTTGACCAGGGCTTCATGTGAGAAACATACGATCGGAGGCGGCTCCATCGCTGTCCACAGTTTGGTTGCAGGTGCGTTCGCGTCGCCATCTTCACCAGCGGTGTTCGCGCGACTCCGTTTTTGCTGAGGCCGACTCATTGGCCAGTTGTGCTTGGGACGTAGTCCACAGCTAAAGTTAACTTTGTAGTGTCTTGCGACCCTAAATGCTTTGCTGGTTGAGAATCCACTCGTGTACTTGGAGGTGAAAAGAATTCTGTTATTGAATGCAGGGCTACGGCGGCTGCCGTAGTGGTTTCTGTTAGTTTCGCTATGCTAAAAGCCTCCTTTGACTATGCAGTAAACAATTCTTGAGAGCATAACATGTTCTCATGCTTTTCTCCTGACGTCGGTAACCCCTCTGTCGTCGGTAACTTCTCTGCGAAGTGTCTGCTGAGAGCTGGTTCCATCGCGGAAACCACTACAATGCCTGTGGTCCACTTGAAGGAAAACAAATCGAATGTCCACTACAGTGCTTTCCAGAAATCGAAAATTCCAAGCCAAAGCATCGAGCGGGCGCAATACAATTTTTAGCTATTGGGCCTAAGTCAGGGAGCGAACCATAGCGACCATAGTCATGGCCGTTAGCGAGACTGAACTTGGATTTGCGCGGGTTATATGCGCACGTCGCGCACAAATGAATTCGCTCCGTGTCTCGTACTAATTCCGGATTCAGAAAATATTTTTTTTTCCGTCTGGCTGATAAAATACTTGAGCGTGAGTTTTCGCAAAATCATCTGATAAATGACCATAGCGCGCTTCGTACTCCTCATCTGAAATTTGAAACGATTGTGAAAGTTGCGATAATGATAAGCACACGTGGTCACTTCGGGGGCCAACAAGAAATTCACAACACGAAGCGCAAGCGAAAATTCCACATTGAGACGGATCCAATGAAGCCGCAGATGTCTGGCAGCGATCATAATCCGATTCCTCCAAAGGTGAATCCAATGCATTCAGCAACCTTTCTCGCACTTGTTCATCACCACGAACATGCTCATCATTGAAAACAAATGCATCTGGTTGTCCTCCACAGCAGTAATAGTAAATTAAAGCCAACTTTGGATCGCTCGTAAAATTCTGGCCCTCCATCATCGTCTGAATTTCATCTTTAGAAATTGAATGTTTTTCCAGTATCGAACTCGCTAGTGTTTCCAAGCTACCACGACCAGCATGAAAAACAGGGGCATGGCAGTTATGATCCATCTGGTCCGCATGTGCTGCATGCACAACGCATTATCAAGTTAATTTACTAATAACACGTTAGTATAAAAACATTATCATATCCTTTCCTGTTTTGTTCTTCTGTGTTTGACGCTGCTTTCTCATGCGGTCGGCGTTCTTTTTCTTCATTTTCTTCTTCTTTGTGACGGCGGCCTGGTCTTCTTTGTAACTCCATTTTTCGTCGTTACGGTTTGCAAGAACGCGGGCTTGCTTGTGTTTGGCCCTGTATTCACGCATGTATTGTGCCTTACGGCGTCGTTTTTGCTGTAGCACGTGTTCTTGAGCTGGCGCTTCATCGGTCGTTGTCTCTGCCTCCATCGAAGCTGCGCGTTTCGCCATCACCTTGAGCTTGTTCTTCTGTGTTTGACGCTGCTTTCTCATGCGGTCGGCGTTCTTTTTCTTCATTTTCTTCTTCTTTGTGACGGCGGCCTGGTCTTCTTTGTAACTCCATTTTTCGTCGTTACGGTTTGCAAGAACGCGGGCTTGCTTGTGTTTGGCCCTGTATTCACGCATGTATTGTGCCTTACGGCGTCGTTTTTGCTGTAGCACGTGTTCTTGAGTTGGCGCTTCATCGGTCGTTGTCTCTGCCTCCATCGTAGCTGCGCGTTTCGCCATCACCTTGAGCTTGACGCACACTAGGAAAAGGTAGGCACCCACTCCACCAAAGACGGAGATCTCGACACCCTCCCCCGATGACAACCCACTTCCGGCAACGAACTAGTTCGCCGCTCCAGAATCTCTGGAAGCCACCCCGGAAAGAACAAATATGCGACGACAACGTGAATGGTGTTAAGTGACTACACGTTTTTCTCTCTTTGAGAGTGACGTTATTCGAGTTCAAGAAATTCTCTCTTTCTGGAAAGCATCTTTAAATTAGTGTCGTACGAATGTCGACCGAGGTTACGCGCACGCAGTACCGTGGAATTAATCCATTGGGGCCGTCCATCCCTCATTCTGAGGTATTCCCAGTATAACTCTTGTGTATTGCGCAGCTTAACATATTTTTTACTACTATCTCGTACTTATCCGAAAAAAGCAATTTACTAAATTTTCCTTTAAAGTAGACACCTACTGATTTTTGTCCCATGCGGTGCCTCCTGCCGTCGGAGCACCATCGCCATGGGTTTCGCCATGAACACGGGCCTAGCCATTAATCCGGCTCGGGATCTAGGTTCTCGTCTCTTTATGCTGTGTGCTGGCTGGGGTTCGCGCGTGTTCTCGCTCAACCACTACTACTTCTGGGTGCCGATCGTAGCCCCGATCATGGGTGGAGTTGCAGGTGCTTTCGTGTATGAAGCGCTGGTCGGTTACCTACCTGAGTTGCAGGTGCTCCACCCGTGATCGGGGCTACGAAATTGAATTTAGAGCGGTAGAACAAGAATCAATAGATGTCTACTACTTTATAGGAAATTTCTCCTGTTCCTGGACTCCAGCCTGGAGTCTCGGAGTGCTCCCTCTGTCTTGACGTCAGCTTGCCTTCCTACGCCGGTAAAAAGTTGCCGTTTACACTCTGTATCAAAGATCGCAACAGTACAGTACGCTGGAAGCTTCGCAAGACAAGCACAATCGATTCGGCAGTCAAAGTGTTGTTTCGACAACACGTACGTACTCTAGGGAGTGTGCATGTTGCAGATATAATGAGACGGCAAGCCAGTCGAGCCGTGTGTGCAGCTCTCCACAAGTTGGTCGTTCGCAAATCCAGACAGTTTCGAGTCGAAAAGTTTCGACGTCTCGTTCGAATCGTGATGAAGCTCCTGTCGCAAAACCAGGACTGCAACGACGCCAAGCAGAGGATCGGCTGTGAGCCACATGTGGCTGGGCCGGAGAACTGCCGATTAAGCATGCCACGCAAAAGGTAGGCAGGTATGTACAGTACATTGTACTGCAGTGTATTTACGCCTAACGTAAGTTGGTTGACACGTCTGCACGCTGTAAAAGTGCAAGGCATCAGTGTTGTGGTTGTTTATGTATCATGCTGAGCTCCACTTGAGTGCGGATAGGACCGCGCATGATGCACATGTGCGGCACATCCTACTTGTGCTCCATAGAACGTTGGATGTGAACTCGACTCCAGTCTCTGGAGAGGCTCTGACTGCAACATGTATTACATGTACCTGTAGGCACAACCGTGGTGACGACTGCTTCATGTGGTCGCTGGCATTAGCCGATGAAGATTCAAGTGCACTACACGACCTCTGTGGCAATCCGTGCTTGCTACTTAAGAGCTCGAAACTCTACAAGAATGGCAGTCGCTCGTGCTGAATACTTGTCCTGCAGCCAAACAGCACAGCAAGGTGTCTGCTGAACCCTACCCCCACTGTACTGTTGCCTTTGTACGAGACCTCACTTTTTCCCGTTTATGGACCGCGTGTTTCCCCTTCCTGGCAGAAGCAGCCTTTGTCGTTGAGCTGGAGGCAGCACGCAAAGTCAGTCGGTGATTCATGTTGTTCTTAGTATATGTAGTAGCCTCACCCACTTTAGACGTTTTGCTTGCAAAGAACTCGCTAAGTCTGTAGCTGCTCTCTCAGGGGGCTCACTGGTTTTGTCGTCTTGAAACGGCTCGGAATTTGTATGGGGTTGCACTCAGGTGTAACTTCATACAAAAAACGAGATAAACCGTGACGCGACACACACACGTACAGCTATACCTGCTGTATGGCTCTGTGTGGGAGTCGCAGTGTCGCCATCAGAGAGGGGGCAGGTTGCTGTGGTTGGTGGGTTTGTTCTGTGAGGGCCAGCACAAAAAACGCGGACGCTCAGTTCCAGTTCTCCCCAAGCGCCGAGAAGAAAGAAGAGCAGAACGTCATGGATCTCTCGATGATACTCAGCCCCGCCGTCGAGGAGGAGCAGGCCACAGCGCCGGCCCCTCCCCTTCGCCCTCGCCAGGAGCGCGAGCCCAACCGCAAGTGGAGCGCGGACGAGCTCCAGTGCGCCGTGGCGATCTTACAGGACTTTCAGGAGCCGTCGGCGGACACACCTGAGGCCGCGCAGGTTGACGTGCGCGGCAGAGGTGACGCGAAGCCGGCGCCGATCTACACTCAGCAGCACGAGCACTACAAACAGAAGCAGGAGTTCAAACAGGAGCCTCTTCAGACGGCCCTCGCCCAGTCGACCAACGATGCGCCACCTCGGTGTGAAAAAGAGGTAGACAAGAAACAAAAGGCATCTGCCACTGTGTGGGAGGAAGACAACTTGTCCAAGCTGGATCTGCTGGTCCAGGCCGACGCCATCATCAAGCGTCGCCGTGCGCCTTCATCTCCTACAGGTGGCAAGCCCCAGTATCTCCGCAGCGGAGTATGGTCTCGTGCTGAAGAAGAGTACGCCAGCGCTCTCGTGTCCTTCTTCCTTGAAGGACTGTTGGACTTGCCCGAGGGCACGACGCTCCGCAAGTTTCTAGCTGAGAAGCTTTGTTGCAACCGTCGCCGTGTCTCGATGAAACTAGGAACTGAGTCACTGGCTGGTCGAAAAATCCCAAGGAAGGTTGGAGCTTCGGTATTTGTTTCTGCTGACCCTCCTCCAAGTGAAGAGATACGACAGGAAGTTGAGCGCGAGTTGATGGAACTTAGGGACGCTAACTTCAGCTCCGGGCTGTTGAACAGCCGCCGTGGTGATGATGCTGATGAAAACTCTACATATCTCAGTCGCAGGTTATCTAGAGTGGAGGGTGATGAGGATGACGACCCCGTCCATTTTCGCTCCAAATCGGCTGCACATGAGCGTAAGAAGAGATCATCTTGGGACGATGTTAAGCCTAAGCGTGGCAAGCCGACGATCATCCGCACAGGTTTCGAATCGCCTGAAGAAGAAGAATTCGTAACGACGATGTTCGAGTACTTTATAGCTGGATCTCTGGACTTGCCTGAAGGCACCAAGCTGGTAGACTACCTATGCCAACAACTTGGTTGCACGCCAAAGCAACTCTCCATGAAACTTGCACCGCAGCGCATGGGTGAGCACAACTTTCCTGATAACGTCGGCTCCATCACGTACGTCCGCAAGGTAGATGATGGCTCGGATAACTCGGATGATGACGACTTCTCCGAGGAGCTTTTTGAAGTGGAAAGCCGCCTCACGGAGCTGCGATTAGCGCATGAAGAAGCTCATAAGAACGTCCCTCCTCCTCCAGCACCAACGCCCGTCAAGCGCGAGCGTAAGTTTAGCACTGCAAGCATATCGAGCACGGGGTCCGCCAGCGTGGTCAGTACACCAAGTGCAAGTCCTGTGCGTACTTTCAGGCGCAGTGGCCCGTGGTCTCACGATGAAGAAGTGTACGCGGCGGCGCTTATCGACTTCTTCTTTAAGGGCGTGCTGGATGTTACAGAAGGCACAACACTCCGCTCGTTTCTATCGACGCGTCTGTGCTGCAATCCTATGCGTATCTCAAAGAAACTCGCGAGTGAAGCAATCGCAGAGATACCGATCCCCAAAAAGCTTGGGAGCTCTACTTACGTGCGTAATGTCGAGGTGGCCCAGCAAGAACAAGATGAGGCAGAAGATTACCTTCGTGGGTTACAGAGTGTGTATATGCACTCAAGTACGAACAGGAAGAGAGCGATCTTAGGTTCCAAGCGCCCTCGTCAATATCGTGGCCGTGGTCCGCGTGCTTCCACTGCCGCCCAGGATACAGACTCGGACGTTACCGAGTCAGACTCGGATGCTCACAGTGTTGCCTCTCGCGGAAAGAGTCCGGAGAAACTGCGGAAGACATCAAAGACCAACTCACCAGCACATGAAGCGCGAAGGCTACGCTTCGACGTCCCTCACGCCGGTCCAGTGCTAGTAATGCCAGCACCGCTGAGTGAGCAACTCGCTTAAGTCTGGTTCGTGCTGGGAGACCAACTTATAAGTCTTTACATGTACGAAGCTCTTCGGGATTGCAAGTGCACGTGTGGTTACATGTCTAATTTCCCTTTCCAAAGATGTTGATGCTTTCGTTTTCGTGTCGGGTATTCCGAAGTTAAAGGAGTTATTGTTGAAAGAATGGCTGGTCACTTGACTACACGTAAAATATATGTATGTACAGTAGTGATGATTCAGTCCTTCTTACATGAAATTATTGTTCGGCACATCTTTGATTCATAGACTACCTAGGTACGAGATGCAAATTATGGCTATATGTCTAATGATGCCTTGCAGACTCGCCGGATTCCTGCGATTCACGCTGTCTGCGACTTCGCCGGGACTGCGCAACATTTATTAGTATGAAGTTCGATGTAAAAGAAAACAAAAGAAACACATGCGTACCAATGCCTGCATAAGTTCCTGTTCGCGCTGCTGTAATTGCTGCACTTGTTGTCGCAACTGCTTCATCTCGTTTATCGGGCTGTTGCTGCCTTTAAAAACGGGTTGCTGTTGGTGATTTTGCTCTTGCCGTTGGCGGAGAGCTCTGTTCTCGCCTTCAAGTTGCAGTAGCCGCCGTTCAGCCGCCAACGCCCGCTCTTTCAACTTTTCATGATCGTCCTGGAGCGCTTGAAGCTGGTTGCGCTGTGATGTTGGGAGTCGTGAAGGTGACAAATAAGGTAAACTAGTTTTCGGACCAGTTCGTGTTGGTGATGCGTTGTTCAATGGAAGTAAGCGTGAATTAGACGGAATGGACGCCAGACTGGGTGGTCGTTGGAACTGTGATGCCCCTTGAGACCCCCCGAGCTGTAGACGAAGGCGAAGTGCGTCATTTTCTGCTCGAAGTACGTGGTTTTCATGCCGCAGCTGGCTTAGCTCTAATTCAATGGGGTCAACTTGAACTGCTGGCTTGTTGCGAATGTTTTTAGCTCGTGTGGCATAGTTAAGAGTGCTCAGCGTATCCTCTAGAGCCGCAGCAGAAGGCGATACACACGCAATCATTAGCGTAAGGCTTTGTCCTCCGAGCGAATCCATCAGCAGTTTGGTCAGTTTGCTGTCTCGATACGGGATGAACTGGCTGGTGCTTGCATTCGTTCCAGTCGATGCCAACGCAGAGATGACCTTTCCTAAAGTTAGGAGACTACGGTTGATATTGCTGGTTTCTTCAGTATTACTAGACCGCGTCTCCTTCAGTCGTTCGCTACCAGCAAGATCGACAAAGCTCATTTTCCCGTATCGGGTGACACCATGGCTGTGACCGCTGTCCGAGTCGTGCGTCTTCGTTCGGTCCACATGCACAGTCAACAACGAGTGACTACGACTCGAGTCGGCGTTCATACCGTGTGAGGCTACGTGTCGATTTCGATGACCTTCATCTACAACAGCCAACACATCGGAGAGCGAGTCACAGCGTACGACAAGTAGGTCCTGAACGTAGAACCCAGCGCGCGCGTTCCATCGCACATTCAACGCGCCTGATCCTGGATTGAGTAGGTCGAACACCTGCTCGTTGTAAATCTCACAGTATGATGCACGAACTACAGTCTTCATCTCGGTCGGTGCTTGTTCTAGAAGCATAAACAAATGCTTGAGTGCCCGTGGAATCAACCCGTCCGAGAGTTCCAATGCATTGTCGAAAGCCCCCGCTCGTTCCTCTCGGGGCACCGTACCGGCCAACAGCTCGTCAAGACCCGACATACTGTAAGTTTTCCCAGACCCGGTCTGTCCATATGCGAAAACTGTCGCGAGATACCCTTCCACCACCGACTCAAGTAGTGGGATCACGCCGCAAGCCCCGAAAAACTGTCCCTGCGAAAGTTCTTCTGACGCACACAGGTCGAACTGGAAGCTGCGAACAAGCTCTCGCGATGACCCAACACAGTTATTATTGCCGCTGTTGGCTGAGGATACCACCTGAAGCGTAGTCGACTCTTTTGACAACCATCGAAACAGTGACGAATCTCCTCTAGAACGCTCTGTTGCGTTCATAGGTCTACATCTCACGACCACTCGTACGGTGTCCGCTGGCCGTCTGGGCTCCTTCCCATTCTTTCCTTGATCTATTTCTCGAACGACGGACAGATCAGCACGATTGTCAAGACTTTTTCCCGGTGAAGGACCGTCAGACACTCGCAACAGCTGAACCGGCGGTCGTCCCAGAACCACACGACGCGGAACTGCTACACTCCCAGGTGACCGAAGACGGCGGACTCGCTGAGGTCCAGTGGGTGGCGCTGCGACGATCATAGACTAAAGCGGAGTGCAAGGTGTCCGTAAATATAGACAAGTTGAAGTTATCTAGAGCCTATCAATGGATCCGATTGGCTGAAGTCAAACCCATTGTATTTCATAAACCTACACCTGTAAAGCAAAATCGCACTGACACGCGGCACAATCGGATAAATCCTCGTCATGGCTATCCGCTCTCCCTTGTTGGCGCTCTGCCTGGCGGTAGCGTTGGCCGTCGCCCAGGCCGCTCGCACTGCCGTGGTGCTGGAGTCGCCAGAGCTACAGAAGACCCACTCCAAGTTCTTTAAGCTTCTCGAAGGTGTGAAAGTGATGATAAAAAAACCTCTTTAAACCTACCTTTGACACTATTATTTGTGTGCATGTACAGCCCGTGGCCATGAACTGAGCTTCTTTGCTGGCGAAGAGGAACAACCGCTAGAGCTGGAGCATTTCGGGGTGCGCACGTACGAGAATCTGGTGCTGTTCACGCCCCAGAAGGCGCTGGGATCCCTACGCAAATCTGACCTGTTGCACTTCGTGGAGGAGGGCGGCAACGTGTTGCTGTCTGCTAGCAAGAAACTCACCAAGGTTCAGCGTGAGTTTGCACTTGAGTGCGGTGTCGAGTTCGAGAAGAAGGGCAACGTCGTGCTGGACCACGTCAATCCCATCGCGGATGATGACGACATCTACAACTCTGTCATCGCTGCAAAGGACTTTGTGGCGTCAGAGCGGGTGGTCGGATCTCTGGCCTCCAAGCCCAAGCCTGTTGCTTTCTCCGGCGTCGGCATGTCCCTTGAGCCCAACAACATCTTGGCCTTCCATGCGCTCATGGCCCCGGCCACTGCTTACTCGGCTAACCCAGTGAAGCCCATTACGGACAAGGTTGTCGCTAGTGACCTGTTGTTCGGCAACCAAATTGGCCTCGTGACTGCCGTGCAAGGCCGCAACAATGCCCGCCTCATCTTCGCTGGCTCGCTTGACCTCTTCAGCGATAAGTACGTGGGAAACAAGGACTTTGCGAACTCGGAGTTTGCTGACGCTGTCACCAAGTGGGGCTTCCAAGAGAGTGGCGTGTTGCGTATGACCAATGTGAAACACCACCGTGAGGATGGTTCTCAACCCGCCAAAATGCTCAGCGACGCGAACCGTGGAGATCAACCGATCACACTTTATCCGGACGCTGAAGTGGCGCGCGACTCGCTTGTGTACCGTGTGAAGGACAACCTCACGTACTCGCTCGACCTTCACGAACTGAAGAACGGAAAGTGGGTACCCTACAAGGCTGATGACGTGCAGCTCGAGTTCGTCATGTTAGACCCACACGTCCGCACAACGTTGACGCACGACAACCAAGGCCACTTTTCGGTCACTTTCCAGGCGCCTGATGTGTACGGCATTTTCCTCTTCCGTGTCATGTACCGCCGTTTGGGTCTGTCTACGATTTACACGACTACTCAGGTTTCACTTCGCCCGTTCAAGCACGACGAGTACGAGCGCTTCATCCCTGCCGCGTACCCGTACTACGCGTCAGCTTTCTCAATGATGGCCGGCGTGTTCTTGTTCAGTGTGTACTTCCTGTTTTACGATGACAAACAGTAAGAAGGTGATGACACTGTAGTAGCTGACCTTTCTGAGTAACGTGGTGAGTATCATCTCCAATTCAACTCGAAAACTTGCTGATCATTGAGAAAGATAAAAAATGCTCGAAAAATACAAAATCGTTTCAAAAAAACTAAATACGAAATTTACGAAATAAATTAATCCTGTTTGGGCTGTCCATACTCATTCTGAGGTATTCCCAGTACAAGCTATCTCTGCAGGAGAAGATATTGCCGTGGCACAAGCGACTACAAGGGGCTCTGGATGACGACGATTCGCCAGACTCCTGCTCCCTATCGACACGGATGTGACACCTAAAAAGGGGAAGAAGGAGGAGCCCGCATTAAGAAGAAGCGACCGCTGCAGCTCAAGAGTGAGAGCGGTGACTACGTTTCATCAGAAGGAAGCGGTGATAAAAAGCGGAGACTCGTGAAGAAGTCAGTGATTAGAAGACTAAAGGTGAAGGATCTCGAGTGGAGTCATCTATAACTACAGACTCAGCAGCCAAGGGCTAGAAGGGAAAGCGGGTTGGAAAGCTCGAGAGTCGAGCTACCATTGAGAATGACAAGATCTCCTACATAAAGCACAAGGGAAAAATACAAGAGCCGTTTGCGAGAGAGTCGAGCTGCACAAAAGGCCTCCGCTGTGGATGCTGATGTGGAGGACCACGGCACGGCAGCGAAAAATGCGGCCGGTAGCTGCTAGGGAGGGTATACAGCGCAAGATCGGAACTTTGACAAAAGCGGGCAGCAAAACGGATCCAGTGGGCTCTCCTACTCGCGTCACTGACAAAGTTCCAGACTCGGAAACCTGGTGACATGGTGCCCGCTGATGTGGGTGTTGATGATAAAAAGGAAGTGATCACTTTTGCAAAACCCGAGGTCGAAGACGCAATAAGGTCACTACAGCGCCTAAGGGGGCAAACGCAACGCGACAAAGTGGTCAGCAAAACGAAACCAGTAGACTTTTCTACTCGCAACAAACTTTCAGACTCGTAGCCTGGTGAACAGTGCGACGTGGTGTCCGCTATAGTGACTAAGGACAATCGGCAGAGCCATGAAGGTAATAAAACGAAAGTGGCTCCCCCTGCAAGAACCGAGGTCAAAGACGAAGAAGAGCTTCTGTAGCCACAGGAAACGTGCTTTCTGAAACTGCCAAGTCAGAATGTGGCACAAAACCATCCGAACTTTGATGCGCTTGTCCAGGAAGTGAAATTCCATCTTCATGGCGGCAGTCGAACTGACAACAATATGGGCAACAAGAAGGGGGTGATGGGGTATGAAGTTTATGATGTCGTTTTTGGGCTTCTAAGGCAAAAGGAGACTCGCCGAGTTCAGTTGTGGGTGGATGTGGTACTAGTGAAGCTGCTTAACTACTACGAGGAGTTGCGCTTTGAACGACCTGAGTACCGAGAATTATATCAGCGCAAAATGAACGGCACGACATTGTGCCGCAAAATGTGCGCGGGTGGATCACGTCAATCGTTCGGAATGCGCGTTTTGAGCGCAAATCCACGAGCACCCGCTTCAATCAGGACCGAGATCGCGAGGAGTTCGCAGCTGCAATGAACAAACGATGCACGTTCAAAAAGTCGGTGCTACTGTGTGATATCCCTCGAGAAAACTGGCAGAGGCTCATGAGGAATCAGCCTGGAACTGGTGCACCGACACTACTACAACCGTGAGGACGCTGAGCGAGCATCTCAGATCATTTGTGACGATGATGGACAATTACTGCAGATTCGCTTGGAGTTGAAAGCTGGTACGAGGATTAAGACGGACTATACTTCAGCCTTTGGGGGCCCAGGCCGGAGCACACTCCGCGTCGTTCTTGCTCTAGCGAACGAAGTGCTTTAGAACCCTCGCCTCTTTCGTCGCAACATGGCAGCGCGCGCAACACGCCCTTGTGGCGACGAGACCGCTCATCCGCTTCATAAGAATTCCAGATATGACCGTGGCGCACCACCACGCTCAGCGCGGTGGCAAAGGGGAGAAGATCTGTATGGACCAAATGTAAATGAAAAGCAAATGTTTGCGTGAGCGTAGATCGCGATCACGCTCAAGGCCTGAATCATTTCGGAGGCAACACGAAGACGCGGCAGCTTCTCAGATAACTCACGCAGCAATCACCCGACGAGTCTGCCCAGTATCGGTTAAGCCAACAACAGCCATCTCGCAACTCGTCATCAGAACGCCCGAGAACGTATTCTCCTGGTCGACTTGGGCGCGGAGGTAACTATGGTGATGGATATCAGGAACGTCGGGGTCCTCGAGTACAGACGAGGTGGTTCGTATGATTACAACGGTCGTATGCACGATAGAGGTCGTGGAGCATACTACATTGTGTTACCGCGCTGGAGGGGCAAATTCACGACAACGCCAGTAAAACGTGAAGATAAAAGGAAAGGAACTGTGCACTTCATTGCAGCCGATACTCCTAGGCTTCGTTAAGCTCATCGTCTAGCTCCTGGCCTTTGCGGAAAAGGAATTCTGCCAGGTAATCAATTGGGTCTGTGGGCTGCACCTTGACAACTTCCAGCATTCCTTCGGTCAGTGCTGGCAATACCGTGTCCATAAGGTACGTTCGCAGTGGTTTCGCTCGTGTTTCTAGCAGCTCAGCTTCTTCCCGTTGGAGGAGTTCGAGTCGTGCCCGTTCCCGAGCGAGCTTTGCCTGCTGAGCCGCTTCTTCCTGTGCGTCCTGCTCACGGGTGTGCTGAGCTGCACGGATTTCAGCTTCACGAGCAAGTTTCTCGGCAGCTTGGCGCTGCTCACGCATTTCAGCAAGCGTGGGGTGGAAGTTGCGTGGTGCGCGACCTCCTTGCTCCATGTAACGCTGGATGGGGGCAGCAAAAGTTGCCGCGTCGCGATATCCGTGGTCATCCCGCAGACTCAGCTCCAGTACCTCAATTCCTTCAACAGCGATCGTTGGGGGCTTGCCCGCGTGTCGGTTTGGCTTTGGTTTCTCGAAGAACTCCTCCAGAGGCTCAATGCTGGCTTCAAAGTCGTCAAAACGTCGAGCGAATGCGTCTTGAGTGTTTTCAGTTCGCTCAGCCTCAGCCTCCGACAGAGATTGCGCTCGGATCTCCAGCAACGCCCGAGGAGCTTGTAACACCACCACTCGATTCGGAATTTCTACATTCCGCCGAGGCTTCAAACGCGACAACAACGCCTCAATATCTACTGCAGGGAACGCAGCTCCGTCTTCGTTCTCTTCTCCTGTTGCGTTTTCACCGCTGTCTGCTCCACCAACCGGATTGCTGCCGTCACTTTCTCCAACCTCGCCTGGGTTACCCTCCCCGTCAAGTATTCCGTCATTGTTGGGGTCCTGCTTGAAGATTTGTTTTGCTTGAACTGCTGTGGTTGGGAGTCCATCCAACACATAGCCTTGGTTGCGACATGCAGCGCTACGTAGTTTCCAACGCACCAACGCTACCAGTGCAGTTTCAGGGAGTTGAGAAGAGCTTTCAACAGAGCCATGAGGAGTTGGAGCCCATGATTGCAGCTCTTCACGCAGCTTTTTCGTCTCTGCAGCTATTGGGTCCTCGTTTATTGGATTACTAGTGATACTGGGCTCAGCTTCGTTATTTTCTTGGTCTCCGTTGCTTCCAGGGTCGAATTGGAGGGCTTTGGGTGGAACTGAAGGTGGAACATCGTGCTCGTGGGAGAAGAGTTCGTGAAGCAGGGTTTCTGGGGACAGATACGGCAGATAATAGTCTTTTGCGAGCTTCCGACTGAGCAAGGTTTTACCTGCCTGTGGTGCTCCAAGGATGACGGTGCGAAGTGGACGCAGGTCCATCGCGCGAATGAAGTCATCTACGAAGAAGGGCAAGTTCCCCAACAGACCTTCCGAATAGTGGCGCCATTCTTCCGGAGCCACCAAGGAATGCATCGCACCAGCGGAGGTGTCAAAGCGTAAGTGCAGCTGAAGAGGCGTCACGAGTTCCTCCTCTTCGTCCAAGAGTAGTGCATCCGCTTCAACGTCAGCGACACTGGAGGTGTCTTCGCGGTCTCGTAAGCGTCCAGAGGCAAGCAGCGTGCTGACTCCGCGACAAACATCTCGCAGCGTCGTGCTGCCACTAGCCTTGTCCACTGCTAGCAAGTATTTCTTGGGAGGGGCCGTGGGTGAAGCTGCCACGCGGAATACCAGCAAGGCCAGATCGTAGAGACTGATCATGGGCAGCAAATTCTGACCTTGGCCAGGAAGTTGAGTCTGCGCAGCCAGACTCGGCACCAATAGTGGCCGATCCGGATGCAACCAGGCCTCGCGAAAGATCAGTTGCAGTTGGGACTGAGCACCACCATAGATTAATCCTGCTCCGACGATGCAAGTCTCTAGTTCTCCGGCGCGATGGGCGCTTAAGATCTGCGTCTCGGCCGTTTTCAGTTCGGTATACTTGCGCGCTGGGCGTCGAGCCTTGAAGTCATCCTCGATGTGGCCCGAATTGGGCCCTAAAGCCGCGAAAGGTGCATTTTTGCTCCAGGAGAGTACGGAAGAGACAGCAATGAAGCGTTTGACGCTTTCGCCGCCGTCGTCTTCGTTCGTTTCGTCTTCACCTTTGGTTATGCGCTTCTCAAAAGCCTTCAGCGTCTCTATCGCCAATTTTGGGTCGGTTGCCAGAGCTGTGACTACAATGACATCGGCTTGCTGCACGAGTCGACGCCATGCCACGGTATCGGATTGAAGCGCTACGGGCTCTGCTACAGCTCCATCAACGTCGCTACTTGGATGGCTCTGTAGTTGGCGTTTGAGAGCCGCGACCTCAGATTTCCCACCGCGAGCAGCTGTACCGACAACTTCAAGTCCTGCATCCTGACAATTGCGCGTCAACTCGGTCGAAAACGATGAGCCTAAGTCTGTGATGAAGACGCGCATGCTACGAGGTTCGCTAAACTGGAAGATCACGAGTGCGTTCTGGCAAATGCGACGGCGGTTGAAAACGATTCCGACACCAACGACGACTATTTTTGCGTCGACTGAAAGGCGATGAATAAAATAGCAAGAAGTTCACGACACCACCCCAGATGCACATACGGTTTGCCGAAATCTCGGTGGAGATAACCAGCCATGAAAAAGGAACTCGCGCCGCTTTCCAATGGCCCCAAAAGTATCACGTCTTCATCATACCCTCGTCAGCGAAATGGTACGTTGATGCCCTACTTTCATGACTTCCACTTTGGAACTTAAAGGTGTTTTGACTCTTGTTAGTTGGCATTCTCGAAGTCAAGATGAAGCATCGGCTACAGGAAGATCAGAAAGCAGTCGCAGTTGGGGCTCTGTGTCGGTCAGGGAAGCCACAAGGAGGCCACCACACCAAGAAACCGCAACGACTGCCCAAGCTTTCGTCAAAATCAGAGCCAATACTCCACACACGCCCAACCTCGTTCGCATCGGAGAGAGATCAAGTGATGTCAGATCTTCAACTCCCATCGCCTACTCGGTCTCTGATTGATCGTCACGTGCTGATTGCCAAACACAAAACCCAAGATGCGCATAATTCTCTTCCACCATTGGCTGGGGCTTTTAAAAAGCGAGGAGCTCCGGCGTCGATGTTTCCTCAAGCTTACGCACGCAATGAGTTACCGATAATGATTGAGGGTGGCAAGGGTGGTGGCAAGTCTGGTTTGCGCTGGACGTCACCAATGGAGGATCTGGATTTCAACAAGTATTTTCCACTATTTGTTGACGGGATGCGCGAGAAAAGCTTCCCCTTTAGCTTCTTGGCTCGTGAAGGTGCCTTTCAATTAGCTGCTTTTGCCCAGAGACACCCGAACAAGCTGGTGGACTGTTTGCACCGCGTGATTCCAGCACTTCGCACCAACCTGGAAACTCGAGACGATGGAGCACTACGTGACGCGCTGTTGCTGTTACAACAGATCACACAGACAACGGGCGTAGGCCCTTTGCTAGTACCATACTACCGACAGGTACTGCCGATACTGAACCTGTTCAAGAGCAAACGGCGAAATCTTGGAGACGAGATCGATTTTCGGCAACAGCGTGCACAAGATCTGGGTGAGGTGATTATCGAAACGCTAGAAATGCTGGAACGAACCGGAGGCGACGACGCGTTTGTTAACATTAAGTACATGGTTCCAACGTACGAGAGTGCGTTGAGCTGATAGCGATAGGACGTGGGATAAAATATTATTGGGTTATTCACTCATTCACAGGACACTTGTCAACTTTCATCTTCTACAGGTACTACAGGTACAAAGTCTGGCTGCAGTTTGTCCAGTTCGGCGCGATGGCGCTTGTGAATACGTTGAATCTCGTCTTCGCATTCGCGAACTTTTCCACGTAGCTCCTGAACGTGGGCACGAAGCTTCTCGCTTTCCTCGGCGTGTTGACGCTCGCGTTTTTTACGCGCAGACGGCAGGTCGTCGGGCTGGAGGCGCTGCATGCTATGATACTGCGCACGTATTTGCTGCAATTGCTCGCGCATTTCGTTGCCAATCTCAGCACGAATGCGGACCTCCATCTCCATTTTTTCTGCTTGAATCTGAGCCAATTTCTCCCGCAGTTCCTCGTTCTCCAGCTCCAGTTTGGCCTACATTGCATTCAATCAAAATAATATGGTGAATGGTAGCAGCAGTGTTTTCAGCCTCCAAACTGACTACGTACCCAATGCAAATTCCTCTCCGCAACCTCTCGTTGTGACTCCATCGGAGACGTCCCCACCTCTGCTGTTCCCAACTTTGCTGCAGTTGACCTGTGTCGCCGACGTGTAGAATCACTTGCTCGATGCCTGGTTCTAACTTTTCGTGGTGGTGAAGTAGCTGTCGCCTTTGCCTCTCGATCCGTATGTGGTTTAGGAGCAGGCACTTCAGCCGACAGTTGCCGCTTTTTCAGCCGTCCATCTAGATCGTAAAACGTAGCTGCTGGGGCAGCTCTCCTGGGGATGGATGTGCGCGTCCGCACCAGCTCACGAGCAACGGCGCTGTACTTGAGCGTCCGCAACGTCTCGTCAAACTCGTGGCTGGATGGATTCACTGCCACAATCATCACCAGAGGACCATAATCGTTGCCCACAAGATTCTCCTGGAACAGACGAGCTAGCTTGGACTCGCGGAACGGAACCATCTTCTGCAAACTGGGAGGGTGCTGCTGGTTCCATCGCAACGTCTCCAGACAGCGCATGAGGTTCATCAGCGATCCATTAATTTTGCTGGCCTCCTGCATCCGAAGTCCAGTGGCTCCACTCTTTGAGCCGCGTTCAGAACCTGCCAGATCCACAATTGCCACTTTACTACGGAGCTTCGAAGAAAAGCGCGAGGTCTGATGGTACAAATGCAGGGTGAAAACACAATGACTTCGACTTGAGTCGGAGTTGCAATTGGTCTCAGCCATTTGCTTGTGCCTCCGGCCCATTTCCAGTAGTTCCAACCCATCTTCGAGCGTCTTGATGGGTTTTTCCACGGCCCCCCGAACCTGTATTTCACCGTCGCAGTCCTGTACTCGTAGTGCTCTTCTCCTTCGGAGGGCAGGTGACAGCAAATCGTACACGTTCTCATTGTAGATCTCCAGGTACGTGGCAGTAACTTTCGTGATCAGTTGCCTGTTATCCTCTGTACGTTTCGGCAGCTCGTCCATCACATACTGCAGTGCCTGAGGTAGCACACCTGGAGCCTCCGAGGTGCCACTGATAGTATACGTTTTTCCAGAATTGGTGACTCCGTAAGCGAAGACGAGACCGCTCTTGCCGTCAAAAGCTGCGTCCAGTACTGGCCTCGTCGTAGCCTCGAACAGCTCCGTCTGTTGCGTCTCTTGTCGGAAGATGCGTGAGAAGTGGAAGCTCGTAGCTGTCCCTGTGGAGCGGTACGACTGGGACGTCTTGGGCGGTTGAGCCAGTAGTGACGTGGTCGAAAGCACGCGGAAACAGTCCGGATCTGTCTCATTGGCGGCTTCTTCCAGTGGTCGGAGGCGGATGACGATCTGCACTTTATTAGGATCCGTCTTGGTCTCCTTTTCGTGATCTTTTTCTTCTACTTGGTGTTGGCTCTGGCCTTGTTCTTCTCCTTCTTCGTCCATTCCGGCCCCGTCGAAGCTGAGCTTTCGCACGATGGTACTCACTTCCTCCGCCGTGAGGGATGGCGTGTCACTGTCTCGACTGCTGCCGTTGCGATCGCGAATGGCTTGAGCAACGTCCTCCCGAGACGGTGCGGTCATTGAGAGAAAGTGCGCGAATATTTAAAATTGAATTTTTAAGAACTCTGACGAGTTTCAGTTTAATGACATGTCACTGACATCTTTAGGGGAGACGTGTATTACTTGCCTACTGAACATGACGCTGTCAAGGACGTGGGCTTTGCTGCTCGTGCTGGCCGCAACGACGCTACTAGCTGCATTTGCCTCTGCTGACCCGCGTGAAGTGGAGAACGCAGAGTATGTAGCCGCAATTCCCGCTCTTGTATCTGATCTGTAGCTCTAGATATAAACGTTTACTGTCGTCTGTGTACCTACAGATTCAAAGAAGAGTTTGGTGATGATTTCGACGACGATGGCACCATCCCCGCCCTAGGGGAGCTGGAGCAACACGTCAAGTTCGAGATGGAGCACCAACTGGCTGTCGGAGCGCCCTTCACACCTCGTGGTGTCGTGGAGATCGTAGCCAGCGCGTCCTCCCCCAAGCCGAAGGTCACGTTCACTTCGGTGCCAACACTGAGCAGTGATGACGTGGAGAAGCTGGAGACGCTGCTGCAACATGACCGCCACTACACAGTGCGTGCCAAGGCAGACCCGAAGGACCCGGACTCCCCTTACGTCATGACGTCAGTGCCCATGTGCATGCTGGCGGCCATGCGTCTGCGGGAGGATCTTGCCTTCCATCTCTCAGATAGTGGCAAGCTTGTGGCTATCGAGTATCTCACGCCGTCATTGGCTGAAGATGCTTGCCAAGAGTACAGGAAGAGCAGCCTTACGGGTTTGCACTTAGGCCCGTTCGGCACCGTTTTGAAGGCGCAGACTGGTCCTTCGTAAGTGATCAAAGAAAGGTGGGGTGTTTTTTTTCCTTGGACTATGACTGACGTTTGGTATGTAGACCTCCCAAGAACATTGCTGTCAAGCGTGATCGTGCCCCACAGGGAGTTAAGCCGGTGAAAAGTGAGGATGGCAACGATGAACCTGAGGAGGAGAACCAATCCTTCCTTCGTAAATACGTACGTGCGATAAAACCTGGGCATTTGGCTGTTGTTTCTCTGCTAATGCTGCTATTGTGCTTGTTTTTCCTTAGTGGTACATCATTCTACCCATTGTCGTCATGAGTCTACTTGGTGGCGATGGAGGTGCAGCGCCTGCTGGAGGAGCCGGCGGCACACCTGCTCCTGCTGCCGGAGGAAGACGCCGGTAGAGTGTCCAGCAATGCTTCACGCTGTTTCGTAGCAATCCGCTTCTCAGCAACTAAACAAAACTCACAGGTAGAAGCATGATAACGCACAGCCTAGCTTTTATTGGATCAAGCTGGTTTGTTCCTCTTCATCCCCTGTCTGCTTCTTTCTCAACACAAATCCAGGAGCAGGAGGCCACTCATGGTGCGTAACCATCCGTCCCCACAGAGTGTGATCTCCCGTAGACACGACAACAGCTACAGCAGTGCCTCGCAAGATAGTAGCAGTCATGGGGACGATGTTGCCGCACAGCAGCGGATCCTGTAGGAGATGACTTGGGGGCGTGTCTGTCGTGACGTGTTTCCTTGCGCCTCCCTGCCCCGCTTCCTCGTCTTGACCGTCGTCACCTACCAGCGTCGTCTGGTCCACTACACAGTCGTCCGAGCACTCAACAACGCGCAGATCTGCGCCTGCCACGTCCCCAGCCTTCAGCTCTACGACGTCTCCGTACACGAGGCTCATGGCGTCCATACGCATGCGCCGAGTGGCCCCCTGCACTCGACGACGCACCGTCGACTCGCGAGGAAGCGCCTCCTGATAAGCCTGCATGGAGGCGGTGCGCATGAGACATGGCAGTAGACAGCAGATCCAGGACGGGCAGTTAACGGGCGGAGTGACGCGGTTGGCGCCGTACAGTGCACGTCGCGTCATGGCGTCGTCCCGAGAGAGACCAAAAGCGGGGTCCACGCCCACCTCAGCCACGAAGTCCGCCACATTTACAGGCCTCTGGTAGTCCTGAAGCAGGTGGAGAAAGATTAGTCTACGCGTGGACAGAGCACATACCGGCAGTAACAAACCTCGAGCTGCTTCATTTTTCAGGAGAAGTTGAAATCTGATTTTTAGGCAAATGAAACTGGTGCATACAAACAGTAGTATATTTTGTCGGTCGTAACAACGAGAGGAAAATCAATCGTCAGACTCGCTTGATCTAACCAACTCACAAGACAATTTTTTTTTCTTTTCCACACACAACACAGCACTACACTTGTCGAACCGTGGTAGACACTACTACATAACGTCTCGTCCTTCAAAACCCACAGGTAGGCCTGTTGTAGGGTTATGAGCTGGCCACATTCTGCAGCCGATGGACAGAAGCAGGTTGACTTGAAGGACAATATCCTCAACACGTTCATTCCTCTGAGCGAAGCTTACGGTACGCCTTCTGAGAGGTGGCACCAGTTCCGGCCTTCGCCCCAGCATTGGCATTGGCATTCGCAGACGCACTAGCGGTGGCGCTCGCGCTCGCACCACCCGTACCGGTTGACGTCTTCGCACTGTTGACACCATCGTTGCTCGTCACGGTCACCGACTTGCTCGAGTATCCGTTGCCTCCACCGACACTGACATCAGCTCCATCGTGAACGACAGTAGTAGGTGCGCCGACATGAACCGTGTCCACACCGGCAGCAGGAGCAGCACCGACGCCCACGCTAGCGACACCGGGCACACCTACGCCAACACCGACGCCGTTCACACCGACCCCCACGCCGTTGACGCCGACCACACCGGGCACACCGACACCGACGCTGGCAACGCCTGGAACGCCGACACTGACACCAGGTCCGCCGATGTAGCCCGGAGCGCCAACGCCTACGCTAGCGACTCCCGGAACACCCACGCCAACCCCGGGGACACCGAGCAAGCCGAACGTCTCGGCCACTTGCTTCTCGGCTTGCACGTTGTTCGAGAGTGTCATGGCGGCGATGCAGAGTGCGAAGATCTTGATGCTGTTGAACATTGTAGTTGGTGGTTGGTTGGGAGTGTCCGCTGTTGGATGGAGTTGATTCGAGTGGATGAGCTCGAAGGAGTAAATTGGAGAATGACCAATGCGTGGATGGATGGAGTGTTTTAAAACTACTATCGCACTTAAATGTACATGTACCACCTCAACTTTTATATACGGAGTTCTGCCTGTTTGAACGCGTTTGCCACTCGTGTGTTCCGATGTAATATAGAGAGGAAGCACGATCACTATAAGCGTACCACAATACAATGGAGTACTTCCATACGCTTGCATCCTTCACTCGTCGATCCCTACATCTTCTTATCCATGTGCCCTTGCCTGCCATCAACTCCAAACCAACTGGTCATCACATTAACCAGACGGACCAACCAAAAGCAAAACTCGCAGCTCTTATTCGAATATTATACTAGGTTTTTGTATCACCTAAGTTGAAGTTGACAAAGCTCAGATGTTCTCATGGTCTGTTTGAAATCTTTACTCAAAGACTTGGCAATCATCCAGACTCGTTAAGCCCCCCTCACTCTTGGTACAACCACGATCATTCTCCAATTTACTCCTTCGAGCTTATCCACTCGAATCAACTCCATCCAACAGCGGACACTCCCAACCAACCACCAACTACAATGTTCAACAGCATCAAGATCTTCGCACTCTGCATCGCCGCCATGACACTCTCGAACAACGTGCAAGCCGAGAAGCAAGTGGCCGAGACGTTCGGCTTGCTCGGTGTCCCCGGGGTTGGCGTGGGTGTTCCGGGAGTCGCTAGCGTAGGCGTTGGCGCTCCGGGCTACATCGGCGGACCTGGTGTCAGTGTCGGCGTTCCAGGCGTTGCCAGCGTCGGTGTCGGTGTGCCCGGTGTGGTCGGCGTCAACGGCGTGGGGGTCGGTGTGAACGGCGTCGGTGTTGGCGTAGGTGTGCCCGGTGTCGCTAGCGTGGGCGTCGGCGCTGCTCCTGCTGTCGGTGTGGACACGGTTCATGTCGGCGCACCTACTACTGTCGTTCACGATGGAGCTGATGTCAGTGTCGGTGGAGGCAACGGATACTCGAGCAAGTCGGTGACCGTGACGAGCAACGATGGTGTCAACAGTGCGAAGACGTCAACCGGTACGGGTGGTGCGAGCGCGAGCGCCACCGCTAGTGCGTCTGCGAATGCCAATGCCAATGCTGGGGCGAAGGCCGGAACTGGTGCCACCTCTCAGAAGGCGTACCGTAAGCTTCGCTCAGAGGAATGAACGTGTTGAGGATATTGTCCTTCAAGTCAACCTGCTTCTGTCCATCGGCTGCAGAATGTGGCCAGCTCATAACCCTACAACAGGCCTAGCTGTGGGCTTTGAAGGACGAGACGTTCATGTAATAGTGTCTACCACGGTTCGACAAGTGTAGTGCTATATCGCGTGTGGAAAATAAAACAGTTATTGCTTGGTTTCGTTTGAACGTAGCTGTTCTTTGTTAGTCTTGTTTAGGCTGCCCCTGGACTGGTCAAGTATACATCGTCGGTGCTGCATAAATGCACGTTCACCCAACTGTTGTTGTTTTCCAGGAACAAAGTACAGACTCCGCCCAGAAACTGAAAAGGGTGGACCTTCAAAGTTCCCCCAGGTTATAAATTATGTACCGGATATGTAACATCACATGCAAATGTCTCACATTTATTTGTCAAATTAAAACGTCGCTCATTCTCACTAGGTTGCGACGCGTGGGGGGAGTGTTGTTCTCCTTCTCCTCTGAAAATACAATCCCGCTCTTCATAAAGCAGTGGCGAATTTTCTCTGGAGTGATATCGCCCCACGCTTCGTCAACCCACTTCATTCCTTGCAATTGGTCAACGTAGTAGATACCTTTTCCCTCCGGAGCTTTGTGTGGCATCGACTTGTCAGCCCTATTGCACGCCAAACTCATGTGCCTATCGCGATAACCACTCTTTGCTGCCGCAATAATTCCGGCGTCCATTGGCTGAAGATATGATGTAGTGTTTGGCGGCAACTTCTGCACAGTGATGTTGGTGAGCTCACCGCTGGCTCGCCATAATACGCTGGGCCTTCTTCGTAATGAGCCGACGAGAAAGACAGACATGAGCGCTCTGACACTCCATCACAAACTCGCCAAGATGGATCTCAAGCTCCGGGCAGCGTACACGAGATATCCGTCCTTTAGCGGTGGTAGCAGATTGAAGCTTAGCCTTGATGGTGGCTGCGTCCCGCAGGACTCGAAAGATTGTAGCATCGGCTGGAGGGTGCGAGAGCTCGAACGCATGTAGCGCCCAGCGCCCCAATTCGGACAGTGTCAGGGAGGGACAGCGACAATGTTTTTCAATAACCTTGCACTTCTGGTTGATAGTTAGCCAGAGACCTTTTGCCTTTCGTCATGTTCTGCTCTGCTCGAAGACGTGCAATTGGGGGGAGCGGTGCCTTCTATTTGAGTTGGTTAATTTCTATGTACCTATAGAAGCCTCATATGCAATTAGGTCGTGCAATTGGGGGGAGAATTCGAAATTTGAACAGTTAGTGTGAACCACATTGGCGTGAGACAGACACCACCTCCTGAATATGCTTAGCCTGATACAGCCGATTTTGAAAGGTTATAAGCAGGAGGTAGTTTTCAGTTTCTGGGCGGAGTCTGTACGAGCGTCGATTACTGGTTTCTGGTGAACGAATACTCCTGTTGAAAATGCAAAAATACGTGCTAGCATATTTTTTTAGCACCGGTCGATAGAATAGTACGCCGAGCGAAGCGCGACAGGTCTGGCCTCTCATCTGCATTTTAAACATGCGTAAAGATCCCCACTTGCAATACACACGAGCTAGAACTTCTAGCTCGTGTACAGCAACTTGTACGTGTATACGGCAGCTCGTTGTCGCCGTAAACCCTTTCAACTTGAATGTCGAGTTGACTTCAAAAACGAATCATTCTTTTAATACCCAATCAGCACCAACCTAGAAGCTTAAATATGATTGGCTAATAGCTGTTTAACTTCGAAAGTTAAGTTCGGTTGACGGCATTTTCCATATTCAACGTACCGTGAACGTCAGTTGCCAATTTACCGCGTTATATCGGTATGCCAGTCTCAAATCCGCCCAGCACCCCACAGAATCCTTCCAGTTACGTCGCGGTTGAGGACGTGAACCCCAGCGTTATCGACATGTACGGCTCCACCACAGACATCCCACCGCTGCCCGATGTCTCCAAACAGGACACACACTCGGACGTGGCAGCTCTACGCGCCAGTTTTGCCACGGGTGCCACTAAAGACATGAAGACACGTCGAGCATTGCTCCAGTCTCTGCAACGACTGGTGAACGAGAACGAGGCGGCCATCAACGAGGCTGTTTGGAAAGATCTACACAAACACCCACTGGAGCTTTTTGCCACGGAGGTCGCTCTGCTCAAGGCCGAGATTCAAGACTTTATCGACTACATCGATGACTGGGCCAAACCCAAGCTCAAACCCACGAACATCGTCAACCTCCCAGGACTCTGCTACATCAGACCGGAACCTCTGGGTGTGGTTTGTATCATCGGCACGTGGAACTACCCGATGAACCTGCTGTTGACGCCTCTGGTGGCTGCATTGGGAGCTGGCAACTGTGTCATCCTAAGACTGCCAGGAGACGACACTACCAGGTACTTAAACAACCTGCTGATCCAGTTGTTCGACAAGTACATGGACAAACGCTACGTGCGTTTGGTGTACGGAGGTGTGGACGAGACGAAGAAAATGCTGCAGGAGCGCTACGACCTTATTTTCGCCACTGGAGGAAACTTCTTGGGTAAAATTGTAGCACAGGCTGCCGCACAATATCTAACCCCGACAGTGTTGGAGCTGGGGGGGAAATCACCCTGCATCATTGACAGCACCGCAGATCTGAAGTTGGCTGCGAAACGCATTGCCTGGGGAGCCTTTGTGAACGGAGGGCAGACATGCGTTCGACCTGACTATTTGCTGGTGGACGCGAAAGTGGGTGACGAGTTTGTCAAGCTGCTGGAAGGAGAACTGGATGCACAGTATGGTGGTACCAAGGTCAAAGAATCGGACAGTTATGGCCGTGTGATCAACGAACGCATGTACGAGCGCTTGGCTCGTATTCTGGAAAATGACCGCAAACGTGTGACCTACGGCGGCGATAGTGATTCCAAGCAGCGCTTCATTTCACCTACACTACTCAACTTCCGCACCGATTTCGACGCTTTTGTGTCGAGCTCTTCAATGAGCGAAGAAATTTTTGGTCCACTGCTGCCGATTTACTACTACAGCGCAGGAAACCTAGACGAGCCTATTCACTTTGTCACTGGACGGGAAAAACCACTCGCACTGTACCATTTCAGCTCCAGTGGCAAGAACAAGGAACGAGTAGTGAACGAGACGTCGGCCGGTAGTATGATGCTGAACGATATGCTCATGCAATTGTCCAATCCAAATGTACCATTCGGAGGTGTGGGCAACTCCGGCATGGGAGCTTATCACGGACACTACGGCTTCGAGGCCTTCTCCCACTACAAGACTGTGATCTACAAGAACGGACTGCTGGATCTGCCGCAGCGCTACGCACCATATACTCCAGCCAAGAAATACATCCTGAGCATCGCCATGTATCCGTTCACCCGTCTGCACATGCGCCTGCTAAAGTCGCTCGGCTTCGCCGCGGTTCTCGCAATTATCGCTGTCATTATCAGGTACTCCGTGTAAGGAGCTATGTGTTGCAGAAGACAAACGCCATCGAATTCTTCATCTTTTTATTCTGAACTAGCCACGTCTTTAATTGAATCGGCGTAATTCCTTTTTTGAATCCCCTACTTGCTGTCTTTGTGGTCCATTTCTACCGCCTCCTTTTCGTCATTGTTTGTACCCTTGGCTCCCTTTGCACCTCCGTCGTCTTCGGTATCCTCTGGTCCCTCCTCATCCTTGCTAAGTTTCCCCTCCGAACTCTTACGTTTTCGCGGCTGGGAAGTATCGCAATCTTTTGCGTCAGCTCGTCGATTTTCAGCGGATGCCCTTGCACGCATTGCCTTCATTAACCCGAAAAAGGCGTCGTAGTCCATGGATGCGATCACAATTTCGAGGTATTGCTCCGCTTTTGGGTCAAGTTTCATTGCCTTTTGGCAGTGCTCAGCGAACTCATCATCAGTGATGCCTTCTTGTGCCAAGAAAACTGCAACAATAGCAAAAAAAAACTTAAGAAATTAATGCCAATACGCGCTTTAAAGACAGGACGCTACCTACTCTTCATGTGCTCGTTGAACATGTGCTGGAACTCGATGTAGATTGTCATGTAGGCAAGCTGGTGCTCCAATTCATCTGTGAAGGCGAGTGCGTGGTCCAGGAAGAATTGTTCGAACTGGCGCTGGAACTGCGCCGTCTTGATGTACTCCGCAAGCGCACGAACTACTGGGTCCTGAATCTTGTCATCCATGATCACGTGCAATGTCTTGGGACTCGCTCTTTTCTCGGACTACTTCAGCTCAAACCACCTCCGTAAGGGAGAAACCGCTCAGCTCAGCCTTCCTTCAAGAAACTAAGTAAAAATAGTCTATCATACCATTATTTATCCTCTTTAAATTGAATATCTAAACATCCTCATAAGGTTTGCATTGCACACCACCCAGTCAATTTATCCACCCTTGCCTAACGTAAACGGTTCGCGATCCTTGTGATGAATAACAAGCTTTACATATAAATGATCACGACGATGATGACACTGAAGAAACGTGTGCAGAAGGCAACTCTTTTTGGAACTGCTCAAACTTTGAACAAAGCAAAAGCGTAATTACTCTTTTTACGATCACATCTTTCGGGTAACATTCGAACAACGTTTCAGAGCCAATTTCTTCAAGCGACATCCGCCACGTAGGATCTCCCAGACGGACACTTGGCTCCCTCATTCGCCAAGTAACCTCGACGACTAAACTACAATGGCCAAGTGGACGTTCTCGCTCTTGGCGCTGTGTCTGACGGCGCTGGCTCTGGCTGTGCAGGCCGGAAAGGGCCCCAAGATCACTAACCAGGTGTACTTCGACGTGAGCATCGACGGCCAACCCGCGGGCCGCATTGTCATGGGTCTGTACGGCAAGACGGTACCCAAGACCGTGGAGAACTTCCGTGCGTTGTGCACGGGCGAAAAGGGCGTGGGCAACAGCGGCAAGCCGCTGCACTACAAGGACAGCATCTTCCACCGCATCATTCCCAACTTTATGATCCAGGGAGGCGACTTCACCAACTTTAACGGCATGGGCGGCGAGAGCATCTACGGACAGAAGTTCCCGGACGAGAACTTCAAGCTGAAACACGCTGGCAAGGGCACGCTCAGCATGGCCAACTCGGGTGCTAACACGAACGGCAGTCAATTCTTCATCTGCACGGTCAAGACGTCGTGGCTGGATGGTCGCCACGTTGTCTTCGGCCGTGTCGTGCAGGGAATGGACGTGCTGGACGCTGTCGAGGCTGTGGGATCCCCCAGCGGCACTCCCAGCAAGAAGGTTGTCATCACCGAGAGCGGTGAGTTGGCTGCCGATGCCTTTGTCGAGGAGGAGTAGACTCGACATGGAGACGTGCTCCTCAAGATGGCATTTAAATGTGTCGGCTACTTGTAACAAATTCAAGAAATGAGGCTGCTACATCCACGTATGTGCATATAGTTGCTTGTTGCTGCTGAGGTCGGCTTACAGGTAGAACGGGAAGCTGGTCTTTAAAGTCTAAACTTTAGACTCTAGAGGTAATCAACATCCATCCACAGCATGTCCGGTGCTACAGAATTTGGACCATTGTTCCCATGTTCGACAATTGCAGATTTGGGCTGCGATTTGTATCATTGGATATATCATTGGATACTACAGTAACAACTTCTGTAGATTAGCGTGTACAGTACAGTACTTCGAAGTACATGTACAACACAAGTACTAGGCAGAAAAAAGCTTGGAGCGAGTTGAGAAATGAGGTGCACGTAGCTCATTTGGATCATAAGGTTCAACGCTGAGATACTGTGATACTACAGAGATGTACATGCACAACCATAATCAGTCAAGAATCTACATGTATTAAATGCATGTACAGCTGTACCAGAAAATTCAAGATTACATGTACTGGCTCAAAGCCCTAGGATGAACGTCATCACACACATTTACGAGCTGTCGGCTTCTCGAAGCCTCATTCTTCATTGAGCATCCAAAGTAGCAGCTGAAACGACCACATCATGTCAACCGAAACGCTCTTCGAGCTGTTAGCGCACTTCGATGCTATCAACACGTCAGATCAACCCGACACCCAGATACTTCCTACAAGCAACGATGAGTTAACAGTGACTGATCCAGCGACAAAACCTAAAACAACGAGTCGAAGAACGAAAAAAACGCACATTCCCTACTCGACAGACCTGCAAAGGAGGAAAAAGACCGAAAGAGATGCTTTGCGGGCAGAAGTGCAGCAATTACGCTACAAACTCGAGTACCTCGTTACAACCCAACCGGGGCAGCATACTGGAGGACAAGAAGAAGATCTAGTCATGTGGCACAGACAAGCGGTGGTCAATTGCGAGGAGCGCGTACGCTCTGAACGTGTGAATCAAGAGCTGAAAGACATTTTGGCTCAGCAGTCGAAGATGTTCGACTCTTTCCGTAAGGTACTTCAACGGGTCGACGCGGCTCGGGTGAGTAGATTTGCTTGCTTGGTGTGAATTTTAGTTTTTTAATGCTAATTCGAATTGATTTTCAGGACATCAAATTCGTTTTACAGCCACTACCAACTGTAGATCGACCGTTTTTCGAGATCGACTACAGTGGACAGATTCTTGCAGAACTAACACGCAATGTTGATCAATTTTACTCCAAAGTGGACGTCGGTGCATCCACGTACACCGCTGAGGAGTATTCCGTTGCCTTCCGCTGCCAGTCACAACCTGTTGCAAGTGGTGGCGAGCAATGTTTCAACATCACGGTGAGAACTCCTCTGGTTTGCTCTGTGACTGAAGCTCGTGATATTTTATGGGACTACGTCACGGATAAGGAGAACCCGGACACTCGCAAGTCATTTAACTTTGTACGAATTCCCTTCTTTATCATTCAATTTTTCTTGCTAATGTGAATTTGATTTTGCATACAGGCACGAGCACGAAGCCCCGCAAAGGGTGAAGCACAGAGCGACCACCGGAACTGCATTACAGCTCTCTTTATCCCAGCCAGTTCCAAGGGTTCTCCATCTTTCGTCAACGCATTAGGCACGTATTGGATATTCGAGCGGGCAGGTCAAGTTTTCCTGGTGGGAGGGATGAGATGGCTCTTACCAGCCGAAGGACTCGCGTTTGAAGACAACTACTGTACGTCCATTGATCCATTAGAGAATGGCTCAGTCGTTCGAACGTTCTATCAACTGCGCTCGCGAAATGCTGAGACGATTCCTGGTATCCCAAACGGAATGGAGGAGAAGGTGATGAACTGCATTGCAGAGATATCGCGATGTTATCTGCAATCAATGCAAAATGCGCTCCTGGATAGAACTCTCCCTTTTACAACGCTACCTTCGATTTAAAAACACAAGCTGAGTATTCATTTATCGAAGTACGCCAAAATACATTTATTTGTTTTTTTTTGTAAAAACATTGATCACACGTTGTTACGAAACTGGTTGCACTACAATTCTTACCAGCAAAGTCCCCACTACAACATTTTGTAGTTGAGAACTTACTCAGAGCGAAGACTGCGGTAAGTCTTTGGCGTGGTTCCCGTGGCACCCGTCCCAGTTCCGGTAGTGCCAGTACCAGTTGTACCAGCAGCACCAGTCCCTGTGCCTGTTGTTCCCGTGGCTCCAGTGGCTCCAGTCCCAGTGCTGGTGCTAGTTCCAGTGCCTGGCGCATGCACCGTTCCAGGGCCGTACGAATTGCTGCCAGCACCAGGGATCATTTTACTGAGACCGGAGAGGCCCCCGCTGGTTCCAGCTCCACCCATTCCAGGAATCATGTTGCTGAAGCTTGGGAGACCGCCGCCTGCACCACTAGCACCAGGGATCATTTTGCTGAGACCCGACAGGCCGCCACTTCCCATTCCCGGTAGACCGCCGCTCATTCCTGGTAATCCACCACTACCGCCCATGCCGGGCATCATCTTCGACAGGCCTGACAGACCGCCACTACCCATTCCTGGTAGGCCTCCGCTAGTCCCCGTGCCGGTTCCTCCCATTCCAGGCATCATCTTGGTCAGGTCAGACAGACCACCACCGCCTCCGCTCATACCGGGAAGGCCACCGCTCATACCGGGAAGACCGCCGCCACCTCCACCATACGTCTCGGTAGCTTCTTGTTCGGCATGGACACCACTGGAAACTGCCGCAAAGGCGAAGAGTAGAGCGAGAATCTTGTTGCTGGAGAACATTCTTGAGAGAAGTTGTCGGTTGCCTACAGTGTAGCTTGAAATGCTGTGAACTGTCGGAGGCAAATGTGGAAATGAAGCAACAACTACGTCAGGGGGTGCCTACGGAAGAGGTAGTCGGGCGTATGGCATTAAAGAAGCGCGTGGTGGGCCGACCAGCTCGACGCCAACGCGAACGAGGTCGCGAATACGGGATGTTTGGAGGCTTCTGCTGTCAGCTGCACTCGACTTTGTGGGCTTCACGCAGTGCTTTTAGCTGTTCGTTATTATGATTGCGGGCATGACAAAGGAGAGTGAACGGTTATCTTTGACAGGTGGTGGGCGTTGACGTTTCTTATCCGGTAGTCGCCATGCTTGCCATGAGATCGGCCTACTGTGGCTGCACGTTGGCGGGCACCGTCTGGACTGTTTTGCAGCTCTTTTGCTGTTCGTAGCTAGGATAGCCATTTGACCGACGACCCACGACGACGTCACGTGAAGGTCGGGGGTGAGCGAGTTCTTTTCCGATCTAAGAGTATCCTTATTTGGTTGACGTGTGGAGTTTCTGAACTGGAAGCAAGGTTTTAACAAATATTGGACTCGATACATAAGTTGGCAAACAAGGCGTGTTCCCTTTACTTTTTCGTTAACAACACTAGCAAGTACTACTACACAAACGCGCGAGAGCGATACATGAAACGTTTCTGTCAACATTGACACAATGGCATCTTCACGGCCCTTGACCCGCTCACTCTTCCATGCGGAGCTTGCGGTACGCTTTCTGAGAGGTGGCACCAGTTCCGGCCTTCGCCCCAGCATTGGCATTGGCATTCGCAGACGCACTAGCGGTGGCGCTCGCGCTCGCACCACCCGTGCCGGTTGACGTCTTCGCACTGTTGACACCATCGTTGCTCGTCACGGTCACCGACTTGCTCGAATAGCCGTTTCCTCCAGTACCTACGCTGACATCAGCTCCATCGTGAACGACAGTAGTAGGTGCGCCAACATGAACCGTGTCCACACCGACAGCAGGAGCAGCACCGACGCCCACGCTAGCGACACCGGGCACACCGACGCCAACACCGACGCCGTTCACACCGACCCCCACGCCGTTGGCGCCGACCACACCGGGCACACCGACACCGACGCTGGCAACGCCTGGAACACCGACACTAACACCAGGTCCGCCGATGTAGCCCGGAGCGCCAACGCCTACGCTAGCGACTCCCGGGACACCCACGCCAACGCCGGGGACACCGAGCAAGCCGAACGTCTCGGCCACTTGCTTCTCGGCTTGCACGTCGTTCAAGAGGGCCGTGGCGGCGATGCAGAGTGCGAAGATCTTGATGCTGTTGAACATTGTAGTTGGTGGTTGGTTGAAGGATCCGAATGGGATAGATAAAGTGTCCGCTGTGGGATGTAGTGGGTTCGAGTGGATGAGCTCGGGGGAGTGAAATGGAGAATGAGGTGGGAATGACAGCGCCCCAGTACTCCTACAGGTACTTGGGGTACAGTACTCCTACAGGAAGGTGAGTGAGGTTTGACAAGACGTGCTGGTCAGAGATATCTTGAGTAGCCTATCTCGAGCACTCAGTGATACCAGAAAGCAGTAGGTCGTCCATGGTCATCAATGTACAGCTTGTATGCTCTACACAACGAATACGTGGACTCTGTCGAACGACAGGAGCGGTGCCCTGGAATACAAGTCCTTATGTCGCTGGCATACTTTACCTCTTCTTATCTGGGTGACCGATCGTCGGGAACGGTGCCATGCTGTCAGCGTCTTCTTGATGGCGGGCAACAATTTGAAGGTGCAAAGACCCCAAGTGGTGGTCGGACATACACTTCTGGTTTGCTGTTATTGATATTACAGATTCACCGCTGCAAGTCACAGTAGACCCCACGAGCCTGTAGTTTGCAAATCGGACAGATGAGTATCTTTGTCTTATCGTGGTTTATACTAGCATTTGTATGTTCAATGTTGAAGTCGATTCACATGAATATATATAACTAAGCTGGTGGTTACAAATGCCAGGATGTTAAGGTACAGGAGAAGCGGACAAAGTCCCCACGGTATCCTAAGTACGTCTGCCATCATCAAACTACTGGTACGTGGGAGGCTTGTCAGTGGAATCTCATTTCTGAATCTGCTTCCACGCGAACTAGTATTCATTACACTTCCAACAGCTCAGCATGACCGGCAGCAACAAGATATTGGCGTTGATCCTTTCCGCCGTGGCACTTTCAAACGGAATTCACGCTGAAGAACAAGCAGCTCAGACATTCGGTATGTTTGGCGGAGGTCTTCCGGGAATGGGAGGTGGCTTTCCTGGTATGGGGGGCATGGGCGGCGGTTTATCCGGTCTCACGAAGATGATCCCAGTATAATGGCTCTTTAGCCGGCTGCTGGGCTAGTCGTGTAGCTCTTGGTGCTTTTCTGCGGTTCTTTGTTCCAGAGTCCGGTAGGTTTGGCCGTTGCTCCTTAATATCCAACGCAAATAAACACCGTATTGGCCCCTCCTCAAGGTAGCCGGACTCTCGTCCTATTATATTAAACACCTCCTCCTTCTTTTTCTCCTCCACCGCTTATGCGTCCTCCCTCTTCTCCTCCTCACACTCCCTTGATCGTCCTCCCTCTTCTCCTCCTCACACTCCTTTGATCGTCCTCCCTCTTCCTTTCACACTCCACCACCGCTTCTCCATCCTCCCTCTTCCTTTCACACTCCGCCACCGCTTCTCCGTCCTCCCTCTTCCTTTCACACTCCGCCACCGCTTCGTCCTCTTCTCCTCTTCTCCACCCCCACTGCACGGAGGTTAGAACTCTCCGGCTTCTCCTCACGTCTGCACGGAGGTAAGAACTCTCCGGCTTCTCATCACGGCTGCACGGAGGTAAGGACTCTCCGGCTTCTCCTCACGTCTGCACGGAGGTAAGAACTCTCCGGCTTCTCCTCATGCACGGAGGTAAGAACTCTCCGGCTTCTCAGCAAACTTGGACTTGCACTCCGCGCCTCGACTTGTGCTCTGCACGGTAAACAGGACTGTGCTCTGCTCCGCAAATCCAAGACTGAATGTTCTCTGTGTCTTGGTCGCACACCTATTTGCATGTTCAACTTGAATTTCATCCAATCACAGCTCCTCAAAATAACGGGGCGTCATTAAACTTTCCGCCTGCGACTTCTCCGGCAAAGATATCGCTTGTGCGGCTCACAGCACCCACAGCCACACGCCGCACGCCAGAATTCTGCCCCCCCACACTTCGTTGTACCGTGGCTTCTTGCCGCAACTTCAACTTCGGCAGTCAAGTTCAATGTCCCCTTACACGACTTCCCCACCCGTAGAGTCTTCCACGACTCTATCGCGGTGAAATAACTCCTCGTATTCTTGGATTGAGAGCCAACGGCGTTCTTCATGGCCTCCTGCGGCTCCTGGCTTGCCGCCTCGTGGGCTTGTCGGTCGCACTTCAAACTCAAGCACGTACTGCCCTGCTTTATTTCTTCGTCGCCTTCGTCGAAGCTCCACCAGCTTTTCACCTGGTTCATCGCTTCTCGCTTGGTTCTCCATTGCTCCTCGACCTCGTTTCGCGCCTGCTGCAACCTCCGCGTCTGGTTTAGAGCTAACCTCTGCTCGTACAGTCTTCGCTGCTGCCGTGACATCCGTTGCTCGTCTCTCTGCGACTTCATCGACATCCTTCTCGCTTGTACTCTCCTCCGACAGCTCAACTTCGAGATCACTCGCAACTTTCTTTAGCAAATCGTTTGGGTAATGGTACTGCACAAGAAACGAAACGTGAGCGATAAACCTCTCCGGGACTTGTGCAGTGTCTTCGCGCTCAACCAGGAAATTGTCATAGCCCGCGTCTTCCACCACTCGCAACGGACCGATCCAAGCATGCACAAATTTAGAAGCCTTGGGCCCTCTGGGAGGCTTAAACATCCAGACCTTATCCCCCGGTTTCACCTCGCGTTTTTTTCTTGTCTTTCGATTGTAGTACCTGGCCTGTCGTTCTTGCTCCACCTTCCTAGCCTTCTCAGCGCACTCTCGGCTGCTCTCCAGCGCTGCTAACAGCCTCTGGTGGTATTGCGTGAGTTCACCAGCCTCCCGCACACTCGTACTCCTCAATAGTTCATTAGGACTCCTCAGCTTACGTCCCATCATTAGCGCATTAGGCGACAACTTCACCGTGCTATGCTGTCCCGAATTATACGCGTAAGTAGCGAAATCAACCCACACATCCCAGTCGTGCTGCTCCTCGGTATTCATGTACGTTGCAACGCAATCTTTCCAGGTCCGGTTAAAACGCTCCACCAGGCCAATGTGCTGTGGTCGGTACGGCACATGGTTCCTCTCATACGCCTGCAACAGCACCACTGACTGGTCCATGGCCTTCCCTGTCAGCTCTGGAGCTCCGTCCGTTAAAATTTCCCGAAAAGTACCAAACTTCAAGACCACATTTTGCATCAGGAACTTCGCCACGCTCTCCGCTGTGTGCTCCTTCACGACTCCGGCCACTGCATACCTGGTCACGTACTCCAAGGCCGCAATTACATATCGATTACCACCTTCCGTCACTGGCAATGGACCTGCTACGTCCAGCGCCCACCGGTCACAAACATCGCCTCCATGCAGGCTCCTCAACGGCGGTATCACCTCGCGAGGCCTTGCTTTCCTGCTACCGCATTCCTGACAACCTCTCACCCACTTTTTCACTTCTCGCATGAGGTCGGGCCACCAGTACACCTGTGCGATCCGAACATAGGTGTGTGCTGCTCTCAAATGCCTGGCCCTCACACTGTCGTGGCTCTCCTTGAATACGACCGCCCATAATTCAGGCGGCAATATCACTCGTCTGCCGCTCACCGTCTCGATCAATACCAGTCCATGACGCACCACCACCTTCCGGCTTCGATGTTCACCAGCCGTCACCAGTCGTTGCACCATCTTGCTCTTCCTTTGAGCTTCCGGAATCTCAGCGTCAGTCAACTGCAGAGTGGGGTCTCTCTCCTCTTGACGTCTATTTGTCTTGGATACTGCATTCTTTTTCGCGGTTGCGCCTTCCCCAGTTCCTGGTACACAACTACCAACGCTTGGCAGCTGCACGTCTACCGTCACCTTCACCAAGTTGGGCTGGCATCACCGTCCTTCCGCCTTCCCCAGTTTGGAGGTCCTCCCCGAGGGGGCGTTCTTCCTCTCGTATCACGGGTTCACTGTCCGCTGCTGCTTCACTGCTTCTCCTCTTGCAATTATACCTCTGAGAGACTTGAGCAGGGCGCACTGTTGCAACATAGACTGCTGCTCGCAGCCTATCTTCTTCTGATACACCCAGCCGCATCTGCTCTATACCTCCAGCTGACGCCGTCCGACTCTCTCCTTCTGCCTCCGTCATCTGTGCATTCTTCTGCTGGGGTTTCTTCCCGGAAATCGGACGTCGTATCCCCTCAACCACGTCCTCGCCTAGTTTTCCGCATCCCGACGCTTTTCCGTAGTCGTTTGGTTAGTACGCTCGTCCGGTTGTTTCGCCTCACCGTCAGGACACCTGGTTGATATGTGCCCCATCTTGCCGCATGTATAGTATTTCAACGTTGGGCACGCAGTCGCCCAATGCCCCGCTTTTCCACATCGAAAACAGCCACGTGGCTTTACTGGCGGTTTATCTTCTGCAGAATCTTCTGCTTCCACCATCCGGTACCGTGAAGCTGTCACCTGTTTCACGGCTGCTTTCTGTTTCTTAGGTTCCCTGGCTTCTTCTTCGCTACTGGGATCCTTCCTTGCAAAGCGCTTCGCCTTCTTCACTCGTTGCTTCCGCTTGCGCTGGCGCACATCAGACTCCTCGCTGCTCGATTCTGAACTCGGCACCTTCGTCTTCCTTGACGCCTTCTTTATGGTTGTCCGTGGTGCCTTTCTTGCGCTCTTCTTGGCCGTTGGTTTTGGTTCCCAGCATCGTCCATTAAAATGCCATCCCGGTAAAGGCTGCATGGTACCCGTAAACTTATTGTAGACCCCCTGAGGTGGGTGAACAAGGCTAAGTTCACTGCCTCCTGTGACTCATTATTTCCAGACTTTTCTTGATTTTCACCCACTTCAGACGCAATACTGACTCCTCCAACTCCAGGGATCACCACCATCTGACCTGTAGTTCCTTCCACCTGGGTTAACTGCTGACGCGGGGCAATCGGGAAGAGCTGCCCAATGTTCTGCATTCCTCTTGCCACGTTATCACTTGGATCATCCAACTCATTTGCCTTCTCCACAGCTTCCTCGAGCGTATCAGGCGTCGGCACCTGCTTCACCAACTGTCGCGTAGTCTTATCCAAGCTTCGATAAAATTGTGCCAGGAACACACGCTCACTCACTGGGTTCCTGTCCGCAGCATCTCGCATACGTGCAGCAAAATCTGCGTACGTCTCTCCTGGGGTCATCACACACGAATTCACTCTCCACTCCGCATCCGCCAAGTTCTGTCGTGGGGCGTACCGCCGTAAGTTCCGCTTCAAGTTCGTCCACGTCCGTTTTTCTCGCGAAAGACCTCGATCCATCGTTACCCACCATCGTGCTGCGTTGTCAAGTAACTTGTTACCTAGAATGAAGTATAGAGCATGGTCTGACCAGCTTCCTCGATCCGACTCGCGTGCTCCTTCCAATGCCAAGTCAATCCGATCTATCCACGTCGCCACCGAGACTTTGGAGTTAGGGCTGAACGTGGGAAGTTCCAAGTCCTTGATATTACGTCCACGTGTACGTTTACGACGTTCTCGCTGCCGCCGCCGCTCACGTCATCTTCCACCTCTACGATGATGGTCTCGTTCACTACTGGAACTTCGACTCGAAGGAAACCCACTCGACTCGCTGGGCTCACTTCCCGGATCATCATCTTCATCATTCTCCGAACCAAATCGTCTTCAGTCGTGTGGCCGCCCGCGACCTAGCCTCGAATCTGCGGAACTGCTTCCATCACTGGGAGGGTATCCACCACCTCCATCACGACGGTGTTCACGACGACGTTGTCTGTTGCCGATATCCTCTCGCTGGTCTCTTTGTTCGCGATACTCATCGCCACCTCAGCGGTCCATATTCCCGTCGTTCTCCTCCGCCTCTCTGATTGCCACGTCGCCCAGTCAACTGTCGCCTACGACTTCTGTCGCGTCGATCTCCTCCTGGTTGCGCTCGCCGTTCCTCATGGCTCCTCCTATCTGGTGCTAGCCTCTATGCAACTTCCCGCCTAGGTTCGGGTTCCATTCGTTCTCCTCCGTCCGCATCTTGACGCGATGGTCCTTCTGATTCACTATCAACACCGGGTGTACGCGTTGGTTCCCGATACCCTCGATGCGTTCGGTATTCCAATTCACTCTCCCGACTTGAGCGGCTTGACGCTCTGGGCTTCTGCTTCGTTCTCCTGTCTTACTGCGCGGTCCTGTCGGTTTGATATTGATGGTGCCTTTATCAACAATTCGGTGAGCATTTGCAACGTTCCAGCGAGCTTCTCCAGTTGTGCGTTTTGTGATGTACCGCTCGACAAGTTGTTCTGTGGATGACCAGGCCCACCTTCGGCTTGCGGCTGGTCACAGTCATGTTCTCCTACGACTGTATCTTGCCGATTCACCTCTTTCTCGCGATCCGGAACAGGCATTCCGGTCGACATTACTGCCTCCAACTGCTGCGCTGCTTGCCTAAGAATGGCCACTTCAGGTGGCTCCTTCTCTTCTTCGTTGTCTTCGTTTTTTGCTTCTTCCCGACCTTCTCGGGATAATGACGGCAACTCAGCTGTTCCCTCAGATCTCCAACAGGCTCCGCGAACATGGAAGTTCCAACTCTAGACGCTTCTCCTGTATCCCCTTCTCCGTTCGGCGTACGACATGGCAGAGTATGTCCGTTCCGAGTAGTGGCGCGCTCGCTATCGCTCGACGTCTCGTCCTCGAACGCAGCACTCGCGTTCTTCTTCTTCTTTCGACTACTCCTTGGTGTCTTCATGGTAACCCTCGGTGAATTCGGGACAGAGTCTAGTGAAGCCATCGTCGATATTGTCGCTGTCTGTCTGCCTCGCGTTCGTTCGACCTTACTCCTCGCAACTGATAACGCCCCTGTATGACCACCATATAATGGCTCTTTAGCCGGCTGCTGGGCTAGTCGTGTAGCTCTTGGTGCTTTTCTGCGGTTCTTTGTTCCAGAGTCCGGTAGGTTTGGCCGTTGCTCCTTAATATCCAACGCAAATAAACACCGTATTGGCCCCTCCTCAAGGTAGCCGGACTCTCGTCCTATTATATTAAACACCTCCTCCTTCTTTTTCTCCTCCACCGCTTATGCGTCCTCCCTCTTCTCCTCCTCACACTCCCTTGATCGTCCTCCCTCTTCTCCTCCTCACACTCCTTTGATCGTCCTCCCTCTTCCTTTCACACTCCACCACCGCTTCTCCATCCTCCCTCTTCCTTTCACACTCCGCCACCGCTTCTCCGTCCTCCCTCTTCCTTTCACACTCCGCCACCGCTTCGTCCTCTTCTCCTCTTCTCCACCCCCACTGCACGGAGGTTAGAACTCTCCGGCTTCTCCTCACGTCTGCACGGAGGTAAGAACTCTCCGGCTTCTCATCACGGCTGCACGGAGGTAAGGACTCTCCGGCTTCTCCTCACGTCTGCACGGAGGTAAGAACTCTCCGGCTTCTCCTCATGCACGGAGGTAAGAACTCTCCGGCTTCTCAGCAAACTTGGACTTGCACTCCGCGCCTCGACTTGTGCTCTGCACGGTAAACAGGACTGTGCTCTGCTCCGCAAATCCAAGACTGAATGTTCTCTGTGTCTTGGTCGCACACCTATTTGCATGTTCAACTTGAATTTCATCCAATCACAGCTCCTCAAAATAACGGGGCGTCATTAAACTTTCCGCCTGCGACTTCTCCGGCAAAGATATCGCTTGTGCGGCTCACAGCACCCACAGCCACACGCCGCACGCCAGAATTCTGCCCCCCCACACTTCGTTGTACCGTGGCTTCTTGCCGCAACTTCAACTTCGGCAGTCAAGTTCAATGTCCCCTTACACCAGGCATGGGTGGTGGCATGGGGGGTCTCCCTGGAATGGGTGGCGGTGGTATGGGAGGAATGGGCGGTCTCTCCAGTCTCACCAGCATGATTCCAGGCATGGGTGGCGGCACCTCCGGCACGAGCGGTGGTCTGTCGGGCCTCTCGGGCATGATTCCTGGTATGGGTGGTGGTTTGAGCGGTGGCTCCAGCAAGACGACAGCGAGTACTGGAGCCGGCGTGAGCGGGCCTGGCACGGTTCATGCTCCTAACATAGGCGCTATGGGCACCGGAGCTGCTACAACCGGCGGAGCAGGAGCGACAGGAACTACCGGGGGTGCTGCAACTCCTGGCGCATCCGGAACTACCGGAACTACGGGGGCTACAGGAACTACAGGAGCTACTGGCACATCCGGAACTACCGGGGGTGCTGCAATTCCTGGCGCATCCGGAACTACCGGAACTACGGGGGCTACAGGAACTACAGGGGCTACTGGCTCAACCGGGACTACAGGGACTTCCGGCACCACAGGAACAACTGGGACTACGGGAACTCCTAGCACCACAGGAACTACCGGGACGGCACAGACATACCGTCGCAATCTTCGATCAGAGTGAACGGCTTTCAACTACATGTATATGTGTAGTGGATTCTGGCGTTGTTGAGTTTTACATGCAATTCTAGTACGATTGAAGTACGAGAAAATATCCGTGTAAGATAGTAACATTTGGTTCTTGTGTTTTGTCTTTGTTGGACGTGGACGGCTCTTCATTGGAAACAATGCAAAAAATTGGAATCCGACAACGCCTAACTTTGATTAGCTGTCTATCCATGGCATATATCTACTTTGCAAAATCTAGGTTCTCAAGCACTCCGTTTGTATCCCCATCGCCCTGGTACTCATCGGCACCCTGTCAGAAGTAGCTGTACATGTGACCGTCCTTAGTCCAAACAAATTTGATGATATACATGTATACAATGGATAGACAGCTAATTAAAGTTAGGCGTTGTCAAATTCCAATTTTTTCATTGTTTCCAATGAAGAGCCTTCCACGTCCAACAAAGACAAAACACAAGAACCAAATGTTACTATCTTATACGGATATTTTCTCATACTTCAATCGTACTAGAATTGCATGTAAAACTCAACAACGCCAGAATCCACTACACATATACATGTAGTTGAAAGCCGTTCACTCTGATCGAAGATTGCGACGGTATGTCTGTGCCGTCCCGGTAGTTCCTGTGGTGCTAGGAGTTCCCGTAGTCCCAGTTGTTCCTGTGGTGCCGGAAGTCCCTGTAGTCCCGGTTGAGCCAGTAGCCCCTGTAGTTCCTGTAGCCCCCGTAGTTCCGGTAGTTCCGGATGCGCCAGGAATTGCAGCACCCCCGGTAGTTCCGGATGTGCCAGTAGCTCCTGTAGTTCCTGTAGCCCCCGTAGTTCCGGTAGTTCCGGATGCGTCAGGAGTTGCAGCACCCCCGGTAGTTCCTGTCGCTCCTGCTCCGCCGGTTGTAGCAGCTCCGGTGCCCATAGCGCCTATGTTAGGAGCATGAACCGTGCCAGGCCCGCTCACGCCGGCTCCAGTACTCGCTGTCGTCTTGCTGGAGCCACCGCTCAAACCACCACCCATACCAGGAATCATGCCCGAGAGGCCCGACAGACCACCGCTCGTGCCGGAGGTGCCGCCACCCATGCCTGGAATCATGCTGGTGAGACTGGAGAGACCGCCCATTCCTCCCATACCACCGCCACCCATTCCAGGGAGACCCCCCATGCCACCACCCATGCCTGGGATCATCTTCGTGAGACCGGATAAACCGCCGCCCATGCCCCCCATACCAGGAAAGCCACCTCCCATTCCCGGAAGACCTCCGCCAAACATACCGAATGTCTGAGCTGCTTGTTCTTCAGCGTGAATTCCGTTTGAAAGTGCCACGGCGGAAAGGATCAACGCCAATATCTTGTTGCTGCCGGTCATGCTGAGCTGTTGGAAGTGTAATGAATACTAGTTCGCGTGGAAGCAGATTCAGAAATGAGATTCCACTGACAAGCCTCCCACGTACCAGTAGTTTGATGATGGCAGACGTACTTAGGATACCGTGGGGACTTTGTCCGCTTCTCCTGTACCTTAACATCCTGGCATTTGTAACCACCAGCTTAGTTATATATATTCATGTGAATCGACTTCAACATTGAACATACAAATGCTAGTATAAACCACGATAAGACAAAGATACTCATCTGTCCGATTTGCAAACTACAGGCTCGTGGGGTCTACTGTGACTTGCAGCGGTGAATCTGTAATATCAATAACAACAAACCAGAAGTCACTTGGGGTCTTTGCACCCTCAAATTGTTGCCCGCCATCAAGAAGACGCTGACAGCATGGCACCGTTCCCGACGATCGGTCACCCAGATAAGAAGAGGTAAAGTATGCCAGCGACGTAAGGACTTGTATTCCAGGGCACCGCTCCTGTCGTTCGACAGAGTCCACGTATTCGTTGTGTAGAGCATACAAGCTGTACACTGATGACCATGGCACTTAGTTATGACCTACTGCTTTCTGGTATCACTGAGCGCTCGAGATAGGCTACTCAAGATATCCCTGACCAGCACGTCTTGTCAAACCTCACTCACCTTCCTGTAGGAGTACTGGGGCGCTGTCATTCCCACCTCATTCTCCATTTCACTCCCCCGAGCTCATCCACTCGAACCCACTCCATCCCACAGCGGACACTTTATCTATCCCATTCGGATCCTTCAACCAACCACCAACTACAATGTTCAACAGCATCAAGATCTTCGTACTCTGCATCGCCGCCACGGCCCTCTTGAACGACGTGCAAGCCGAGAAGCAAGTGGCCGAGACGTTCGGCTTGCTCGGTGTCCCCGGCGTTGGCGTGGGTGTTCCGGGAGTCGCTAGCGTAGGCGTTGGCGCTCCGGGCTACATCGGCGGACCTGGTGTCAGTGTCGGTGTTCCAGGCGTTGCCAGTGTCGGTGTCGGTGTGCCTGGTGTGGTTGGCGTCAACGGCGTGGGGGGCGGTGTGAACGGCGTCGGTGTTGGCGTCGGTGTGCCCGGTGTCGCTAGCGTGGGCGTCGGCGCTGCTCCTGCTGTCGGCGTGGACACGGTTCATGTCGGCGCACCTACTACTGTCGTTCACGATGGAGCTGATGTCAGCGTCGGTACTGGCGGCAACGGATACTCGAGCAAGTCGGTGACCGTGACGAGCAACGATGGTGTCAACAGTGCGAAGACGTCAACCGGCACGGGTGGTGCGAGCGCGAGCGCCACCGCTAGTGCGTCTGCGAATGCCAATGCCAATGCTGGGGCGAAGGCCGGAACTGGTGCCACCTCTCAGAAAGCGTACCGCAAGCTCCGCATGGAAGAGTGAGCGGGTCAAGGGCCGTGAAGATGCCATTGTGTCAATGTTGACAGAAACGTTTCATGTATCGCTCTCGCGCGTTTGTGTAGTAGTACTTGCTAGTGTTGTTAACGAAAAAGTAAAGGGAACACGCCTTGTTTGCCAACTTATGTATCGAGTCCAATATTTGTTAAAACCTTGCTTCCAGTTCAGAAACTCCACACGTCAACCAAATAAGGATACTCTTAGATCGGAAAAGAACTCGCTCACCCCCGACCTTCACGTGACGTCGTCGTGGGTCGTCGGTCAAATGGCTATCCTAGCTACGAACAGCAAAAGAGCTGCAAAACAGTCCAGACGGTGCCCGCCAACGTGCAGCCACAGTAGGCCGATCTCATGGCAAGCATGGCGACTACCGGATAAGAAACGTCAACGCCCACCACCTGTCAAAGATAACCGTTCACTCTCCTTTGTCATGCCCGCAATCATAATAACGAACAGCTAAAAGCACTGCGTGAAGCCCACAAAGTCGAGTGCAGCTGACAGCAGAAGCCTCCAAACATCCCGTATTCGCGACCTCGTTCGCGTTGGCGTCGAGCTGGTCGGCCCGCCACGCGCTTCTTTAATGCCATACGCCCGACTACCTCTTCCGTAGGCACCCCCTGACGTAGTTGTTGCTTCATTTCCACATTTGCCTCCGACAGTTCACAGCATCTCAATCTATACTGTAGGCAACCGACAACTTCTCTCAAGAATGTTCTCCAGCAACAAGATTCTCGCTCTACTCTTCGCCATTGCGGCAGTTTCCAGTGGTGTCCATGCCGAACAAGAAGCTACCGAGACGTATGGTGGGGGTGGCGGCGGTCTTCCTGGACTGAGTGGCGGCCTTCCCGGTATGAGCGGTGGCCTCCCCGGTATGAGCGGAGGCGGTGGTGGTCTGTCTGACCTGACCAAGATGATGCCTGGAATGGGAGGAACTGGGACGGGGACTAGCGGAGGCCTACCAGGAATGGGTAGTGGCGGTCTGTCAGGCCTGTCGAAGATGATGCCCGGCATGGGCGGTAGTGGTGGATTACCAGGAATGAGCGGCGGTCTACCGGGAATGGGAAGTGGCGGCCTGTCGGGTCTCAGTAAAATGATCCCTGGTGCTGGTGGTGCAGGCGGTGGTCTCCCAAGCTTCAGCAACATGATTCCTGGAATGGGTGGAGCTGGAATCAGCGGGGGTCTCTCCGGTCTCAGTAAAATGATTCCTGGTGCTGGCAGCAATTCATACGGCCCTGGAACGGTGCATGCGCCAGGCACTGGAACTGGCACAGCAGGCACCAGCACTGGGACTGGAGCCACTGGAGCCACGGGAACAACAGGCACAGGGACTGGTGCTGCTGGTACAACTGGTACTGGCACTACCGGAACTGGAACGGGTGCCACGGGAACCACGCCGAAGACTTACCGCAGCCTTCGCTCTGAGTAAGGTTTCGACTACATGGTGTTGTAGTGGGGACTTTGCTGGTAAGAATTGTAGTGCAACCAGTTTCGTAACAACGTGTGATCAATGTTTTTACAAAAACAAATAAATGTATTTTGGCGTACTTCGATGATGTGAATACTCTGCTTGTGTTTTTAAATTGAAGGTAGCGTTGTAAAAGGGAGAGTTCTATCCAGGAGCGCATTTTGCATTGACTGCAGATAACATCGCGATATCTCTGCAATGTAGTTCATCACCTTCTCCTTGGGATACCAGGAATCGTCTCAGCATTTCGCGAGCGCAGTTGATAGAACGTTCGAACGACTGAGCCGTTCTCTAATGGATCAATGGATGTACAGTAGTTGTCTTCAAATTCGAGTCCTTCGGCTGGAAAGAGCCATCTCATCCCTCCCACCAGGAAAACTTGACCTGCCCGCTCGAATATCCAATACGTGCCTAATGCGTTGACGAAAGATGGAGAATCCTTGGAACTGGCTGGGATAAAGAGAGCTGTAATGCAGTTCCGGTGGTCGCTCTGTGCTTCACCCTTTGATGGGCTTCGTGCTCGTGCCTGTATGCAAAAATCAAATTCACGTTAGCAAAAAAAGTTGAATCAGAACAAATAGTGAATAACGTACAAAGTTGAAGGACTTGCGAGTGTCCGGGTTCTCCTTATCCGTGACGTAGTCCCACAAAATATCACGAGCTTCAGTCACAGAGCAAACCAGAGGAGTTCTCACCGTGATGTTAAAACATTGTTCGCCACCACTTGCAACAGGTTTTGACTGGCAGCGGAAGGCAACGGAATACTCCTCAGCGGTGTACGTGGATGCACCGACGTCCACTTTGGAGTAAAATTGATCAACATTGCGTGTTAGTTCAGCAAGAAGCTGTCCGCTGTAGTCGATCTCGAAAAACGGTCGATCTACAGTTGGTAGTGGCTGTAAAACGAATTTGTTGTCCTGAAAATCAATTCGAATTAGCATAAAAACTAAAATTCACACCAAGCAAGCAAATCTACTCACCCGAGCCGCGTCGACCCGTTGAAGTACCTTACGGAAAGAGTCGAACATCTTCGACTGCTGAGCCAAAATGTCTTTCAGCTCTTGATTCACACGTTCAGAGCGTACGCGCTCCTCGCAATTGACCACCGCTTGTCTGTGCCACATGACCAGATCTTCTTGCTCTCCTCCCGTACTATGCTGCCCTGGTTGGGTTGTGTTGAAGTACCAATTTGTAGGTACTGGGCTTTTTACGAGATGCTTTTTACCCTCGTGTAATTACGCCTTGCCCCCGTAGAATATCGACTGGTTAGGATTGATTGTAGGTAGAATACCTGGTAGAATAGCCTCACTTTCCTTTTGGTAAAGCCACTGAAGAGGCCCCGGCAGGGGCCGAAACGCGTATGGCACGCGACCAACATGGATTGTCATTTCACCTACGTTTCATCGCTTCAAGAGGTTATGAGCCCAACCGGGTTCCGCCGTGGACTAGCGGCCGCATGTCGGCAAGACCGTCATGGAGAGCTTTGCGAAGATGTTTGCATAAGGAACCTACTCTGTGCAAAGCGAGAATCGTCGGAGGATGCCGTCCGTTGGTATCAGTAAGGATGGAGAGAACTATTCGATCAAGGGAGGCTCCGCATCACCACCAGGCTTGCTCGAAGTTATCAATGCGTGAAGGACCCAGAGACGAAGATCCTGATGTATCCGCGCGGGCGCTAATTGCAGCTACAAGAACTACGAAGAATACTCCGTGAAGACGGGCAAGTTCACAAGCAGTACTCTACTCATTGAGGGAGGCTGTTGAAGTACCAATTTGTAGGTACTGGGCTTTTTACGAGATGCTTTTTACCCTCGTGTAATTACGCCTTGCCCCCGTAGAATATCGACTGGTTAGGATTGATTGTAGGTAGAATACCTGGTAGAATAGCCTCACTTTCCTTTTGGTAAAGCCACTGAAGAGGCCCCGGCAGGGGCCGAAACGCGTATGGCACGCGACCAACATGGATTGTCATTTCACCTACGTTTCATCGCTTCAAGAGGTTGTAACGAGGTACTCGAGTTTGTAGCGTAATTGCTGCACTTCTGCCCGCAAAGCGTCTCTTTCGGTCTTTTTCCTCCTTTGCAGGTCTGTCGAGTAGGGAATGTGCGTTTTTTTCGTTCTACGACTCGTTGGTTTACGTCTTGTAGCTCGATCAGTCACTATTGACTCATCGTTGCTGGTATGAAGCATCTGGGTGTCGGGTTGTTTTGGCATGTTGATAGCATCAAAGTGCGCTAACAGTTCGAACTTCGGTTGACATGATTTGGTCGTTTTTAGCTGCTACTTCGGATGCTCAATTTGAAGAATGAGGCTTCGAGAAGAGTGCAATTCATTATTTTATTTTACTTTCCGATCGCAATCCGTGACTCAGCATCGACGAATCAAACTCTGCTTGTTTTCAAATCCATGACCACATTCGCAAGCCAATCGGCCATCTTGTTCTGCTGTCGAAAGTGATGTTCCCAGTCCACTACTCTGCATTGGTCCGCAAGCTTCTGGCCGCGACTGTAGCTTTTTGGCCTTGGATGCTTTCCTCAGCTTTTGGCAAAGTGCTTGTACTGTATTGTAGTATACCTGAATGTAACTTTGTTGATGTACATTTGATTAGGATCTAAACTCCAACAACAGATTCGTTTACTACGTAGTATTACTCAATAATGTCGTAGATCCAAGAACGAATCCTGTTGCAACTGTAGATAACAGCGAACCTGGCTACCGATGCAGTTTATAATCTTCTGGGTCCGCTCAAATGACTGCAAGCCGGCGTTTCTACCTCGAAGCCTGAAGCAGATTCGAGCGACAGACGTGTTCCCAGAGGATGTCTGTGGAGAAGATATAACTGCCCAGTAAGTGCCTTCGAACTCGAGCCCTTCAGTCGGAAGCAACCACCCCATCGATCCGACAATGGTAACTCGGTCCTTCTCCTCGTATTTCCGGAACGTACTCACTGCATCCACACAAAACGGCGCTTGATGAGTGTCTTGCATGATAAGCGACGCTATGCAGCTCGTGTTGAAGACTTCGTCACAATATTGAGGCGTTCGTTCTCGCGCCTACAACAAAAAACTCCAGTAAGTAAACAAATATCCCCACTCGCCACACAGAAAACTTACGAATGAAAAGGTTCGTTCAGCTGGGTCGTTGTCCTTGTGGGATAGAGCCCTCCATAAGATATCTCCTGCCTTGTAGGCTGAGTACACCAGTCTTGTAGTGGAGGTCACTTCGTAGCAGTACCCACTCTCCGGATAGTACCCGCTTTGAGTACGAAACGTGACGATGGAGTCTTGGTTCACCTCTGGCAGTACCCAATCCGCTTGTAGATTCAGTTGGTCCAGTCTGCTGGCTAATCTAGAAAGTATGGGAGCGCTGAAGTCGAGCTGAAAGAACGGGCGGTCGGCTGTTGGTTTGAGTCGCTCCACAAACTCCATCCCCTGAAATAAAAAACAGCACAAGTCAAATTCACACAATAGAGTTAAACGCAGTGCAGTGCATCTCTTACCTCAAGTACGTCTTGACGCCCAAGCTCTTTCCGGACACTTTGAAAAACCTTGAACTGCTGTTTCAAAATCTCTTTCAACTCTCTATTCGTGCGCTCTGCTCGTTTCAGCTTCTCGTACTGAGTCAGTGCTTGAGTATGCCAATTATGTCGCTCACCAGAATTTGCTGGAAGCTCAGGTCTTGCATCCGATGGTTTTTCCGTACCAAGAGCTTGCAAAAGACGTTCCCTCCTGACCATCAATTGTTGTACTTCTTCCCTTAGTTTACACAGTTCGGCCATCTTGCGGCGCTGGAGGCTGGTGGTGTAAGGGACCACCCCTGGAAGCTGTTTGCGCGGGAGGCACTCAGTCGAGCTGATTAAAATGCTTTCTTCCATCACCTCGGCATCATCGTCGTCGCTGCTAAGGTTATCGAATATGCCGTCTAGATACGGCAGTAGCGCGTCCAGTTCGACGGGGTCCGCCATCGCTTAGGTTGACGCGGACGAATTCTTGAAATGAGCGCGTGCTCGAATAGGTGAAAGCGTAGGCAGGGCTCACGCAAGCAGTGCGTACATGTGGATGATAACTCGATTGTGATAGCAAATCAACATCATCACGCTGCGTTAAGTAATCCGCTATCCATTAATGGCAACGAGCAAAATTTAATGGTCACCATTACTGGCACCTAGCAAATTTATTATTATTAAAAATTAAAGTTTGGTTATTTTTCTGAATTGACAATATCTGTGTGCTTTTACAAAAATCTCCTATGCAATTCTCCTTGTTCAATGTACACCACACCAAATCCGTTTTCGTTCAAAGTGTCCGCATAGCTGAGCTCAACATGTCGAGTCCGAACCTCATTTCGTTCGACGAGCCGCCGCTCCCTGCGCCCGCCTCCACGTCTTCTGCCGACAGTATAGACTCGTCCTTCTCTCTACCTCTCATTACGCCCTCGTCTCCCGTCGAAATCCCCTCAAAAGATGCCGAACCGGACCGCAAAGCACTGCACTTCTTCGTCTCATGTCGAGGCGTAGACGGCAATTCGCTCGTGTCCCCCGCTCGGTCAGCACAAACGTTAGTACGTGGAGCTTTTAACATGTTAAGCAGTGGCACAACCAAGTCCCCAAGGGCCAAAGCTCCCACCGAAGTGAACGTAGAGGTTCGCGTCAGCGGAGAAACCCCGATCTTCGGCTTTGGTGCCGATATTTCGGTACGTTCTCCACATTCCGGCGGTGGCTTGAGTGTTGAAATGGACCATTTCGGGGAATTGGGGGCAGGGTTTACGGATAAAGCAGCACTTCCAGCTAATGGGCTGCTGGACAGTGAGAGCTACTGGAGCGAACGCCATAAGAGCCGCAATCCCATGTTCTCGGTGGGGTTTAGTGTCCGCTGCAAGAACCCGGCGGAATACGACCGCCATGTGCAGATTATGGTGATGATTCCGGACGAAGGAACGTCATCGAACAAGAACAGTCAAGTGTTCGGATACGCCTTGACTTCCTTCCAGGAGATGTATACGGTGGCAACGAGCGGGAATTACAAGCAGAAAATGACGTTGCCGGTGCATTCAACGGTGCTGGATGGTGCCACGGTGGAGCTACAGTTTGCTAATATTCAGCCACAAGAGCACCCGCTGTTCAAGGCGCAGCATAATCTGTTCAGGAGTTTCTTGTTCTTCCCGTTGATGAGGGAGGAACTCGCGGAGATGCAGGCAGCAAACGCGAAATTAGCAGTTGAAGAGGCGGCGGAAGTGGATTTTAGCGTCAAGATCCCATTACAATTGCTGCGCGTGTGTCAGTACGAGCTGCTGCAGATGTACGACGAGTGGAAGTTGCGGTACAACTACACCCGCAAGAAGAACCGCTACTTTGACAACGACGCAGAGGCGCTCAACTTTGGACATGACGTTTTCCGCGTGCAGGTGGTTTCTGGACGTGACTTGAGAGCTAAGTCAAGGAATAATGCTGCAGTGGGGGCTGAAACTGAAATGACAAGTGATCTGGAAGTACGGACATCTCGCACTTCAGGCTTTTCGATGGGTGGTATGGTGGGCGGTCGGGGAGGCTTTGTGAATCGTATAAAGGCTGGGAAATGGGGTGGGAGTAATGTTTCTTCTTCGTCATTTAGCAGCAATGACCCTGATTCAGCTGACCAAGCAGCCGAAACTAGCAACAGTGTGCATCCTTTTGTTGTGGTGAAGTTTGACGACGGTGTAATGGGAAATCACGAGTATACAGTGGGGAAAACGAACACGGAATACGACTCGACAAATCCGGTTTGGTCAACGAACAAAAATGCCGGCACTAAATGCCCTCATGGAAAGCCCAATACGAAGTATCACGCGTCTCGGATACTAAAGAGCCGTGTGGTTGTATCTCCTGTAAATGCACTGAAGCAATTTGTATTTTATAGACCGAATCTAGTGGATCAACCACTTGCTGGATGGCTGCGCTTCCAATTATTCAACGAGCACTACGGCTACATGAGCGGCGTGGAAAATGATCTGATTGGCGAAGTGATGATTCCGCTGCAGAGTGTCCGCGACGCGATGACAGTGGAAGAAAAAGTTGTGTTTGATGATGATGACGGTGCTGAAGGGAACGCGGACGGGAATCACGAAGCGAGGCCACGCCAGATTGTGACGTCTCTTACACTAGTGGACTGGTTTGATGTCCGCTCACCTTCAACTGATGAAGTGTTTGGGCAGATTCAACTTCGCGTTAACATTTTACTCGCAAATCCACTCGAGTCTACAAGTGATGATCTGCTCACTGGTGGCAAATTGGAACCGTCCCCAGCTCTTCCAAGACGATACAGACGGACGTCAGACTGCTCTCCTCCTCCGAATGATGGAATCGTTGAAAGTGAAATCCCTTTGAACTTCTTGTATCCGCATGCTCTCCATATTCGGAAGCAGGTGACGGAGGTTACTGATATGATTCGACTGACGGAGCATTTGGTCGAAGAAAAGAAAACGTTCAAGTCGAGTTTACACAAGAAGCGCGCAGACATTCAAGGGATCCCGACCAACCTGCATGTTTCGTACTTCCGCATTTTCCGTCACTTTGGATCTCAAGCCTTGCCGCACTCCGTAATGGATGCTCAGGCGTCATCAGAGGATCTACTTGGCCTGGACGATGTCGATGCACACTCTGGGGCGCCTATTTCTCATCAGTCTCTGTCAATACAGGAACGAATGATGATCCCCGAGACCCATGCAACGGTAACTTGTGGGGCTCCTACTGCACACGCGATGGGATTAAGTGATTGTGGTCTGCGAGAGATGGAGCTGGAAATGAATAATTTCCAGTCGATTTTGGAAAAGAGCACTCCGCGGTTAATGGGAAGTCCGGTGAGTGACAGCAACTGCTTTATCCCAGAAGACTCGTCCGACTTCTTCTATCCACCTATGGAAGACGAGAACGAAGCAGAGGTCGAGGATGACGTCCATAGCACAGACAGTGGCTTCACTTCGGACGCACCAGCCTCCAGTGGTCAGATTAGCCCTACTGCAGCTGCCTCGGCAGCGCCAGTTGAGCCAGCACCGAAGAAGAAGGCCTCGAAGTACTCCATGATGGCTCGAAAAGCTGCAACAGCTCGAGCCAGAGCTTTGTCAAACAAGAGTTTTATCAAAAAGAAAAGCTCCCGACAGTTGGACCAGAAGAACAGCGACGAGAAGAATGCAGTTTACGCCAAGTATCCTTCGCTTCGAGTGGAGCCAGAAGAAGGTATGGATCCCACAACGTCCGTCAACTACGCTGTGCGGATGCTGTGCCGACTGGAAATGCTACGCACGGATTATTATTTGCGAAAGAGCGTTGCTGTTTCTCAATCTGTAAGTAGTCTGGTCACGTGCTTCATGGCTGAGCTCGACTTGTGTCTCCAGGAACGAAATGATAAGGTGCTGAACCAAATGGCACAGATCGGGTTCTTGATCGGATGGGAGAGTCTCATTTCTTCGCATGGGAAGGAGCTCTACATGATTTCGGACGCCTGGGTGGCCATCAAGTGCTTGGAGACGTTCTCTTTCAAGCTTTGTGAGGGCACGGACGTGGAGGTGGTGGTGGAGAAGCATGAAGAATCGGGCTACATCATTAAAGTCCCGGTGCCTCCTGCTCAGTTCGCAATTCTTCCTGAGAGCTTAAAGAGTGGAGCATTGATTAGCGTCACGGCGGTGCTATTTACTCAAGGAATTAATGAGATGCAGAGCTTGGCGAACATGGTGGGGCACTCCGGTGTCTCTATCCAGCGGAAGATCAACAGCACGAGCTTCCGAACTATCTCCGACTACTACAACCGCTTCACCGAGGTGTGCGGGATTGGGATGTCGGAAGTCAGCGTAGGCTCTCACCCCGACGAGATCTTGGGGAACTTGCGCGTGAGCGTGGAAAGCGAGAACTCAGCGTCCAAGAACACGTGCATCTTGCTGCACGCCGCCGACGCAGTGCGTAGTCTCAATGGTGGCAGAGTCACGTACTGCAAATCTGGCAAAGATCGGACTGCTATGAGCACTACACTCGAGCAGGCTCGACTTCTTGTGCAACGTAAACGTCACGTGCTTCAAGAGATTGAAGCAGGAAGTGCTACGGAGTACGGACCGCTGGAAGAAGTCAAGGATGTGGCCAATACGATGCGGGAGTTCGGCGTACGTATCCACATCGCCAAGAAGAACGTCGGACGCTTTAAGTACTCGTTCAATTCTCTGCAGCGCAAGCTGCTCCCAGAGATTTATCGACCGCCAATGGCTACGATCCAGGACATGGTGACGTCGGTCACTGCACGAGATTCTTAGACAGGGATGATCGATGCATATTTCCATTCCAAATTGTATCTTAAACACGATAGCTGCAGGAGGAGCGACCGTCTCCCTGCGCTTCCGTACGTAAAACACCTCAAACACGCTCATGAAATCTATTCTTCGTCTTCCTCCTCGCTCTCCTCCTCGGGCGTCTCGAGCCACGTGAGCCACGTTGAGGTCTGGATAATAGCCTTCATGCGACCAGGTACGTCTCCGTCCACGTCGTACTTGTACTCGAAGAAACCAGACTCGTCAATGATGTCAAGACTGTAGAGGGCCATGAAGCACTTCTCGATCAAACCCTTGGGGAAGTCGTACTTGTTCAGGAACACCTGCAGCGCGTACAGTGCTTCCATCTGATCCTTCTTGTCCGCGTCCTCCATGGCGAACTTAAGCAGCTCGCCGTACGCAGGCATAGCGATCCAGTTGGCACTGGACTTAGCCACATCCTCAGCTGCGTTCGTCACGGCTTCGAAGACCACAGCGCCGGTGGGACGCCCGTTCTTCTTGAAGATGTCCTTAGCCACAGCCGCCAGTTCCTCGCCCTTCTTACCGCTAGCCAGCACCTGCTTCATAGTCTCCCGGTCGACGTCGGCCTTCTTGGCCGCAGCCTCCTCCGCCTTCTTCTTCTCCTCGGCAGCCACGCGCTTGGCCTCCTCAGCAGCCAGACGCTCCTCCTCCGCCTTCTTCTTGCGCTCCTCACGCTTCTGCTGAGCACGCGCCTTCTTGTCCAGCACTTCCGGCTCAGCCACGGCCTGCTCCTGACGTCCACCGACGCGCAGGTTCGACATGCCCGACGACAGGTCGTCGCCACGGGCGAAGCGGCCAGCCGCACGGCCCTCAAACCGGTCTTCACGGCCGAACCGGTCACCGCCGCGGTCATCACGGCCAAACCGGTCACCACCGCGGTCGTCACGTCCGAAGCGGCCGCTGCCGCCAAACGCACTCGACCACTTGTCACCGCCGCCGTTGCGCGCGTCGCCGCTGGCGCCCGAGCTCTCCCCGCGACGCGCCAGATTCAGCCGCATGTGCGCCGGACGCTCCTCCGACTGGAAATCGTCGCGCGACGGGCGGTCGTAGCGCGAGGGGCCGCCGAACCGGTCGCCGCCGCCGCGCCAGTTGCCGCCATCGTCGCTGCGGCCAAAGCGGTCACCGCCGCCACGACCGCCGCGGTCTCCACGCCACTGGTCCGACTGCTCACTGCGCGACTGCTCGCGCTCGCCGAAGCGATCGCCACCGAAGCGGTCGCCGCCACGGCCGCCGCGGTAGTTTCCATCGTCGTCGTCGGCGCGCGCGCGGGGGCCGGACGGCAGCGCCGCCTCCGGGATGTAAGCGGCCGCCTGGTCACCGAGGAACTCACCCAGTCCGATCTTCTTGCCGCGTACCATGGTCTGCTGTGTAAGGGGGTCTGTTCTACCTAGAGGAAGGGGGGGGCTACGGCCTGGGTAGTGCGATGGAATATGACGTCGAAGAGGGAGAAACGAGCCAAGTGCGTGGCGGGAATGGCTGGCTGTTGGAGAGGTGCTGTACAGTAGTTGCAATGAGTTTAAGAATCCTGTAGAAACATATATTTTGGAAAAATTCTCCTCTTTTATGTGTTTGTTCAGCGCATCATTTGTATCGTAAGAAATAATAAATTGATCTCTTGCATCGGATAAAATTGTTTAAGACAGTGAATGTCAACTGTACAATTATCACTACTCTGCCACGTCAGTCAGAAACGGTCTCTTCAACATGGACAGCTCTATTTTGGCTTTGATGCAGTCTCCCATTCACTTCCAACCATGTCCTCGAAGCGCAATGTGAACGGTGGGCATTGCACGCAATTGCCTTTGGTTCCTCACTCCGTACGTCTCAACTTACAGTACTTTTGTTGCCACCACTAAACCTATTTTGCTTGTCACCAGAGTAGAATGGCTCACCTTCGCCTACACTGCAGTCCCCAACGAAATTCTTAGGTCGTATGAGCTGGGAGAAAAACATGTTGGAGACTTCAGTAGGGATGATCCGAACCTGCAAAGACACTCGACCGCCAGCTGTGCCGGCCACTTTAGCCCCTTTGCCGTCGCCCACTAAGCAGCCTACACAACTCTCACTAACACCAACCAAGAAGCAGTTGAAGACTGGAAGTGAATCACGTCCGATGACGCTCGAGGAATCGTACGATGAAGTGGAGAAGATGCTGGAAGAACATCGACATCAACGGAAGGAAACCCGACCTCGACGCGTTGAAGCGTTGAAGGTCAACGACCAGCGCCGTGCGTTCGTGTTTGCACCTTTGGACGATCCTCGGATGTTGTCGGAGATGGCAGCACAGGAAGCGGCTGATGCGCGTGAGAAGCTGTCGAAAGGTGAATCTGAAATGGACGTCGACAGGACGAAGCTCAAGTACTTCGGGCCGGAAGCGCGGACGGCGTACTACCAAATGTACAAGGAGCTACACAGCAAGCCCCACCTATTTATCGATCGTGAGACGCACGAACAGCATCGCGAGTCGCAACGGCGTAACTCGACCGTCAGTCTACGACGTTCCACAGGAATGCGGAGATCTCTACCGACGTTGGAACAAGCTCAGATATCGGTCGGTGGGGGAGACATGAGCCTCGTGTCAACTGTGCCGCGCTCTCCACGTACACTCTTCCTCGGTGCGTGTCTTGCCGGTGGTCAGGCTGCACCAACTCTTTTGTTACGGAGGGAGTACAACAAACGCGCCTTCGACTTCAGTCATCAGGGGCTGGGCGACAACTTCATTGTTCGCTTTGCCGCTTGTCTCCCTGAACTGCCGCTCGTGGAGTGTATCAACGTTTGTGACAACCGCCTGACCGACGCAGGGATAAGCTGTTTGGTACGGGCGTTGGAGAACAAGCCGCACTTGACGTCTCTCGACGTGTCGTCCAACCCGATCGGTATCGACGCGGCGAATGTCCTTCGAGGCTACGTCCGCTCCAACCTCTGCACGTTGCGTGTGCTGGCGCTGAATGAAATCGCTCTAAGCGACGAAGAGAGTGCACGGTTGGCGAAAGCTTTGGAGAGGAACAAGTCGATTGAACGGCTTCTACTGCGTGGGAATCACATTGGTCTTGAAGTGCTGGCTAGTAAAGGGATTCATGTCGTTGAAGAAGACGAAGAGGAGGAGGAAGAAGAAGATGCTGCTGTGAAGTTACTTACTGGGGGCCAAGCGCTTGGTACGATGCTTACAGCTAATCTGACGCTGCAACATCTGGACCTGTCGTGGAACCAGCTTCGTTCAGCCGGTTGTGGCTTCATCGCAGCAGCTTTACCGATGAATTATCAATTGCGAGAACTAGATCTAAGCTACAATTCGTTGGGGGACAAAGGGGCGTTTGTTATCGCGCATGCTTTACGTGCCGGTGCGAGGTTAAGACGCCTCACATTGAGTTACAACGGGATATCTCCTCGTGGTGGAGTCGGCTTGGCCAGTGGATTGGCCGTGAACTCTTCCTTAGCAATGCTTTCTCTCGATGGGAACCCTCTTGGGGTTCAGGGCGGTAAAGCGCTTATGCACGCGAGTTGTGCGCCTCGTCCGACGTCCTCAGTCTGCCAATTATCGCTCTTGGATTGCAGTTTGACTGTGTCAGCACCGACGATGTCTGCAGCTACAGGTGACGAGCAATTGCATGTATTTAACCCAGTGGATCCAGCAGGTAGCTACGTACTCGACTTGAGTGACGCGTACGAGCACATGGTCGCGCACGAGTTACTACGTCTGGCGGTATCTCATCCTGGACGTCACCGGTTTACCAAACTCGAGTACTCTGCAACTCGAGGACAAGTGACGAAGCTTGAGATGGTTAAACGCCCCGTTAAACCTTCTTCTTCTGCTTCACTGGTAGACGAAGCGGTCGTCAACATCAGTAACAATGGGAGATCGCTTAATCCAGTGGCGATACTGTTTAAACGTCTGGACGGGGACGGATCTGGTGCTGTGGAGTTCACTGAGCTGGTGACTGCCCTGCGTAGTTGCGGACTTGAAGTGTCCGACGAGCAGCTTACTGCCATCCTACAAAAGTACGACTACGACAACAGTGGGGCTCTACACAAGCGAGAGTTCGCCGATCTCTTCGCCCGCGTTGGTTTTGCGTTTGTAGACTCGGACAGCTCCGGGTCTTTGGATATCGATGAACTTCGACGCGTCTTCCAGCTGCTAGGAGTGAGTGAAGAAGCGCAAGTGAACGACGCGATCGCCCGTGTGATAGCCAAGTACGACTTGGACGGGTCTGGGGAGATCGACGCGTATGAATTCCTGGAGTTTATGACGTCCGAGGTGTTGACAGTCCACGATGACCCACAAACAGTTCAAGAGAAAGAGGAGGCCAAGCTGATGAGGTTGGAGCCATGCGAAGTCGGGTCCGGTGCGGCTTGGCAAGTCCCGAATACTGGACAACTCACTGCTGACTTCGCTCATAGTGGAGGCACCGATGATAACCCCCAGCCACACGACGCAGGGGAATCTCACCGGCCTTCGGATTCCATGTTAATGCCTGATAATATGTTATCAAGGTTTCTCGTCAACGCTTCCAGTATCAGCCATAACATCACGGAGCAGACCGATTTCTTGCATACTGTTCTTGCCGAATCAGGGATGTATCTGTCTGCGTCTCAAGGTGAGCACTTATTGACTCGCCAAGGAGCAGCTTCCTCTGCTGTACGACCTGGACGAAGGCTAGCAGCTCTTGCGAGACTCCTGCCGCGTATTATCGACCACCGGGACGCAGCTAGTCTGGTGACTCGCATCGTGGATATCCACAACCAGTGGCTCGAACGACTGGCCCTGCGTCGGTGGCTTGGAGCTCAGTTGTTCAGTTTCCAGCTGGGAGCTCTCACCAACGCGTACGCGTTCGACTTGAGTCGCGATGACCATCGCGTTGCACTGCGACGATTAGCGTTGATAGCCCAAGAGGAGAAGCAGTTCAGTCGCTGGCGTTCTGGGCGTGGTGATACATCACAAAGCGGCAACTGGGAGAACTTCCGTTGGGCTACGCTGGACGGGGAACCAGTGTTGCTCTCGAGCACTTACATCCTCAATAAAGTACTCGGTCCAACACGTGAACGGTCCGTCTCGAATCTACTCCCACCTCCGTCCAAGCTCGTCTTCTACTACGTGAGTACGACGCGTCCTCCTCGAGGCACGAAGCCTCTGAGTCAACGCCGTTTTGAGCAGTTGTTGGCTGTTTTGGCCCAGCCTCCGAGTGAAAGCGAGATCGCTGCTCTTTGTGAAGACCGTCGAGATCAAGAGGACCCGTCTTCTGTTACTTCAGACAGTAAGAAGAGGGCACAGGCGCTGTTACATTGGGAACTTCTACGTCGGTTTGTACGTACTCGAGCAGCCGAGAAGCTCCAGAAGAACAAGAGACGCAGTATTGCAGGGGAAGCGATGGATCGACTCACGAATACAGTGGAAGGGCTACAACAGAAGCTCTTGTTACTGGAGATACTGGTAGCCGACCGCTGGCTGAGCTGCGCACAAGCTCAAGAGCTCGTCCAAGCTTTTCCGAACGCAGTTCGAGCCCGAGCTCGTGCCGCTTGCCTCGCATTTTCTCGTATCGTTGATCTGGAAAACTTCCTTCAGGTATGAACCCAATAGTAATCGAGGAAGACAAAACTGCTCTGACGTTGTACGTTGCTAGATCTACGACGGTCTATCGGTTGAGGATCAAGAGGAGTGTGTCAAGCGACTTGGGTGGCTCAATATCTTCGATCCACTACAACCTGATCGACAATACCCGCCCTTAAACTTGAGTATTTACGATGAAAGGGAACTCGTTCAGATGCTGGCTCAACTAGCGCTGCAAGAAGGAACCTCTTGCTGGCAGAATGCATCGTATCGATCGAATATTACACCTGGAGGAGACCAAGTCGTTTCAGAAGCGGCAGACGGCATGGATGTGCTCCCACCGCCAGGTTGGGGTCGTCCAGATGCCGTTGGACCCGAAAGTGTGAAGCACCACGGCACAGTTTGCTTACGTTACCATTCCCCAGGCGAGGAGACGGAGGGGGACAGGACAGACGAAGCTCAACGAGATGCCGACCGACTTGCTTTACGTGAACGCGTGTTATGTGGTTCAAGACTTTTCCTTTAAGGATCGCAGAGTCACCGTCCATTTCTATTAACTACAGAAGATTTACTGAACACTGCTAATTTGTCTTCAAGAACGGGGCCCTCGTCCTTGAAAAGTTACTGTTGGAAACCGTTTAGTTACCCACAAGATCCCACAACCCAGAGAGTTCTGCCACTAACTTAGTTTCATTTCCAAACTTCTCGAGTTTCCCACACTTCTTCCTGCTACTGATCGGATGTTGCTCTCCAAGTGCTGGTTCGTCGCTTCTTGCATTGCGTTGCTCGCACCAACAGTATCATCAGCTGTAGACAGTAAGGACTGCGTTACCGACTTCGAAAGCGACGTTGAAAGAGCTGCTCGTCTGGCGAATGAGATTCCGGAAGATGGTCTCGGCATTTTAGTCATCGACCAGCAAGTGAGTTTCCACCCTGGAGGTTCATTGGCCATTGACTCGGCCAACGCCGATGCTGCTCGAATCGCTGCGTTTATCTCGAATCACACCACCGAGTTATCGCAAGTTGTCCTAACCATGGACTCGCACCAGAGGTACCATATCGCCCACGGGATCTTCTGGGAAAATGACGCCGGCGAATCCCCAGACCCGTTCACGACGATCTACGCACAGAACATCTCGGATGGGGTGTGGAAGCCTCGAGATTCCAGCTTGAACGAGTACGTCCTGGCCTACACCAAGTCGCTGGAGGCCAGTGGCAAGTTCTCACTCACGATCTGGCCGGAGCACTGCGTCATCGGATCGCCAGGGCACAACATCGTCCCCGACGTCCTCACGTCTGCCCTTGAATGGACAAAGGAATCACTCAAACCGATTCAATACGTGATGAAGGGCAGCAACCCGTACACAGAACACTACTCGGCTTTAAAGGCTGAGTACGAGCTCCCGTACGACCCGAGCACGAGGTAAGTCGGTCTATAATGGCGCCAAATGGGTACAAACACTCACACTACATGCACTTGTTTGCAGCTTGAACACTGCGTTGATCAAGTCATTGCAACGCGCCGGCAAGCTCGTTATCGTAGGGGAAGCGCTTTCGCACTGCGTCAACTACACCGTTCGCGATCTCGTGGACAATTGGCCAGTCGAACGACTGAGCGACCTCATCATTTTGACGGACTGCTCGTCGCCTGTAGCTGGGTTTGAGGCTGAAGCTGAGGTAAGGAGTTGTGGTCGTTCTATTGCCAATTATCGGGAACTAACACTTCGGTTATCATACACAGCAATTCTTGAGCGATATGGCCGCGAAGGGACTGACGTTGACAACGTCCACCGAGTTCAACGCGTAGACTATCCGAATAAAAGGACTGCATTGAATAGAAAACTGTTTGCAACATGTCCGCGCAAAGAAGACACAATAATGCACACCCGGCGTCACAGTGACGTCGGCTTTGTCACAGCATGCACATCAAGCTCGACTAGCGAGAGGTTTTGCTAGTTGTGGTCTCACTTCCGAACTTTCAGTATGTTCGTCATCAGACTAGCGCTCGCGGCTTCGTTTTCTTCTTTAGTTTCTAGCACCGTGTATGCCAGCAGTCCTCCCAATAACTGCAGTAACTTCAACGAGAATGACATGGATACTTCCGCCTGCTTGGCCAACAAGATCAATGAAGGCGGCCTCGGCCTCCTCGTCATCGACCAGCAAGTGAGTTTCCACCCTGGCGGTTCTCTCGCCATTGAAACCGCCAACGAAGACGCCACTCGTATCGCTGCTTTCATCTCGAACCACACGTCCGAGTTGGACCAAATCGTGCTTACAATGGACTCGCACCAACGGTATCACATCGCGCACAGTGTTTTCTGGACGAACGCCACGGGCGACTCACCTGAGCCGTACACGACGATTTACGCGCAGAATATCTCGAACGGCGTCTGGATGCCACGCGATGCCAGTTTGCACGACTACGTGTTGACGTACACCGAGGCGCTGGAGACCAGTGGCAAGTTCTCGTTGACGATTTGGCCGGAACATTGTCTTATCGGATCTCAGGGGCATAATATCGTCACGAACGTGCTGGACGCAGCATTGGAATGGACGAAGGAATCGCTCAAGCCAATCGAGTACGTTATGAAGGGCAGCAATCCGTTTACGGAACATTATTCAGCGCTTAGAGCTGAGTACTTGTTGTCGTACGATCCATCTACGAGGTAAGAGTTAAGGATTTTGTTTATCTTGGCAAGGGTTAATTGATGTTGTACGCTGCAGCCTCAATACGGAACTGATGACGACACTGCAGCGCTCGAAAAGGCTCGTTATCGTCGGTGAGGCGCTCTCACACTGCGTCAACTTTACGGTTCGGGACCTGGTGGACAACTGGCCTGAAGATCGACTAAGTGATCTCATCATCTTGACGGACTGTTCGTCACCCGTAGCAGGTTATGAGACAGAGGCTGAGGTAGGATACAAACTATTGATGGCTATCGATATTGGACTAATGCCCTTGATGCAGGAATTCCTGAACGACATGGCAGCGTTAGGACTCACGCTGACGACGTCTACCGAGTTTTACGCGTAGTTCTGGAACACGATAACCAATGCAAACATAGTTTTAAAAAAAAAGCTGGGCGAGTTTTCAATTCAGCCTTGCAGTTGTGCATGTTAATAATACGTGTTACATGAACTACATGTAGCTGCATGCTTGTATCTGACCCCCGGGGTCACCCCGTTGGATTCGAAGCTCCAATGCTTGGCAAGCAAGTTGCTGTACCGCACAGAGACCATGCAACGAAGTGCAAAGCGTGTGCCTCCGATCGCTGCACTCCAGTCCTGTTCCGTGCCATCGCATCGTCATGACGTGCAGACCAATGGAAGCCCCACGTCACCTCACACCTTCACGTACAATTGTACTGTAGCCTGAAGAAAAGCTTCTCAATGTGGGAACGTCTAACACCAGCAGCATTCGCTAAATTTGAAGTTACAGCTTCTAAATTTAGGTGTTTCAGAACTGTGTTCCAAGTGTCCACTGATGTGTCAACCGTCAGCACATCCCCTTTTTCGTCCACATCTGACCTCTTAAAACCAATACATATCATTTCCTCTCTCATTTGCATTCACTATCTTGTCCACCTCCCAAACTACATAAAACCGGTGAAAAACTCCCTCCCCCTTTTCAAGTGCGTCATTCGACAAGTCTCCTCGTGCCCCTCAAGACTCTTCCTCTCACCATGGCGGAAGCTGCACCGGCACAGCCTCAGGCTGCAGCCAACACCAAATTCTACATGAAGAACGCAGTGTTCTCCATGGTTTCGCTCTACCTGGCTCACCAGTTCGCTGGTTACATCTCAGACCGCGAAGACCCCATCGCCTGTGACGTGCACATCAACGATCACTCGTGGTTCGGAGAGAAGCGCTACGAGTCCCTTCGGTTCTTCGACCCTAAAAACACCCACCATGAAACGCAATACGTGGCTATGCGTGACGGTGTCGATCTGGCAGTAGATTCGTATCTAGCGGACTACCTTTGGGAGAAGCAGCAGAAGGTGCCTACTGTGCTCTTCCCCACTCGCCACGGCCGTGGCTACACACTCGACTTCCCCTTTAACATCTTCACGCGCTATGAACGCAAGTTCACCAACCCCCGCGTTAATGCCTATGTGCAGAGATTCGTCACGAACGGATACGCTTGGGTTTCGGTGGATGTTCGAGGAACAGGAGCTTCGGCCGGCACCAAGGAGTTCGACTTCGCCGACGCTGAAGTGCAGGACGCACACGACGTCATCGAGTGGATCACCAAACAGTCGTGGAGCAACGGAGAAGTCGCAGTCTTCGGACAGGGACTGGACGGGGTTGGAGCTCTTCTAGCTGCTGCCAGTGGCCACCCTGCTCTGAAAGCCGTTTCGGTCAACAGCGCCCCTGTTGACGTCTTCCAGGACGCTCTGTTCCCTGGAGGAGTGAAGAACGAGAAGGCTCTGAAGGATTGGGCGTCGTTCACGGGCGCTACGGACCGTCAGATCCGTTGGAACAACATCCCGACCTTCAAGCCGCGTCTGATGCTCAAGCACTTCGGAGGTGAAGTCTACCGGGTGGACGATGATGACGCCAAGTTCGACAACTACATTCACCAACATACGAAGAACCCGGACCTTTCAAAGGAGTTGAAGGACGTGCATTTCCGTGACGACAAGCTCGCTTCTATTGGTGTGACTGCCGAGCAACTGGATGCCATTCGCCACCTTGGTGCCATTGCTGACTCTGGCGTTGCACTGCAGACATCGGCCGGTTTCTTCGATATGGGCGTGGCTCGCTCCAGTATCGTGCTCTTTCAGTACCTGACCAACACTCTGGACGATGACACGGCTTCACTGCTGCCTAAACTATCGAAGGAAGCTATCGAAGCTATTGAGAAGGACGCGACGCACCACCGACTGACGCTTGGACCGTGGAGCCACGCGGGTGTGGACAACGCCGACCCATTTGCCCAGTCCAAGCAGAAGTGCTTCTACCATCTGGACGAGGTGAGCCGCTTCTTCGACCACCACATGTACGCTAACCGCAGGAAGATCACCAAGCTCGAGGACGAACTACCTGTGCACTACTTCACGATGGCGCACAACCGCTGGAAGGAGTCGAGCTCGTGGCCACCTTCGTATATTAGCGAGGAGACGTTCTACCTTGGTGCCAACCAGGAGTTCCAGGCTGAACAGGAGACTGAAGTTAATGAAGTCTCGCACAACGTCACTGTGAAGCCCATGCTGGACGCTGTTACGCGCTGGGATATGCTAAGTCACCTATTCGGGCTGCGTCCGAGGTACTACCACGATCGCACGCCGCTGGCTGACCAGTACGCGACGTTCCTGACCCCTGAACTACCGCTTACTGAGATCACGGGCGAGGCCGAGCTGCGCCTCTTCTTCTCCGCAGACCAACCGGACGTTAACCTGGTCGCGTACCTTGAGGATGTCGACTACACGGCCCCGTTCCCGAACGAGAACAAGCGTCCGGGAGTCACGTACGTCACGGAGGCGTTGTTGAACCCCGTGCACAAGACGATCCGTCCAGACTCGAGCGTGCACTCGTTCAAGCGTGCCGACTCGCGCGAGATCGTGCCTGGACAGGTGTACGAGGCCGTTTTCCGCTTCCAGCCGACGTCGTACGTTGTCAAGCGCGACCATCAGATCCGTATTTCGGTTGGCGTTGCTAGCTCGCCCGATTTCGGTTCAGCCGGTGAGAAGGAAGCCACCAAGCTCACAATTCACTTCGGAGGGGCTTACCCGACCAAGCTCACGCTTCCGTCGTACACGGGAGTGTACAACGCCAACGTGGTGCCTCGTGCTGAGGTGGTAGACGATCTGGACGCGATCCCAACTGAACCTACGAAGGAAACTGTTGCTGAGGAGGAGGTGGACGAGTTTGCTGAGGTGCCAGAGACCAAGGACGAGTTGTAAGTATGTCAGATGTGGTAGTGCAGACAGAGATACCATTCCTCTAATACATAGATCGTTGAAGATTATTGCTTGCTTACACTGTTTTTAACTCATACAAAACACTTTTTTAAATATTTAAAAACGAGAACGTAAATAGAAAGGAGAAACAAAGAATCCAAGATGGTGAAAGTGCTTTCTCTTTTCATGGTGAGACACATTGATGCCAAGCTACTTATGATCTCTATCGCTTACCACGGTAGCTCGTCACCGGGCATCGCACTCAAAAAACTTGTCAGTGTCCTTGATCGTCACTTTGGAGACGAGCAGGTGTGCACAACTGCATATAATACTGTCAGTGTCTACGTAGAATTGAGAGTATGCGAACGAGGCTTGTAGTAGTCGAGTGTGAAGAAGGAATGAAATCCGAAAGTGAGCTTTATTGAGTTAGTTGTTTCTTGTCTTGCTTTGCTAACTCCTTTCTACTTGCCTCCTTACTCCTCCTAATCACATGTAAATCCATATACAGAAGATACATTTACGTCGGCAACGCTATGGTCAATAATAGGCGTTGATGACGTAAATCACTTGAGTTTTGTATGTGGACTGGATATGCACAAATCCGACCCTGGCATTAACCATGCCAATCATTTGGGATCAGCCAATCAGATAGCTCCGTTCGTCCCTCTTCAACTTATGACCCTTCAAGGCACACGCTTGTCACGCACCGACTGCGTGCTCCAGGCGCGTGCCTAGAGGTAGGAATCCAGCCAAGGTAGACGGCGAAGTGCAACCACAACACCCCCACTCAATTTGACGTCTCGAGCTTGGAGACCACGTTGCTGGCAATCATGAGGTAGCGCAGCGTCTTTGTTGAAAGGCCCTTGGTCAAGTAGTCCGCAAGTTGGTTCTTGGACTCCACGTAGACCAGCTCGATGTCACCACTTGTCACCTTCTCGCGAATGAAGTGATAGCGAATATCGATGTGCTTGGTGCGAGCTTGGTAACCGACATTCTTCGCCAACGCCATGGCACCTTGGTTGTCCTCGTAGATCACCGTAGCCCCCACTTGCTCTGCACCAATGTCCTTGAGAAGTAGTCGCAGCCACACCACTTCCTTGATACAGTCACTTAGAGCCATGTACTCGGCCTCGGTAGAACTCAGAGCCACAGTCTTCTGGAATGTAGAGCGCCAAACCACAGGTGCCCCACACAACATGAGCATTGTCCCGCTGACCGAACGTCTGTCGTCGCGGTTGCCTGCCCAGTCAGCATCCGAGTAAGCGATGAGCTCTGTTCCTTGTGAGCCGTCGTAAACGATGCCAACGTCCTTGGTCTTCAAAAGGTACCGCACCACCTTGATCCCAGCATCCCAGTGCTTCTCACCAGGGTTCTCCAGGAAGCGACTCAACTTGGCCACGGCAATCGAGATGTCGGGTCGCGTTCCGCACGCCAGGTACATGAGACTTCCAACGAGTGACCGATAGGGCTTCAACTTCATCTTAGCCTTGTCGTCTTCGGTATGCGCTTCATCGGCCTTGGTCAGGTGGACCCCTGGCTCCAATGGTGTTAAGCACGACTTCGCGTTCTCTTGACCAAACTTCTTGATGATCGACTCTGTGTAAGCACGTTGACAGATGCCCAACGTCTTGCGCTCCATGTCGTAGTCGATCTCGATGCCAAGAATGAAGCGTGCACGTCCGAGGTCCTTGATCCGGAACTTCTCCGCAATTCCAGCCTTCACCGACGCGATGACGTCCTTGTCTCGTGACGCAATCAGCATGTCGTCCACGTAGAGACACACGATGCACTCATCATCTCCATCACCTCTTGTGTAGATGCATGGATCAGCATCAGCAGCCTTAAACCCCATGCGCTTGAGATGGTTGTCGATGGTCTCGTTCCACACACGAGATGCCTGCTTCAGTCCGTACAGACTTTGCAGCAACATGCAGACGACGTCATCTTCCTCTTGAGTTTCTGCTAGTGTCAGCAGCTCCCGGAGACCTTCAGGTAGCTCCATGTAGATCTCTTCTTCGAGCTTGCCGTACAGGAACGCCGTGTCCACGTCACACTGCTCAATCTCGAATCCTTCGGCACAACACTTGGCCAGCACTGCCCGGATCGAGTTCAGGTAAGCCACAGGCGCGTACGTCTCTTCATAGTCAATGCCCTGTCGTTGTGAATACCCCTTTGCTACGAGACGAGCCTTGTGTCGGATCACCTGTCCCTTTTCGTTGCGCTTGAGCGCGAACACCCAGCGGCAGCCTATCGGGCGCTGGTGCGTTGGTCTTGGCACCAACTTCCAGGTGCCGTTGTCTGATAGCGACTTGAGTTCACTTGCAATCGCCTTCTTCCAGTTATCTTGGTCCGCACTTGTAGTCGCCTCAGCGTACGTCTTCGGGACCTCCTCTGTAGCAGCCATCAGCTGTCCACTTTCAACAACAGCGAGCTCGTTACCACTTGGCCTCGGTCGCTCTTGTGTCATCTTCTGACGCTTTGTTCCACTAGACGATGGAGCGTCGATGACTTGCTTCTTCAGCGTGCCTGCCTCTTCAGGATCCGTTGTCTCTTCAATGTGACGAACACGTGAGCGAGTAATCATGGGATGCGTCGAGTCGTATGGCACCATCGCATTATCCATGCTCACGTCACGTTGAAGTGGGATCGTGTCAGCAACTTCAACATTAACTGGCACGATCTGTGTCGACTCACTCAGCGAGAGTTGATCCATGGTTGAACTCAATGCGTCAGCCTTTTCGTCAGGGTCTGTACGAGTCACGACGAGCTCAGGGTCGGTCGTCTCCATGAACTTCACGGTGCGCACGATTTGCACCTTTCCTGTTGCCACGTTGAGTACACGGTAGCCCTTCACTCCGTCCTCGTAGCCCATGAACCGACACTTAAATTCCTTTGCATCCAGCTTGCGTCTCTTCTCGTCAGGGATGTGAGCGTATCCCAATGCACCAAACACCTTGACGTTCTTGAGCTGTGGTTTGGAATGGCTCACAATCTCATAGGGTGTCTTCACAGTCACAGAGTTGGGGATCCGATTGATGATCCAGGCCGCCGTGTTGACAGCCTCAGCCCACCACATATTGTCGATGCTCTCGTGGTAGAGCATGCAGCGAGCCATCTCCACGAGGCTCCGGTTCATGCGCTCAGCCAGTCCATTCTGCTGAGGCGTGTACGGCACCGTCTTCTCATGCTTGATGCCGCTGCGGTTGAGGTAATCCTTGAACTGTCGACCAGTGTATTCACCGCCGTTGTCCGAACGCAGGCGCTTGATCGTCTTGCCTGTCGCGTTCTCCATTGCTGCCTTGTAAGTCTTGAACTTCGACAGCACCTCCGATTTGGCCTTCATAAAGTAGACCGTAACGTGGCATGAGTAGTCGTCGATGAATGTCACCACGAACGTACAACCACCAGGTGTCTTGGTTTGCATCGGACCCATCACGTCCGAGTGCACCAGGTCGAGCACACTAGCACTCTTGACGAGCTTCTCCGGATATCTTGGAAAGTCGTCAGCTCTCATCTTGCCCATGCAGCAGCCTGCGCAGACGTGCTCCTTTGACGCATCGTCCGAAACGCGAGGCACTCCATCTGCCATGGACAGTAGCTGTTCGTAGCGCTTGTACGGGATGTGGCCGAGTCGGGCGTGCACAACAGCCCATGGCTCCTTACGAGTGGTCGTTGCAGCATGACACACCTCGTCCCCCACTGTCTTCAACTTGTAGATGTTTCCACAGCGCTTTGCCTCCATGACGGTAGCACCACCAAAGCTAAAGACACACTTGTCCTTGCTGAACTGCGCGGTGACGTCCTTCTCGGCCAGCTTTGACACCGAGATGAGGCTTCCTTCAACTTCAGGGATGTACAGGACATCCGACAGCGTGACAGACGTGCCGTCCATCAGCTTCATACCGACGGTGCCCTTCGCAACGGCGTCGATCTTCGTGCCATCCGCGATCGTGATGCGGACTGGCGTCTTCAGTTCCTTCAAGGACACGAACTTGTCCCGGACACTGGTCATGTGCGAACTTGCACCTGAGTCGACGAGCCATTCACTCTTGGTCATCGCACCCGTTGCCATGAACGAGAAGTCGGACGCTTCCTCTCGCGCCGCTTGCCCTCGTTCCTCATCAGCTTTCTTCTTCCGGCACTCGAACTCTCGGTGCCCTTGCTTCTTGCAATAGAAGCACTTGCCCTTGAAACGTTGCTTGCCACCGAAGTCCTTCTTCTTCGTTGCGAAAGCCTTCTCTTGAGCCGATGACGATTCATCCGAGGCTTGAACACCAGAGAGGGCTTGGATCGCGTAGGCCAACGTCACGTTGGGCGTGTTCTCGAGGACAGTACTGATCATCTTGTACTCGTCCGTTAGACTGCCAAGGAGCAACACGAGCTGGCGAGTCTCGTCCAGAGTCTCACCGATCGTCTCCATCTGGAGGACGATCTCCTTGAACTGATCGACGTGGGAAGCGAACTTGGTACCGGGCTCCATCTTGAAGTTGTTCAACTTCTTGGTGACGAGAAGCCGGTTCTTGAGCGTGTTCCGGTTGAACTGCTCCTCGAGCATCGTCCACGCCTCAGCGGCAGTAGTTGCCCCACGAATGTAGACTTGGTATGTGAGACTCACGTCTCCAGCAATCACACCAAGGGCTTTCAGATCGTTGGTCTTCCATTCCAACGTGGAGCGGTCACTCAGGGAGTCGAACTCTGGCTTGACGATGTGGGCCAGCAGTCCTTTGCGCGATAACTTCATCCGCATGTTGAACTCCCAGTGGAAGTAGTTGTCTTCCACGAGTTTGACGGAGTCAGCGTAGCTTGGGCTCATAACCAATTGAGAGTATGCGAACGAGGCTTGTAGTAGTCGAGTGTGAAGAAGGAATGAAATCCGAAAGTGAGCTTTATTGAGTTAGTTGTTTCTTGTCTTGCTTTGCTAACTCCTTTCTACTTGCCTCCTTACTCCTCCTAATCACATGTAAATCCATATACAGAAGATACATTTACGTCGGCAACGCTATGGTCAATAATAGGCGTTGATGACGTAAATCACTTGAGTTTTGTATGTGGACTGGATATGCACAAATCCGACCCTGGCATTAACCATGCCAATCATTTGGGATCAGCCAATCAGATAGCTCCGTTCGTCCCTCTTCAACTTATGACCCTTCAAGGCACACGCTTGTCACGCACCGACTGCGTGCTCCAGGCGCGTGCCTAGAGGTAGGAATCCAGCCAAGGTAGACGGCGAAGTGCAACCACAACACGTAGCCGGGGTGGACAGTCGCCACAGCCACGTTACCCTCGCGTAGACCCACAGCAAGCGAGTGCGTGATCATGTTGAGCGCCTCTTTGGACATGCTGTAGGCGTACTGACCTTTGAAGAAGACGGCGTTCTCGTCCGTAATACCGGTGGTGCTCCCCAGATTTGCACAACGGATGCAGCTCCGTGTAGCGGCTAGTTGCAGATTGAATTGTAAAGCTCGTGTAACGAAGAATGGTCCCACGGCATTCACCTCGACGGAGCCCATGAGCAGTTGCTTCGTTGGCTCGACAATAGCAGTAAGCCAGCCAGTGCCGGCGTTGTTGATGACCAAATCAATGGTCATTCCTTAGCAGTTTATCCACGGAAGCTTAGTCACTCGTGTCCATAGTGACGACCTTGAAAGGAGCTGCAATCTGTTTGAAGAGCAAGTGACAATAAGTTTCAGAATCGGGTTCCGCAGACAAGAGAACTCGTACCTTGTCGGGATTGCTATTTGCACGCGTCGTGCCGCTAACGTTCCAGCCGGCCTCGGTGTATTTAGCAGCAAGAGCGAGACCAATGTCACGAGTGCTTCCCGTGATGATAACCGTTTTCGAACGAGTTGCCATGATGAGGATGGGGGGAGGGATGAACTTGGCAAATTCATGAGTTTTCGGAAGTGAGCTTTCGTGTTGTCTGTGTTGTAAGGCAAACGTCGAAATCCTACAGCTAATTTGCAACTGCATCAGCTTATGTTGGTCGTTCGGACCAGGGAATGCAAGTCATGATTCAGTACAGTTAAACAGTTTTTTGGTGTCCTAATATATTTTCCAAACATTAACACACCTCAGCCTAACACACCTCAGCCTAACACACTCAATTGAGACCCTTATCCTTCAGGTAGGCCGAGTAGGCGGCCCACTTGCGATAGTACTCGTTTTTTTGGAGCTGTCCGATTTGGCCATATTTGTACGCTTTGTGTACGAGAGGTTCGAGTCCGAACCTCATGTAGACGTCGTTTGCACTCTCTCCGCGCTGGTTCCACTTGGCAAATTTTTGAGCCCAAGTTTTCCCTCCCCTTTCTTCGTCTTCGCTATCGATATCGTCGTCGCTGTCATCAACAATGTTGGCACTTCGAAGGAACCGATTGCCGTTGCCAGCGTGGTTCTCTACGATATCAAGCGCTTGGTCCAAGTTGGAGAGATCGATTTGGTTGGTAGATGAGGTGGCCGAGACTACAGTGCATCGAGAAACGAGGGTGGCCACAGCGGCCAGGACGACAAGGTTCGGGCGCATCACTGACTAGTTGATCTTGAGGTGTCGTAGTTTTGGCGCAAAATGCGGAATGACGAAGTCTCGGCACGATTCAGCTAACCCAAGTAAAGTGGGAATTGTACTTACTTCACATATAGGCCATAACGAGATTCAAACAAATGCACCACAACTTTTTCAGATCTTACGTAAGATCATTGGCGATCTAACGCTCCCAAACATTGATTGTGGGGCAAACATATCCCATGTGCTATTAACCCTTTCGCGAACACAGGTATTATTTCAGCACTCACTGTGGTTAAATGTGTTAACGGACATTTTATTTTTTTTTTCAAAACGATACTTGTGATTTCTTAAAATTGACACACCATTTTGTGAAACTTTACGTCAGTTTGACTCATTGAAAACTTCTCACAGTAGTAATGCGTAACATGTGAACATTAGGCCAACCGCATCCGAAAACATCGATTAAGATTAAAACCTACAGTACATGAATTGAAGTAATTTAATCTTGAAACGCTATCCGGGTGCATTCCCAGCAAGAATTAACCGGAGTCAACTAAATAAGAGCACTTGTACACTAACGACTACCTGCGTCACTGTATCCAGCACGGGTGCAAGCTCGTACTTTACGACGGGGAAAACCTTGATTTGTGGTCTCAGCGCTGCTAACATCACTTCCACATCGACGAGGTCGCTGTCTTGGTCGGCAAAGGAGACGTGGAGCTGGTCCCATTCAACAAACGACAGAGAAATCCCAGCCCCTCCAGGTTCCGGGCCCAGAGCTTGCTCCAATTCCCGTCTTGACACCATTTTCCCTTTCCCGCCACTTCTTGTCCTCGTATAACCCCCAAACAACGCGTGACCTGCTCGAACAACGTCCACTTGCCACGTCGCGTCTGTAAAATCCCATAACAATTGGCGGATTTTGAAGACTGTCGAACGCGACAGCATCTCAAATTTAGGCTCGACCTCATCCGGACTGTCATCAATCAATTGATGCGTGTCAATCACTCCAGTAACGTTCTCCTTTTTTGAATAAACATTCTGCAAGTCCATTCGAAACTTCCCAAACACTTCCGCTTCTGTACAGCCATTGGGAAGTTCCACGTGCTTGCCGACCCATTGAACGTAGTGATCACAGCTCATTTCATGCGCGGAAGCTCCTGTTATCCGGAATCCCCAGCGGTGGCCTTCTTCGTCCATAAAGAGCGAGTGGACCGTCAGATTCGACACGACAATAGGGTGCAATTCGGCTGAAAGAGCACGAACACTGAACGTTCGAGAGCAGAGGTTCACAGGCTGTGAGAACGAGCCAAGATGCCCTCGAGACGTGAGTGTAAACGACACCGCAGCTTTTGGAGCTTGACGAGAGAGTTCCAACATCCCCTGCATCTTCCGAGCGCGTGTGGACACTGTGACAAGGTCATGACATACAGCTAACGCTCCAGAGATCTGCCGTGTAAGAATGGGGAGAGTACTCAGCTGTTCGCTTCGACTTCCAGCTGCAACTGCTGGGTGGTCTCGAGGGAAGAGAAGAACTAAAACACCGACGATCTCTTGGCCGTAGCTACTCCACACAGGACAAGCCACTACTGCGTGGCGAACGAAACCCAAACGGACGTCTGAGCGAGCAGCTTTCACTGTGTAGCTGTCTACATGTTGTTTCTGCCGTCCACGTGCTGCACTGGTCGGTTTGGAGCGTTGTCCACTGTGTTCAAGAGCTCCTTCTTCCTCCATTTCATCCACGATCCAATTCTTAACGATAACGGCACTGCCACGTAGAAGCACGTGCTGGAAAAGTCCCTCACTGGTTGGAGCTCGAAGCGTTTGGTCGGTCACTACCGAGAGCTTGCGAGACTGTGCTCCTAGCGTCGGAATGAAGCTCATACTTGTCCCTCGACTGTCGGCCCCTAAGCTATGGAGATTCGAAGTGGAATCGTGTGATGATGCTCGATTTGCGACTTCTGTTGCGGCCTGAGGGCAGATTTTGGACGACCATAAGTGTCGTTCCCGGTCTTTACTGGCCGGCTGGGCACTTTCCTCCCATACGAAGAGGTGGGTGATTGTATCAGCGTCGAAAATGCTCACGCCGGCGTTGTAGACAGCGTTGATGACGCCCACGATGCTCATTTCCTTGAAAAACGACATGGAAGCGTCCAGTAGCAAGGCAATTTGCTCCTTCTGCCGTAACATCCGCTGCTTTTCGAGAATTGCAGCTAAAACACTGCAACTTTGACTCTGGACGATGGACAGGAACAAATCGTGCTCATCGAAGTGGCTTTTACGGCCTTTGATGTTCACAAGCTGCAGCAAACCCACGAGCTTCAACCCGGAGTCAGAAGACAGAGAGGGACCATCACTCTCGAGTTTCTTCATGTCCGGGATGATCCCCTCCTCGTCTTCCACCACTAACGGAGCAAACAGAACGTTCTGCGCTGGAATTCCACTGAGACTGTCGACAAAAGCGTTAAAAGACCCAGCCTTGGCGATGTCGTTAACGATCGTAAGCTTCTGCGAGCGTACGGCTTCCTCCATTAACGACCCAGCGTAAGCGGATTCCGACAGAGCAATGCGATACCTCCTCTTGTGGTGGAAAGTCACGAGCTCGTGCGTGTCCGGGTCCACCACGTAAACCGCTGCGCCTTCCACGCCAATGATTTGTTCGGCCGCAGTTCCGAGACTCACGATGGCTTCCACCAGGTCTCCATCGGCAATGAGCTTCCCCACGTTCCAGCAGAGCTCCTGATTCCGTTGGAACAACTGCGAGTTCTCAATGGCGAGAGCGATGAGCTTCGAGATCGTCTGCAGTAAAAACTCGTCTTTGGCTCGGAACGGAGCGCCTCCGGACTTATTGATGACTTGAACCACACCCAGCAGTGTCTTCGCTGAGGCTTCCTTGTCAGCCCCCACGTTGGAAATAATTGGCACAGTCAGCATACTCTTCGTCCGGTAGTGTGTCTTCTGGTCCCAAGCAGAATTGAACCGTGGGTCATCGTACGCGTCTGGAATGTTAATGGACTGCTGGGTCTCGGCCACCAGCCCTACGATCCCCTGTCCGAAATGAATTGTCATGCCAACGTTCGCTTTCTGCGCACTTCTCCGGTACACTTCTACGCCTGCGCCGCTGATGTCGCTGTGCCAGTTGTGGAGTGTTCGGGCGGCGCTGTCCGCTACGAAGAGAGAGCACCGATCTGCATCCAAGATGCTTTTCGCGTTCTCAATGACGACTTTGCCCAGTTCGTCAAAGTGGAGACACGTGAAGATCTCCGGTGCCAATTGGATGAACGTCTCCTCGTTCACTTTGTTGCTCTCGACGTCCGTGAAATACGCGACTTTGGGGAATAAACCACTGGAGAAATGACACAACAGAGTCAACAGTGCCTGATCTTCAGCACTGAAGGACTCGGACCTCTCCAAAGCGATCGACAGGCCCAAAGCCTGCACTTGAGTCAGCTTCCCAGACACTTGAACGACTGCTGACACCCGGTTCTCGTGTAGAACCGGCACTACCAGCGTCGACGCGTACGGGTGTAGAATTAACCGATCGGCGTTGTCTGTGGCCCCAGAGTAGCTCGAGTGTCGAGTCATTTGTCCCGCAGACAGAAGCAGAGGTCGTTTGGTATGGTAGACGAAAGCTGCCAAGCCACACGGAGCTCCGTGGCTCATCTGAGGCAAAACGGAGCGTACAGTACTTAGTTGAGGCTTCAGGTCTGCTAACTCGTTCTCTGGAAGACGTGAGGGCATGCGGCACCAAAATTCCTGCCCGGACTTGTCCACAACCAGCACCAGTACCTGTTCGGCCTGCATTAACTCCCGACATTCGTCCGTCAACGTCTCCGCGAGCTGGTACAAGTGAGTGCTCTCTGCGATACGTTGAAGTGAGCGAGCCATGACCTGAAAAGAATGGTGCAGAGTGAGCATCTGGGAGCCACACTGCTTCACTTCTACGAGCCAATCTCGAGTACTGCGATCCAGCGTGTTGTCATGCAATGCCACGAGTTGGTGGTTTAATAGCTGCTCAAACGCTTGTCCCACGTGTGAAGTAAACGACGTCGTAGCTGAAGAACCGGGTTTCTCGATGGTCTCGTTGCTGGAGGGGGGTAAAGGCAATAACCCTTTCCAAATATCGTCCGAGAAAACGTTTTTAGCCTGTAAAGTCTCCCGTCGACCGGCAGTAGGGGCTGAATTGCTGTTCCTTCGACGCAGAGCTGGCGCACTGGTTGGTGTAGTAGGCGTATTGCAGTAAAGTTGTCGGGTTCGCTGGAGAAGCAGCTCGTTCTCCTTCTCCTGGACGACGATGTGCGCTTTCTCTAGTAGCCGCTCGAGACGGGAAAGCTCGTGTGAATAGCTCGTCAATTGATGCGCGTGCCGCTGCTGTAACTCTCTTCGTTCTTCCTCCGCTTTCTCCAGTTTCGTGGCGTATACTTGAACGTCTTGGGAGGTGAATTTCCCTCCGCAAGTGCACGTTTGATCAGCTGAAAGGGTTAAAGGAGTCTTCGGTCGTGGGCTTTTCCGTGGGGTTTGACTGGGAGGTGACAGTGGCCGTCGGAGTGGCGTTTTCCTTTCTTCTCTGTCTTCATGTTGCGGTGGCCTTGGTACAGCCGGTAGAACTACTTCGTGAGCTTTTGTAGTCGGGTGAAGAGCTCGAATGGTCTGCTTGTGCATCTGAACTTCAGTGCGTAAACTCTCGACCAACTGCAAGTACTGTTTCTTCTCTTCGGTCATCGTCATCACCAGTTTCTTCTGCTGCTCCAGTTGCTGACTTAGATGCTTGTTCACAGCGCGAAGACGAGAAATCACAGTGTACGTGTGCTGGTCGTAGTAAATCAGGGTTTGTCTCTCTCGCTCCCTTTTGGCAGCCTTGACTCGAGCTTTGGGCTTCTCCCCATCACTGCCAGGTTGGTGTTCAAAATCTCCCCAAGCTGCTGTACTCGCTTCGTTTTCATTCTCGACTGCCGTTCCGCTGTCAATTTCTTCAGCGTTTTCCTCATCTGCGTCGGATTCGAAGGACCCAGCGTATGACTCAGCATCATCGTCTCCAGTTGAAACTTGGCAGCTTGACTGCTTTCTACGACCCCCGAAAGCTGAAAGTGGCGCGACTGGAGCCATATTCTGTGCCGCATCATACGAAGGTGGAGACTCAACCCTGCGGGTCAATTTCTTTGGGGATTTCAGGCGGAGCGCAATTTCCATCCGTGTCATTGCCAGCCGTAGCTACCGAAGTGAACGACCTAAAACAAGAAGAGCTCTAAAAAACTGCCGGACCTAAAAACTGCAACACACAGAGAAGGTCATTCAATATACAATTCCGCTTCACAAACTACGTCACCACTGGTTTTTTTTAGTCCACTTCGTCCAGATCCAGATCCTCATCGATACTGCTGTCACTTGGGCTACGGGGACGGCTCATAGAGTTTCTGATCGAGGACTGAATCACGGGGGACAGCGGCGGAGTCGACAACGACGACTCGGACGACGACGACGAAGGCAACGAGAAGCCCGACACCAACTCCATCGGGTTGCTTGTTTCTTCTGTAGGGCTGCTGCTTGCCTCATGGTGAACGAAGTTCCGGACGCCACTAAGAGTGCGGCGCATCACTTCCAAAAACGTTGGGAATCCAGCCGATCCGGAGGAAGACTCGGACGATCGTCCATTCTCGCTACTTGGCGCTTGCTCAGCTGCTCGAGCCCGTAGTCGGTCTTCGGCCGCGGCCACTTCAGGGATCACACCAATGCTAGCGCTTGAGAACTGAGGGCTTCCTTCACTACGAGGCGTTCGAGGAGAGGTAATCCCCCCTGACGGCGAAGGCGGGCGATAAGCCGAACGATCCGACTGTACAGCGTCGGAATGCGTGAAGCTGGAGTTGTAGTCACTTTCACTTTCGTCATCACTGTCATCACGCACAAACGAAGTCCCAAAGAAATCGTTGGACAAGTATTCGTCCAGATCTCGTGCTACTGCTCGTTGTTGTCGGTGCTGACTCGTGTCGCTCGTCTGTGAATGGCTACGGTGGCGGTAAGCGCCTAGAAGAGGCACGCGACTGTGATCACCTTCGTCGATAATGCCGTTCTCGTCGAACGAGCGTCCAATCGGCGGCGTAGTCGGCGTCTGAACACTTCGAGTCGAACCAGCTCCGTCTGAATTGTTGCCCCGATTCAGCGACGTGAGAGACGAGAGCGACGCCGGCGCCACAATGGCGTGAATATGTACATCGATGCTCCGTCTCGGTTGACTGGACTCAGACGCTGGGCTTGGGGATGAGGCAATAAGGTCACGAATGGAGAGCGAGTTATCCTGAGCTTCCATCGACGCCGAAACACCTTCATCCTCCTGTCTTTGAGTGGATCCTCCACGACGTAAAACTGCCGTGCGACGTTCTTGTTGGCGCTGGGACGTGCCTCGAAGCTCTGGACGCAGTAGCGGGTCAAAATATCCGGCGGAATCCATCAACAACCGCCCAAAACGATCAAAAAGTGGAGCGACCAGATGCGCCACCTCGGACACTTGGCTTCCTTGAGCTTGTCCTCCCTCCACACTGGGACTTAAGTCTTCCGTCTGCTCCTCCGAGCTCGCTTCGTTCTGTTCTCGCTCCCGTCGCAGATCGTCCTCACACAGTTCCGCTAGTCGGTCCATATGAGGCATCATCTCTCGCATGAGGTTCCGTACATCAATAACCATCCGACGTACATCATTGTCCCCCACTCGAGGAGCACTGGGCACTCTCGTCGTCGGAACAGGCGACATCCTCTGCGTGTTCTGCGTGTGCAGCGTCCGTGTCCGGAAGGCTGCGATTCGGTCCGACTCGAAGTCGATCCATTCATCCCACCTCGTGGGCCAGCCGTGATAATGGATCAACACTTTCCCATCCTCAATAGCCATAACCGTCGACTCCAGCCACTGGTTCACTGTATCCTTAACATCGAGCCACTGACCCACAAAGAATTGTCTGGGACCTCGACGAGTTGGCGTGGTAACTCGTTCCTCTTCCACTCTCTCGTCCTCCTCCACTTCAGCAGTAGACAGTACCGTCCTCATGGTAAGAATTCCCTGTGTAATAGGCTCTAAGTCCACGGTCTCCTGTCTTGTCTGACTCGTACTTAAGTGGCCTAGGCCCATAGCTTCAGCAGCTTCCTGTGGAGACTCGTTCATCTCGTCCAGCAGCTCTCGAAGCATCGGCAGTGGTTGACTCCTCTGTACCGTCGGACCTGTGCGGTTTAAGGCAGATCGAAGATTGGCCAAGTTCCAGGCCGGACCTCTTGTTACTTCAGGCTGTTCCTGCACTGCAGTCGTTTGTGTTGTACTGCTGGCCGCTGTCGTAGCCGTAGGTTTGGCCACTAGATGCACTGTGTGGCCGTCCTGCAGGTCATATGCGGCCAGTGCAGCCCCGTCCTTAAGTAACTTCCCGCGATATATTAGACGTTGTCTTGGGGCTGGTACAGCTGTAATTAGCGCCACTTTAGCGCGGAAATCAGTGACGGACATGGAGGAAGACGCTTCTACGTCGAACACGCGCTCGTCCAGCGTCTTTAGGCGGAGGTGTAGCACACCATCGGGTGGAGGAGATACAGGGCTGGCTACAGACACTGGAGAGTCCGGAGGAGTCTGCACGGGAGGCGAGGAAGAGCCGACTGTGTCCTCCATGTTACACAGTACGAAGTGTTCTCGAAGTGGAGCTCGAAGTTAGATAAGAGTTTTTTTAACTGAAACCGTATTTGTTATGGTAGGGGTAGGAATCTGATTGCGTAAGCTATTTTTGTTGCACAAAAATAAATAGTTATAAAAATCGCAACGAAAATAATATAAATTTTTTAAAGGGTAGAATTAAAAAACTCATTTCCAGTCTTTTTTGCTTTTTGCGGAAAATTTTGCTTTTCCAGCTGAAGAATTTTTTTTCGTTGAAGTTACGTGAATAAATAATAAAACCGTACTCTGACGGATTCCCAGGTTATCAAATGCGTGGACCCTCTTCACTCCAGAACCATGAAAAAAAGTTTTGTTCATTCTTCTTTCTTATCCGTACTTCTCGCTTGGCAGATGACAGTGTCAGAGTTTGCAGGAGGTTGGGCTTAATCAACTGTACGAACTCAATTCTTGGCAAGTTTTCAAGAGGTTATCCGAAAAATAATATTTCCATACTGATGCGATGCCCAACACGCGTTCCATTGTTCGACTGCCTCAAGAATGCCGCTACTTTCGCCTCTTGGCAGCACTTGCTTCAACTTGACAGGTTCTCGTACCCACGGAAGTCTGATATCAGTATTAGATTGGGCGACTGCGACAGTATCACCCTGATCAACGCTTTGGATGTGACGATCCACGTAAACAAAATATGAAACACAAAGGACAACATCAGCAAGTACTTAAGCGAGTAATGAAAACAAAAAGATGGAGTAAAAGGTAACAACCGCTGCCGTTAAAATTTGTCCGTTATGCACACACAAACGTAGAATGGTTTCTAAACGACAGTGGGGGCGATAGCCCATGCTTAGTCCATGTTGGCCATCGCTCTCGCCTTTTCGATCATTTTCTGGTAGTCAGCCGCCTCCTGCATCATTTTCTTGACCTTCGCAGAGTGCTCTGCAGCTTTTTTCGCAGACTTCTTCGCAGCCGTGACGGGGTTAAGCTTCTTCAAAGTATCTGCAAACCCTCTCGCTCTTCTTCGTCGTAGTTGTCGAGGAGGTCTTCATCGAGATCGTCGTCATCGCTCTCGTAATCCACACGAAGCATGCGGCCACCCTTCGTGACTGATGAGTCGACGATATCAGCCACAGCTCCGTTCTCGATCGCAGCCGTATCTTTAACAGCAGGAAACGCTGTGGCACTGGTGTGGAGTGTAACCACAACTGCAACTGCGAGAATGGAAGCGAGACGCATAGTTGGTGCTTGAGTGGATGCTTGGGTAGTTGTTCCCAGGGAGATGCAAATTGGAGAATGTCTTTAGATTCCTTGTTGTTGGTTAGATCTGTTTACTTAGAACAGAGTAAGGAGTACAATTGTGCGAGATCATGTGTCAAGGAGTACCCCTCTAAGATCGTTTCTCGGTCCCCCCTACGCTTACTTTGAGGGACTTCTGTACGAGTGTGCGAGAAGTAGGATTACGAGCTCAAACTCGTGAACTAGGATTACGAGCTCAAACTCACAAACTCGTGAACTAGGATTACGAGCTCAAACTCGTAATCCTATTTCTCGCACACTCGTACTCCTTAGTACATGATCTCGCACAATTGTACTCCTTACTCTGTTCGAAGTAAACAGATCTAACCAACAACTGATTATGATAGGTTACCTTAAACATAGGCGCCTTCCCACGTTTCAAAAGTCAACTCACTCGTCAATCGTACACGTTGAGAGTATTCTTTGATTATGTAGAAGGCCCACAAGCGTAATTCCGTGGCTCGTAATTGAAAATTCCGACTACATGATGTAGTTCGGAGACAAAAGTAGGAAATCGAACAGTGGCGTTCATCTTCCTGAATAGTAAAGTAGTTTGAAGTACGTTGTTGTAGATCTTGGAATTCTAAAAGGGCAGTGATATTACGAAAGCTGCCGGATTAAGACTCTATACGGTAACCCTCATCCAAGTAATCTGATTGCATTTGTTTTGTCAAACGTAGGTAGGAGGCGTAATTATCTAATCTTGTACGAAGTAAATACGGTAGCTCATTTCCGTCCAGCTGTTGCTTAGTGTGGCCCAGCCTCTCGCTCTCCCGCTCCAGTCTCCTCATACTCATCGTACTACATGTACGTTGGCTCTTCTCGGGCTTCTCGCAATAGTTAATCCGACCAAAATTTCGACTATTTCTCGGTGGCTTCCAGAGACAACATTTTCCATGTTGTCTATGGAAGCCACAGAGAAATAGTCGAAATTTTGGTTTTTTTTTTCATGCTCCACCCAGCGGTTGGCAAATATTGATTGGAGTTGTTAGATTGCCAAGATTGTCACTCACAATAATTGATTGTATCAAGATCGGCAATCACAATCTTTGTTTTTCCCCTAGGTCCTATAGCCTATTTGCGCTTCTAGAGCCAATCAACCACGGTAGAAAAACATTCCGTCAACCAAACGTTTGAAACCGAGCCGACGAGCGAATACCCACTTGTTTTGGCGCCATTTGGCTCGGCAGACTTGCGTAAGAGGGAGCTCGAGCTCGCTAAGCGTGGTCATTATGATCTGATTCCGTCACTAAATGAGCAGAGAAAGATTGCTATCCTCCTGGATGAGATGACCACTTTTGATATAATTACCGGCAAGCTTCAGCGCAACGTCATTACTGTAGCCACTGTTCGAGATGTATTTGACGTTGTGCTAGACGACTACGACGGCATGGAGAAGTATCTCGCTCCCGATGCAGATATTGTCGAGTCACCAGCATCTGAAAGCGGACTTGCTAAAGTACAAGCTGGTGTAAAGTCTTCGTTGCTGAAAAACGAACGTAAGACTTTGCATCGTCTATCAGTCACCTCTCCGCTATTTTCACAGCCGGGTCGCAGAAGCAACACTAAGATCAAAACGTAAGCGCGTCACCGAGGATCTGGATGAAAAGCTCAAGAAAAAGCACGCACAGGACCACAGTCGAAATTCATCGACGCGAGCTGGATTCCTGCAACGTCCGTAGTTGCTGAGGGCTTTTTTTCGACAGTCAAAAGTACCGTCGGGTATTCGAGGAAGAGCATGAGCCGCGAAAATCTTGAGATGATCATGTACTTACTGATGAATTGGGACTTCGGTAGGGACACTAGCGGACGTGTCGAAGGCCATTGAGCAAGCTAAACCATCAACGACGCAGCGGTAGTGTAATAATCAGATTGCAATCATTGATTGTTCTGAAGCTATCAATAAACAATCGTTATTATCACACCTCTGCGCTCCACCAATACTTCGACGTATCCTTCTCCATCTTTAACTTCACGATAGCTAGTCGACCTCCCGACCTTCACTGATGGCGAACTGCGTCGTAACGGTCGAAATTCAATAGAAATTCTACCTTGGCTACTAAACGACAGCCGTCATGAATGTCGACCAGAGACCTCAACACTATCGAGGTGGGGAAACGGGATGATGAAATTAATAATAACCAAAATCCAAAAAACGTAATGCTGTTTCGGAAGTTTTTGAGCTTCATCGTTGTAGGAGTACACTTTGGGCATCAGGGGGAGCTGCAAACCAAATGTGTAGACTATTTCGATGATTTATCTTCCATTTAGTCGCTCTTCTTGGCTGGAGTCGTCACAGAGCTGCCGACCACGAGCTTCAACAGCAGCAGGAAGTAAGCTGCCGCCACTGAGCTTGCCACCTTGAACTGCAAGTCCTCTCCCAATTGCGCGATGCCCCACCCACCACTGTAAACACCAAGAATGACAGTAATGCCTAGAAGCACACACATCAACACCTCCTTAGCAACAAAACAGAAGCACTACCACGACCTAAAGCATAAACTTACCACCACCCAGAAATGCCAGAGTGCCACCAATACGGTGACCCGGATTCTTCCATTGCCAGCTCGTCTTCTTTCCTCCAAACGTTGTAGCAAGACCCTATAGTATCAACAACATTAGCAATAACAACTTTGTATACATGTATACACATTCTCTCACCCCTAGCATGTTGAGAGTCGATAGCGTGGCTGTCACCCCAGCGAGCCACGAGTGTGTGGACGTAAAATGGTCCTTCCCAAAGGCATTCTTGGTCATATAAGCGGCTGTTCCTCCAACACTCAGCAGTATCATCGCCAGCACTTGCGAAAAGAAATGGATCTTAGATAGCAGCACTCTGGTTTGGAAATCTGCCACGCTTTTGCGCTCTAGCATGACGTAAATGCCCAATGGGAAGCACAGGAGGAAGGCCACCGCGTTGGCTGCAGGGTGCACAGCGAACAGCCCGGGAGAACCTACGCACTTAGCCAGGATAGTGGCGCATGGGGCCCCCAGTAGACCGCTAAGCACCAGTAGCTCCAGCTTCTTCACCATTATTGAGGGGGGCGATTCCGGAGGTATATGGCGAATTCCGTTATGACGCACCACCGGGAGATACTATACATAATGTATACATAATGACTTGATGTTTGTAAGACGTATACTTTGGTTCATCAGTGATGTCACACTGGAGCCGTTTCCATGTCATAGCTTCATGCTACTTTAGCAACTTTTACTTGCGATTTAACTTCTCGACGTTGCAGCACGAGTGATTTCCCCAACAGTGCTATATGCGCTGCGATAATGAGCACTGTGAGCTGGAACTGCCGTTCTGGAGAGAAGTTTGTCGCCCCCCATGAACTCGTGTGCAGTCCATACAGCATCGTAGCCACGCTGCCGATGTAGATCAGCACGCCTGTGAGCACGTGCGTCTCGTCCTTCCACTGCCAATTGGCCTTGGCACCCTCGAACGTTAACAGTAAACCTTGAAACACGTTGAGGACGAAGAACATGCCCGTCACCAGAGCTGCCCATGAGTGCGGCGTTGTTAAGTGATCCTCTCCGGCGTCACGTTTAGCAATGAATACTGCAACTCCTGCGATTGTTACTAGTAGTCCGGCCGATATATTGAGCAGCAGATGCAGTTTAGTCAGCCAGACACTTGAGTTGCAGCAACACAAGCATAATAATCTCGTTAATAGCGCAAATATTTCACTGCAAATGAGCGATCCGCGTACCGTTTCGCGTGGTTCACCTCGCTCTTCCGTTGCAACATGACTTGAAGCGCGCTAGAATAAGCAAAATTCAAACCATTCTGTGAGCGACGAAGAGAATACGTATTCAAAGATTGTTGCACCTAGGGAGACAAATAAGCATCGATACTGTATTCAGCGCCGGGTGCAACGCAAATAGCGAACCGTCGGCTACGCAACGCTCAAGGATGATCGCACACGGCAGGAGGAACAGCACAAGCGCCAGCAACTCGGCCATTTTACCGTTCCTGATTCCGACAGAATTTGTGTCAACCACATCACAAAATTTATCACAACACATTTTTTGTGTTTTGTGACAAGTACAGTCTCTGTACGTAAAACAAACAGTGCGCGAGTTCGTGCACTGTTTGTCTGGTGCAATGTATTTTTAGTATACGGTACCAGCAAACATACTAAGGGCCGTTCTTAGGCCCGTTCCCAACCGAAGTGGACGCATGCGTTTTTGGACACTTTGCGATTTGATTGGCTACTTTTTCGTGGCAAAAATGGTACTTGAAACGCATGCGCACGCATGCGTTTGCATGCGTTTCCACAAAAAACTGTATTTTGACCAACTATATTATTTTACTTTTTTTGACCAATCAACGGGAGTATTTTTGAACTATTGCTAGTCGCTAGACATTGTATCGTATCTGCAGAGCAGCTACATGTATGGGCCGGGTCTCAAGTCAACCCCCCTCATTTTCCGCGCAGAAGAGCTGTGTCCCTGCTTCGCGTCGCCGGCGCTGCTGGAAAGCAGAAGATGAGCTGTCTGTATTGCTTATTTGCTTGGTCATGTTCAAGCAACTTCGCGGCAGAAAGAAGGATCCTGTTGTCCGAAACAGAATTTCCTGGAAAGTGCATGCTACGACCCTTTTAAGAGAGTCAGCGTTCAAAAAGTATTACAGAATGGATATTACGACTTTTCAAGATTTACTATGTATCCTGGGACCATATCTAGTGGTGGATTATTACCAGTCTCTGCGGCGATCTCGAGGTGTTTCTCCGCTTACTCCAGCGGCAATGTTGCAGTGTGCACTATCATGGCTAGCCGGAGGTAGCTATCATCACATTCGTGTGATTACGGGAATTAGTAAGTCTACGTTTTACCGTGTTGTGTATCGTGTATAGTATGCAATTAATGACGCTGAGAAGCTCGCACCTCGATTTCCCAGAACTCCAGATGAATTGGAAACGGCATCCGCTTCATTTCGGTCTTGCAGCAACTATGGAGTGATTAAACATTGCATTGGAGTTATCGACGGGTGGCTTTGCCCGATCCGTGTCCCACGCCAAGATGAATGTGGTCGTGTCTTGTCTTTTTTCTCGGGTCATTATCAGAAGTACGGATTAAATGTTCAAGCCTGTGCAGATTCGCTGTGCCGGTTTACAGCATTTTCAGTTAACTCTCCTGGTGGCATGAACGATTCATATGCATTTCAACGGTGGAAACTAAGCAGAGTACTTCAAGAAATTACTGGACCGTACTTTGTTATTGGTGATAACGCGTATGTCCAAAGCAGAAGAGTGATGACACCATTTAACAAAGCACAGCTTGATGACCGACCTGAACGAGATAGTTACAATTTTCATGTCAGTCAGCTTCGAATTCGAGTGGAAATGGCCTTTGGGTTACTGGTTAATACGTGGAGGATTTTAAAGCAACCGCTTTTGGTTAGCCTTCGCCATTGCAAAGTTGTAATTTCGGCGTGTATCCGACTGCACAACTTCTGTATTTCACAACGCTGTCAGTCGGACAATTTGGCACCGGATCAAGTCGTGCAGTCATTTATCAGAGATGCACGCTCCTGGAATAGCGAAAGATCCCTTGACTATGAACGATATGATGTGGAGCTCCAAGACGGCAGTCATGTAGACCTAATGGACGAAAAGGTCCGCTCAGACCTTGTTGAGCACCTTGCGAGCAAAAATTTGCTCCGCCCCGAGCGAAACAGGTCGAGAAATCGAGTGCAGACTGATCGAGTGGAGGCAGACATTGTCGAACAAGGTTCAGAAGATCAACAACCATCTTCGTGTGCTCCGTGTCGCGAAAGCTCATTTACAGGGGAAGCTGGCGATATTGTGGAGTGGCAGGTGGTGTGATCGAGTCAAGATTGCAACAGCTGCACGTCTGCCACATTCCCTGCAGTGATCCTTCTGTTCATCCTCGGTCTGCCAGTTCGCGTACTGCCTGTCGTTCTTGTTCAAAGAGCTCGTAGCTTCCCAGACGATCACGAGCAAGCTCAACTCCGTCATTGGCGTCGTGTTGATAATCTAGTCGTTCATCATGAGCGTGTTCCGATCCACTTCGGGCGTTGACTCGGTCCTGGCTTTCGTCTGGCGCCTTTCTCCGCTGTTCAACCTCGGCATGGGCTTGCTGCAGCTGGTCCTCAACGTCATCACGTACATTCGCTTCACTGAAGACGAGAAGACGAGTCCATTCAGACAAACGCAAGCTGGTGGCAATCGCTGTGATCGAAAACCCAACCATCATCTTCCTGGATGAGCCGTCGAATTGTATGGACCCTGTGTCTCGTCGGTTCATGGGGGGCTGACATCTACGCCCGTGGCAAGGAGTTGACGGTCGTGTTGACGACGCACAGCGTGGGGGAGTGTGAGGCCTTGTGCTCTCGCGTCGGTATCATGGTCGGTGGACGTCTTCGCTGTTACGGCACTATGCAGCACCTCAAATCTCCCTTCGGCGACCGTCTCATGTTCGACGTCAAGCTGGATACTCCCACCACTGATAAACTCGAGTACCTGCTGCAACACATTTTCGGCAACGGCAGCGAGTTCGTGACCCCCGTGGAGCTGGAAGACAAGTGTCGTGCATTCGGCATCGCTGAACTGACTGAACGTATGACGGCGTCTCACCCGACAGGCTACAGGCTTGCGGCCGCAATGGAGCGCGACGAATTCATCCACGCTGAAGCCTTCTGCTCGTGGTGCGTGGAGGAGACGCGGTTCGATGCCTTGAACGGCTATCTTCTCAGCGCGTTTGGTAAAAATGGCGTCCAGGTCATGGAGCGCCAAAACGACTTCTGCCGGTTCAATGTCCGCGAGCCAAACAACGAGGTGATGTTGTCCAAATTATTTGCGCTGGTGGAGAACGTGAAGGTCGACATTAGCATCCGCGAGTACAGCGTCTCACAGATGACGGTGGAGCAGTTCTTCAACTCTTTCACCAGCTAGCAAAATGAAGAGAAGGGTGTCGCGCTAGCTTAATTGCACCGAGCACGTCCCTGGCATCGATTCGCCTTCAATCACTTCCATAGTATGTATCGCGTGAACTGATGCTGCACATTTGCATCATTGGAGAAACGCAGTCGTGCCTTCTCACAAACTGGGAGAGCGCCTGCATCCAAACACGCTGTCTTCATCTCGTCTTCAGTATGGGGTTACACGTTTGTCAGTAGCAAACAGTGTAAACGGGAAGTCATCTGACCTGCTTTGCCACTAGAAATCGTTATGAACCAGCAACCAGCCGCTTGGACAAGCGTTGTCGAGCTGAAGCGCTTCATACTGTCGACGACGATCTCGAGTCCTCCTTTTGATACAATCTCTAGCATTCTTGCGTCTTCAGCACGTACCAGTTAGTTTCACGTCGATAAAACTCGTAGTATGGTATTACCTTGACGTAAACTTAAGTTCGCTTGTGCGAGACAACTCAGTCCTTGCACCTGTTTGTTGAGAGGGAACCGCTCTATAGCTGGTAGCACGAGGCGCCGACTTTCAGGGTTGACACGCACGACAGCTTCATCTAAAAAGCTTATGTTAGACTTGAAAACAGCCCGTACGAACCGCTGTTAAGTTACCTGTGATCTTGGGGTGAGCGAGAAGAGACAGACCAGCCATGTTGGCCGGTACATCGTCCGGAAGGGCGACCATAGCGTCAATGAGGGAGCTGATGCCTCCACTTGACGTGATTATTAGGATATACTCATCAGCTTGATTCACGATCTCCGCCAGACACAGTAACCCGTCCCGCTGCAGCGTCAAAGAGTCCGGAAACTGCTTCATCTTGTCAATGACCGTCTGGATACTCATTGAGTCGCTCTTCTGATTGCCAAATTGCTTAGATTCAGCGTATGCTGCGTGGCCCACGCTTCGAATGACGCCCTTCAACGCTCGGACGCCGTGCGACTGAATGCGAGCGTCCATCGGGAACTTGTTCATGATCTGCAACACTGCACTGCCGTCGCCCACGCCCCGGCCCACCGCTCGCCGCATGATTCCTGCTGGGTCGGCCGCTAATACCTGCTCAGTTGACGCTGGTGGCTTCGTCTCCTTCACCGGTTTCTTTACCAGTGTAGGTGGCGCTTTCTTTACTTCTGGTTTAGGTTTCTCTTCCTCTTTCTCTTCTTCTTGCCCTCCGTTCTCTTCTTCTTCTTCTTCTTCAACGTCGGGTAAAGCCTACATGACCGCCTGTACGATACTCTGCGTCGCCTCCACTGTCGTCTTTTGGTTGCTAAGTGGCCGTGGCAGATGCCCGGTAGCTCACGAGCGAGCTTCGTGTACTTAACCAGAGCGCATACGAAGCTGAAGGCGCGCAGAGGATCATCCAGCAACATCGACGCGAGTTTCCGCTATAGTTTTTCCTGTGGCAAGCGATCCAGCTGGAGGAAAGACACGTCGTCCACGGAAGGAGCTAGACCCGCTGACAATTGGCGAAGCAGACATGCCAGCGACAGCGACAGAGGCAGGAAGGACGCGTCTACGGGCTGCTTGCTCCTAATCTTCGCTTGCTGCAACAGCAGCAACATGTGCTCGGTCGTGTCCAGCATCTTTATTTTCTACCAGTCACAATTTCGCATGGACGAGACAGTCCCTCGGCAGCCAGACCAAGTACCAACCGACTGTATGCAGGCATGATGCAGGTGGCGACGCCAAAAGTACTCCGCACAGACAGCAGTTCGCCACCAATATGGTAACTCAACGCGTAGTCTCCATCTCATCCGACGACTCGGAACTCAGACACAGACTCAGACGCAGCTACGGCATCGTCCACAGCCTCTCTGCTCGCGAACCCGACGTCAGCGCCGCCCATGTGCTCGGAGGATAGCTCTCCACGGCAACGCGTGCGACGTCTCGCCTCTCACCACGTCGCAAAAGGCCAAGACGTCGTTCTACAACGAGCCCCGCCCCATGCTCGTTGGCCCGACGATTACAGGGAAGACGCCACTGGGCATGCAGTTGGACTACAAGCCGCTGAGCTTTACTGAGTCGACGACACTCGTGAACAAGATGTTGTTCGCGCCAACGACAGGGCCGTCAGCACAGGAGCCAACGTCATGGGCTGCGAGGACAAGCGGCTGCCCGACGGGACAAGTCTCAAGTTCTCGCTGCGGGACAGAACGCAATGGAGCTGATGGTGATCACCTGGCAGTGCTTCTCAGACCCGGAGTGTACGAATGCCAAGTTTCGTAATCTCATGACGCTTCGTATCTTGCAGCGCGTGAATGATGACACGATCGTGGCCTTGCGTGAGTCTCAGAGTGAGAACTGCGCCAAGCTCTACCGATGCGTGTATTTATTGTTCCATGTGCGCACTCGGAAGGGCTTCATCATTTGCGTGCAGTTGGCGGCTCCCGATCGGATACCCGACCCAGCGCTGAGCTCCATCAGCCTCAAACCCAGCACAACGTCGTCTCAACGTCCGTGAGATACACCATCTTGGAGTTAAACAGATATGGACTCACATCAAAGTACTGCTGCGAAGCCTGGCCAGCGTCCACAAGCTCCATCCTCTGCACGTTGTACGAACGCACCGGCGGGTTCCATCCACGATACGCTGGTTGTGCTTGCCCGAGATGTTAGTGATGCGATGCGGAGAAACCTGGGCTCAAGCCACTTCGTGCAGCGTTGGTAATACGCCAGTATCAGGTGGAATGTCTAGTGGATTGAAGCGTGTACTGGTGAAGACCAGTTAGATGGAGGAACCGTCATATTTGTCCGTGCGCAGAGCTTTGATGTCCAGTACGTGGAACGTTTGGTTGCTCTCGACGACGTCGTATTGAGTTCCTGGCGCTACTTTTGAAATACAGTGATCTCCGCGGATTAATCTTAGGAGTTGCTCACCTGCGAGTGTATCCATCTCCCGACAGTCACGACCGCAGTGCGTGCTTGTTCTCGTACTCGTACGAACATTTGGAGACGTGTGGCGTATCAGAGACTCGTGTTGAGCTTCGCTTCCGTTCGATGCATCAACTGCCCAAGCAGCCAAGTTACCTCGTGTTTCAGAGCTTAAGAGTCTCAGTATATCCGAGAAGCGATCTGGTACCTCAAGAACGGCTCGTACATGGACGCTTCCATTCGAGAACTACTGTCCTCCCCGAAATGTAGCACTCGACCAGTTCCCGACGTTGGAAGTCCTCGTCGAGGGAATATGCTCATGTTTTTCGCAGATGAGGACAGTTTAAAGCAACGAATTCAAGCCTGCTGTCGAGTGATCGGGTGTGAAAGGCTCGCGGAGAGCAGCGAAGGTATCGACAGTAGAATGGACAAAGCTTCAGTCTCGAACGAGATGATCCACATCAACTCGGGAGCACTGAGCCACATGAATCCAAGTACTTCGCGAGTCATTACTAGCGGATTGTGTGAGTTCCACACGTCGCACCCCTCGTCTCCTGCCGACGCCCTTGCAAGACACTAGTCGCGTGATTAGCCTCCACTTCCAGCCAAGACGATGCAACCCTCCTTTAGTTGAAACATTACGCGAAGATGTTCAAGTTCCAAGGCCAGCTACTGAAGAGACAGAACGGCCATACTTTTCACCTCCGGAAGGCCTGGTATCCCAAGTTGATGGCGCTTTTCAAGACTCCCGTCGGCGGATTCCTGTACTACTACGACAAGATCACGCACTGCCCAGGACTGACTGAGACTCCGAAGGAGCGTCGAGTGATTGACTTGAGTTCTGTCATTTGTATCCGACCAGTGTCCACATGAGTCGTAGTAGCAGCCCGACAATGCACGCTTTCGACGTGGTGACGCTCTACCGAACATGGACGTTTGCAGCTCTGGACCCGGTGCAATACGACCTGTGGCTTCACGTATTGACTGAGTGAATGGAGAAGCACGCAACAATCGCCCCTGATCGCGTCCTTCGGTTCCCTGTAAAGCTGGCGATGACAACACAGACGTCTCCAAGTGAAGCCACCAGACTGGAGACCTCGTCGCATGGAGTTTTGTTCTGTACAGGCCACGATGCTGACGTTGTGCTTAGTTCCTGGTACTACACAGACCTCGAGAAGGTTCTCGTGGTCGGTCGTCTTCAAGCAGGACTACACGTGCTGCTTGCTCAAGTGTAAATGTTCTGCCCCAGCTTCACCTGGTTCTCTTCGCACCATAGCTGGAGATACGACCACGCAGGAGTTTCTCTTCCGGACAGCAGAAGCAAGTGCGATCTGTCTGGCCATCGAGTTCTATGTGGGGAAGTGTATGGCCAAGCAAGAGGTACTCGGTGGGCAGTACTTGGTGGAGACCAGGAAGCAGAGACCCAAAACGAGCGAGAAACTACAACTGCAGGTGGTCAGAGAACGCCCGATTGAGGCTGTGTCGCTAGCTCCACTTGGGAGCCCCAAGGAAGCAGCGGTTAGCAAGGCTCCGAGAGCTCAAGAGATAGCAGAATCGACAGTACTGGAAGAACTCAATGACAAGCTGATTGACTCGGAAGATGCACCGTAATCAGAAAGCGTAGGCGTAACTACGACGGTTGACTCTGGAGTGTATGAAGGTGAACAAAGCAACGCTGGAGAGAAGTAGACCCCATTGCTACTGGAACTTGAAGACTTTTCGACCGGCGAACAGATGATCGAGTTGGAGACTATCAACCTTGACCAACCAAAGGAAGAAAGCGACTCCATCAATGGTAGTGGGAAGGGAGAACAAGTAGAGTTCCAGTCTCTACTGCCTTCGCCTCTACTTCTCCTCCAGTACCAGTCGTTTTGGCTTGGTGACCAAGAAGTTGAGCACGTTCCTGAAGATAACCGAAGCTCCGAGTATGAGGTTTCTGGTCACTCCGAATTCAACTCGTGCGCTTCCGAGGTGGAGCTGCCTCCTTTCTCTGTAGATGAACTGGATCCTCTCGAACTCTTCCAAGATGCCATCGACAGGATAGATAGCTGAGCAGTATGGCCAGTAGATCCTAAGATTAAGACCTAATTCAGGCACCGAAACGGAAGCGGCGGTCGTCCGTGCAAGTAGCTTTCATGGACCGATCCAAAAGGTACGTACGCCTGCAGCTTAATACTGAGAAGGAAAGAAAGACTAACTGGAAATTATGCTTTACTCCAGGCGATGGGAGCTACATTCGGTGCTGGTGGTGGTGGTGGCACACTTTACGCTAGTCATCGGCCTCGGCAACCAATGAATCTTCGCACTACGTCCACACATCCACTGGAAGCTCCTTCTTCTCTCGACGCAAATAGAGCGCCATCCTAAACTTCGCGAGACTCACATTAGCAGTGTGCTGTACCCCTCACGATTTCGTTGTAGAAAGCTCGGTGAAGTCAAGGCAGTTGTCTCATTGTCAGAATAAACGATATGTGTAGTTAATCTTGTATTCCCAAATGCTATAGAAAACTAAACGATTTCTGAAGTACAACGGAGCCTCAAATGGCAATCACGACAGATACAGATCCTGTGCGCGTATTCCATCCATGATCCTCTGTTTTTCATCAAGGAAGAAATCCAAGTCGACTTGAAGACGAAGCTTTTTTGGACTTGCCGCCGAGCTCATTTCGCATTCGATCTTGTCGATACGTTTGCGAAGATCATCGAGCATCTTGTAGTGCTCGGAACGCACTCTGACAGCAACCTCTTGGTCCTGCTCTCTCGCAAGTGTGATCTCCGCCTCTCTCGCAGCTGCAATTCTGCCGACAAGTGTTACCAGCACGTCCATTGAGTCGGAATTAGTTCTGGGCTTCTTGTTCGGAGTTGGTTTCGTGGAAACGCTCTCACCCGACCTTTTCTTCGTTGAACTGCGTTTGCTGGGCGTAGCACTTCTGCGCTCACGTGTCGGAGTCGAGGATGAAAGTGAATCGAATTCGTCCTCCTCGAACAATCCGCCTCGGGCACTGTTAAGGGCCTCTGGTCGTTCCTGTTAAGGAATTAAAACGGCTGTAAGTAGAATGTCGGTAGACTAGGCTCAGTAACTACATGTAGACTTACCTTTAACCAGTACCATAGGTACAGCACGTCCATCTTGCCTTGCACAAACTGCTTAAACTCCCGTTCGTGTGTTCCAGATAAGCGAAAGTTTGCCGAACAAATGCTGTAAAAGGACGTCAATTCTTTCCAGAGATCTTCCAGTTTAGTCGGGCTGTGTGGCACAATGATGCCAGGATCAATGTCTCCAAAAGCAGGATCGTCGTTAATAAGGCCTCGAAAGGCCTCATCATTTGAGTGGTAGGCAGTAGCCACGTCTCTCCAAAACTGGTTTTTGACCGAAGACTGGACGTCGTCTAAATCAGCACGATCAAAGTTTCTTCCTGCGTATTTTAATGATATTTCATTAGACGCAGTATGAGTTATTAAAAAGATTACTCACCTGTAGCTTCAATGAGTCTCATGAACAAGTTGTCAGACAGCACTACATTAGTTAAACGAAACGTGCAGTGCTTGGTTCGACGAGTGCCACCAGCCGCCATTGTTGAGGCCGCCAAACTACTTTCTCCACTGTTCATGAGCTCGTCGTAGCGACGAAGACACGTAATCCGATCCGACTTCTTCGTTTTCGTATTAAGCTTGATTTGACGCAGAGAACATTCCTTCCGAATGAGGTCCTGCGTCTTCTCCTCGTACGGCTCCCAAGCGTAGTGCCCCTCCACTATGGTGCCACTAAGAATGGAGGGGATACGAGTAGCAGGTGCAGCATCTTCTTGCACGGTAGTATTCCACTGCCTTGACGGAGCGCCGCCAAGGTCACTGTTTGCTGTGGGGTCTACATAAACAGCTGAGCTGGAAACGGCAAGATGATCATGATTGTTACCGGTAAGGGAATTTGCTGGGGAAGAGAGCTGGACAGGTGGTGAGTTTGCTGCTTCTATTAGCTCCGTGTCTAGACGGCGAGCAATGGGAACGTCTGGTTCCATAGCTGTAGTTCCACGAATCCACGAATCCCTTTCCTCGACGAAGGTCGAAATATCGCTCATTGATTGGTTAATAGCAACACAATTTTGTCCAATCATGAAAAGTTATTTTTTTAAGAATTCATTCCCAACCGAAGGGTGCGGGTAGGGGACGCATGCAACGCATGCGTCAGAGAGACACTTCGGTTGGGAACGGGCCTTAACGGGATCGCGATCTCGAAACTAGGCCTGTGATTGGCTCACATATCTCCGTTTATTTCCGATTTTGTAACCCGCCGTAACCCTTGCGACCCGAGTATCGGATCGCGCTCTTACTGGGATCGCCGGATTGCACTGCGGCGAAAAAGCGGCACCATGATATCATTATTGCGGGTTTACGTGAAAGGAGCACACGTACATGACCAGCTGAGCTTAGACAACGTAGTGCGCTTATCGTTTATTTTTTTACTCCTGCACAGAGCTAGAAATCGTTAAAATATAATAAAACGGATTATTATTAATGTTTTTGCTATATTTAGCAACCTTTTGTTTCCTACTGGTGGGGCGCGATCCGGTTAGGAACGACCAGATCGCGACCCTACCATGATGTTGCAATCCCACCGGATCGCGATCTGGTTAAGAACGGCCCTAAAACAGTAAAGCTCAAAACGCCGCCAACCACTTAAAACAGTTCCCAGTGGGAACATCCCACGTAAAAACTGCTGTAGACAAATTAGTTAGTAATTTTAAATTACTGCTCAGCAAGAAGATAAGAGGATCTGTTTCTTGGGCAAATCCATTTTCGCTCCAGACAAACCTATTTTCGCAGTGTATTAATTCTAAAACACGCCTGAACTATGTCAAATATCATCAATCTGCATAATATAAAACAAAGAATAAAAACGTAGAGGTGTGTACAGTTGATAATCACCAAAACAGACAACGATGATTATGCATTTTGGCGACATACTAGTGCCACGAATGTGCGGTTAGCGATGTTATAAGCTGTTAGTCTGTCCAAGGGAGCTGCAGGTCGTGCAGAACCGATTTTTCAAGCTACTACTCAAGCGTTTTTTACTCCATCCGATGCGTTTGACTTTCGTACTGTTAGCTGTCGCGGCCTCAGTCCTCACCCGCACGGACGCCACCCCAGCCACCTACGGAGAAGTCACGAGCACAATTGAATCCCCCAACCGCTCCGCTCTGAAGAATATGGCAGAAACCTTAAAGGAAAGAAGGCCGTTAAGGCGACCAAGGTGTCCGTCGACGATTTATCGAAAGAAGAGCGCACAAACCTTCTCGGAAACGCGCTGTTCTGGGCCGGCTTGTCCTCAAAGCCTCTCTCGAGGTCCAAGTCGGTAGAGTACGTGGAGAGATTTGGAAAGGGTAAAATTCACAAACCCCTTCGCACCGAAACTCGACCCGACGGTATTTGGGTTATCAGTGAGAAGGAATACCAAACAAAGCTCGCCCTCGCTGTGGAAGCGGCGGCAAAGACTGCAAAGAACGATAAAGAGCTTGCGTCGAAGGTGAAAACACTCATGAACAAATTGCAGAAGTCGGCGAAGGTGAAGGCGAAAGAATCCCCGATTTAATGAGTAGTACTTCATTACAAGAAAACGACCACGGGCTTTTCACCTATCGGCAAGTTCTGAGCAATCTATAAATAGAAGACTGCTAACCACTTGTAGTTTTTAGGGACAGTTTAATCGATGAAGTGCGGTACAATACATGACAACCCTGAACGAATGCCAACGACGGCAAGTTCTAGCCTCTCTTGTGCCTGTCAAAGCTCGAATTTGCACCGATGTCTCCCTCGTACGGTGGTGAATTCGTTGTATGAGTCTCTGTCAAGCTAACGCAGACGTTTTGCACAGACCGACTACGAGGTGCCAAGCGTGCTGCAGCGTCAAGGAAATCAAACGCGTGTCGCACACCCGTTAAGGATCGAGTACTAGCGGGCTGTTATGTGAGTAGAGGTCCAGGCTGGGAGCGTTCGGTAGACTTGGTATCAACTAAAATGTAAAAGTTTGTTTCTCTTGTTGTTTGTTTCTTAGCAGGTAAATGTACGACTGACTAGTTTCACGAGGAGCTCACACAGCTCCATAACACACTTGTAGGGATGACACCTCGCCAACTCGCTTGGCGAGAGCTCTTGGAGTGACTTCCATCCTGGTACGCCACTCGCGGGAGGACCTAAGTGGACCTCTGGGGTGAGGTAGACAGGGTAGTTCACTCAAGTAGACGGTTGACACATACTTAGGCCAGTGAGTTGTCGAAACACTCCGAGAGTCGACGCGACACATTGTAAGGCCTAGGGGCATGGTACACAACCGACTCCTCTGGTTCACCACTGGTATTCCCGGGTACGGGACAAACTCCCCGACCTAACGTTGACCGTCCTCGGTCAACTCGGTCGTGTTCCATGTCACGCAGGCGCTTCACCACGCGCAGTTCCTCTTCGCTGAGAATAATATTTTCGATGTCGATTTCATGTGAGCAGGGACGATCACTCATGCGTTGAACATTCGCCGTCGATCTAAGAGTAGGTCCTGAGGACCGAGTAGTAGTCACTCGATCAGGAGTAACTCTAGGTACTTGGGCGAGGTTCAACTCAGGAGTAAGTCGTCGCGCTCGGATGCGACTACTCCGCCTCAGAGGGGTAGTCTCTCGATGGGGACCAATGTCTTCAGGTGCACTCTCCGGTCCTTGTAGACTAGCTAGACACGCAGCCTCTCTGCGATTGCAACGGTTCACTTCTCGACGCACAGACTTCAGGGCCTTCTTCACCACAACGCGGGGAGCAGCTCGCTCCAAGTGACCACTGCCACTTCCAAAACGCCATCCATGGGTAACCACACCGACCACTACGATCACTCCAGTAGCGGTAGTCAACCAACTAGTCCACTCAAGCAGTAAGTTCACCAAATTCAGCAGTAGTAGTACCACTCCCAGTCCAGTAGTTCCAAAAGTCACGAACTCCAGTAGATCGAACAGTGCCATGGGCACGTGAATCACCAGTGACAGTATGAGTAGCACCACCCAGCACACTCCTTTGACGACAGCAACCAATCGCTGCCAAACAGTAGCCCACGCTTCCCAAGTAGCACGAGTGTAGGCCAAGTAGGAGTAACCAGACCGTACACTTAGGTCGGGTAGATATTCACCGAAGGTAACCAGTAGAGCAGTCCACCAACTCCTCAGCATCAGTCCATACTGACCGTATTCAGTCTCTCCTTCCTCCAACACTTGCACAGGCACCGCAAAGAACGCGTTCCACAGGGCAAAAGCATAAGCCGTACCACTTAGTTGTCCGAGCTCAGGATCACGGAGCACCTCTTGGTAACGGGTCACGAAGTTGACGCTCATAGTTGAATTCAGGGACACAACTAGCCACACTTGAGTCACCAGTGACCAAGCCACTCCCCGGACAGAGGAAGTGAGTACCCACAGCACGACAGTCACTAGGTAGGCAGGGAGTAACTCCCAACGGAGGTACTCAGTCCAAACAACAGTGAGCAGGTCGGTCATGGAGAGTAGGAGTAAGCAGAGTATACCGTCGACAGTAGGTGGCAGGGTCGCTTCACGTCGGTCGGAAGCAGGGTAGGTAGGTGGTCGAGTAGACCGTAGTCAGCAAGAAGCAGGGTAGACTCGGTAGCAGGGTGGACACTCACTCAGCAATGGTAGGAGCTTGAGTGAGAGTGGTCGAAATTGAAAGTGTTCACTTGCCACGCGGCACCACTCCTAGTAGTACCGAAGGATAGACTACAACTCCAGTAGAGTCCGTCACGGCAGGATTCCCAAACAAACGGCAGAAAGAATTCACACTTGGTTTAAGAATGATGGATAGTCTCCACGTCAATGTACTCGTCCCAAGGCCACTTCTCGTCAATCACAGAATTCACCAAGGTTTATTGGGAGATTCAATCGTCTCGTCCCAAGGTACGAATGGCCCAGAAGCTACACAGAGAGATAGTCACTCGGGACAGGGACTTAGAGACGGCGCCGCCCAAGTGGCCGTCTCTACAGTTCGCTCATTCCTCAATCTTCCTCCAAGTGAGCACTCCGGACCCCAGTCTTCTCCTCCACTTCCAACTCGTCACTCATGGGCGCCAGCAAGTCCACCAAGGCTCCTGCGTCTTCACCTCCTTCTCCGTCAACTCCGGCGGCGGCCACCAGCACCAAGGACGCCGAGTTGGTCAAGCAGATCGCGGCCCTCATCGTGCCCGAGATGACGTCTTCAGCGGAAGAGCGCCTCAAGAAGAATGCGCAACGCGAATTCTGGACGGAGATGCGTGAGAGGCTATCAGTAAACCAGAGTTCGTCCGGTCTGTTCGTGCTGGACCAATTGGCCGAGGCTCTGTTGGACGACGTCAGCAACGAAGATAAGGAGATGGCCTTCACAGACCCGGTGATGTTGCTTCCGAAGCCATCTCGACAACGTGAAGCTCTCAACGCCTACGTCCACAATCGCTTTTCGAACACGCAAGATCTTCCCGACGTCAACGTGAATTCGGCGCCAGTGATTTTCGGCAAAGGAGCTCCGCCCGCCACGATCCCGTCGCCTTCCCAGTCGTCGCAGAAGAAAAAGAAGAAAAAGTCGCCCACGAAGGAAGCAGCCACCGCGGCTCTACTAGCCTTGGGTCAGGGCAAGCCTTCGCCCAAAGGTGCCAAACCCGTCACTCCTCCGTCTACACTCGGCAAGCGTAAGCAGACGTCCAAGTCGGATGACGAGCAAGATTCCCAAGCCAACACCAACCCCTACGCCCGAGACCGACTACTGTCCATACGTCATGACCGACAGCACTCCACCCTCTCTTCTTCAGGACGTCGAGGCCATTTATCGACGGGCCGTCAACATGGGCAAGACTTGTCAACAACTCGCTTACCCGTGGGAGGGGTCGAAGGTCTGGTACGATCCAGTTGAGAACGAGTTGCTTCACGTGGCGCACTGGAGATTCTGGATGGCCAACCGAGTTCGCTTCTTTGAGTGGCAGCTGAATGCGCCCTACAGGAGTAGTTCCGCTCGGAGTCAGCGTCGCCGACAGACCGCACTAGCTCGTACTGCTCGGCTCAAGTTCATCAGCCAGTGTATCGAACACTGGGGCTATTATGGATTTTTGAAGCTTTACGAAGGGTCGGAACCAGACCGTCTACTCATGTGGATGGGCGGTCAACCCAGCAAGAATGCTCCAGACGCCAAACAGTATGACGGGCCCACGATCCAGAATTTGTCCAGTTTGTTCACTCAAGATTTTGAAGCGTACAAGGCTCGCGTGAAGGGTGCTCTCAAGCCGATGCAGTTGGATCAAGGAGGCTTTACTTCGATCACTGAGTTGCTGGTGTCAACGAACGCTTTGGATCCAGATCAGAAGGTCGACTGTCGACTCTCAGACGAAGCACTCGCACTAGTTCGTCGGGACGTGAAATCGGAGGAGGAGCCCGATGCTCAGTGGTGGGTCGGGGACCTCACTGAAGGAGTGTGGGCCCGGCTCGTCAACAGTCGCGAGATCATAAGAGTGGAGTATGAGCTGCAGGATAAGATGGACAAGAACGAGTACGACCTGCCCAGGATCCCGCCACTTCGAGTCAATGAGGAAGGCCATCCTGGTTACACTCCGATCAAGCATCGAGACGGCACTTTCACGGCTCTGGAAGCAGCGCCCCTGGAGAAGCCCATCGACGACAGAGACTCCGACAGCTTCGAACCGGACACCAGCGACGAAGACGAGGTTGAAGTGATCGAGACGAAGGCACCCGCGCCCAAGTTTGCATCTGCAGGGTAAGCAGGACGCGCCCAACAGCTTTCAGAGTAGACAGTTGAGTCCCCCCCAAGATAGCTAACTTCATAATTCCATGTTTGCTCTAGTCTTCAGTTCACATCAGCATTCTAGTTTCAAAGTCGTTCTCGAAATTCACCAAGTCATTCACAGTAGCGCGTACGGTTCGCAGTAGTTCCATCAAGGAGTTGTTTTCAGAAGAGTAGTTACAGGTAGCGGGTAGGTATAGTCACTTGTGCGCGGAAGCTAAACAGTCCCAAATCACGGTATCGCAGGGCAAGAAGTAGTCACTAGTCGACAAAATTCCAAAGTTCGGCGTAGTCGGTATCCACAGTAGTCATGATCCGCAGGTAGTAGGTAGTCATCACACGGTCGCTAGTCACAGTAATATGCAGGAACAGTCACCAAGCTGTTCAAAGTAGTTCAGGAAAAATGTAAAAGGAGTGCTCCCCTGAGCACTCGTCGGACTCGCTAGTCCGGCTCGCCAAAATGTAAAAATGTAAAAGAGTGTTCCACCCGAACACTCACTCCAAAAATGTAGTCGAAAGTAAAAGAGTGTTCCACCGAACACTCACTCCAAAAATGTAGTCGAAAGTAAAAGAGTGTTCCACCGAACACTCACTCCAAAAATGTAGTCGAAAGTAAAAGAGTGTTCCACCGAACACTCACTCCACGGGGCTCCGAATTGAGGGAGTAACTCCTCTCGAGGCGCACCTCGCAGTGTCAGTTAGAACAGTAGTTCGTCCTCGTCGACTGTATCGTTGGCATCAGCCAGACGAGCACTTCGTCGTAACTCGGGGAGCCCCTGCTCCTTACGACGAGTATTCTCAAAAGCAGTAATCAGCACGTCAAAATCGGGTTTCAGTGAAGACGCAGGTAACCAACTCGTCTCATAGGTAGCTAGTAGCACCAGATACTGCAACTCACCAGCCTTCTTTCGTCTCGCAAGTATATCCACGACAGGTAAGCTCACACCTGAAAAAGCAGTTTCTTCAGATCCAATAACTAGCCGCTCCACATAGCTAGTGGAAGGCAAGTCCTCCTCGACCAGGGGTCCATCGTCATCCTCGCCAGGAGTAGACTCAACACCCTCAGGAATTTCGGTGGGGAAGGGTCGACTCCATCGACCCAAGAAAGGTTTTAGTCGGTTCACGTTGATAGTAACCACTCGGTTAGGGTGAGTAGGTATAGCCACTCGGTAGGCGTTCTCGCCGACCGTACCGACCACTCGGTAGGGTCCATGCCAAGCAAAGGCCAACTTCTTCGAGGTCTTCTCTCCTCGACGAGCACGGAAGTACTGATACACCCAGACAGCGTCACCTTCAGAGAACTTTTTCGCAACTTGCCCTTGGAGTCGCTGCTCATGACGACCTTGCGCCTTGAGTAGCTGCCTCTCGACCAAGCGGCGAGTGTCTCTTAGAGACAAGTAGAGTCGACGCCTATAAGCAGCCACTTCATTGCTCTTCCACTGAGCGGTAGTGTTCAGGAAAGCCAAGTCCAATGGTAGCACTGGGTCACGGCCGTACAGGCTGAAAAAGGGTGAGTCGCCTAGTGCTTCGTGGTAGGAAGTACGGTAGGCGAAGAGCACTCTCGGGAGATACAAGTCCCAGTCGTCCTGCGACTCACTCACATACATGCGCAGCATACCCAACAGTGTACCGTTAAATCGTTCGACCAGTCCTTGGGTCTGTGGGTGGTAAGCGGCTCCAAACAGCTTCTTAATACCGAGTGTCTCGTACAGTGATCGAGCCAACTCCGAGATGAAATTCGACCCTTGGTCACTGAGTAACTTCTCAGGCACTCCATGGCGAGAGATCACCTCGTCCACCATCACTTCCACAAAAGTCACTGAGTCTAGACGCTTGACAGCGAACGCCTCCACCCAACGGGTGAAGTAGTCGGCGAACACTAAAATGAACTTGTTGCCTCGGGGTGTAGTCACTAGTGGACCAACAGCGTCCACTACCAGTAGAGAGAACGGTCCAGTGAGTTCCTGTATAGGCATCTTCTGCATCAGTCCATTCTTCCACGGACGGTAGCCCTTGCCACTTCCACACACAGTACACTCCCGGACATACTCCGCGACGTCCTTCTTCCAGCCATGCCAGTAGGCGTGCTTGCGCACCTTGTCCAGCGTCTTGGTGACACCCACATGAGCCGCAAACACATCAGCATGACAGTGGTGTAGTACCGTAGCCACGTAAGTGATAGGTATAACTGGCACTTCCAGTGAGCGAGCGGGACCAGCTCGAGCTTTCAAGTGGACTCGACGCATCAGTATCCCGTTCTTCACAGTGTAGTGTGGAGCCAAGGACAACACCTTCGCACGCAGTTGTGCGTCCAGTGCTAGGGCACCACTCTCCAGGAAAGCGATCATAGCAAGTATCCACGGGGTCCGCTTCTGCTCTTCCTTGAAGCGCGCTTGATCCAGTCCAAACACGTCGATAGGAGACACCAGTAGCTGTTCAGGAGGAGTCACTCCTCCGCGGGGAGTAGTCGCTGGCGCCTCTTCAGGGAGTCGCTCCCCGACCTGGACTCGATCACCAGGGGGTCGCTCCCCAACCTGAACTGGGTTGTCACTACCAGGAGTAGTAGTAGCCTCACCAGTCGTCTCCCCGACCGGGACTAGAGTCTCTACCTCCTCATTCGCTTCTTTGAGTAGATCCGCCATAGTGACAGCGTTCACTGTCATTGAGTGTAATCTCGAAAGACCGTCGACATGACCCATAGAAGTACCAGGTCGGTGGAACACCTTGAACCGGAGCTGGGACAGCTCCATAGCCCACCTAGCTAACTTAGCGTTGTTGGTACGGTTAGAGTCACTAAAGACCCACAGTAGAGCCTTGTGGTCGGTGTAGAGGTCAAACTCGCATCGGTCCAAGTAGCACCTGAACTTTCGAGTAGCCCACACAATACCCCAACACTCAATCTCCGAAGTACCGTCCTGCTTGTGGATCCAGTTTTTCTCCGATCCGACAAGTAGCTTGCTAGCATAGGCAATAGCTCGATCACGACCGTCAACTTCTTGCATCAGGCAGGCTCCAACAGCTAACTTCGAGGAGTCGACGTACAACTTGAACCTCTTATTAAAGTCAGGGTAGACCAAAATAGGGGGCTCCACCAACTTCCTCTTCAACTGTCTGAAGGCAGACTCACAGTCAGCGCTCCAAGTGAACGATACACCCTTGGCCTTCAACTTCTCGATAGGAGCCGAGATAGCAGCGTAGCCAGGTATGTATCTCCGGAAGTAGCTCGTCAACCCCAAAAAGGCTCGAACACCTCGGAGGTCACTAGGTCGCTCAACATTCATCACCGCCTTCACCTTTTCAGGATTGGGAAGTATACCGGAGGGTGTGACTATGTGTCCTAGGAAGGCCACCTGGTCTCGACCCCACTTGCACTTCTTCATCTTGAGTTTGAATCCAGCCGTTCTGAAGCGTTCCAACACCTGGCGAAGTCTCACCAAGTGAGTTGGGAAATCCTCACTAAACACCACACAGTCATCTAGGTAGACCAAGCAGGTCCGCCACTTCAAGTCAACTAACACTCCTTCCATGAGTCGCTCGAAGGCAGGCACTGCATTGCACAGTCCAAACGGCATGACCAGCCACTCAAACAGACCGTACTTGCAAGTGAAAGCAGTCTTCCCCACACCACCCTTCGCCATAGGCACGTTCCAGTAACCTGAGGCGATATCCATAGTGGAGAACAACTTAGCGCTTCCCAGTACATCCAAGATGTCATCTATGAGAGGCATCGGATAACAGTCTTTCACAGTCACTGCGTTCAGCCTACGGTAGTCGATGCAGAACCTGATTCCACCGTCAGGTTTCCGGATCATCAGCACTGGACTAGCCCAAGGACTACTAGACGGTTGGATTAACCCCAAGTCTAAGTACTGTTGCACTTCAGCTTCCATCACATCACCTTCAGCCTTGGACACTCGGTAGGGTCGCTGTTTGATAGGCGGGTGGTCACCAGTATCGATTTCGAACTCGAGTAGGTGTGTCCTCCCAGGCTTCATAGACGACTCCACAAACATGTCCTTGAACGACTCAAGTGTCTGTCTGAACAACTCCTTCTGCTCGACACTCAACTTCGAATCCGGGAACTCGACTGTAAACTCAGCAGCAAGTTCCTTCTCGAGAGTAGGCATAGAGTGGAGGAGTGACTTGTCAGTGACACTCGCAGTACTCACCACTGAGTGCACCCAGTCAGAGTTGACTGGATCAGTATCACCAGAGGGAGTAGACTGTGCTGTCGACTTACTTAGCTCGAAAGCCGACTCCGGTATCACAGTAGCAGCAGCGACTAGGGTACCTCGCTTGATGATCAACTCCTCAGTGGACGCATTGCACACCTCGACAAGTAGCTTCCCTTGGTTGACAGTGCAGAGTGTACGGGCCACTCGGACAGTACTGTCCAGTCCAGGGACACCTTCAACCAGCACCGCATCACCATCTCGAGCTAGACCGCGTACTTCGGAGACTACAAGTGCTTGACCTCCGGGACCAATCCTGACGGTCGAACTTGTCCTTGCCGAGTACACTTCCTCCACTCGAGGGTTGCCCAGAGAAAACACCTCTCCAGTGTCTTTCAACGTCACTGAGTTGGAGTCCAAATCCACCACGGCCCGGAACTGTCTGAGCGAGTCAGTTCCTAGTATCACATCCACATGCATCTGGTCGACTACTACGAACGGTCTAGTCATCTCCACCGAACCTAGTCGGAGTGGTAGGTCAGCTATTCCTCTGATCTGAAGAGGGTGCCCAGACACTCCGTTCAAGTTTCCGTCATAAGGGCGCAAGGAGTCACTCGCCCTGCCAATTCTGCGTAGCACCTTGCGGTCGATCAGACTAACTACAGCTCCAGAGTCAATGAGTATGTCCACAGGGACACAGTCCACGAAACCAGCTGACACAGCTTCAACTCCACCCACGGAGCCGATAATTCTCTTCCCACCGGGGACTACTTCCTCCTCACAGTCCACTTCAGGGTGGTCCACTTCCACCAGACCAGACCGTCGAGTCCGGTTACTAGACACCACCGGTGACTCGCTCCGCGCGGAGTCACTCACCACGTACGCGTACTCGTACACACTGTCGGAGTTGCCGCGAGCACACTGCGACCCCAACTCTTCAGCCACCTTACTGGACAGTGAAGTACAATCAAAGCGCACTTGCTTCTGCTTCTTGATTTTCCTTTCTGGGAGAGCAGCAGCCACGCATGCCTCACATCGCTCCTCTCGTTCCTTTAATTTCGCTCTTATCAGAGGACCTTCACTCGAGTACTTCCTCAAAACCACCTCCAGTATTCGCTTCATCTCAGTATTAGTCATGTTCTTGTAGTAGGGGGCGATCTTGGCTAAAGCTCTCTCTTCCGGGTCGAATCCTTCGAAATCCACCTCAGGTAGTAGTAGGTCTACTAGGAGTGGAGTCCCGCAGTTAGCGCACACTGGGTTCGGCCTCTCTTCTTCTTTCACCAGGTAGTATACTGTCCGCTGTACTAGTGCTCGCCACTTTGGATCCAGGTGTCGACTCCGCCGAGCCGATCGACTCACTGCACTGACTGTACTCACAGTACAGTCCTCTAAGTTCACTGCCACATTCGCGACCACTAGATCTTCTTCACTCAATTTCGGGAGTGTATCCTCGGACACTCCACTCTCTTCTTTCTCGGTTTCTTCAGGCAAGTAAGTTCCACCTCCGACATCCCGTTCGTCGGAGTCGCTGTCACACTCCAGACTCTCCTCGGAGTCACTCCTCGGGAGCCCTTCAAACCCACTAGGGTTACCTTCCAGTTCACTAGTTTCCTTCTCAAGTAGGTCCGGTGGGTGAGTAACCTCACTCGCCCCACCTCCTACATCTCTCTCATCCGAATCAGCTTCTTCCTCCGTGACCTTCTCGTGGTCACTCACCGTCGACTTCTTCAAGTCACTGAAGTCGCGGTTTGCCCGTTTGGCTGCTTCCGTAGCTGCCAGTGTCTTCCTGTACCAGCTCACCCAGTACTCGGGCGTCGAGAGCACTCCTGGAGATGACTCTCGCGTCCGTTCCAACACTTCCTCCGATATTCCCAAAACGGAGCTCAGTTCCGCCGTAGACATCTTCTTCGATTGCGCCGCATTAATTTCAACCCTCTTCTTAAGTTCCAATTCATCCAGAGGAAAGAGTCGCTCTTCGATCTCTTTGTCGTATTCCTCATTCTCACACAGTACACCCAAGTCACCGCCCTCGGTTAACTCATCCAATTCTCCCGCAGAAAACACTCTAGCATATTCGCTAGACACTCCTGGTTCACCCTCGGTGGCGCTCGCCTCACCCCCATCCTGTACGCCGATGGTAGACGTCACACTCACAGCTTCGCTCAGATCAGTATTATTACGCTTGTCCAGGTTCACCTCTTGGGTGTCTAAAGTAGGGTCTGACTCGCCAAAAATATGCAGACCGGGGGCAGTCGACACAGCTACTTCGTCATCTAGTTTTTCTGTTGGGTCACCGGGAGTCACTTCGGGAGTGACCTCGGTAGTGCTCGCCTCACCCCCACCGAATCTGTCAGTGGTAGACGTCACACTAGTAGTTTCACACAGTACTTCTTCTTCAATATCAGGGGTGTTCGACTCACCAACTCTCACCGCGAGAGTAGTCGATACACCATTCACATCAGGTTGTTTCACAGTATTCTCAGTATTCTCAGTATTCTCAGTATTCACATCTCCGCTCGTATCCACACGAGGGTCAAAATCGCAGTCATCGAAGTCACTTCCAGTTTCACAGTCACTCTTGGGTCGGGCACCAGTCACTCCTAAGTCGACAGGAGGAGTAGTTCTCCTGGGGTAGCTTGCCCCAGAGTCACTCTCTCCACCCACACCGGTAGTAGTGGTTCCCCATCCATAGTGGATCGTTTCACTCTTTTGTCTAGGAGCGGTCCAGTTTTTCGCCGGGCTGGACTTCACACGCTCTTCTTCCTCACGCTCCGCGCAGTAAGGATCCTTCAACAAATCTCCAACGTACGCCGCCGTACTTGTTCTCTTCTCTTTACTTGCTCGTCTAGGTTTCTTGTTTCTCGTCAATTTCACACCATTTTCCTTCGTTTCACTCTTGGTCACAGTACACTCACTCATCACCGGAGGACTCACTCCTGAGCGTCTACCACTAGTAGTAGACTCTCGGGGAGTAACTCTCTCCAAGTCGCTTCGCTGGCAGGAGGAAGGTGCGACCTCCTCCTTCCCTTCCTCCAGCCCTCTTCAGTTCCTGTTCGACGTCTGACCTCCAGACGACCCCGAGTTAGCCTTCTTGACCAACTGGCTCAACACCTCTCTCGACGGACAGTTAGCTACAACATGATCACTCCCTCCACACAAGAAACAAGACCTCTGTCCACGGTAGTACTGACCGTTCGAACGCGAGTTAGTGTTCTGCGGTGGAGGTTGACTGTTCGGTTGCTGACGCTGGTACATCTGAGGCTGCTCACACTCAGGGCTAATATGACCCACTGCTTGACAGTTAGTGCAAGTCATCTGGTTCCTTCGACAGTTCAAGCGGTTGCACCCCAGCATGTGACAACGACCACACACTATATGTCCATCTTGAGTGTACATGTCCGGACCCTGCCGAATACCTCTAGTCGGAGTCGCTGGTGGCGGAGCAGCAGCTTGCTGCTGAACAGCGTACACTCCAGCCGCAGTAGCTGCAGCCGACTGGGCTTGCTGCTGTACAAGTAGGTTCTGAGTCTGCTGCATCATCGAGAGCATCTGCTTCATCATGTCATCTTCGGGAGCCTTCTTGGTTCGCTCGTCAGCGAAGTCCTCGTTGTCTTCCACAGGTAGATGTTGATTCTTGTAAAGTAGCACTGTCACTGCTTCAGGGATAGAGTTCACCAGTGAAGTGTCGAGTATGTTCCGCCACTTCCTGTTGCGTAGTCCCGACAAGAAGTACTGGTACCGCATCTCGGGGTCAAAGTACTGAGCCTCATCACACAAACTCGAAATCAGGTCAGCCCACACCTCTGCTGACATTCCGCGCGAGCGTTTAGCCGTCTTGAGTCGCTCAATCATCTGCAGAGGGGTCTGACAGATGAACTGGTTGTGAAAGCGAGTCTTGAGAGTCGCGAAGTCGTTGATCTGGGAGTAAGTCCACCACTCTTCACCAGTCTTCCCCTTAAGACACTCCCTGAAGGCACTCAACCGTATGCTATCATCAAGACCCTCAGTAGCTCTCTCGAAAGCACTCCAAAACGTCCTCGCCTTATCCACTGACGAGTTATCCGAGTAGAAAGGTTGGATCATCCGGATCGCATTCTTGATGTTCGACGGCATACCCAAAGTAGGTGTACGGTTCACTTGTCCGACAGTCGAGTAGTAGCCAGGAGTAGCTTGTCCAGCGGAGTGACTCGGTGCAGGCACTAGCATCTGGCCACTCGGCACTTGAGTATACGCACTAGTCACTGGAGCCGTAGGTAGACTCGACGGTTGACTCTGAAGAGTAGACTGTTGACCCCCGTACACTTGCTGGCCAGGAGTCACTCGCTGGTAGCTAGTAGGAGTAGTCGTCGGCACCGAAGTAGTAGTGCTCACTGGAGCCATCGGAGTAGTACTCGATAGAACAGAAGTCACTGCTGACACCGGAGCAAGAGTAACTTGTGGCTGTCCCGTAGTGTAGGGAGCAGTCGCAGGTTGACCATAAGTGAACCCAGCAGCAGTAGACCACCCCACTGGTTGCACGAACGGGTTACTCGTCCCCGTCCCAGGGACATTAGGAGTAGCTCCTAGGGTGACATTCTGGTAGCTCGGGATAGCCGACCGAGTCGACTGTGGCACGTTAGTCATCGGAGTAACTAGTGGTTGTTGAGCTCCCTGACCGTATCCGGGTTGGGCCATCAACTGAGGCGGGTACAAGTAGTACTTCGTAGCTCCCGCGACACTAGTAGGAACAGCACCAGACTGCAGCATCTGCTGAGTCACCGACGGAGTAGGCGGAGCAACAGACCAAGGCTTAGGTACAGTAGGGACATTCACTTGAGTGAACTCAAAACCAGCTTGAGCAGGCGTAGGCAAGTAGCTTGTCGGAGGTTGCGCAGAAGTAGGTGGTAGCAGTCCCGAGGTAGTCACTCCAGGAGTGACTGCTCCAATAGTCGGGTGAGGGGTCGCCGCGATCCCTCGACTAGGTAGAGTGTGCTGTGAGGTTAGTCCTGCAGGAAGTAGTGGACTCCCAGTGTCTGGTCTCGACTCACCCTTCCGAGGTTCCGACAGACTACGGACTAGTCTCGGCCTCAGGGGAGGAGACGACTCCGCAGCAGCTTCCAGGATAGGCACTTAGGGAGTCGCTCCTTGAGCAGCTCTCCGCACTATCGACTGTACTGAACTAAGCCCCCCGGGGGTAGTCAGACTAGGTCGACTGGGGTGACTAGTAGCTGGTGGGCCACTAGCTCCAAACCAGGAAGTAGCTGGTTGTCTCGCTTCACTCGAGGTAGTACTACCACCATCATCACTGTGGTTTCCAGGTCCAAAGGTTGACATCTCGATCTCAGGTTCTCTTTCTTCTTCTCTCTCACTCTCCTCTTCCGTCTTGAGTAGAGGTACGTGGTACACTCCCGCCCAGACGATCCACTCAGTCACCCAGCTTACAAGTTGTTGGTATGACAGAAGTACTCTCCCCTCTCAAAGGGTTCTAAGCGTTCGCTCCAGAACACTCCAGTTAGCTCGATATCACCGGTTCCGTTTCCGAATGTAGTCACTTGACACCTCCCTAGTCGATTTGTCGTTCTAGCAGTGCAGTGACTCTCGCGTTCACAGGTACTGTAGTAAGTTCTCTCTTTAAGTGTAGCCGCCCGACACCTCCCTAGTCGATCTGTCGTTCTAGCAGTGTTCGGCGCGCACTTTCACAAATGTCCGGTCTTCTTCTCCAGCTGACACCTTCGTTAACAGTAGTCTTCCGCAGCGCTCACAAAGGGGACCCTTCTCCAGCGGTCAAGTACCCTGCTTCTCCACCAGTTGTCGCACACCCGTTAAGGATCGAGTACTAGCGGGCTGTTATGTGAGTAGAGGTCCAGGCTGGGAGCGTTCGGTAGACTTGGTATCAACTAAAATGTAAAAGTTTGTTTCTCTTGTTGTTTGTTTCTTAGCAGGTAAATGTACGACTGACTAGTTTCACGAGGAGCTCACACAGCTCCATAACACACTTGTAGGGATGACACCTCGCCAACTCGCTTGGCGAGAGCTCTTGGAGTGACTTCCATCCTGGTACGCCACTCGCGGGAGGACCTAAGTGGACCTCTGGGGTGAGGTAGACAGGGTAGTTCACTCAAGTAGACGGTTGACACATACTTAGGCCAGTGAGTTGTCGAAACACTCCGAGAGTCGACGCGACACATTGTAAGGCCTAGGGGCATGGTACACAACCGACTCCTCTGGTTCACCACTGGTATTCCCGGGTACGGGACACGCGTGACGATTCAGCAAATGTGTTATCTGTCGAGGACTGCGAAGTTGCGGCTGTAAAAACTCAGTTCCTTGACCATGCACAGTCTTCTCAAACCGTCCTAGTAAAGGACAAAGAGCTTCAACAAGTGCAGCAACGGTGGCTTGATCACCAGCAAGATAATTTCGACATGCTGCTTCATAATTGGCACTTAACAGATACACAGCGCCAAAGCTTCACTCCTGACTGTCAAAGCGCGAAGTACGAGACCACATTGCGACAACTGGATCACGTCCAACAGTTACTCATCACGTATGCTGCACTTAGCATACTCCTGTTTTTCAGTCTAACGTGAATCTGTATTTCTCTAGGGCGAAAGAAAGTCTATCGGTAACACTTGACGCTCCCGACTATATGGTAGCGACACAATGCTATACTATGGTACGTTAGGTAGCTGCTCAATCAGTTTGTTGTCTTCTTTACTAATTGCGTTCAATTCAGGCTTTGGAGCAACTTACGGCAATGGTCAGAACTCTAGAAAGGCGAGGTGCAAGGAAAAAATAAAGCGCATGATAGGCATCATCATGAACCTCCGTTTTCACCTTGCATGCCTAAAAACTTTGGGAAAAAGTAATTGTGGCTTGAAATCGTCAAGTGGGCCATTGCCAGTAGTCTTCAAAATGTAGCTATCAGGTGCGGTAGGTCATAGTAGGTGGTTAGTGGAAAATCGAATACAAATCGTTGATTCAATAAAATCTCTGAATCTGCATGCAATAAATTAAATCATGAATGCAGGAAAAACAACAACTTTTCTCTTCTCAAAACTATCAGTTTCTCTTCCAACCAACAAAAAGTTTTGATCCTGTAGATATGTAAACGAGCCTTGCAGACGAAATATTATGTGTATTATTTAAAAAATACCGGTAAACGATGCAGTTTCGTTGTGCAGCGCCTTCCACTTTGTAGATGCAGATAAAGGATAACGACTGACAAAAAGAAAGAAGATGCGGTCTGAGAATTACAACTTGTAAAATTTACAAGTCGGTTATATTGTGATGATGCAGAGGCTGGCCTCAATGATTTGCGTTGTATTGACGCCGCGAGAGAGGAGGGAGCTACTGGGTGCGTGCATAGCAAACTTGAACAGCATTCGAATAAACTCGATAAAAGTTTTACGCAGATGTAGCCATTTCAATGTACATGGCTACATAGTGGGTAACAGATTTTTGACTTCCCAGTCACATCCATTCGATTAAGTGCGATTACAAATCCTCTCTTCACTCGCTTCCAGTATGCTCTCGAACATTCGCGATTCAGTCTGGAACGTCCCAGACTGTCTCAATTTCAGCGTCACAAAATGATCCCGTCCACTTCAATGTCACTCATTATTCAATCTACCAACTGACCAACAAGTGAACGAATCCCACACTATCAACCTCCTAACAACGACACAAATGGAGGCCCAGACATCCCAGCAGAGGACCAACCTACAGGCCATCAAGACAAAAGTCCAGGACGTACAGGACAAACTCAACACGCGACTTCCAGCCCAGTACCGACACGTAGCCGCAATGGTATGCGGCGCCAAGTGGCGACTGCAGACTTTGAAGCCTCAAGACGCCGCTCAGACCGTCAAGAAGCTGCGACTGGAGCTCGGAGCCTTCGACTACCGCGTGAAGGAACAGGCGGAGCTGCTGACGCGCTACCTCATCGACTTGGACGGGGTATTGAGCTACGGAGACGCAGAGATCAAGAGCGCTCGTAAGGCGCTGGTGGTGTTCGTACAGGAGCTTCTGCCTCAGGCGGATGCCTTCAAGGAACGCAGTGCCAAACTGAAACAGTTCGGGGAGCAATTGCTCAGTGGATTTGAAGACCAAACGGCTCCTTCTTCAGCAGCAAGTGACAGTGGCTTCGAGTCTGATGATATGCACGTGAAAGCTCTGTTCGAAGAGAGTGGAGAGGAAGAGAGCGAGTCTGAGGTTGAAGAGGAACCAACGGAAGACGAAGAGATGGAGGAGGCTACTGACACTAAGCAGGACGAATCGATGGAGATGGAGAATGAAGCTGAAGAAGAAGAGGAAGTGATGTCTCCGCCGAAAAAGTCGCCGAGGCTTCAACCGGCTTCGAACCCACAGACCCTGGACATCGACGTCAATTCGCTGCCTGTGTGGCGGCCATACTACCAGTTGCAACGTCGTCAGGACGGCATTTACCTCATCGCGCGTCTGAGAAACGTCGATCCGGAGAATGTCCGAGTGCAGTGGAACGAACACAATGGAGTCCTTCGCGTCAGTGGCTTCCGCTTGCCCACACAGAAGGACATCATGATGTCACGCCTCAGTGGTGCACCAACCTTCGGTCGTTTTGAGATCGCCGAGCAGTTCCCGCGGAATATGCTCAACATGGAAGAGGCCACCCAGCAGATCTTCGAGGACGGTACCCTGCAGATCCGCATGCCGTACTACAGGGTGCAACGCCCGATGCGATACCGCCCAACGTCGTTCTTCCAACCTCAGGACTGCTTTGTATGGTAAACAGATCCATGAACAATTGAATGTACAATAGAATAGGACTTACATATAAAAAATAGATATCTTGAATGACATTTTTCAAGTTGTCCACTGCGCTTTACATGTGGGTCGAACCAGCTTCATGAGCACAGAGAATTGTAGAAATTGAGACGGTCACTAACGCACAAGTCGTAAAAACTGCAGCGAGAAAGCCTCCCAGACTCTCGGAAGCTTGCAACGGGATTCCATTGGCCAACTCCACCACACAACATGTGAAATCAACAACCATTTCAATTCCAATCTGCCACGACCCCGTGATCAAAGTCTCTTTCCACTCTGTTAACCCTTCTCCGTCCTGCTCATGCCAACCGAATCTCGGGTGATGCTGAAGGAAATAGAAAATCGACGTGGAACAGATAATGGCGATGTACTCCGAGCACATTTCCGCGTGGCTTGCAGCAGCGTGGAAGTGGAGTAGACTCTGACGCACTCCGAAAATCGTTTCTTGGCGTATTAATTGGCTCGGTCGAAGTCCAGAGGCGTTTATCAACGGGAGAATGGCTCGAATACGTCGGGCATGAGGCTTGAGTAGTGTTGGTTTGCGTGCCTGTGGATGTTTCCGCTTTAAACGCTTCATTGTGTATCGAAGGTGATAGACTTTAGCGATTCGACTTATGGGCTCAATCATGCCGAGCTCCAGGAAACATTTCACAGACGAACCGGATTTAATGCTGCGTAGCAACACGAGGCGGATCTGCGTATTAATTAATACAGTCGGCACTGCCGTCAACACGTAAATTTTCCTCAGGTGAGTTCCACCTTGTTTCATTGCAACAAATTTCGTGAGTTTTAGCACAATCGACTTTAGCACCACAGTGCCGATGCTGAACTGGAGAGAAGTGAAGCTGGAATTGAGGAGATCCAACGAGTTGCATATGTGAGCAAGAGCAGCAGAAAGCATAGCGACAACTGCAAAAATGGTCGATCGACCGACAGCTCGAAAGTAGCGTCTCCAATATGGGGAACTGTTCACTTGTGCTTGATCACGACCTTCCATTGTTTCTCGTTGATAAATACTACGAGACACTTCGTCTACACTTGCACGGTACAGTACCGTCCAAACGCAAGCCAAATACAGGTGCAGCTTGACTTCGGCTGCGAAGTCGTGCTCTGTCGAGACAATTACGTACGTTCCCCCCACTGCCAAAATGAGTGTCAAGATGCAAAATAACCAGGTTTTACCGATGAATTTTAAGGCAAGTTGCACCAATGTCCAAGGAATTCCATCTAAACGAGTGAACTTCCGTAGTGATAGAGCATAAGGTGCCAGAACTGTACTGCAATGACAAAATGTTGCAACAAAAACGGTCATACAGAGCAAATCGGCATCGGATTGAACCGCAGGAGGTTTTCCAGTGAAAAGATTGCCCAAAGTGAAAAAGTAGGTAAGAAGCCACGCTGGTGGACCGCTGATGAAGGCGAGACGCATCACGTGCAGCACCGACGCGGCTGCTTGGACACAGAGACGACGAACGCGAATGCATTTCTGTGGAGTTGAGACCACGACGACGTGAACTGATGGTCCTCCTGTCGGGAAGCTCTTGGATGCCCGCTGTAGATGGAAATTCATTGTCATATTCAGCGCTGAGTCAGTAATTTTAGCTGCAGCAAGTATTTGTTGAATATTTGCGAGCTTTAAAAAAAATTCTGTGCAAAAGTGGCCAACGGATTTTGCAGCCCCGAACTTGCAATGGTTTACGGTAAGTATCAAGGCGTACACACCTTTGCAACTGCATGTAGATACACGCCCGGGAATCGCGGACCGGGATCATTGCTGCATGCGGTGGCAAGCCGTCATTGGCAAAAATGTATCTTTTGCAAGAAGATCGCAAATTGATTCGCAACAGTTTTTGCATCATTGGGCAGATGAACTTCACACGACAAAAAAGGAGAGCGACGACCACATTCGCGTAACTTAGTGTTGGCGCCACGCACTTGGCAACAAAGGCCACGTCGACTGCGTGGCGACGTAATTCGCACTCGGACCGGTTCTGACCAGCGGATCCATATCTGAGTCCATTCCGTTAAGCACCTTTATTTACTTGCTTTCACTATGCAAAATGTCTGATTCCCCGTCGTCGCTCGCCATGGAAAAAGAAACTACCGGATCCACTGCCGGATGGTCGCTGACGCGGCACTTCCGCTCACGCGTTGCTGCACACAAAAGGGTGGAGGCGACGCAGGCCTCTGGGCGAAGCAGCGGCGCTATCATGTTGAGCTCCATGGCTACAGCGGCCTCGAAAGAGTGAGTACCTTTGCCATTTTGGCTTATGCCACGCTGACGCAAATCATCGGGTTAGACACTCAATGACAATTTTCCGCGTGCCCATTGTTTTCTTTTCGACGTGGGCATTGTGGCGTTTTGCAAATTCTCAAATGTGCAAATCGGTTATTTGCAACTTTTTGCAATCACGACAAGAGCTTTTCCCAAAACCAGTACCATATGTGAGCTCAAATCCCGAAATGCGTACCTTTCCCAAAACCAGTACCAGTACCAAACCAAAACTAAAGTGGACCACTTCAGTTTGGTTTACTACCACTGTAACACTGTAAGAGTCAAAAAATATTTCTAGTATTTGTAAAACGCTTTTTGGAGTAAGACGCTTTTTGGATTAAGACGCTTTTTGGAGTAAGACGCTTTTTGGAGTAAGACGCTTTTTGGAGTAAGACGCTTTTTGGATTAAGACGTTTTTTATTACGACGCAATTTGGAGTAACGATTATTGGACGTCTACCAAAACTAACATAGTAACCCGGCATATCTGCAGCAACTATGTCAGGCTTAATGAGGTTATATGCAGGCTTTCCGCAAGAAACATCTACCACAACTAGCATAACTACAGTCCTCTGTTCAGTTGCAAGTAGTAGTGTCCGACATAGATAGACCTTTTAATATATAGCACAAAGTAAACCGGTCACTTTATTAGGACATTCTCTACCAACCATCGCTATTCCCCATTTTTCCAAGCGAAGAGATGACGGACGCGATGGCGGGCGAGATGCATGCCTTGCTGTGGGCGTTCTTGCAGCAGGACGAGATCGTGCGCGAGGCACGCACTGAGTTGTTCAATGTGTTTCTACAGGACGCATGGAAAACTGCAATGCGCAGCCAGCACTACATTACGGCGCAGTGTTTGGAGAATCCTATCAACTCAGCCTGGATACAGTTGTACAAGTATGGACATGATCTAAACTTTCTCAACACGACAAGCCTGACAAGGTAATACGTATCCAGTTCTCTGTTTGCTGTTACACTTCTATCTGACCTAAATTTTGCGCAGAGCTGCATTCTCACAGTTGTTAAATCGCTTTGCTCAATACTGCTGCTACACAATAGGTCATGCAGCCGTCTAACGCTGATCTCCAGAATGCTATGTATATTGGCTGGCTGCACTCAGTGTTCGTGACCGGGACGATTTGTTTTGCTGCAGACGGGTACATTATATGGAGCGAACACAATTGTACCGGTTCCTGGAACGATTCCGACACCTCACTCGGCTTCAGGAACAAGCTACTCAACCCGAAGTACTGCCCCGATCAGCGCATGAATGTTGTCTCCGACTCAGCATTTCCATGCTCATCCGCTATCACCGGCCGCATATTGACGCCGTTAAAGGATGGAGATCTTGAGCGCATCCTACCCTCACTTCGCAGTTCTGCGCGCACTCTTCACAACGCGATCACTTCCGTACGTCAAGCTGCGGAGTGGGGAATGGGAAGTGTAACGGGGTTACACGGGTTTACACCTGGTGTGTTCCACACATGGATACACTTTGTGTAAGGTACATATTTGATGTACGGACACTCGAGGGAGTGTGTGTGGCTGAGAGCCACACGTTATGCATTTGAAGTAGGATTATACTTGGTTTTACTATGTTAGATAGTTAACCACATACATTTACCCCCTAGGCGGCTAGCCGCAATAAAAGATAAATAAACAGTTTGGATTTGGAACACTAAGAGTAAAGTCCTTTTATTAAGGTCGTAGTTAGTAGGTGCCTTCGGATATTAAGGCCTATTAACCCTTAATAAGGTGTGTGTTAATCCTTAACTCGTTGAGTTAACCGTCTTCCTCTGACGCTAAGCTACGGCAGCCCCGCTGCACTTGGTAGCACTTGTAGTCAATCCTGCGACTGAGTCTTTTGACTGATCCCTCTGAGAGGATGGAACACGCTGTGTTCGCGAGCTTGCCGCCTGGCCAGCAAGAGACGCTTAAAAAGCTTATGTCTCTGTTGGGCCCCGAGGGCATTGCTCATCTTGCTTCGCAAGGGCCAGAGGCGGTATCCGCCAGACTGGAGGCTTTTGCAAGCTACGAGAAGGCGCTCTTAGAGCATGTACAAGAGCGAGTGAGCGCAACGGCGTCCGCCGCATCGTCCGCGGCCGCGTCGTCGACGCACGAGTGGTCTAATAGACCGAAACCGCTCATGGTGAGCGTGAAGACCTTCGAGGGGAAGGAAGGGGAGAACCTCCTTCTCTGGACCCGACAGGTCGAGATGGCCATGGGATCGGCCCTGCTCCAGACTGAGCAACAGCGCGTAGCGCTGGCGATCTCGAAGCTCGGTGGCCGAGCTCAAGAATGGGCACTAACGTGCGGCACGTCTGTGGATGCTGCTTTCCCGACCTGGGATCAGCTGAAACAGCAACTAGTGCGCGTGTTCGCGCCGCCTAACCAGGCGTACCGTATACGATCGAAATTCCTTGCTACCCGCCAGGGTAAAAAGGAGTTGCTGGACTATGTCCAAGAGTTGAGAACTCTGATCGCCGGTATGGTGTCGAGCCCTCTCCCCGAGGCGGTCACGGTGACCGTGTTTATGGAGGGCCTGCGCACGGGCGCTGCCCGAACGGAAGTTTTCCGTGTTCACCCTGCCTCATTTGAGGAGGCCGTGAACGTGGCATTGAATGCCGACTACAACTTCCAGTCTGCGAGACACGGTTCGAGCGCTGGTAGCGCGAGCTCTTCGAGCGGTCCTGAACCGATGGACCTCAGCCACGCTGAAGACGAGGCTGACCTCTATGCTGCTGAGCAGCGCTTCAGCATCCGTCGATGCTACACGTGCGGGAGCACCCGCCACTTGAGGCCTAGTTGCCCGTTGCGCAACAAGGCTCAGGCTCCATCGAGCCGAAGCACCGCTTCGAACCCTCAACCAGGGTCGTCGCGGGGAAACGACGGAACCCAGTAGGCGCGGGGCGCCCTACTGGGGAGGAACTGAGTTCTGTTGGGCCTCTGGGAGGCAGGAGAGAACGGGACTCAGCCCCGCAGAGAGCTAAGCTCTCTAACTCACGTAGTGAGTGCAAGCCCGGCTTGTTAGTCGTTCAAGCGAACGTGAAGGGCTTCGACAAGCCGTGGAGAGTCTTGATAGACTCGGGAGCGTCCGGCAACTATGTCCGGCGCTCCACTGTCGATGGTTTTAAACCATATGTGGAGGCTCTACAGGAGCCTCGAAGAGATAAGATCTCTGTCCGTCTTGCGACGGGGACACTAGTGACTGTGTCGAAGGTCTCTATTGACCTGAACGTGAAGTTCTTAGACTTCGATAGCGTGGAACGCTGCTTGGTCTTAGACCTGGATGAGAGGTATGACCTCATCCTTGGCATGGCGTGGCTCGAGAGCCACGAGCCATGGATCGACTGGAAGTCGAAGACGTTGGGCGCTACGCGCCCGTCTCCTAGTGGAGCATTGGCGAGTCATGAACCCACCTCTGCTCGGAGACAGAAGCGCTATTGGCGCGAGCACGAGACCGAATCGGTCATGGTGCTGGACATTGGTATGTCAGAGATAGTGAGCAACGAAGTTGCTGTTTGCCGTGAGTGTGACTCACAGGGCGTGCGCGGGGTGGCGCGTTATCCGCCGAGCGGTGTTTGTGGGGTCGCTGACCCGCCGCTGTGTCCTCAGGACAAATGTGTAACGGCACGTACTCCGTTGAGCGGTGCTCGTAGGGTCGCTGACCCGCCGCTGTGTCCTAAGGACAATTGTGTAACGGCACGTACTCCGTTGAGCGGTGCTCGTAGGGTCGCTGACCCGCCGCTGAGTGTCTCGAATGACACTGTTCCCTCTCCGAGGAGCCATAGTGCGTTGGCACCTCGGCAGCGCGACGGTGATGTCGCCCTGCAGCCCTCATCCGGCCGTGCTCGGGCGAGGAGGGAGAGGAGGAAGAGACGCAGGGCGTCTGTGACGTCTATGACGTCGGACGAGGTGTCCAGCGTGTTGAGTGGTGAGGCTCCACGCGACTGCAGTGAGCAGTTGTACACACTCGTGAATGGAGTGACAGGGGATGTCGACGGAGACATAAGTCTCGAGCGACTCCCGTCGGTTGATGCTCTGTTAGAGCTGGACGAGATGTCCGTCGCCGAGTTTGGCGAGGCCTTAAAGGCCGGCGAGCTTGCCGAGGTGGTCATGATACGACCCGAGGAGGAGTTGAACTCCTCGTCCGTCGTGGACGAAGCTGTCCTTGAGGACACGAAGCGAGCGCTGAGCGCTAGGAGTGGATCTTCGATCCTCAAGGATCCCTCGGATCCGTTTTATCCTTTGATCAAGGAATACCACGATGTGGTGTCGAAGGACCCGCCGTCAGGGTTGCCTCCGGATCGAGGCGTACGTCATGAGATTGACTTGGTTCCAGGAACCAAATACTGCGTAACACGGCAGTGGCCCTTACCAAGGGAGCAATGTGACGTCATCGACGCGTTCTTCCGTGCAAAGCACGAAGCCGGCTTGGTGCGTGAGAGCAAGTCTCCGCACTCGACACCCACGTTCTGTGTCAGAAAGCCTAATGGCAAGTGGCGCATAGTGCATGCTTTCAATAAGCTGAATGCAGCCACCATTCCGGCGCAGACGCCGATTCCTCGTAAGGATGTTCTTCAGAACAATATGGTGGGATGTACGTTGTACAGTGCACTCGACCTGGTCGACGGGTATTATCAGCTGCTCATGAGAGCTAGCGATATACCCCTCACGGCTGTGAGTACTCCGAGCGGCATGCTCTGGGAGTGGTTGGTGATGCCCCAAGGGCTGTCGAACGCGCCTGCGACGTTCAATCGTCTAGTGACGCAGTTGTTCAGGCCCCATCGGGCGTACGCTCAGACGTACTTCGACGACATCTTCGTCCATAGTCGTGCGGAGCACGGGAGGTCTGATGTGGAGAACCACCTTGACCATTTGCGAGCGGTGCTCGAGTGCATGCGCACGAATAAGTTGTATGCCAACTTGGATAAATGCGTCTTTGGCGCGGAGGAAATTCCATTCCTCGGATGCTTCATTGGGAAGCGAGGCCTTAGGGCAGATCCTGCCAAGGTTAAGGCCATTGTGGACTGGCCGGTTCCATCGAACCCGAAAGACTTGCGTAAGTGGCTTGGCTTAGCCAATTACTTGCACAAGTACAGCGAGAACTACGCTGATATGGCTCGGCCATTGTCCAATCTCCTTAAGAAGGATGCACCCTGGTGCTGGGAAGTCGTTCACGACGAAGCCTTCAAGGCTGTTAAGGAGAGTCTCCTTCACGCGCCCATCTTGGCGCTTCCGGACCCGGATCGTCCGTTTAGCGTCGTCTGCGACGCCTCCGATTTTGCAATCGGTTGTGCTTTATTACAAGCAGACGCCGAAGGGCGTGAGCGCGTTATCGCGTTTGAATCTCGCCAGCTTAAAGCTGCTGAGAAGAACTATCCAGTTCATGACAAAGAGCTACTTGCAATGAAGTATGCTCTAGTCAAATTTAGAGTACATTTACTCGGCTCTAAGCCCTTTGTGATCTATACAGATCATGCGTCTTTACGCACGGCGACTCAGTCGCCTCACCTCTCACAGAGGATGGCAAGATGGCTTTCATTCTTTGCCGAGTATAACTTCGAGGTGAAGTATAAGCCGGGACGGCTAAACGTAGTGGCCGATGCACTATCGCGCAGGCCAGACTACGAGTTGACTCATGTCACTACTGTGACGTCGTCGGTCCCCGACCTTATACGGAGGGCATACGCCCAAGACGACACATGTGTAGCTTTGCTACGTGCTCTTGGGAGCGAAGAGTTTAAAGACTCTGACAAGGAATTGTCACCGCGCTTACGCGCGAGGCTGCAGCGTTATACGCTTGATCATGGCCTGCTGTATTACAGCACTGACCCTGAGGACACTCCTCGAGTGGTCGTCCCTCATGATGAGGATCTTAAGTATCGCATCCTCTATGAGGTGCATGATACGCCTGTCGGTGGACATCTTGGTCGTGAAAAGACCTATAGCTCGGTGAGCAAGATGTACTGGTGGCCCAAGATGTACAAGTGGGCAAGCACCTATGTGCGTACATGCGAGACATGTCAACGGACCAAGTCCGCGCCGCATGCGGCTGCGCCGTTGGCGAGTTTGCCAGTCCCTTCGGGATGTTGGCAGTCCATTAGTATGGACTTTGTGTTTGGCCTTCCTAAGGATAAGGCGGGCAACACCGGCGTCGTGGTCTTTGTTGACCGACTGAGCAAGATGGCTCATCTTTCGGCTGTGCCGGACACCGTTGACGGTGAGGATACAGCTAAGCTGTTCATAGACAGAGTCTTTCGCCAACATGGCTTGCCTGAGGCAATCGTCTCTGATAGAGACCCTCGCTTTACAGCGACGTTCTGGACGTCCTTGTTCAGGGTGCTTGGCACCAAGTTGGACATGTCCACGGCGGATCATCCGCAGACCGATGGTCAAACTGAACGCGTGAATCGCGTTGTGGAGGATATCCTCCGAAGCGTCTGCGCTGAAGCGCCACGACGCTGGAGCGAGATGCTCCCCCTCGTTGAGTTCGCTATGAACAATGCGGTGCATGCCTCGACAGGCTTCACCCCGTTCTATGTGAACGGTTTGGTCGACCCTCGCGTCCCTCTAACGCCGCCACGGTGTGGCTCTGGGCTTGATGGGGGAGGGTTAGCCGATCGGCTTGCTGATGTCAGCCCAGTTGCGGTTCGCAAGCAAGTCGATGACTTTGTCTCTTTGAGACTGAGCGTCATGCGCCAGGTGCGCGACGCGATGGCTGAAAGCCAGGATCTCCAAAAGGAGTATGCAGATGCCAAAGGCAGAGGTAACATGGAAAGGTTTGAGATTGGAGATCTCGTTTTATTAAACGCTAAAAACCTACCTACACATGCAGTGTCTGCGGTCTTTAAGACCAAGTTGAGACCTAGGTTCATTGGACCATTCAAGGTCGTGGCCAAGAAGGGCCTGGCGTACACGCTCAATCTTCCAAAGAAGATGCGTACGCACCCGGTGTTTTACGTGGGCTTGCTTAAGCCATACCGGGACCCTGCTCGGGTGAGCTCTGAGGCGCTAGCGCCGGGTCGGACAAGGGCTGCGAAGCAGCGAGAGGCTGCGAGGCAGCAGGAGGCTGCGGGGCAGCAGGGTGCGGAGGCACAGCACCAGAGTCCGCGGGCGCAAGATACTGCGGAGCAGCAGGACGCTGCAGAGCAGCAGGGTGCGGAGGCACAGGAAGCTGCAAGGCAGCAGGCGGTAGAGCCATCGGCGGTGGCATTGCCACGGGACGAGAGCCGTACGGCTGCATCCGTACCAAGAGGTCGAGCTGACCTTGCAGCTGAGCAATCTGGCGCTCAAGGTCTACGACCCGCTGCTGCATCGCCTGAGGCGACTCCAGCCAGTCGAGGCGACGCTCGACCTCCTCGAGGCTATTCGCTAGGCGATGTGAGGAGCGATCAACGTCCGCGACGTAGTCGCTCAGCGAGCGGACACGGCTCTGTAAGGAGAGGAAGTCCACAAAGCTCGCAGCGCGAGAGTCCAGCGGCCGCTCGGCCTCCCCCTGCTCTGCTCGATGAGCATGGGAATCTCCACTACCATGTGGAGCGCCTGATGGCGCGGCGCAGGCGCCAGGGTCATAACCAGTATCTGGTAAAGTGGAGAGGGTATCCTCATTCCCAGAACTCATGGGAGTTCGAGGTTCCACTTCGACAAGATTGCCCTGACGTCGTGGACGCTTACGATCGGCGTCACCCGGTGACGGAGCGCCCGCAGGGCGCGCGACGGAGTCGCCGGGCGCGCCGCGCTTCCCACTACTAGAGTGGGGTGACGACAGGTCACGAGCTGAGCTCAGGCTCTGACCAGTGGCTGTGCCAGCCGACCCATGGCTATGGGTAGGACTGCTCACAGCGGGAGCAGGAGGCCGGGGTGCCTCGTAGCGTGAGGGACGTTGTCCCGGTACACGCCGTTTTGCTTGTCGCTTCGCGAAGTCGAGGCGTAAGCGCCGCTCTAAGCGGATATCGGTTTCCGAGAAACTAGCTCGGAGAGCATCGAAGGAGTGGAGCCGTCGGGATAGCTCCACCCAGTTCTGAAACTGCGCTTCGTAAGCGGCCATCGTTTCACCCTCTGAGAGGACCACCGGCACTGTCCGCATGGCCGGCACGGCCTCACCGTTGAGCTGCTGACGCAGGCGCTCACGGTACTCCGAGGGAGTTGTGACTTGCGGAGTCAAGAAGCGCTCGCGGAGCGAATGTCGCTGGGCGACTTCATCCGGCGTCTCGGGCGCGCGCCCACACGTGTACGTGTCCAAGAGCTGCGAAGCAGCGCGTCGAACGACCTCCGCAGGAGAGAGGCGGTCATAACCGTAGTCGCGACGCGACGTGCCCACTATGGGGCGGGCCACAGGTCTATTAGACCGTGCGCGAGATGCAGCCTCAAGCTGCCGGCTTTGAGCCCCGTCCAGGTCGTTGGAGACCACACCTGGCTCAGGGAGCTCGTCCTCGTACCTCGAGGAGAGAGGAGGCGCATTGCGCAGGGCGTTCGCCGAACCATCACGGTTCGGGAACGGATTAGGCGTATGCAGCTCGCGAGAGCGCGACGCCGGGCTTGAAGGCCTCTGAGAGGCAGCCTCCTGGCGTGTAGGAGGTTCCTCGTCATCGTCTGGGACGATCTCGCCTTGCTCAAGCTCGTCGAGCCAGGCGTCTTGACGCGCACGTGGTGTTGATGGCTCAGGAGAGCGTGGAGCGTTGCTCTCACCCGGGTGTTGGCTCGCGGAGCCGGAGCCATGCAGACGTTGATGCTCACGGTGGTACTGCTGTACACTGAGCCGCTGCGGAGCAGCCTCCCTGTCGTTGCGATGGCCTGGGGCCTGTGGGGAGCGTGGGCTGCTGTGCGCTGAAGCGCTGTCACTATGTGACGTTGGACTTTGGTCGGGTGACCGCGGAGGCGATGTGATGGCCGAAGGCCCGCGCGTAAGGTTTAGCATTGGAAATGCAGTTTCGATAATGGGCTCTGGGAGCCGAAGTTCTTTGAACTTGTGATGAGGTAAAGTGACCTCTAACGTCTTGAGAAGGAAAGACCTCACGGAGAAAGTGTCGTGGACACGGGTGTCCACATCTTGGTGGGGGGTGGTGTAACGGGGTTACACGGGTTTACACCTGGTGTGTTCCACACATGGATACACTTTGTGTAAGGTACATATTTGATGTACGGACACTCGAGGGAGTGTGTGTGGCTGAGAGCCACACGTTATGCATTTGAAGTAGGATTATACTTGGTTTTACTATGTTAGATAGTTAACCACATACATTTACCCCCTAGGCGGCTAGCCGCAATAAAAGATAAATAAACAGTTTGGATTTGGAACACTAAGAGTAAAGTCCTTTTATTAAGGTCGTAGTTAGTAGGTGCCTTCGGATATTAAGGCCTATTAACCCTTAATAAGGTGTGTGTTAATCCTTAACTCGTTGAGTTAACCGTCTTCCTCTGACGCTAAGCTACGGCAGCCCCGCTGCAGGAAGTGTACAGAAGGTGTATTCGCGGCTCAACCTCCCGCTGCCATATAATCCAGAGGTTCGTGGTGAGCGCATCAACAACCTCTTTTGGCTGACAAACTACCGTGTGCGTACCATGGGAATCTCACAAATCCGTGCAACGTTTAGTGGCGCCATGGAGATGCCTTCGACGCTGCAATAGCATTTTCCTCGAGTAACCAGCCACATTGTCCCTGTATCTCCGGGGCCAAAAACACATAACCCGTGATTCAAATGAAAACGGCTTTCGTGTCGCGAGTTACTCACCGCCTGTTATCTAGCTTGTCTACTCCTTCGTTATCTAGCTTGTCTACTCCTTCGGCACTTTGCTGATTCAGCGAGGTCTCCAACTCTCCCTTGCATCTCTTACGCCTTCTTGGTGAGCGCACCAATGAGGAGCAGCAGTTCTTGCGTGCGTGCACGTGATTCCTCTCTGTCCCGACGAGCACGCACTGATATCGGGGAAATGGAAGGAGTCACCGAGCGAACGGCTGATGTTCTACGCTGATACTGCGATTGGAGAGGCGCTTCTTGATCAACCTTCACCGTCAAGCACAGTGTGGATTGCCCGACCAAATGAAGGGACGCCATGCTCTGAAAGTCCTACAAGGAGATGTTCTGCTATTTCCTCGAAGCAGTTCTATACCGACATGAATCGCAAACGCAGGAAGTGTGTCGTGTGTCGTTGGGAGGATCGCTATGCGACTGAGGTTACGGACGTCTGTGTGCTTCACAACGTCTGCCTCTGTCAGAATGTGCACGTCTCGAACAAACCGTACGCCTGCCCCGAAACTACATGGACCTGTTGGGAGAAGTACCATCGATTTTACCTACCGCAAAAACTATTCTCACAGAGAGGAAAGGCACGTACGAGTTGTGATCTGTACAAACTGAAGCGAGCACAGCGTACAACTGAAGATCAAGGCGAGCAGAATGCTGGTGCAGAACTTGGTGATACTGGCAACAGCCGCAATGATGTAAGGTCTATCGTTCTGTGAATACGGGTAGTTGTCTTGATCTAAGTATAGAAACCCCACAATAAATGCAATTACCTATATGCTGAAAACGCATCTATGGAACAAGTCCACCTACTTGATCAAAGTATAGAAATTCGAACGACTAAAACATGCATTGCTTTGAATTCGTTATGTACTCATGTTCATAGCGACTCGTACACAAAGATGTCCTGAAGATCGGCCTTCCAGCTACACGGTAGGTTCAACACCTTCTCCAACTTGAAAGCTTGGCAGAACGGGTTTTGACAAGCGTCTCTATGTCTTGGACAGAACTCACCAACCACTTGAGCAAGAACAACCCAGCGAGCTCTTCCTTTACAACCTCGACAACCTGTGGTTCAAACAGAAGGTTGTTCCAAAACACTACTGCCACGTCGGCATACGGTGGAGTCGTCAAAATGCGCATGTCAGCGATGTCATGGCAGACAAGCTGAACTCGCCCGAGGAGTCGTCTCGATCTTGCGGACTTTGCCATCATCTTCATTCCAAGTTCGTACAAATCTCGGCGAATCTCGATACCAATGGCCTTGTTCACACTTGTCGCCAACGCCACTTGTGCAACTACGTTCCCCAACCCAGAACCGATGTCGAGAAAGATATCACTCCGGTCGAGACCACCCAATTCGCGAAGCAGTGTGGAAATTCCTGCCGGTAGTAGCTCCCCAGCGTTACGATGTGGCATATTGTTGGCTCCTTGGACAACCACTTCGCGCGTAATTTCAGCAAATATAGCCGAGACAGCCCGTTCACCACTTGAAGGAGACATTGGCGGGGAACTGTCTTCGTCAGCAACACCAGGAGAACTTACGGAGCTGCTTCCACCGCTTAGGGATCGAATCGTGTCTTCGGTGTTGTCAGTCTCGAGGATGGCAGCAACATCGGGCGAGGCCTCTCCATAATTGGAGAAGGTGATGTGCTGGTTGAACTTCTGCGAAAGGGGTCAAAATGACCCCCTTCATGGCCGTTTGCTTCAAGGTTCTCGAAACATGCATGAAAGGGGTCAAATTGCACCCTATGACCTCTAAAGGGTTAATCCAAAAAGCGTCTTACTCCAAAAAGCGTTTTACAAATACTAGAAATATTTTTTGACTCTTACAGTGTTAGAGCATCTCCACCGGTAGTGCAAAATACGCAGAAATGCACCAAATTTCTTAAAGTGCAAAAACAGTAACCCCACCGGTGAAGTGATAGTGCTTCAAAAGTAGTCGTGAAGTAAGATGGGTAAAGGGAATGTGCACTACAGAAACTTGGTAGGGATTACAGCCCCTCTATTCACTAGCAGTCTATTCAAAGTGCAAAACAAACGAAGACCACCCGCCACGCCGCCCTTGATTCCCGTGCACCCCCTACGCCAGCTTAAAGCGCCATGCCATGCCGAACGCTTCCGGATGGACTCAAGATGAGGACGCATACCTCTGCAACGCGTATACTAGTACCTCTGAGGACGGAACGACGAGCACGGATCAGTCGTCTCGTTCGTTTTGCTACATTTACGCAGCTGGCTGGTCCAGGGGCTATAGCTCGCAATGCTGGTGCTCATCAGAGCCGTTGGTCTGGACTCATCCGCAATGACGTTGCTTTATTTGCCTCTCTTATTGCTACGGTACGCAGAGATATTAAATAAGTGCACTCAGTGTAGACTAGTTGCTTTTTGTTTGGGTATATTGCACACAGGTTGAGGGCGAAAAACACAGTGGTTGGGCAGACGTAGAGGTCTACAATGCAGCATCGAGCGTGTTTTAGCTAAGAGAGAGCAACAAAACCAAACGCACTGCAAGAATTGAGCGAAGTCTCAGTGAAGGAAGAGCCAAAACAAAGAGAAAGCCCTGTGTAAAGCAAGAAGACCTCCACCTTTAAAACTGCTTTGAAGTGTTGAGCAAAAGTGTGCACTACATGCGAGATGTTCCCATGCCGGTATCTAGTAGTTAAAACCACAGCAGAGAGTGCACTAGCAGTAAGGGCTGTCGAGCTAGTAAGGGCTGTCGAGCTCATCGTACTAAACACATTAGGATCAATGGACAATACATTTTTAAATATAGAATTAGGATGCAATTTTTGATGCACTACACACCGGTGGGGATAACTGTGAAAGTGCACAATATTCTATGCAAAATACATAAAACGACCGTATTCACTACGTCCTATCACTTTTGTAATTTGCACTACCGGTGGAGATGCTCTTACAATGGTAGTAAACCAAACTGAAGTGGTCCACTTTAGTTTTGGTTTGGTACTGGTACTGGTTTTGGGAAAGGTACGCATTTCGGGATTTGAGCTCACATATGGTACTGGTTTTGGGAAAAGCTCATCACGACAAACATTCTGACAGGAGTGGATGTCTCTTTGTTGCAGGAGTATGCTGGCGACTGCTGCGGCCACAGTGATCTCCGGTTGCGTCCTGCTGGCTGCAAGAGGAATCGTGGGCTCTCGCACTGGTGGAGCCAAACGGATCATTGCCGGTGACTCGGAGCTAAACGAATTCTTGGCAGGGGTAAATGTGGCAAATATGGTATTGTAGTACAGTGTCTAACCTTATTTGCGGTATTTGCAGGCGTTGCAACCCATGTTGGACAAGTATACGCCTACCTGGTGGACAAATGGCCACATCCAGTGTTTCCTGACGTTCCTGGTGCCTCAGCCCCCTGTCAAGTACAAGAGAGACGTGCTGACGTTTAAAGATGGCGGCCAGGCCTCGTTAGACTGGGCTCTTGAGACTTCTGTGGCAACTGCAAAACCTCTTGCAAATAATGCTCCCATTGCAATTATCATGCACGGACTCGTCGGCTGTAGTGAAAACATGCGTTCACTATGTGCTGAAGCTCTAACTCATGGTTATCGCCCCGTGGTGTTCAACAAACGAGGCCATGGAGGGATGAAACTCTCGACACCAAAACTCCAAGCTTTCGGATGTGTTCGGGACCTGGAAGAAGCTATTGCACACGTGGAGAAAACGTTCCCAGACAGTGAACTTTACGGCATCGGTTGTTCTGCTGGAGCCGGTCTTTTGTGCAGTTATCTGTGTGAACTTGGAGACAATTCGCACCTTCGTGCTGGAGTGTTGATCTCACCAGGGTACAACGCCTTCGACCTCTTCTGTCGTGGCAAGATCAATCCTGTGTACAATTTCCTCATGACGTTCACTCTTAAGTCGTTCCTGCTTCGACACAAGAACGAGTTGGAGGATGTCGTCGACGTCGCTGGAGCGTTGAAAGCCACGAGTATCAGCGAGTTCGACCGCCACGTGTACATGAAGATGCACGGGTATGAAAATCTAGAGTCGTACTGGAAGGTCAACAACCCCATGCGCGATGTGGACAACCTCACGATGCCGTTGCTGTGTATCAACGCCCTAGATGACCCCGTATGTACGAAGGAGACCATCCCGTACGATCAGTTCCGTAAGAAACCCAAGGCTATGTTGCTGACTACGGGTGAGGGTAGCCACTGCGCCTTCTTTGAGGGAAATTTCCAGCTCAAGTCTTGGTGCAATGGAGCTGCAATGACGTACCTTGATCGTCTGCGAGAGTTTAATGGCACCGCGAGTGTTCTAGAGGTTGGTGTGGACGCTCCGACTGCTGCCGCTACTGCTTAGTAAGGAACTCAACTGTGAACAAAAGGTTCTTCGTTTCTTCAAGTGTTATCAAAGGTATTCGCGTTTTCACTTTGTCAAGCCACGATACCCGTCGTCTTGGTAGTAGTCACAGGTGTACATCGCGTTACAAGCTGCTGCTGTTGAAGGGTATCCAGGAATCCCAAGCGGAGCAATGACATTTTTCCCTTTTGAACCCGTTGACTTCATGGGGATACAACGGAAGAAACAAGTCCAGCAGCTCAAGAACGAAGACGAACTGTGTGCTGTTTCCGAGTCTTTAGCGTCCACAGAATCGAATGGAAAAGCAGTTTCCCCCACGTTTCTCCTCATCGGTGAACTCTCTGGACTACCGTCGATATAGTCCGGACCGGAACGTTGTCGAAGTGAAGACTCGTCCCCCGATTCTCCCCGTGTTTCCGATTCGTTGTCAGTGTCCGAATCCTCTTGAGCATTTTGAATCGCTTCTCCAAGCAACGCGGACAGTCGACGAGCGTCCGTCTTGACCTCGTGCAACTTGCTCTTCACAGCTTCTCGAGCTGCCAATTTCTCTTCTCTTTCCTTCACAGACCGCTCTAAATCCTCTGTCGACTTGGCTTGAGTCACGAGTTCGTCTTCCACGGCATTGACCCACCGTTTCCGCTCTAAACTGGATCGAGCTCTGCACTTGACGTGTCTACCAGGGAGAACATGAAGGGAAAATTGAGTTTCGTCCTCTTCATCTCCCACTGCGATCTCTAACAGCTCATAAACTGCTACAGGAGTGGACGAGGAGATCGCTTGCGACTGGTTCGCGTACACCAACCAATGAAGGCCCATAACCACGCAGTAGCGAGTCTTCCAGAGCTTCAACGGCTTCATCTTGATACTTTTCTTCTTCTTCTGCGAGTCTTTGAGCTTCAGATACCCTTCCATTCGAGCTCCAGAGATAAACGGCAACGTGGCGTCACGTGACACTGTCGTCTCTGTCGATTCTTTCGTTGTAGCAGAAGTGATAGCAGCTTTCCATTTCGTAGCCTCCTCCGCTGTCTTGGCCGTGAACTCCAAGTATACTCCACTGCTGGTTTCCGCTCGGAATCCGGTGCCTTTAAGGCCCGATCCACTTCGTCCAAGACTCGTAAACACTGGACGCCACTTCTCCACCCCCACAAGCTCGTGCTGTTCCACTGCCAAGTTAGGGAAGCGAGGTTTGCCTTCATCCAGGACACAATTCTCGGAGTAAATCGTCAGACTGCTGCCTTCTAACACTACGAAGCGATCTCGCCAAACGGATCCCAAATTGTGGTGTCGAACGCGAAGATATCCGTCAGTTAATGGGATTTGATCACTGGCGCTTGTATTTGCTGCTTCGACTGCTGCAGCGACACTAGCGAGATGTGCAGCCACTTCTTGCGTGAATTGTCGCTCCGAAAGACTCAGAGATCGTTCTGCTACGACAAAATTGAGTTCATGCTGTAACACTTGGATCCACTGGTTCTTGGCTTCTACCGTCGGTGCCGAGAAGCACGTGCAGTGTCGAGAACCTTTGACTTCCAGTTTGAATCCTGAATTCTCGTCTTCCTTGCCAATAGTTAACCACGAACCAGTAGGCGGTTCCCACGACGAACAGGAAGTAACTTCGACATCAAGAGATGGAGATTCCTCGTCTTTTGCAGACTCTCGAGACGGATAACAACGCAAGTAACAACCGATGAGAACTGCGTATACAGACGTCAGTGGCTTCAACTTGGAGCTGCCAGGGATTCGAATTGGGGACGAAGATGTCTGCCAAGGGGTGAGAGTTCCCTCCATTGCTGCAGTTCGGAATACAAAACTGGAGTCTGAAATCTCCAGAGTTAAAGGCTTGTCTTCAAAGCCGCTATCGTCGGAATCGTCGTCATTCCCACTGCTACTGTCCACGATCTCTTCCTGTTTATCGTCGACTGGTTCTTCGTCTCTTTCAAGTCTCAGCATCAATTTCTCATCAGCTAGAAGCGCTTCACCCCTGGCAAAGTCGATTCGACTGGCAAAAGCTTCCATCCACTGGTCTCGTTGGGACGGAAGCGTAGGGAAAATCTCCAGCATTGCTGTGTTTTTCACTCGGTCGATGTTCAAGTCCTCCGTACTGTCGTCTTTCAATGGATGAAGTAAAACTGCAAATGCCAATGACACTGTAACAGCTTCGTTAGCTCCTGGGAAGAGATGACGCAGATTGGACTTGGTCTTTGGACTGTGAGCAGAAACTGCGAGTGAAGCTACTCCTTCCGACAATAATTCCACTGCTTGAGCCTCGCACGCTGGTAAATCTTTACGATAATAAGCACTTTCATCCTCAAAGACAGACACTCGACCTCTCATGTTTAATACAAGGAAACCTTCATGAGGAATTGGCACTTGAGAGGCGTGACGAGCTTCACCCGAAGAGATCGGAGACTGGGCAAGACGGAACGATAAATACCCCGTCATCGGTGGTTCTTCTTCTTCTTTTAACACTGGAGTTGGAAGAGAAGGAAGAAGAATCTCTTCCTTCACTCCTCGTTCTCTTTTATCCACCAGACTTCGACGACCAGGAGACAGGGGAGATTTCGTCTCCAGTAGCTGTTCCTCCAGCATTTCCAGTGCTGCAGCTTGTTCCGCTCCCACTCGAAGTTGTCGGATCCATTTGGCTCGTTCTGTGTCTGTTGCAGCACTGCAACTCAATACAAATTGCTCCTGTGTCACTATTTGGAAAGGGAACCGAGGCGCGCGGTTCCCCGCTGTCACAGGCCAACAACGAACACTTGGAGCCCACGCTCGAGTACTCACAACTCGGAAACGTGCCTGCTCTTCACCAGCTTTTAGAGAAGAAGTGGCTTTCGTAATGACCAATTCGTTGCCGTTTTCCAATGCCACACTGCGTTCTTCAATTGTCGTTGGAGTTTCTCGTCGTTTCCAGTGTTCTTCTTGTGGTAAATTAAAATCCAATCGTAACAGTAAAAATCCTTTTGCATCCACTGCAACTCCACTGGTAACTCCCTTCTCTGCCACTTCATCAGCTAATAAACTTTGTGCTAAAACAGTGTCAAGAGCTGCTCGAATCACTTGCACCCACAGTCGCTTTTCCATTGTATCTCGTGCTTCGAAGCGTAGCCATTCGTGATCACTTGTTTCCACTGCAAATCGATTCACTGCAGAGCGACTGTCGTCGTCTTTCACTGCTAGAATTGTCGCTCCTTCTCTTAATCCGGCGCCACTTTTGAAACCTTCTCGACTAGCAAACAGTGAAATGGTTAACTCATTCACAGCAACGTAAACTGTTTGTACACGTTTCCAGAGGGAATTGGAACTGTCACCGGACGTTTTCTTCAAGTACCCATCAAGTTTAAGAGTTGCAAGAGCTGCTGCTTGTTCAGGTAGCGGAGGGAGAAGCGCCAACAGATTTTCATCCGCTGCTAAAGTCGTCCCGTACGCTTCATCAATAGCTTGCAACAGAGCCAATTCACGCTGAGCATAGCAACTCAATAGTAAATCCAAGTCAGGGAGTTTTGCAGGGTTCCGAACACGATAAAAATCCGCTAATTTCTCTCGAAACTGTTCTCGTAGTTGCCTCTCGGACTCCGTTTCCCTGTCATTTTCTTCCTCAAGCTCAGCACGACGCTGTTCCTTTCTAGCGAGTGCAATTCCACGACGAAAAGCATCGACCCACTGCTGTTTCTCCTTGGCAGTGGCTGCAGCACAAAAGAACGTTTTCCCATCCGTTGTCTCCAATTCCATCGCGTGTTCGTACGTTTGTGTTGCCGTTTTCCCATGCCAATCACCCGCCACTTCGATGTGAAAATTCCCCAAAGGATTCGTCATCGCGCCACCTCCAGGGTTTTTGCTATCGTCATGTGTGACGTAGTACGATAACTCATTGCCGATGAGCACGCAATATCTTTTCCTCATGGACGGGATCTTGTGACCACGTTTCATGAGATAACCTTCCATCAGAATGGCTTCATCAGGTGCAACTTCCGTGGTTGGTTTCACTGGGGAAACGCTTTGATGTTCCTTCGCGTACTTAGCAGCAAGAGTAGCGCACAACGACGTACAAACTGGATCAGTGGCTAGTTGACTCTTGTAGACGGTGTCGATTTGCTCCAGTAAAGCTCCTTCTCTTCCTTCAAAGGCTTGTAGTAAAGTATTCACGTCTGAGACTTTGGAAGGGTTGTGCTTCTCGTAGAAGTCCGTGATCCGAGCACGAAGTTGTTGCAAAGGACTGCTCGAGTCCTTCTTTTCTTCTGTATCTTCTTGGACTTCACTGGTACTTGGTTGACTCGTTATTGCAGCTCTTAGAGCTTGGGTCCAGTCGTGAACAATCTCCGCAGCATCAGAACGTAACAAGATCATTCCATTCGTTTGAGTTTCCAAGGGAAAAGCCAACGTTTCTGCTAGTTTTGCACTAACAGGATGCAAACTGACCACCACATCCGATAGTAGAGCTGCATGACCACTATGAGCCACCACGCTACTGTCGAAACATTGCCAATTGATGCCACTAAGAGTGCAAAAGCATTTGCGGTAAGAAGGTCCCAATCGCGGGTGTTTCACCGCCAAATAACCCTCTCGATAGATGGGTCCACTTGAAACAGGACGCGAATTAGGAGGTGACAATGGCGGCAGGAAAGCTGCAAAAGTCCCATCCGAGCTCACGTTCGTGTCGTAAGTTGCATCCAAAGACGCCAAAAGCTGCCGTTCTCGTCCTGCAAAACTCGATAGTAAAGTTTCCACATCCCCCACGCGTTTCGGGTTATGTCGTTGGTAAAACTCCACCAATTTCTCCTGAAAACTGGTGGCTTCAGTGGAAATAACCGTAGGTGAAGGCAGAACCGGTGCCAATATCGGTACCGGCTCCGGCTTCGAGACACTTGGCTGTGGTGTTAAAGCGCTTCTCAACTTCTCCATCCATTTGTCCTTCGCTTCAGCTGAAGTAGCCTGAAGTACCAGCAATTCAGTGGTGGAGCTGAGTGTTTGTCCTTCCATTTCGTGGCCTCCAGACAGGAAAAACTGCAATTCTTGGTCGGATACCGTCGATTTGTTCATCGTTGGGGACGGACTGGGGTAGTCGTGGACTCCAGTGACAACAAACACAGCCAATGGAGCTCCAGTCCTGCTCTTTTCCTCATTTTCATAGCGTTCCAGACGATTCCCAGCCAAAATACAGAAACTGGAGGTGGGGTCCTTGTTCCAAGTGAGCCAGTCAGTCAGATCTCTTGAAGAGCGAATAGCTGGTGAAGGAGGAGCACTGATAACTGGTTGAAGGGACGAAGGAGCAGCAGTAGTCACTAGAGCTGCTAGGATATTCTGAACGTTGCTGTCTCTCCCCATTGAAGTGCCATAAAGCCGATCCAAGTGCTCAACTAGAGCCTGTTCCCGTCCTTGGTATCGAGCCAGCAGCATCGGCACGTCTCCGAGCTTCCCAGGGTGATATTCCGCATAATATCGCTGTAAAATCGCCAGGAATTCACGTCTGGCCGAGTCGTACGAGAGCTGACGTTCACTTAGTCCCGATTTCTCTTCGTCGTCGTCTGCAGGTTCATCGAACAGTCTTGCACCTCGTTTGGCGTCGTGTTGGTACCGTAGCAGCGCTTGTTGAACGCCGTTGAGCCAGCGGTTCTTCTCTTGAAGACTGGGGGCACTACAGTAGATACTCTGGTGCTCACTGGTCTGTAGTAAGAAGCCGTGGTCGTAGTGCATCAAAGTGGCGTGGCCGTCCCAATTCGACACGCCGCAGACGTGGAACGTGGAACTTCGTATCGTGAGACGACGCTGAGGCCCAGTGACAGTCACTGCTTCTTGGTGAGTAGTGAAGACGTAGAGTGTTAACGCTCGGAGCACGCAGTACTTCTTCTTCATCGTGTCTTCCAGAGAACTTTTCTCGACTAAATAGCCTTCCACCACGACTTCCGACGTCAATTCTTCTTCTGTTTCCATCGGTGTTGGAGCTTCTGTAGCCTCTTCTTTCTTTACCTCCTCACTGCTTTGTCGTTTAGGAGATACTGGAGTGGATGCCAACAAATCGAACGAATCTCGACGGGATTTCGCAGCTCGAGCTCGATGAGGAGACAGCGGAGGCATCGTAAGACCCACGTGTAAAGCTGCGACCCAATCTTCCTGGTTCTTCTTAAGTGGAGCACTGCAACGCAACGTCTTCCCTTCGACTGTAAGAACTGCGAATGGGTGTGGATACTGCTCGTTCGAATGAGCTTTCGCACTGCTGCTGAAGGGAACCACAAGACGTCGAATGGGGGACGTCGGTTTGACTTTCCCGTCCCATTCGGCCACCTCCGCGACGTGTAAAACTCCACTGGGAGCGTCCATTTTCGTCACGAAAGCGTCTTGATCCGCGTACCAGCACAACGTGTTGCCAATGAGAACATAATAACGGCGATGCATCGTAGTTCTCATCGGATGTTGACACAGTAAATAGCCTTCCACTAGCGGATCCAATTGTGACGGTCTCGTATGAGCTTCACTACCAGAACTCGCTTCATCCCCCACGAAGCCAAGCGTTTGGTCCGTTGTTTGGCTCGTTGAGCGTCTTCAAGACTCTTAGCAGCCACTTGACGAAGGATTTTACTCTCCGCCGCACACTGTTGAACACGTTCGACCAGCTCCTGCTGCTCCTTGGAGTTGGCTACAGTCTGAAGCTGCAACAGCTCTACGTTCCGTCCGTGTGTAGCTTCGGCACTAGCTGCCACTTCCACTTTAGCTGCGAGTCTCTCCACCGTCTCCATAGCTTGATCGAATGTCGAGTCTTCCGCACCTAAAGACGACGCATGTACACGTTGTCTCGCCTCCTCTAGAGCATTTTGCAGTGCCTGAAGCTTCTGTAGAGCTTCTCCTTGCAACGTCTTAGCTGTCTCCAGCTGTGTATTTAACTCCACTGCAATGGCTCGATTCTGTTGAAGAGCTGCCTCAGCATTAGCCTGTTCTCGATGTTGTCGACCTGCTTTCTCCACTGCTTCAGTGGCTTGTTGAATCGCTCGACTATGACGTTGCGAGTCCTTCAGAAGCTCTTCTTGAGCCTCTGCGATCTCTTCTTGAGCCAATCGATCCGGTTCTTTCAGTGCGTGTTGGAACGCTTCGATCCAAACGTGTTGCGTCTCTCTTGAGTCTGCTCGACAGTGTAAAGTGCCACCTCCACCCACGTCCAAGTACTTGAGTACCAGAAGTGGTGGGTGAGTTGTATCGGTCGATGGATTCCCAGGGGTGATACGAAGGTCGATAAGCTCCAGTACCCGATTCGGTACAGCTCCAGAGCGTTGAGCCTCGTCCTGCGTGACGTAGAATGACAACATAGTGCCTTTAAGCACGGCGTAGTGCCGTTTCCTAGACGAGATGAAGTCAATATGAGGTAATTCTTGATTTTAAAAGGGTTAACGTACATGCTGGGCACTTTACGACCTCGTTTCCAGAGGTATCCCTCCATGGTTGAAAGTGTCTTCTCTAACTCGGAAGATCTGAAGGTGCGGACGGTTGGGAAGAGCCGTTCGGTCGGACCTCATTTAACCCTTACAGAAACTGTGAGTTATTCATCACTTTCCTAAGAAATGGGAGCTCCTTTCGCAGAAAGGTGAAGACTCAAGAGCACAACTGCAAAGAGAATGATTCACTTGGACGACGTCGTCAACGCTAAGGAAGATTTGGTAGCGAGATTGGAGCTACCAGCTCCTTCAGTCGATGAGGATGGAGACGCTTACTGGGGACCTAGTATCGTGTGTGCTGCCATCACTTGGGAACACTTCGAGAGGTGGCTCATTGTCAACGAAGGGCTGTTGAAGCGGTGGGACTATGAGCCGCTTAATGATGGCACGAACAGGGGAAGAGTGGCGATCTACACCCTGCCGTGGACTGTCGACGAAGATACGTCACACACTGTTGTGCAATCCATTTTCAAGCAAATAATGATAGCCGGGAACGACATCGACCTCATTGACACTGTGATAGGAGGACAACGTACGAGCTGGACTGGAGATCGAGGCCAAGAACCAAATGCGAGTTTTACCCCTAGAAATCTGACGGTTGGAGGAGAAGTGTTGGCGGCTGCACACAACACTCCGTTCCCAAACGTTATCATCGAAGTGGCTCACAAAAACAGAAGCTTACGGATGCTTCGAGCCAAACTCCAGCGCTGGATGAGCAACGACACGTCTGTTCGAGTGGCCATCGGGATCAAGATTTTCTATGGGCCAGTAACTTCGCGTCGAGTTGCTATTTTGCATCAGCGTGGTCAGTTGACTCAAGAAGTGGAGTTTGGCTTTGATTATCCTCCGCCACCTCCGTTGACGTTTCCCCTTGGAGCCATTTATACTGGTGTCGCTTTACCCCAAAGTTTGGGTGGTTTAGAAAACCACCTCATCTCAATCGACTTGGTTGGCTTGAGAAACGTTATTAACGCAAGAGTTCAAAGAGAACTTGATAGTTGAAATACGGTAACACAAGTCTCACATTGGAGCTATGGATTTGATTCGGTTTGTTTTCACGGTGACGTAATACATTATTGTTGTCAAAGTCAAAGGCCCAAGAATCGATATTATCGGATACGATGCTATTAGAAACGTTGATTTGAGTACGCTACCGTAGTTTTCTTACTTTGAGATTCGTCTTACTGCTGGTGTGAAGTAGCCATCTCAAGGATGAGGCTAATCGTGAGCAACACGAGGAAGTTGCTGGTGTCTCGCGTTGTTGCTAAGCCGATGGGGAGGTTTTGAGCGGCCAAGTTGGCATCACTTTCGATTTCCAATTCGTTGCTACTACTGGAGCTTGAGCCAACGTCTTGATCAAAGGAAATCGACACATTCTCATCGTTGCTTGTGGAGTTCAAAGCTGTAGTAAAGTCGCTGTCGGAATCCTCGAACGTATTGCCGTCACTGCCGTCGCTGGACCGATTGTCGTTCGTCAACGACGCGTTTGCCGCCAGAGCATCGATAAAAGCCGTGAAATCTTCGGCCGTATCCGTTTCTAGAGCGACGGCAGATACGTGGGCTATAAAGGCGGTTGCTGCCGAGTCGAATTCGTCCACATCTTGGTGGAGACGACGATAGGTGGAGCTTGTGTGCTCATCAAGTTCAGCAGCTTCCAACGACGCCACGGACAGCTGAAGGAGGGTCCGGATAACGTCGTTCATGGTTGGATTTTCTTGGTTTTGACGGGCCTCGTGCTGGTTGCGCGGCTGAAAGGAGAACGAACGGTATGGTGACTTGCTAAAACGAGAAAGTGCACATTAAAGCCCCTCGTTTTCTTTTGGTAGTGAAAAACTCTTAACGACTATAATTCCAGAAGAAGTTTAAAGTGCAGAAAATGGCTACATCGCTTTACGGGAGCTGCACGACGATCTTGCCAATGTTCTTGTGTGCGTACATGTGGTCGATAGCGTCCGGGACCTGCTCCAGTCCATGGAATTCCGTGGGGTCCACGCCAGCGACCAGTTTCCCTTCCTTGATGAGCTTGAAGAGGTTCTCCATGTGGCTCGGGATGATGTCACCGTACGTCCTCAACAGGAACCCACGCACTGTGATAGCCTTCATCAGTAGAACCTCATTCATCGCACTAACAGTGAAAGGTGATCGCGGGGTATCTCCTCGGTACTCCGAGATATGTCCAAAGACGATGAGTCGTCCACGAATGGCCATGTTGTCGAACACGGTCTTGAACATTTGGCCTCCAATGGTCTCAAAGGCGATGTCGATGCCCTTCGGGTACTCCTTCTTCAGTACTTCATCGATACTTTCCTTGTTGTAGTTGATCACACGATCACACCCGAGTTTCTTGAGATATTCAGCCTTGTTGTCGCTGCTGCACGTGCCAATGACGTGGTTCCCGGCCATTTTGGCGAGTTGCACCACGAACTGTCCAGCACCTCCAGCTGCAGCCGTGACGAACACCGTCTCGTTGGTTTTAAGTTCACCACATTCCTTAATGGCAATCGACGCTGAAATACCGCATACCGTCAAGGGAAGAGCAGCAGGAGACAATTCCGGTAATTTGTGCACGGAGCCAATGGGAACTTCCACGTACTCAGCGTAAGCGCCGAACTTGTCGTAAACGACGTAGTCACCAACGTTGACTTGAGTGACGCTCTGACCGACTTCGACTACAGTGCCGGCTGCATCGAGCCCTGTGCCGAAGGGGGGAGGATTCTCGTTGAAGACTCCGTTGGTCACGTTGATATCCGTGGCGTTGATACCGAGATATTTGTTCTTTACCACGATGTGACCAGGGCTGGCCTTCGGTAGCTCCTGGTGGGTGATGATTTCCGTAGCCTCGCGGAAATTAGTGGACAGTTTAGTGCACAGAAGTTCGCGGTAGCTGGGCATTGTGGTTGGTGATGGCAGATTGAAGAGTGAGGTGAAGTGGGGACTTTGACAAGCATGGGGGAGTATTCAGTGTAGCCATCTTGATGACGCGAGTCAATTCGTGTCGAGTAAGCTCTCGTGTTTTTATGAAGAGGCTGGATGCTATGGACCAATAAATGAATTTAGCTTTTTGGCTAAATCATTCTATTGGTTGAAAGTACGAAGATGACGTTGCAGTTTTCAGTTGAACAATCTCTTCTTGCTTGGCACAATGTTACAGACTGTGTAGCCTACATGCACGGTGTACATGCAAATTGCATTGCAATCCCTCACGTGTTGAATGAATTTAGCTATATCAAAGTGGATGTCGTCCAGGCCAGATATCAAGGCCGTTCATCACCGTTTGGTTGTCGAAAGGATGACAAGTGAAATTTACTTCGTGCATGCATTACAAGCTACAAAAGAGGAACTGACAATAACAAGCAAATAAGCCAAGGAAGGACTTGCGTAATAGTGACTATAATATACTTCTGAAGTAGCTGTACTCTATTTGTGCAGCTCTCTTCTGAAAAAGGTCTAGCAATTCCTTTACATGAGTAAGTTTCTTGCATTCCAACCTCTCATCCTACACAACTCTTGACAAAACGGCTGAATACCATCCCGATCAACAATTGTACATGTATCGTTGGCAAACTTAAGTTACGTTTACTACACTCCCGCACGTCTTTCCAAAGGCAACCTCCTTTACCAAGTAGCACTACCTTTTCGGTGATTCATCGAAGGATCTGAGTCTCAGCTCTTGCGTCATGGTCCCAAAAAGTACATGAACTCAGTGGAGAAACACAGCGAATAAATAACTCTGTGGAGCCGTTTAATTCTGATGTCGCGTCAACGTGATCGCTCTCTTCTGGTACTCCTGGAAGTGGCTGTTGCAGTAATTACATGTACGTTCGTATGCCTGCTTCCGGCACCCTTGAACGATGCAGCGTTTACCTAAAAATCCACAGCAAATTAGCCCATAAAGTCCACTTAGAAGAAAACACTACAACTGACTTACCACCACCGTGTGCCCAGCACAAGCCGTTGGAGATCGCAATCTTATCACAGTCTCCCGTTTTACACTTGGTACCACCGCCATGCGACCAGCAGTAGCCCCGAGACTTGGCTCGGTTGGAGCAGCCAGGAGCCTTGCACTCCATCGATCCACCTGAAAGAATCGACTGGTTAGCTAACGTCAAAGGAACGATGACGGTATGAAACGTACCGTGCTTCCAACAGCGTCCAAAGTGTTTGGCTCGACTGCTACAGCCTTCCGCTGTGCATCGTTTCCCACCCTGACGTGACAGCAAAGTCAGACATGTAGCAAAATATTGAAGAACCATACCGTAAACGTACCCCATGGCGAACGCAGAGTCCATGGTCGACCACGTAGTGAGTGCAGCCGGTGTATCTGCACGTCCGGCTTGCTGGTCGGGCTGTTCGAGGACTGGGCGAACGAATTGGTCGAGTTCTAGCACCTACAAGACCTGGAGGCGTCATATCCCCCGTGTAAGGGCTCATTTGAGCTGGCAAGCTCGGCATGACGAGGCCACTGCGTTTGCTGTAGTCTGTGGCGTTCGGTCGAGCTGAAAAACAACAGAGAACGTGCCGTTAGACGATAAACTCATCACTTTCGAGTCCATATTCACGTACCCATAAAGGCAGCAGAGTACGTCGGAGTTTCGATGTATTGAGGGGCTGACACGAACGTGTTTCCATTGTAGCGCTGCTGCTGTGGACTGGTGCTTCTCAGCACGTCCGAGATGGCTGGAAGTCGTGGGGGAAGCAGAGGCGGCAGGTCGATGAAACCCGGTCGAGAAGTCACGAATTCCGGCTCCTGTTTAACGTAAACGGTATCTCTCTGTGGTTGAGACCGTAGCAGGTCAGTGAGAACGATGGTGTTCTCCGGCGGCGTCCACGGTTGCATCGTATTTGATGGTCGGGGTCTTCCTGAAGCTGCAGATGCGACGTCTCTGAGTGATTTTCGAAAGTGCAAGTTGACGTGACTCGGCGTCAATGAGGCAGCTAGACTGGCGGCATAAAGGAGCGACGTCCGCTTCGTCCCGTCGTCCCTAGACGAATTACTTGAGGTCTCCTCTTTTCAATCTGGAATGCCGACACCACCTGGATGTGCAGTGCCGGGCTCGGTGAAGTGGTTTATTGCGGCGGGTGACAGGAAAGAAAGGATCTCTTGTACGTGGCGACCACCGTGACCACCAGCGTGTTGACTCAGCGAGCATTGCACACGAAATCATGTGTGTCGGCCGCACGTCCATACGGTCGAATGGCTCCTCTCAAACAGCTTGTCCGGCGTAGCGACGGCCTGGCAGATGATCGTCATGTCATCGAACGGCGTACCATAATACAGTCTGTAGGATGGCACAAAGGAAGACTGCGAGACTGCAGCTGGACGGCACCACAGACAGCAAAGCTTTGAGAGATCTACCAGTGAGGTGTCGATCGAACACGACCACCCGATCGCGTGGTACGGACTTCTGCTGGCTCAACAACCAGGGTCAACGTGACGTGCTCTCTACCAGTTCATGGATAGTGTATGGTGCGTCTCCCACTCTGCTGTCAGCAGTCGAAAGCTTCGGTGCTCGACGTCAAGAACGCATCGTGACTTCGCAGCTTTGAAGGAAGTTCCAGGTCTCCGTCTGGGTGACGTGGTGACGCGTGACTGACCCTCGACCGCAGAATTCAAATCCTCACAGCATGCCAGTCATGCGTGGACGACCAGCTGAGGGGTGCTAGCTACTGCTGGTTATCACAGTGACGAGCTTCAAATGGCCTTCGTAGGGGTTTCAACCGTCCGACCATGACGGATCTTCAGGGTTAGATAAATAGAGAGACGTTAGACGACTTGTTAGCGTACACGCACCAAGAAGCGGTGACTGTGACTGGCCCCAACGTCGTCTCACGATACGAAGCTCCACATTTCACGTCTGCGCCGTGTCGAATTGGGACGGCCACACCACTTTGGTGCAGTATGATCATGGCTTCCTACTACAAACTAGCGAGCATCAGAGTATCTACTGCAGTGCTCCGAGTCTTCAAGAGAAGAACCACTGGCTCCACGGTGCGCTGCTACGGTACCAACACGACGCCAAACGAGGCGCAAGACTGTTCGATCAACCTACAGACGACGACGAAGAGAAAACAGGGCTAAGTGAACGCCAACTCTCTTGGGGTAGTCGTGAGCTCACTGACAACGAAAACAGCCATTGGAGCTCCAGTCCTTCCCTTTTCCTCGTTTTCATAGCGTTTCGCGATTCCCAGCCAAAATACAGAAATTTGAGGTGGGGTCCTTGTTCCAAGTGAGTATCAGCATGTCTCCGAGCGGAATATCGCTGTAAAACAGCCAAAAATTCAAGCATGGCCGACTCGGCCGAGTCGTAGCAACGATGAACAAGTCGACGGAAGAATTGCAGTTTTTCCTGTCCGGAGGCCACTCAGTTCTACACTGACTTACTGGTACTTCAGGCAACTTCAGCTGAGGTCAATGTCTTCATTTTGCGGTTGGAACTTGTCCATGTACGATAACGAGTTCTTCTGTATTCCAAAATCAAACCAAAAGGAGAAAATGGCAAAGAGATTGTTGACATGGTGAGCTCCATGTCTGGAACTGTTAAACGCTACTACAGCTATTGTTGCTGTGCTGAAAGTTGAAAGCTGAAAAGGCGAAATCTCTGCTTGCCGACACACATACGTAGCTACCATCATTGTTCTCTTTGAACTCTTGCGTTAATAACGTTTCTCAAGCCAACCAAGTCGATTGAGATGAGGTGGTTTTCTAAACCAGCCAAACTTTGGGGCAAAGCGACACCAGCATAAATGGCTCCAAGGGGAAACGTCAGCGGAGGTGGCGGAGGATAATCAAGGCCAAATTCCACTTCTTGAGTCAACTGACCACGCTGATGCAAAATAGCAACTCGACGCGAAGTCACTGGCCCAACGAAAATCTTGATCCCGATGGCCACTTGAACAGACGTGTCGTTGCTCATCCAGCGCTGGAGTTTGTCTCGAAGCATCCGTAAGCTTCTGTTTTTGTGAGCCATTTCGATGATAACGTTTGGGAACGGAGTGTTGTGTGCAGCCGCCAACACTTCTCCTCCAACCGTCAGATTTCTAGGGGTAAAACTCGCATTTGGTTCTTGGCCTCGATCTCCAGTCCAGCTCGTACGTTGTCCTCCTATCACAGTGTCGATGAGGTCAATGTCATTCCCGACCCTCAGTATTTGCTTGAAAATGGATTGCACAACAGTGTGTGACGTATCTTCGTGGACAGTCCACGGCAGGGTGTAGATCACCACTCTCCCCCTGTTCGTGCCATCATTAAGCGGCTCATAGTCCCACCGCTTCAACAGCCCTTCGTTGACAATGAGCCACCTCTCGAAGTGTTCCCAAGTGATGGTTGTACACACGATACTAGGTCCCCAGTAAGCGTCTCCATCCTCATCGACTGAAGGAGCTGGTAGCTCCAATCTCGCAACCAAATCTTCCTTAGCGTTGACGACGTCGCTTACTTGAATCACTTGTCTTCTTCTCCCCACCATCGTCAAATGACATTACTGCCATGCTTGTTGGTACCTTTCGAAGAAAGCTCACGTTGGTACCGGTGTGAGTACCGGTGAAGTGCAGCTACTTTCACTACCACAATGTAAGTTTACCATCGTGGTATTATGTTGAAAGATTCCATCGAGAACGATGAAATTGTGTTAATCTCATTCTGTACGCAGTAACCCCTTTACCCGAGGAGTTCTAAGTGCCTACGACGTTATCTTCATATGCAAAAGTCCGATGTATTATGTTATTGTATTATGCTATTGTACATTCAAGTTAGTCATGGATCTGTTTACCATACAAAGCAGTCCTGCGGTTGGAAGAACGACGTTGGGCGGTATCGCATCGGGCGTTGCTCCCTGTAGTACGGCATGTGGATCTGCAGGGTACCGTCCTCGAAGATCTGCTGGGTGGCCTCGTCCATGTTGAGCATATTCCGCGGGAACTGCTCGGCGATCTCAAAACGACCGAAGGTTGGTGCACCACTGAGGCGTGACATCATGATGTCCTTCTGTGTGGGCAAGCGGAAGCCACTGACGCGAAGGACTCCGTTGTGTTCGTTCCACTGCACTCGGACATTCTCCGGATCGACGTTTCTCAGACGTGCAATGAGGTAAAGGCCGTCCTGGCGACGCTGCAGCTGGTAGTATGGCCGCCACACAGGCAGCGAATTGATGTCGATGTCCAGGGTCTGTGGGGTCGACGCTGGTTGAAGCCTCGGCGACTTTTTCGGCGGAGAAACAACGTCCTCAGCTTCTTCAGCTTCATTCTCAATTTCCATGGCTTCATACTGCTTTGCGTCCCCAGCCTCTTCCATCTCTTCGTCTTCCGTTGGTTCCTCTTCAGCCTCAGACTCGCTCTCTTCCTCTCCACTCTCCTCGAACAAAGCTTTCACGTGCATATCATCAGACTCGAAGCCACTGTCACTTGCTGCTGAAGAAGGAGCCGTTTGGTCTTCAAACCCACTGAGCAATTGCTCCCCGAACTGTTTCAGTTTGGCACTGCGTTCCTTGAAGGCATCCGCCTGAGGCAGAAGCTCCTGTACGAACACCACCAGCGCCTTACGAGCGCTCTTGATCTCTGCGTCTCCGTAGCTCAATACCCCGTCCAAGTCGATGAGGTAGCGCGTCAGCAGCTCCGCCTGTTCCTTCACGCGGTAGTCGAAGGCTCCGAGCTCCAGTCGCAGCTTCTTGACGGTCTGAGCGGCGTCTTGAGGCTTCAAAGTCTGCAGTCGCCACTTGGCGCCGCATACCATTGCGGCTACGTGTCGGTACTGGGCTGGAAGTCGCGTGTTGAGTTTGTCCTGTACGTCCTGGACTTTTGTCTTGATGGCCTGTAGGTTGGTCCTCTGCTGGGATGTCTGGGCCTCCATTTGTGTCGTTGTTAGGAGGTTGATAGTGTGGGATTCGTTCACTTGTTGGTCAGTTGGTAGATTGAATAATGAGTGACATTGAAGTGGACGGGATCATTTTGTGACGCTGAAAGTGAGACAGTCTGGGACGTTCCAGACTGAATCGCGAATGTTCGAGAGCATACTGGAAGCGAGTGAAGAGAGGATTTGTAATCGCACTTAATCGAATGGATGTGACTGGGAAGTCAAAAATCTGTGACCACTATGTAGCCATGTACTTTGAAATGGCTACATCTGCGTAAAACTTTTATCGAGTTTATTCGAATGCTGTTCAAGTTTTGCTATGCACGCACCCAGTAGCTCCCTTCTCTCTCGGGGCGTCAATACAACGCAAATCATTGAGGCCAGCCTCTGCATCATCACAATATAACCGACTTGTAAATTTTACAAGTTGTAATTCTCAAGAGAATGCAGACCGCATCTTCTTTCTTTTTGTCAGTCGTTATCCTTTATCTGCATCTACAAAGTGGAAGGCGCTGCACAACGAAACTGCATCGTTTACCGGTATTTTTTAAATAATACACATAATATTTCGTCTGCAAGGCTCGTTTACATATCTACAGGATCAAAACTTTTTGTTGGTTGGAAGAGAAACTGATAGTTTTGAGAAGAGAAAAGTTGTTGTTTTTCCTGCATTCATGATTAAATTTATTGCATGCAGATTCAGAGATTTTATAGAATCAACGATTTGTATTCGATTTTCCACTAACCACCTACTATGACCTACCGCACCTGATAGCTACATTTTGAAGACTACTGGCAATGGCCCATTTGACGATTTCAAACCACAATTACTTTTTCCCAAAGTTTAAGGTGAAAACGGAGGTTCATGATGATGCCTATGATGCGCTTTATTTTTTCCTTGCACCTCGCCTTTCTAGAGTTCTGACCATTGCCGTAAGTTGCTCCAAAGCCTGAATTAAACGCAATTATAGTAAAGAAGACAACAAACTGGTCGAGCAGCTACCTAACGTACCATAGTATAGCATTGTGTCGCTACCATATAGTCGGGAGCGTCAAGTGTTACCGATAGACTTTCTTTCGCTCTAGAGAAATACACATTGACGTTAGACTGAAAAACAGTGTATGCTAAGAGCAGCATACGTGACGAGTAACTGTTGGACGTGATCCAGTTGTCGCAACGTGGTCTCGAACTTCGCGCTTTGACAGTCAGGAGTGAAGCTTTGGCGCTGTGAATCTGTTAATTGCCGATTATGAAGCAGCATGTCGAAATTATCTTGCTGGTGATCAAGCCACCGTTGCTGCACTTGTTGAAGCTCTTTGAACTTTTCTAGGACGGTTTGAGAAGACTGTGCATGGTCAAGGAACTGAGTTTTTACAGCCGCAACTTCGCAGTCCTCGACAGATAACACATTTGCTGAATCGTCACGCGTTTGATTTCCTTGACGCTGCAGCACGCTTGGCACCTCGTAGTCGGTCTGTGCAAAACGTCTGCGTTAGCTTGACAGAGACTCATACAACGAATTCACCACCGTACGAGGGAGACATCGGTGCAAATTCGAGCTTTGACAGGCACAAGAGAGGCTAGAACTTGCCGTCGTTGGCATTCGTTCAGGGTTGTCATGTATTGTACCGCACTTCATCGATTAAACTGTCCCTAAAACCTACAAGTGGTTAGCAGTCTTCTATTTATAGATTGCTCAGAACTTGCCGATAGGTGAAAAGCCCGTGGTCGTTTTCTTGTAATGAAGTACTACTCATTAAATCGGGGATTCTTTCGCCTTCACCTTCGCCGACTTCTGCAATTTGTTCATGAGTGTTTTCACCTTCGACGCAAGCTCTTTATCGTTCTTTGCAGTCTTTGCCGCCGCTTCCACAGCGAGGGCGAGCTTTGCTTGGTACTCCTTCTCACTGATCACACGAACACCATTGACTCCTGTTTCGGTGCGAAGGGGTTTGTGAATTTTACCCTTTCCAAATCTCTCCACGTATTCTGCCGACTTGGACCTCGAGAGAGGCCATGGTGCCAAGCCGGACCAGAACAGAGCCTTTTCGAAAAGGCTTGCCCGTTCTTCATTCGATAAATCGTCGACGGTCACCTTGGTCTTCTTCTCTTTGAGGTTTCTGTTAGAGCGAAGGCGGTTGGGGGATTCAATCGTGCTCGTGCCTTCTCCGTAGGTGGCTGGGGTGGCGTCCGTGCAGGTGAGGACTGCGGCCGCTAACAGTACGAAAGTCAAACGCATCGTGGCGAGAGATGGAATTAAAAAAAAACTCTTAAGTAGTGGCTGGAGAAATCGGTTCTGCACGACTGCTACTCTCACGTTCGCGTACTGAATGGACCGTAGTACATAATGTCTTGTAGTACTGTATCGAGAATGTGCTTACGGTACATCAAGAACAATGGCGGGAGACCACATAAACACCGTAATGCATAATCTTGCACGTACTGCCAATGTACTGCACGTGGTGCTCTGTGAGGCTGAGAACTCGGTGGGTCCAGAATCTACACGTGTGGACAATGTGTTCGTTATGTACTCAGGGAAGACTGTGGAAGTGAACAACACCGACGCAGAAGGTCGCCTAGTGCTTGGTGATGGGTCGCCTATGGTGTCAAGCACCTGAACCCGAAGGTGATCGTGGGCATGGCTACATTGACTGGTGCCCAAGGCATTTCAACCGGTAACCGTATCGGAGCCATTTACACGAACGACGGAGACCTCGAGAGTATGGCTGTCAAGGCTGGTAAGATCTCAGGAGACTTGGTACACCCCATGCCGTACGCACCGGAGTTCCACCGTCTTGAGTTCAAGAGCACCATTGCTGACATGAAAAACTCGGTTAAGAACCGTGCCAATGCACAGGTTTCGTGTGCCGATCAGTTCATCGCGAACCACTTAGGCGACTTTGAAGAGACGGGCAAGTGGCTGCACGTCGACATGGCGTTCCCGGTTTTCACAGGCGATGATGAGAGATCGACAGGTTTTGGTGTTGCTTTTATCCAGACGTTGTTGAAGGAGATTGACGGCGCAGGATGGTAAATACCCAATCATGCTTAAGTTAAGCATGCCATATAGATACGTTAAGCAGCTTAACGTATCTATATGTTAGGTACTTCAAAACTAAAAAAATGGCAATTATTGATTTTTTCTTGCTTTAAGATTTCTTTATTATTTCTATGCGATCGAAAATTTTTGAAGCGTCCAGAGTGTAACGTTATAATGTAATGTAATAATTGTTTTAGACCGACCAAGGTTTTGTGACGCAGGCTTTCACAGAGGAAGATAATACTGTGCTGAAGAAAATCGGCAGTATGTGCATTCTGTTCATGAATCATTGAATCCAGCAGTAAAAGCAATGGTTTCTAAGCCGACTGGCACGCGGCTGCTCTCAAAAGTGCTCTCCCGAATACTCATTCGACTTCTTCTGACTGCTCGCCGACGAGAAGTTGCTTGTTGAATACGCCGTCGTAGGCGTCATCAGTGGCCAGGAAATCATGCAAATACTCCGTCGTAATGGTCATGTTGAACGCGGGCATCTTCTTCACGCACGACTTGTCCATCTTCTTCAGGTTTCCGCCGTTTTTGATGTACGATACGAGCAATTCCATTCCGCAGATAGGACCTTCGGGATCATCGGGAGCCATAAACGTCGACTGAATCGTTGCGTGGGTGGCGTGCTCAAAAGTGATGAGCTCCTTGTTGTCGCCTTTAAGCGCATCCAGCAGGAACTCTGCGTACTTGTGTGGCGTCTTCCCATCAAGCTTGCTACTGAGCAACAAGACGCTGGCCTGCGTCGGAATCACGGCATTTTTGTTCCAGTATTCGTCGCGCTCGTAGGTGATGGGGTTGGCGTCGTATTTACCAGTCTGGAACCGGTTGCAGGTCTTGGATTTCTCTTTCGAGTAGGCGCAATAAAGTTCCGTTGAAGCGTAGTTGCCAGCGTCTGACATCAAGACGTCGGTAAACCGCTTCTTGATCGTTTTTACGGACGGTGACGGCATTTCCCACATCTCGGAGAAAGTAATGATGTTGGCGAGCAGCAACGACTGGTCGTCCACGTCTTCGCTCATCTCCTGCAGAATTCGAATGACACGATCCAAAATGGCCTTATCTTCATCTGCACAACGGTTTAAGCGGTACACAACAGGCGGGATGAACTTTCGCACCTCGGGGTAGGACAACATTGTTCCTAGTGCACGACGAAGGGTAAACGACGGTGGCTCGGCTTCTGTTGCTCCGGTACCGGTACTCTTGCTGAGACCATTGATGGTACGTGCGCAAAGCGATTTTGGGTCCCTGTCGAGCTTAGCGATCAGGTGCTTGATCGTCCCCGCCAACCCGTTCTTCTTGAACCGGGCAGCGATTTCGTCGTCTTCCTGGCTCATAGCTAAAAAGCTATTGGCGACTTCGCCGAAGTCCATATCCCTGCTGGAAAAGTACGGGAACTCGTTAGTCCGTGATCCCGATGACGTGGCAATGCCGTCCAAAACGTATCCAGTGACCTCGGGTGGATTCAAGTGCATGAGCCGCTCTGCCAACGCCGTGCCGTAGCTATACCCGAACACAATGGTATCTTCTCCATTGGTATGTTCGCTCATGAAAGTGGCAACGTCCTTGGCAGCACTTGTCGTTGAAAACGAAGCCATGTCCCCGTACTTGGAAGTCAGCTCTTGAGCGCATTTACCAACGTTTGCGGCCTCGAGATCAGTGCTCAAACTAGAAGCCTTGAGTTTTGTCTCGGCCGAACAGGAGAGTCTCGTACTACGTCCAGTACCGCGATGATCGATGAGGTACACGTTGAACGATCCACCCAACTTCGTTTGAAGGTCGGTTGCTATCAACTCCATTGAATCGGAGGAAATGCCCATTCCTCCCTGGAGAATCCACACATTTCGAGCAGCCTTTGGGTTGCCAGTGGTTGCTGGGTATCGTTTCACGAAGACTTCGATGGTGGGATCCACGTCTTCAGGGGCTTCACAGAGGCCTGGGTAGCACAAAGGAGCATCGTAAACGGCACACTCAGCATCCGCGCCAGCGCTTCCGCTTTCAATACCGGCAGGAGGACAGGATTGCCATTGAACGGAGGTCTTGCTTGACTTGGCAGTGATTGACGATACGGCAACAGCGGCCAGGAGAATGGCATGGTAGAACCGCATTCTGCAGAAACTTCTTAGCTTAATGTTGCTTGTAGCTGGTGAATTGGGAAATGCGAATTGAGTTTGCGGGGATATCAAATAAGCTGACTCAGCTTACCTTGACCATTACAAAGTATGATTGCACTCCGGATTCCAAGCGTGACCAATCTTGATTACCGAGTGGTAATACCATCAGAGTATTACCATTCGTAACATCCGGGCCATTGTTCCCCGATTTATAGTGAGCATTTTATTAGGTCAGGTGTTACAAGTATTATCATTTACACAATTGGAAAGATAAGGACGTGTCATAGAAAAAAATGACACAAAATGATGGTACTGTTGAGGATGGATATCATGGCGGTATCGAGTATTCGTCTCGCTTAGCGAAAACGAACCATGGAGACATGGTTTATTTTATAATAAGCCTGTTGAAAAAAATATTCCCGATTGATAGTGAACATTTTGATCAGGCAGGTGTTATTATAATCATGTAATCATCCCCGCCTAATCTGGAACTGCAAGCTACAACTGTATGTACTTGTACGGAAAACGTCGTGCATATCTAGTGTTTTGTATGCATTTCGTGGTTCATGATGGTTGGCGAATTCCTTACATCGAAAATGGCACATACAAAAGCCAAGGTATAACCTGACCATGCAAAATGTACTGGAAATCGTCGTGCATTTTGCACGAAAGTTCTCTGGATATTTATATCCAGAGTTTTAGATGGGATCGAGACCCCTCGTGGATCCTACATAAACGTATAATCAGTTACTGGTGTAGCTACATAAATAAAAGTATCTTACCAAGAGCAAGATTAACTGACGGAATACTGAATGATATCTGATATTCTATACGAAATAGGTGAATGTTGACCCAACCGGTGAAGAACGACATTCGCGTAACATGTTACTAGAGCAACAACCATGCAACACTGTAGCGACATCGCTTGATATTAATTTACGGCCTAGGAATACTTTAGTAACAAAGACTAGGAGATCTGGTCTTCAATTTGTTTTAATAATCCTAAACGTTACTTAAATGTGCTGTCTATTCGTTCCTAGGTTGCGTGGCTTTTGAGCTTCGCTTCGTCCAATAGATTGTGTTTGACTGCTTCGGGTTATGGCATAAGCCTGGCCAAACTTTTAGTGCTATAAGATTGACTGGCCCATAATTTTTATATTGTATCTTGTACTACTACTGTAGTAATGAGGAAAAAAGATAAGTTATCTGGTGCCGATAGAACAACTTTTTAGGTCAGGATTTAGAACACATTTTAAGTACGTTTATAGGACCATTGCTCAGATTATTAAAACCACCCAAGGGTCTAAGCAAGAGAGTTTATGAGTTAAAAAAGTAATGGAGAACTAGGAAGAGATTTATCACGATTAAGTTTAGCACACGGGACAGTAGATTTCGGGCAAGCCCCTGGGAAGAATGAATGGACACCTGGGTAGAACGAATCGACATATCGATTGGCCTAGCACGCAGGGAACTGCTTTTTATTACTAAAGTGAAAAGCTGCATGTGTAATCATTTTTCTGTTAAAACACTCAAAAATAACCTCAAAGTTTTATGCGCGGCACTGGTACTGGTAGACTATAATATCCAGAGCTTCCCGGGCAACGCACGGAATTAGTACTAACAATAATTTAATCGGTACAAATTCAAAGAACCAAGCTAAAAAGCAATCAGAACTTAACATGTTTTTGCGTTTAGTTCACGAGCAAGCGTGCGCCACGATAGCTGACCCAGTCGACGCCCTCTTCCCTTATTTGAAGTCAGCGAGAAAGGAAGGCGGACCTTAACTTGCTCATATAAAAGACCAGCTGCATCTGAAGAGCTGTACGCTCGTTGGACCTCATCGTTCGTTAGCAACTCCTGAATCAATAGCATTATACGTCTTAGCTCCGAAAGTCTGATTTTCTTGAGGCGTGAGGACATGTCATGCTTCGTAAGTAGTCTTAGTGGCGGCCGACCCACGCACCAGAGTTGCCAAACAACTCTAAGGGTCCCCGTAGGCCGCTGAAATTCCTTGGGAACTCGATGAAAGCTACCATCCCATGTATACAGTTCACCCTGTACAGTGGCCGCATGAGTAGTATGGCTTTCAGGTACATGTACTGGGTCGTCGCCTTGCTGTGTACGGAGAGAAAAGTTTGATCGTGCTAATACAGCGGCAAATGCGGTCTCCAATGCCTCCATAGTCATGACGGACCCGTTAATGTGACGTTTGAGGGTCGCTTCAAAGGCAGCAGTAAGATTCTCTCTCATAGCTGCAAGCTCGGCCTTGTAACTTGCCAACTCAACCATTAACCCAACGTGTGGAGGAATTCCAGTTGGAGCAATGAAATCATCCCCTTGTAAATTTCGACACTTAATACGCTGGCTGAGCCATTCAAATTGAGCCTCATTACAAAACAATGGCCGACCTAACATTACCAAACGAGGACTTCCCCTTTACACCACGTTGTTCCATAAAAGTCAGATAGCGCATACAATCTTGAGTTGAAAGAGAACTCAAATTTATAGGGCTCCGTAAGGGAACTGCCGCTAATCACTCGGTAATAGTAGCTCCACTGACGACTTGAAGCTCACAAAAAGCACTAGTAAACAAGACACCCCGGCGACATTCAGTGGTATTTTCGTACAACCACTCCACAAAGCGAGCCAACGCTCTCAGATAAATGTACTTGGTTTTCTCCGCAGTAGTATTCTCCACAACTTTGCCCACACGCGCATCGAGATCATCCATTTTCGCAAAGTGACTTGTACGGAAAACGTCGTGCATATCTAGTGTTTTGTATGCATTTCGTGGTTCATGATGGTTGGCGAATTCCTTACATCGAAAATGGCACATACAAAAGCCAAGGTATAACCTGACCATGCAAAATGTACTGGAAATCGTCGTGCATTTTGCACGAAAGTACTAACAATAATTTAATCGGTACAAATTCAAAGAACCAAGCTAAAAAGCAATCAGAACTTAACATGTTTTTGCGTTTAGTTCACGAGCAAGCGTGCGCCACGATAGCTGACCCAGTCGACGCCCTCTTCCCTTATTTGAAGTCAGCGAGAAAGGAAGGCGGACCTTAACTTGCTCATATAAAAGACCAGCTGCATCTGAAGAGCTGTACGCTCGTTGGACCTCATCGTTCGTTAGCAACTCCTGAATCAATAGCATTATACGTCTTAGCTCCGAAAGTCTGATTTTCTTGAGGCGTGAGGACATGTCATGCTTCGTAAGTAGTCTTAGTGGCGGCCGACCCACGCACCAGAGTTGCCAAACAACTCTAAGGGTCCCCGTAGGCCGCTGAAATTCCTTGGGAACTCGATGAAAGCTACCATCCCATGTATACAGTTCACCCTGTACAGTGGCCGCATGAGTAGTATGGCTTTCAGGTACATGTACTGGGTCGTCGCCTTGCTGTGTACGGAGAGAAAAGTTTGATCGTGCTAATACAGCGGCAAATGCGGTCTCCAATGCCTCCATAGTCATGACGGACCCGTTAATGTGACGTTTGAGGGTCGCTTCAAAGGCAGCAGTAAGATTCTCTCTCATAGCTGCAAGCTCGGCCTTGTAACTTGCCAACTCAACCATTAACCCAACGTGTGGAGGAATTCCAGTTGGAGCAATGAAATCATCCCCTTGTAAATTTCGACACTTAATACGCTGGCTGAGCCATTCAAATTGAGCCTCATTACAAAACAATGGCCGACCTAACATTACCAAACGAGGACTTCCCCTTTACACCACGTTGTTCCATGAAAGTCAGATAGCGCATACAATCTTGAGTTGAAAGAGAACTCAAATTTATAGGGCTCCGTAAGGGAACTGCCGCTAATCACTCGGTAATAGTAGCTCCACTGACGACTTGAAGCTCACAAAAAGCACTAGTAAACAAGACACCCCGGCGACATTCAGTGGTATTTTCGTACAACCACTCCACAAAGCGAGCCAACGCTCTCAGATAAATGTACTTGGTTTTCTCCGCAGTAGTATTCTCCAGAACTTTGCCCACACGCGCATCGAGATCATCCATTTTCGCAAAGTGACTTGTACGGAAAACGTCGTGCATATCTAGTGTTTTGTATGCATTTCGTGGTTCATGATGGTTGGCGAATTCCTTACATCGAAAATGGCACATACAAAAGCCAAGGTATAACCTGACCATGCAAAATGTACTGGAAATCGTCGTGCATTTTGCACGAAAGTACTAACAATAATTTAATCGGTACAAATTCAAAGAACCAAGCTAAAAAGCAATCAGAACTTAACATGTTTTTGCGTTTAGTTCACGAGCAAGCGTGCGCCACGATAGCTGACCCAGTCGACGCCCTCTTCCCTTATTTGAAGTCAGCGAGAAAGGAAGGCGGACCTTAACTTGCTCATATAAAAGACCAGCTGCATCTGAAGAGCTGTACGCTCGTTGGACCTCATCGTTCGTTAGCAACTCCTGAATCAATAGCATTATACGTCTTAGCTCCGAAAGTCTGATTTTCTTGAGGCGTGAGGACATGTCATGCTTCGTAAGTAGTCTTAGTGGCGGCCGACCCACGCACCAGAGTTGCCAAACAACTCTAAGGGTCCCCGTAGGCCGCTGAAATTCCTTGGGAACTCGATGAAAGCTACCATCCCATGTATACAGTTCACCCTGTACAGTGGCCGCATGAGTAGTATGGCTTTCAGGTACATGTACTGGGTCGTCGCCTTGCTGTGTACGGAGAGAAAAGTTTGATCGTGCTAATACAGCGGCAAATGCGGTCTCCAATGCCTCCATAGTCATGACGGACCCGTTAATGTGACGTTTGAGGGTCGCTTCAAAGGCAGCAGTAAGATTCTCTCTCATAGCTGCAAGCTCGGCCTTGTAACTTGCCAACTCAACCATTAACCCAACGTGTGGAGGAATTCCAGTTGGAGCAATGAAATCATCCCCTTGTAAATTTCGACACTTAATACGCTGGCTGAGCCATTCAAATTGAGCCTCATTACAAAACAATGGCCGACCTAACATTACCAAACGAGGACTTCCCCTTTACACCACGTTGTTCCATGAAAGTCAGATAGCGCATACAATCTTGAGTTGAAAGAGAACTCAAATTTATAGGGCTCCGTAAGGGAACTGCCGCTAATCACTCGGTAATAGTAGCTCCACTGACGACTTGAAGCTCACAAAAAGCACTAGTAAACAAGACACCCCGGCGACATTCAGTGGTATTTTCGTACAACCACTCCACAAAGCGAGCCAACGCTCTCAGATAAATGTACTTGGTTTTCTCCGCAGTAGTATTCTCCAGAACTTTGCCCACACGCGCATCGAGATCATCCATTTTCGCAAAGTGACTTGTACGGAAAACGTCGTGCATATCTAGTGTTTTGTATGCATTTCGTGGTTCATGATGGTTGGCGAATTCCTTACATCGAAAATGGCACATACAAAAGCCAAGGTATAACCTGACCATGCAAAATGTACTGGAAATCGTCGTGCATTTTGCACGAAAGTACTAACAATAATTTAATCGGTACAAATTCAAAGAACCAAGCTAAAAAGCAATCAGAACTTAACATGTTTTTGCGTTTAGTTCACGAGCAAGCGTGCGCCACGATAGCTGACCCAGTCGACGCCCTCTTCCCTTATTTGAAGTCAGCGAGAAAGGAAGGCGGACCTTAACTTGCTCATATAAAAGACCAGCTGCATCTGAAGAGCTGTACGCTCGTTGGACCTCATCGTTCGTTAGCAACTCCTGAATCAATAGCATTATACGTCTTAGCTCCGAAAGTCTGATTTTCTTGAGGCGTGAGGACATGTCATGCTTCGTAAGTAGTCTTAGTGGCGGCCGACCCACGCACCAGAGTTGCCAAACAACTCTAAGGGTCCCCGTAGGCCGCTGAAATTCCTTGGGAACTCGATGAAAGCTACCATCCCATGTATACAGTTCACCCTGTACAGTGGCCGCATGAGTAGTATGGCTTTCAGGTACATGTACTGGGTCGTCGCCTTGCTGTGTACGGAGAGAAAAGTTTGATCGTGCTAATACAGCGGCAAATGCGGTCTCCAATGCCTCCATAGTCATGACGGACCCGTTAATGTGACGTTTGAGGGTCGCTTCAAAGGCAGCAGTAAGATTCTCTCTCATAGCTGCAAGCTCGGCCTTGTAACTTGCCAACTCAACCATTAACCCAACGTGTGGAGGAATTCCAGTTGGAGCAATGAAATCATCCCCTTGTAAATTTCGACACTTAATACGCTGGCTGAGCCATTCAAATTGAGCCTCATTACAAAACAATGGCCGACCTAACATTACCAAACGAGGACTTCCCCTTTACACCACGTTGTTCCATGAAAGTCAGATAGCGCATACAATCTTGAGTTGAAAGAGAACTCAAATTTATAGGGCTCCGTAAGGGAACTGCCGCTAATCACTCGGTAATAGTAGCTCCACTGACGACTTGAAGCTCACAAAAAGCACTAGTAAACAAGACACCCCGGCGACATTCAGTGGTATTTTCGTACAACCACTCCACAAAGCGAGCCAACGCTCTCAGATAAATGTACTTGGTTTTCTCCGCAGTAGTATTCTCCAGAACTTTGCCCACACGCGCATCGAGATCATCCATTTTCGCAAAGTGACTTGTACGGAAAACGTCGTGCATATCTAGTGTTTTGTATGCATTTCGTGGTTCATGATGGTTGGCGAATTCCTTACATCGAAAATGGCACATACAAAAGCCAAGGTATAACCTGACCATGCAAAATGTACTGGAAATCGTCGTGCATTTTGCACGAAAGTACTAACAATAATTTAATCGGTACAAATTCAAAGAACCAAGCTAAAAAGCAATCAGAACTTAACATGTTTTTGCGTTTAGTTCACGAGCAAGCGTGCGCCACGATAGCTGACCCAGTCGACGCCCTCTTCCCTTATTTGAAGTCAGCGAGAAAGGAAGGCGGACCTTAACTTGCTCATATAAAAGACCAGCTGCATCTGAAGAGCTGTACGCTCGTTGGACCTCATCGTTCGTTAGCAACTCCTGAATCAATAGCATTATACGTCTTAGCTCCGAAAGTCTGATTTTCTTGAGGCGTGAGGACATGTCATGCTTCGTAAGTAGTCTTAGTGGCGGCCGACCCACGCACCAGAGTTGCCAAACAACTCTAAGGGTCCCCGTAGGCCGCTGAAATTCCTTGGGAACTCGATGAAAGCTACCATCCCATGTATACAGTTCACCCTGTACAGTGGCCGCATGAGTAGTATGGCTTTCAGGTACATGTACTGGGTCGTCGCCTTGCTGTGTACGGAGAGAAAAGTTTGATCGTGCTAATACAGCGGCAAATGCGGTCTCCAATGCCTCCATAGTCATGACGGACCCGTTAATGTGACGTTTGAGGGTCGCTTCAAAGGCAGCAGTAAGATTCTCTCTCATAGCTGCAAGCTCGGCCTTGTAACTTGCCAACTCAACCATTAACCCAACGTGTGGAGGAATTCCAGTTGGAGCAATGAAATCATCCCCTTGTAAATTTCGACACTTAATACGCTGGCTGAGCCATTCAAATTGAGCCTCATTACAAAACAATGGCCGACCTAACATTACCAAACGAGGACTTCCCCTTTACACCACGTTGTTCCATGAAAGTCAGATAGCGCATACAATCTTGAGTTGAAAGAGAACTCAAATTTATAGGGCTCCGTAAGGGAACTGCCGCTAATCACTCGGTAATAGTAGCTCCACTGACGACTTGAAGCTCACAAAAAGCACTAGTAAACAAGACACCCCGGCGACATTCAGTGGTATTTTCGTACAACCACTCCACAAAGCGAGCCAACGCTCTCAGATAAATGTACTTGGTTTTCTCCGCAGTAGTATTCTCCACAACTTTGCCCACACGCGCATCGAGATCATCCATTTTCGCAAAGTGACTTGTACGGAAAACGTCGTGCATATCTAGTGTTTTGTATGCATTTCGTGGTTCATGATGGTTGGCGAATTCCTTACATCGAAAATGGCACATACAAAAGCCAAGGTATAACCTGACCATGCAAAATGTACTGGAAATCGTCGTGCATTTTGCACGAAAGTACTAACAATAATTTAATCGGTACAAATTCAAAGAACCAAGCTAAAAAGCAATCAGAACTTAACATGTTTTTGCGTTTAGTTCACGAGCAAGCGTGCGCCACGATAGCTGACCCAGTCGACGCCCTCTTCCCTTATTTGAAGTCAGCGAGAAAGGAAGGCGGACCTTAACTTGCTCATATAAAAGACCAGCTGCATCTGAAGAGCTGTACGCTCGTTGGACCTCATCGTTCGTTAGCAACTCCTGAATCAATAGCATTATACGTCTTAGCTCCGAAAGTCTGATTTTCTTGAGGCGTGAGGACATGTCATGCTTCGTAAGTAGTCTTAGTGGCGGCCGACCCACGCACCAGAGTTGCCAAACAACTCTAAGGGTCCCCGTAGGCCGCTGAAATTCCTTGGGAACTCGATGAAAGCTACCATCCCATGTATACAGTTCACCCTGTACAGTGGCCGCATGAGTAGTATGGCTTTCAGGTACATGTACTGGGTCGTCGCCTTGCTGTGTACGGAGAGAAAAGTTTGATCGTGCTAATACAGCGGCAAATGCGGTCTCCAATGCCTCCATAGTCATGACGGACCCGTTAATGTGACGTTTGAGGGTCGCTTCAAAGGCAGCAGTAAGATTCTCTCTCATAGCTGCAAGCTCGGCCTTGTAACTTGCCAACTCAACCATTAACCCAACGTGTGGAGGAATTCCAGTTGGAGCAATGAAATCATCCCCTTGTAAATTTCGACACTTAATACGCTGGCTGAGCCATTCAAATTGAGCCTCATTACAAAACAATGGCCGACCTAACATTACCAAACGAGGACTTCCCCTTTACACCACGTTGTTCCATGAAAGTCAGATAGCGCATACAATCTTGAGTTGAAAGAGAACTCAAATTTATAGGGCTCCGTAAGGGAACTGCCGCTAATCACTCGGTAATAGTAGCTCCACTGACGACTTGAAGCTCACAAAAAGCACTAGTAAACAAGACACCCCGGCGACATTCAGTGGTATTTTCGTACAACCACTCCACAAAGCGAGCCAACGCTCTCAGATAAATGTACTTGGTTTTCTCCGCAGTAGTATTCTCCACAACTTTGCCCACACGCGCATCGAGATCATCCATTTTCGCAAAGTGACTTGTACGGAAAACGTCGTGCATATCTAGTGTTTTGTATGCATTTCGTGGTTCATGATGGTTGGCGAATTCCTTACATCGAAAATGGCACATACAAAAGCCAAGGTATAACCTGACCATGCAAAATGTACTGGAAATCGTCGTGCATTTTGCACGAAAGTACTAACAATAATTTAATCGGTACAAATTCAAAGAACCAAGCTAAAAAGCAATCAGAACTTAACATGTTTTTGCGTTTAGTTCACGAGCAAGCGTGCGCCACGATAGCTGACCCAGTCGACGCCCTCTTCCCTTATTTGAAGTCAGCGAGAAAGGAAGGCGGACCTTAACTTGCTCATATAAAAGACCAGCTGCATCTGAAGAGCTGTACGCTCGTTGGACCTCATCGTTCGTTAGCAACTCCTGAATCAATAGCATTATACGTCTTAGCTCCGAAAGTCTGATTTTCTTGAGGCGTGAGGACATGTCATGCTTCGTAAGTAGTCTTAGTGGCGGCCGACCCACGCACCAGAGTTGCCAAACAACTCTAAGGGTCCCCGTAGGCCGCTGAAATTCCTTGGGAACTCGATGAAAGCTACCATCCCATGTATACAGTTCACCCTGTACAGTGGCCGCATGAGTAGTATGGCTTTCAGGTACATGTACTGGGTCGTCGCCTTGCTGTGTACGGAGAGAAAAGTTTGATCGTGCTAATACAGCGGCAAATGCGGTCTCCAATGCCTCCATAGTCATGACGGACCCGTTAATGTGACGTTTGAGGGTCGCTTCAAAGGCAGCAGTAAGATTCTCTCTCATAGCTGCAAGCTCGGCCTTGTAACTTGCCAACTCAACCATTAACCCAACGTGTGGAGGAATTCCAGTTGGAGCAATGAAATCATCCCCTTGTAAATTTCGACACTTAATACGCTGGCTGAGCCATTCAAATTGAGCCTCATTACAAAACAATGGCCGACCTAACATTACCAAACGAGGACTTCCCCTTTACACCACGTTGTTCCATGAAAGTCAGATAGCGCATACAATCTTGAGTTGAAAGAGAACTCAAATTTATAGGGCTCCGTAAGGGAACTGCCGCTAATCACTCGGTAATAGTAGCTCCACTGACGACTTGAAGCTCACAAAAAGCACTAGTAAACAAGACACCCCGGCGACATTCAGTGGTATTTTCGTACAACCACTCCACAAAGCGAGCCAACGCTCTCAGATAAATGTACTTGGTTTTCTCCGCAGTAGTATTCTCCACAACTTTGCCCACACGCGCATCGAGATCATCCATTTTCGCAAAGTGACTTGTACGGAAAACGTCGTGCATATCTAGTGTTTTGTATGCATTTCGTGGTTCATGATGGTTGGCGAATTCCTTACATCGAAAATGGCACATACAAAAGCCAAGGTATAACCTGACCATGCAAAATGTACTGGAAATCGTCGTGCATTTTGCACGAAAGTACTAACAATAATTTAATCGGTACAAATTCAAAGAACCAAGCTAAAAAGCAATCAGAACTTAACATGTTTTTGCGTTTAGTTCACGAGCAAGCGTGCGCCACGATAGCTGACCCAGTCGACGCCCTCTTCCCTTATTTGAAGTCAGCGAGAAAGGAAGGCGGACCTTAACTTGCTCATATAAAAGACCAGCTGCATCTGAAGAGCTGTACGCTCGTTGGACCTCATCGTTCGTTAGCAACTCCTGAATCAATAGCATTATACGTCTTAGCTCCGAAAGTCTGATTTTCTTGAGGCGTGAGGACATGTCATGCTTCGTAAGTAGTCTTAGTGGCGGCCGACCCACGCACCAGAGTTGCCAAACAACTCTAAGGGTCCCCGTAGGCCGCTGAAATTCCTTGGGAACTCGATGAAAGCTACCATCCCATGTATACAGTTCACCCTGTACAGTGGCCGCATGAGTAGTATGGCTTTCAGGTACATGTACTGGGTCGTCGCCTTGCTGTGTACGGAGAGAAAAGTTTGATCGTGCTAATACAGCGGCAAATGCGGTCTCCAATGCCTCCATAGTCATGACGGACCCGTTAATGTGACGTTTGAGGGTCGCTTCAAAGGCAGCAGTAAGATTCTCTCTCATAGCTGCAAGCTCGGCCTTGTAACTTGCCAACTCAACCATTAACCCAACGTGTGGAGGAATTCCAGTTGGAGCAATGAAATCATCCCCTTGTAAATTTCGACACTTAATACGCTGGCTGAGCCATTCAAATTGAGCCTCATTACAAAACAATGGCCGACCTAACATTACCAAACGAGGACTTCCCCTTTACACCACGTTGTTCCATGAAAGTCAGATAGCGCATACAATCTTGAGTTGAAAGAGAACTCAAATTTATAGGGCTCCGTAAGGGAACTGCCGCTAATCACTCGGTAATAGTAGCTCCACTGACGACTTGAAGCTCACAAAAAGCACTAGTAAACAAGACACCCCGGCGACATTCAGTGGTATTTTCGTACAACCACTCCACAAAGCGAGCCAACGCTCTCAGATAAATGTACTTGGTTTTCTCCGCAGTAGTATTCTCCAGAACTTTGCCCACACGCGCATCGAGATCATCCATTTTCGCAAAGTGACTTTTCAAGAACTACAGTTTAATTTTCAACCAATCACAATTCATCATACGTTTTGCACTACGAATTCCATCTATCTATACATGTATGTACATTCGAGAGCTTGTGCAAACGTGATGTTACGATTTGAAGATGATTTGACTGATCTACGCCGCGTAGTTCAGTCCCGTGTCTGTTCGTCTGTCTGTCTGTCTGTCCGTCGTGTGTGTGTTCAACGTCTCAGCGCATAAACCTCACGAGTTGACTTGGCTACACCACACTTTTACATGCAGTACCACCCATCATATAACATCGACCTATTGTTGTGACTGCACTCAGGAATAGTAAAATTACAAATCTAGCCAAATCAAGCCCATAACGGTGATCGCTAAACGCGATTTGATTGGCTAGAAAGCCTCGGCCACGGCGCGCGCCGGAGGTGTGGCGCCGCTGATGAGTCGTGGGGCGAGCTGGAACAGTGAGCTGGAACAGTGAGCCCCACGGGTTCCAACCCAACATGCTTTACCACCCGCAAAGCGGGTATTCTTGCTGAGACCATTGATGGTACGTGCGCAAAGCGATTTTGGGTCCCTGTCGAGCTTAGCGATCAGGTGCTTGATCGCCCCCGCTAACCCGTTCTTCTTGAACCGGGCAGCGATTTCGTCGTCTTCCTGGCTCATAGCTAAAAAGCTATTGGCGACTTCGCCGAAGTCCGTATCCCTGCTGGAAAAGTACGGGAACTCGTTAGTCCGTGATCCCGATGACGTGGCGATGCCGTCCAAAACGTATCCAGTGACCTCGGGTGGATCCAAGTGCATGAGCCGCTCTGCCAACGCCGTGCCGTAGCTATACCCGAACACAATGGTATCTTCTCCATTGGTATGCTCGCTCATGAAAGTGGCGACGTCCTTGGCAGCACTTGTCGTTGAAAACGAAGCCATGTCCCCGTACTTGGAAGTCAGCTCTTGAGCGCATTTACCAACGTTTGCGGCCTCGAGATCAGTGCCAGCTTCTGCTGCCACACCCTCGCGACGACATCAGGGCGATCTTGGGCATTCTGGTTTGGATCAGTAATCTTCTCCTTGATCTCTTCCCACGTAGGATTGCAAGTCATCGTATCGAAGATGTCAGGCTTGCCGTATTCCCTAACGATAGCCATGGAGTATTGGTACGATTGGTACATCTGGCGCGGGCTTCCAGAATGCGAAGACGGCAGGATGACCTTCTTACCGACCTGATTGAGGAAGTGCTTGTTTCTGGCACGATCTGGATGAGCCAGCTCTCCAGTGCCACGATCATATTCCACCAGTAGCCCTTCGCCATCGCCCAAGATGGTCCTGGCTTCTTCCATAGCTTCATGTAGATACGCGTACCGTAGACCGTTGTATTGGTAAGCTCGAATCTCTTTCTGGTGAGTTGCAATCCATCGAAGTTCTTCTTGTTCGCACTTGGCTCTCTGGTCCACACAGTACTGCTGAAAGAGACGTCCTCCTTGATGCAGGGCTGCATGGTCATCGTCCTTCTGGAATTACCGATATGCCACGTGCTCACGCAACGCCATCTCTCGTTTATTTCTGCGCACTACATCGCCTTCGTATGTATCCGTGTATGTCCACCCCAGTTCTCCGTATGGAAGAAGTAACGGATACTGAAGGGGATCGTAGATAGCACGCGTCTCGTAGAGACGCATGAGGCTTCTATCCTTTGTGTACACCAAGAGGTCTCGAGGCTGCGCGAGGTTGCTGTCTTCAATCATCGTGGCCGCCACTTCAGAAACTGTCGGCAGATTTTCCGTTCCAGGTCTGGACGGGTTGTTTTACAGGCGGAATACCAAGTCGATCGGTTGCTGCATATCATTTTGGCGCACCCTCTCACCAAACGTGAGGAACTGCTGAGCGAACGGGTTGTGCCTTTCCATCATCTGTTCAATGTCTAACAGAGCCACAGGATCCAAATCAGCGAATATTCCCCTTCGTCTCTCTGCGCGGCGCTGCATATCTGGATCAACGATATAGATCTGCGCAAACTTGGGCTCCGTCCTCTGGCCGGTTTGGCGATCTATGTGTGGCAGCAACGAACCCAGGTAGTGGCCCATAGCGCCTTGGATCCGGTAGGTGTACACGCCCCGTTCTCCTCCCTACGGGTACTTTGGTGAAAATTGTAATTTGGGTACTGTAGCTTTTGCGCCCAAATCCGTTACCTTCCCATTTTTTGGGATAAGAAAGGTTGCAGCTGGCCCCCGCCATCGTTTATATCTCTGTTCTCCCTCTCTATTGCTCTTCGGAGCCCCGACCCTGAGACGCCCATGTTCGCCCACCATCAGCATGGGAAGCCTCATACCAATCCGGGGTCCTGGGGTGGATCCATGTGGCGATAAAAGCCGGCTTGGCCGGGCCACCCACCTCAGCCTTGGGCCAGCGGTCGTGTGTGAGACCGGCACATGAGATGGAGACATTTCATGCTGCTTACCGTGTCAGCGGCAGAACGGCATGCGCTGCATGTTCCAATTTACCATGTACAAAACGTTTATAAAAGATAGAACCAATATAATTAGTCAGTGTTAGACCGTTGTCTAAGGCTGCTTCCTTTGTGATGTTTTTGCGAGGGAAGGCGATGGCCCCCGTTAGGGTTGGCACGAAGCGAGACAGGTACGGCACATCCATGTATATTGCTGTTGTGACTGTTTGCTTACAACCTATTATACAGAGATGATCGTAGAGAACAACTGCAGCAACGTTCGGATGAGGCGGAGCGCGTCAACGCTACACCAGCGGGAGATGAATCGCCTACGGCTAAACGCCGCCGAATGAATCGAAGAGAATCGATTTAAGGAGCGGACTCGAGAACTCGACCTCTTAAGTCAGCAGGCGAATAACGTTTCGGCTGGCGATGGTTCCACCGTACCTTCTGGAGTACCGCCAGTACCGGTGGCAACCGCTGTCGGGTTGACTGCACCTCCAACTATGAACGCCTCCAGTGCTGCAGCAGTGAGGATGAGTGATGCAGAGAGAGCCCGGGCTCGACGAGCTAATATGAGCTCTTCCCAACGCGAATGCACTCGGAAGAGGGATGCAGAACGGCAGAGGCTACGCAGGGCTAAGAGAAGAGCCGAAGAAGTGGAAGCCGATCGCGAACGGGATCGGTTATGGCATAAGACCCTGCGGCCACTGCGTACTCAGGGTACCCGAGAGCGCGAACATGAACAGCAGGTCGTTAGACGATCCCAACAAACAGAGGCGGATCATGCGGCTTTACGATACAGAGACACTGAATCCCGAGCTCTTCGTCGCTCCCAGCAGACTGAGGATGAACACAAGGAGGGTGACACCGACCGAGAACGCCGTGCAATTGCAAGGGCACTACAAACAGAGGAGAACGGGGAGTACAACGTGAAATAGATCGAGAACGCCGGTCAGATGAAAGAATGACACAGACCAATGAGGAGCGGGAAGTACAACGTGAAATCGATCGTGAACATCGGGCGATCGCAAGGGAATTACAGACCGAAGAGGAGCGGGGAGTACAGCGTAAAATCGATCGAGAACGTCGGACAAATGAAAGATTGGCACAGACCAATGAGGAGCGTGAGGCGCAACGTGAACGCGACCGAGAGCGCCACGAGGTTAGAAGGGCACTGCAAACGGAGGAAGAACGCGAAGAGGAGCGAGAGCGTGTTCGTGAACGCCGCCGTACCACCCGCCACCGTGACGCACTTGCGAACCACGCAGACTTCCGCCCGTCAATCGTCACGGGTCCGGATGTTGATGAAGAGACCAGACGCCACCGGCTCCCTGCTACTACAGTGTGCGCGCACTGCAACGCGTGGAAGTGGCCTGGTGAAAGCAAAGTGGGCTGTTGTCTCGAGGGGAAAGTCAAACTACCACCTCTGGCCCCTGCGCCAGCAAAACTTCTTCAGCTTTACGGAGACCCTGAGTTTCGAAAGCACGTACGGGCGTACAACCAGGCATTTGCGTTTACGTCTATCGGTGCATCAAGTCCGTCAACATGAAGATATCTACAAGTAAACCAGGACAACAGCGTGGCGTTCCTGAGAGCATTCTAGAAGGTAGGGGTAGGTTACATGATAGGTGTGATTACATGCAAAAGAAAAGTGTAGCCAAGGCAACTACACAGGTTTACGCGCTGAGACGTTGAACGGACCGCCGTTCAGACAGACGGACAGACGAACAGACACGGTACTGTACTACGCGGCTTAGATGTAAATTCGAAAAGTGAGATTGATTTAATTGTTCGGAACTGGTGGCTCCTTCACTCCTACACATGCATTGCTCCTCCTACCTTCGCTACAGAGCATTTGAAAAAAGTATGCAAATCATACATATCCTGTCAATTTGTAACGGGATGGCTTATTGTAACGGGAACGCTTCCCAATCTCATGATCACCGCCTCAGCCAATCATATCGCCCCATTCGACCCACTTCAAGATATAACCTTTCAAGGCACACGCTTGCCACGCACCAACCACGTGCTCCAGGCACGTGCCCAAAGGTAGGAGCCCAGACGAAATGACGGCGAAGTGCAATCACAACACCCCATTCAATTCGACGTCTCGAGATTGGGTCCGACGTTGCTGCCCATAATCCGGTAGCGTAGTGTTTTAGGCGAAAGACCTTTGGTGAGGTAGTCCGCGAGCTGGTTCTTGGTTTCCATGTACTCCAGCTCGACTTCACCACGCACTACCTTCTCACGAATGAAGTGGTAGCGAATGTCAATGTGCTTGGTCCGAGCTTGGTAATCGACGTTCTTTGCCAACGCCATGGCACCTTGATTGTCCTCGTAGATCACCGTAGCCCCCACTTGCTCTGCACCAATGCCCTTGAGAAGTAGTCGCATCCACACCACTTCCTTGATGCAGTCACTCAGAGCCATATACTCCACTTCAGTTGAGCTTAGGGCGACAGTCTTCTGAAACGTAGAGCGCCAAACCATAGGTGCCCCCACACATCATGAGCATTGTTCCGCTGACCGAGCGTCTGTCGTCGCGGTTGCCAGCCCAGTCTGCATCCGAGTAGGCGACGAGCTCTGTTCCTCGCGATCCATCGTACACGATGCCGACGTCCTTGATCTTCAACAGATAGCGCACCACCTTCATTCCAGCAGTCACCAGGGTTCTCCAGGAAGCGTCTCAACTTGGCCACTGCAACCGAGATGTCAGGCCGCGTTCCACACGCCAGGTTCATGAGGCTACCGATAAGCGATCTGTACGGCTTCGACTGCATCTTTGCCTTGTTCTCATCGGCCTGCGGCCCGTACTCCTTAGTCGAGTGCAGACTCGTGTCCAGTGGCATCAGGCTTGGCTTTGCGTTCTCTTGACCAAACTTCTTGATGATTGAATCAATGTAGGCTCGCTGGCAGATGCCCAACGTTCTGCGCTCCATGTCGTTGTCGATCCCGATGCCAAGAATCAAGCGTGCTCGTCCGCGGTCCTTGATCCGGAACTTCTCAGCAATGCCAGCCTTCACCGGCGCGATGGTTGCCTTGTCCCGTGACGCAATCAGCATGTCGTCTACGTAAAGACACACGATACACTCGCCCTCTCCTTCACCTCTCGTGTAGATGCACGGGTCAGCATCAGCAGCTTTGAACCCCATGGTCTTGAGATGGTTGTCGATTGTCTCGTTCCAAACACGAGACGCCTGCTTGAGTCCGTACATAGCATGCAGGCGATGTCATCTTCACCTTGAGCCTCTACCAGTGCTAGTAGTGCCCGAAGACCTTCTGGCAACTCCCTGTAGATCTCTTCTTCGATCTTGCCATACAGGAACGTCGTATCAACGTCGCGCTGCTCGATCTCGAATCCTTCAGCACACCACTTGGCCAGCACTGCTAGGATCGAATTCAGGTAAGCCACAGGCGCGTACGTCTCTTCATAGTCAATACCATGTCTTTGTGAATACCCCTTGGCTACGAGACGGGCCTTGTGCCGAATCACTTGTCCCTTCTCGTTGCGCTTCAACGCGAACATCCAGCGGCAACCTATCGGGCGCCGATGCGTTGGTCTTGGAACCAATTTCCAGGTACCGTTGTCCGTTAGCGACTTGAGTTCACTTGCAATCGCTTCCTTCCAGTTGTCTTGGTCCGCGCTTGTAGTCGCCTCAGCGTACGTCTTCGGGACCCCCTGTGTGGCAGCCATCAGCTGTCCACTATCAACAATAGCGAATTCATTACCGCTTGGCCTCGGTCGCTCTTGAATCATCTTTTGACGCTTTGTTCCACTCGACAATGGAGCATGGATGACTTGCTTCTTCTCGGTACTTGCCTCTTCAGGATCCGTCGTCTCGTCAATGTGCCGAACTCGTGAACGAGTGGTCATTGGATGTGTCGAATGGTATGACACCATCGCAGTATCCATGATCACGTCACGTTGAAGTGGAATCGCGTCAGCAACTTCAACATCGGTGGACACGATTGGCGTGGAGTCGGTCAACGACATCTTCTCTATGGTTGGTGCTAATGCGTCTGCATCATCGTCGCCATCCACACGAGTCATGATGTGCGCAGGGTTGGTCATCTCGATGAACTTGATGGCGCGCACGATTTGCGCCTTTCCAATTGACAAACCCAGTACACGATACCTCTTGACTCCATCCTCGTATCCCATGAACCGACCGTTAAATGCCTTTGCATCCAGCTTGCGACGCTTCTAGTTGGGTATGCGAGCATATCCCAGTGCACCGAACACCTTCACGTTCTTGAGTTGTGGCTTGGAATAACTCACAATCTCGTAGGGTGTCTTCACATTGACCGAGTTGGGGATCCGGTTGATGATCCAGGCCGCAGTGTTAACCGCTTCAGCCCACCACTTTCTGTCAATACTCTCATGTTAGAGCATGCAGCGAGCCATCTCCACGAGGCTTCGGTTCATCCGTCCAGCCAGTCCATTCTGCTGAGGTTTGTATGGTACCGTCTTCTCATGTTTGATGCCACAGTGGTTGAGGTAGTTCTTGAACCGGCGACCCGGGTACTCACCGCCGTTGTCCGAGTGCAGGCGCTTGATTGTCTTGCCTGTCGCGTTTTCAATTCCGGTCTTGTACGTCTTGAACTTCGACAACACTTCCGATTTGGCCTTCATGAAGTAGACCGTAACGTGGCGCGAGTAGTCGTCAATGAAGGTCACCACGAACCTACAGCCACCAGGTGTCTTGGTTTACATCGGGCCCATTACGTCCGTATGCACCAGGTCAAGCACACCAACACTCTTGACGAGCTTCTCCGGATGTCTCGGGTAGTCGTCAGCTTTCATCTTGCCCACGCAGCAGCCTGCGCACACGTCGTCCCTGTTGAATTATCCCGTGATGCGAGGCACTCCTCCTGCCATGGTCAGTAGTTTCTCATAGCGCTTGAACGGGATGAGGACGAGTCGGGCGTGCACAACAGCCAATGGCTCCTTACGAGTGGCCGTTGCAGCATGCCACACCTCGCCTCACTGTCTTCAACTTGTAGATATTTTCACAGCGCTTCGTCTCAATGACGGTAGCACCACCAAAGCTAAAGACACACTTGTCCTTGCTGAACTGTGCGGTGACGTCCTTCTCGGTCAGCTTCGACACCGAGATGAGGCTTCCTTCAACTTCAGGGATGTACAGGACATCCGACTGCTTGACAGACGTTCCGTCCATCAGCTTCATACCGAGGGTGCCCTTCGCAACGGCGTCCATCTTCGTACCATCCACGATCGTAATGCGGACTGGCATCTTCAGCTCCTTCATGGACACGAATTTGTCCCGGACGCTGGTCATGTGCGAGCTTGTACCTGAGTCTACGAGCCATTCACACTTGGTCATCGCACCCGTTGCCATGAACGAGACGTCGGACGCTTCCTCTCGCGCCGCTTGCCCTCGTTCCTCATCAGCCTTCTTCTTCCGGCACTCGAACTCTCGGTGCCCTTGCTTCTTGCAGTAAAAACACTTGCTCTTGAAACGTTGCTTACCACCGAAGCCCTTCTTCTTCGTTGCGAAAGCCTTCTCTTGAGCCGATGACGATTCATCCGAGGCTTAAACACGAGAGAGGGCTTGAATCGCGTAGGCCAACGTCACGTTGGGCGTGTTCTCGAGGACAGTACTGATCATCTTGTACTCGTCCGTCAAACTGCCAAGGAGCAACACGAGCTGGCGAGTCTCGTCCAGAGTCTCTCCGACCGTCTCCATCTGGAGGACGATCTCCTTGAACTGATCGACGTGGGAAGCGAACTTGGTACTGGGCTCCATCTTGAAGTTATTCAACTTCTTGGTGACGAGAAGCCGGTTCTTGAGCGTCTTCTTGTTAAAGTGCTCCTCGAGCATCGTCCACGCCTCAGCGGCAGTTAGTGCTCCACGGACGTAAACTTGGTACGTGAGACTCACGTCTCCAGCGATAACCCAAAGTGCCTTCAGATCGTTGGTCTTCCATTCCGCCATGGAGCGATCGCTCACTTGGTCGAACTCGGGCTTTATGATCTGCGGGAGCAGACCTTTCCGAGCGAGCTTCATCCGCATGTTGAACTCCCAGTGGAAGTAATTGTCTTCCACGAGCTTGTCGATGTTGTCGGCGTAGCTTGGGCTCATAACCAATTGAGAATAGCGAACGAAGCTTGGTAGTGTAGTGAGTGTTGGAATGTAAATCCGAAAGTGAGATTGATTTAGTTATCTGTTCTTGCTTCCTACACATGCATTACATCCTACCTCTTCTGTAGAGCTCTCGGTAAAACATACAAATCATACAGGTTTTGTCATTTGAAACGGAAACGGTTGTCCCGTCAATCAACACATGTAACGATCTCATGATCACCGTCTCAGCCAATCATATCCCTCCATTCGACCCACTTCAAGTTATGACCTTTCAAGGAACACGCTTGCCACGCACCAACCACGTGCTCCAGGAGCGTGCCTAGAGGTAGGGACCCAGACGAAGTGATGGCGAAGTGCAATCACAACAAATAAGAGGCAGTAGGTCTGAAATGCAGAGTCGACAGTGCATTATAGAGAATCCATCTCTCCCAGCACGAAATTCGCACCACTCACACAATCCAACCAACAAGCTAATACTGGCGACGTCCAATTCAAACAAGCAGCATGAATTACGCAGCAGCCTATAGATGGCGTGCGATTTTTCTTATGCATGTGTATGGCCTCGATGTTCAGTTTATCAGCGACACATTTGGGCCTAAACGAAGGACCATTTTTCGAAGGTACAATTTTTTTCTTGGCAAAGCCGTCGTAGATGGCAACAAGCTTTTACAAGGAGCCGAAAGATACGTAAAACAACACCCGACATTTTATTTGGAGGAACTCCAGAATTTTTACGTGAAACTACGCAGATGTCAAGAATATTTCGCTGTCAACTATTTGTCGCGCTCTCAATTTTGATGGAAGTCATCACTCGTGTTACTCGAGAAAGTGTACCACAGGAGGTGATGAAACGTATCAAGTGGCGTGTGCTTTTATACATTGATTAATTTTGTGTGTTTGCATTTTTTAGATAGCAAATTACGCCAAAACTGGGTGCCATATATTCGTACCCAAGCAGTTAATTTTCATTAACGAGACGTCCAAGGATGGACGTCACGCTTATCGGCGTTATGGATAGTCTGCTGTGTTCCAAGCACTGCTCGAAACACAAAGTGCGTGGTTAGACTACTGTTTTAAAGAGGAAAACGCCGCTCAATTTACTAAAGAATTACGCATTCCGCTCCCGAAATATGCGATCCTTGGCTTCTTCGGCCATATTTGCAGCCCGGCTCACGCCTGCGATCGTGATGGAGTAGATTCCAAAGACTCCCCAAGCGTACCACTTTCTGCTTCATGTGTGTGGGGATACCGAAGTGCGCTAGTTGATGTGTATCACAGCAAATTGCTCGAACTGGGTCAACCCGTGGACATTGAGCTGCGACGTTAACTCGACGGATAAGAGAAGGTCATAAACAGCTTGAAGAAGCGTGGATTAATGAAGATTAAGGAGGGGAAACGTGAGCTGAAAGCTAGCGGATTTGAGTTTCTTGCTTTGAAGTTGATGGCGATAACACCATCAAAGATAGGCCAATCATGGTCAACTGTGATGTTTGGATGGGGTTATTTCGTGTTGATGTGGAATTGAATGAGTCGTTCGGATTCAATTGACACGATCATGCTACAACACATCGAGTGGGCAGACGACTGCCTAGTCATTGAGGAGCAAGGCCACAAAGGCGATCAAACAGGAGCTGAAAAGTTTGGAAAGCACGTTTATGCTAATCCCAACCAGCCTTCGCAGTGTGCGGTCCTTGCTTTTGGAGTGCATTTATTCTGTTGCCCTGAGCGAGGTGTAGGCGGAAGACAGCAGTTATTTATCGGCGGGGATAACAAAAACCGTTTTGGTCGATTATTGCGTCGTGTGATTGATGACTTAACGAGGAGGAGATTGGTGTGCTTTGCTGTAGTCTTAACGATATTGGGACTCACAGTCTAAGGAAGGGAAGTAGTTCTTACGCGCTTGGACACGTGAATGGCCCTACAGCAGCGTCAGTATATCTACGTATGGGCCAAAGCCTCGGAAAACTTAAGGACCGATATATCAACTTCGGAGAAGGGGCTGATCAGCTTTGTGGCAGAATGATTTCCGGGTTACCATTTAATTATGATCGCTTTGGAGTTTTGCCGCCTCATTTCCCGCCAGCTATTACACAAGCTATGACTTCTTCTTACTGGGAAAATATTGTTAGTGGATTTACAAACTATCCGCGTGGAGTACGATCAGCATTTCCGTTTTTGTTAGCGTCAATTATTCACCATGAAAAACTTCTCCGAACCGCACTAAGTTCCAACCACCCTATTTTCAAGGCACGGGTTTTTTCAGCTAACCCCCTATTGAGTCAACAGGGGGGGGCTACCGTCTTGGCTATAGGTAATTCTCCTGTAACTAGTATGAAGGCCACTGGTATACCTGCTCATCTTGCTGTTGCAAAAGAGGTCAAAGACCTCCGCGATGAGGTCGGGCACCTGCACATGAAACTTAATGAGCTGGAGACTGAAATGGCTACTAATTTACTCAATAACGTCGCAGAAAAAGTAGTTTCGGAGCTAAGACAGCATTTCGTTGTTGATGGAGTGGCTCCTGTATCATTGCGCGATCTTACTAGCCTACGGATTGATCTTGCTGCTGAATTTCGTAGCGCGATAAATAACATCCAAATCTCACGCGAATGGGAGACCTCTGTGACGCCCGAGGGATCTACGTGAGATTGGAAAACTTGGCGGTAGAGTGACGGGCAATTGGCTCACGCTGTACCGAAAGGTTGGGAGTTCCCTGCTCGCATGTGTGTTAAGCAGATGTGGAATCTATGGTTTTTTTTGGTAATAAAGACACGGGTGTACGGCCGTACAAACTGCTCAGTAAACAACACGATATCCAGCCAAAGCATAAAGTGCGTCACTCACGGGTTCAAAAAGTAATGGAGCATCTTTCGCTTGTGAATGAAGCTACCGCCGTCCAGGAAGGGTCTAACACCATCTCTGCAATGCAACTAGTAGTGGCTGATGAGGTTTTCGAGGTCGCTTACAGAACAATGCTCACGCAGTTATACGCAAACTTCCCAAAGAGAGCTGAAGACATTACGTACGGCACGATCTACAATAGACTGAGCAAGTATCTGGAGAGACAACAACTGCTACGATCACAGCTAGATTAAAAACCTTGACAATTTACCAAATGTTTGATTATTTAAACTGATTAACCAACAAAAAAAACTGTGATCCAATCCCTATCACAGATGCAGTCATTATATTAGCGGGTGTCAGAATTAGGAAAAGATACTTGAAAATCGCATGCGATCTCGTCCATACTTTTATGTGATTTCTCTCTCAAATAACATTCGATTTGGCCCAAAATCGAAATCACCCACCTCTGGAGGTGGGTGATTTGGAAATGTGCGATCCCGTGAGGAAATCGCAGGTTGAAGGCCGACAAAAGGAAACCTTGCTCAGTTTCCCTTTCGGTCTTCTAGGACTCACGTCTCGGTATCTAGGGCGGTGTTCCTTCCTTCTACTACATCCCCTCCTGGAGTAGCTCACCATCGCCCTGGCGGCGCTCAAGCGCTTTTAGACATCATCCTCAACGTCTGCAAGTTTCGTGGAGCCACTACAGATAACCCTTGCTCATATGTTGCTTTTGCCCTGCTAACCTTCGTGTGTGTTAAGATAGATATTCTTAAGACCACGAATGACAAACACCAGGCGAAAGCCGCGACGAAGGGCAAGGCGAAGGCGTTCTATGCTTTCGGTCAAAGTAGCATTCTCCATTGACCGATGGCTTCTTAGATAATGGAAACGTAGTTCCGTCAATATAGATGGCTTCTCAGATAATGGAAACGTAGTTCCGTCAATATACCCGGGAAACCCTTTCGCTGCCATTCGACGTGAAATATTCCTCCGTTCTTCTTCGTCCAGCCACGGAATGTACACCCCCGACAGGTCGTTCAGTGTTATCACAAGAGGTCAAGTGTCCCATTTCCACGCCCTAGTAAAGGTTGTTTCTGCATTTTTGTGCTGTAATCCCTGCCTCCAATTCTGAGACCCACTTGTGATTTAGGTGTGTAGGGCCGCTGGTGGTCCAGTGGGTAAAGGTCCCACGTAGTATGCTCTTGGCACGAGTTCGATCCCCCGCGGGATCAAAATCACATCCAGATGTTAGCACTCTCAAATTCAATCAAAATTCAAAATCCAACATCTCATCAAATTCAGTACCTTAGGGTAATTCAGTCCGTGCCAAGAGTAACAACCAGCATAACCAGTTAATCAACTCAATTCTTCTTGTGATTTAGGTGTGCATTTGAGCGAAATCGCATGGGTCAGAAATCACACGCAAGGTTTGAGTGAAATCACATTCGATTTTAGGCCCGTTCCCAACCGGAGTGCACGCATGCGTTTTCGGACACTTTGCAATTTGATTGGCTACTTTTTCGTTGCAAAAATAGTACCCAAAACGCATGCGTTCAAAACAAAATTTGAATTGACCACGTATTTTGACCAATTAAAACCGTTTGTTCTGAACACTCGCATCGTACCCGCTGAATTTCTACTATGGGCCCAGTCCCAAGGCAATCTTCCCCGATCTCCACGCATAAGCGATGTATCCCTCCTGCGCGTCGGCGGCGTAGCTGGAAAGCGGAAGACGAGTTGTCTGGATTGCTAATCTGCTTGGTCATCTTTAAACGACTTGTAGGTAGAAAGAAGGACCCCATTGTCCGCGACAGAATCTCCTGGAAAGTGCATGCCACAACGCTTTTGAAAGAGTCAGCGTTCAAGAAGTATTACCGGATGGATATTTCGACATTTCAAGAACTTTTGTGTATTTTGGGGCCATATCTAGTGGTCGACTATTATCAGTCTCTTCGGCGTTCTCGAGGTATTCCCCCGCTTACACCAGCTGCAATGCTGCAGTGTGCACTATCGTGGTTAGCGGGTGGTAGCTATCATCACATTCGTGTGATTACTGGAATTAGTAAGTCTACGTTTTATCGTGTTGTTTATCGTGTGATGTACGCAATTAATGACGCTGAGAAGCTCGCACCTCGTTTTCCGAGAGCACCAGATGAATTGGAAGAAGCCGCAGCTGCATTTCGGTCTTGCAGTAACTACGGAGTGATTGAGCATTGCATTGGTGTTATCGATGGATGGCTATGTCCAATCCGTGTACCTCGCTACGATGAATGTGGGCGTGTTTTGTCTTTTTTTTCGGGTCATTATCAGAAGTATGGATTAAACGTTCAAGCATGTGCTGATTCGCTATGTCGTTTTACCGCATTTTCTGTAAATTCACCTGGCGGTATGAACGATTCATATGCATTTCAAAAGTGGAAACTAAGCCAAGTGCTTCAAGAAATTTCTGGGCCGTACTTTGTTATCGGAGATAATGCCTATGTCCAAAGCAGACGCGTGATGACCCCATTTAACAAGGCACAGCTTGACGATCGGCCTGAACGTGATAGCTACAATTTTCATGTTAGCCAGCTTCGAATTCGAGTGGAGATGGCGTTTGGTCTACTAGTGAATACCTGGAGAATTTTAAAGCAGCCACTGCTGGTTAGTCTTCGGCATTGCCGTATTCTAATTTCGGCGTGTTTCCGTTTGCATAATTTTTGTATAACGCAACGTTGTCAGTCCGCCAAGTCATCTCCTGACCAACTTGTACAGTCTTTTTTACGAGAGGTTCGTTCATGGACTGGTGAAAGATCTCTTGAGTATGAACGGTCTGATGTCGAGCTCGAGAATGGCAGTCACGTAGACCTAATGGATGAAAAGGTTCGCTCAGACCTCGTTCGGTACTTGGCAAGCAAAAATTTGCTCCGCCCCGAGAGAAATAGGACGAGAAACCAACCAGAGGCGAACTTTCAAAAGCAGACTGATGCCGTTGAACAAGGTCCTGACGTTCATGAGGAGTCTACAGTGGCTCCAGCTCTCGGAAGCTCAGTTACAGGTGACATTGTTCAGTGGCAGGTGGTGTAGCCCAATGTTTCGATGATGAGATGGATGTTGCAGGTGTCTGTGTAGATATGGCCGTCGAGGCGGCGGAGGCCCAAGACACGGTCATCGTGGTGGAGGAAGAGAGCTCTATGAATCCCGGTTGTGCGCTCAAATTCGTAGATTTCACGAGCTCGCGTTCCGCGTGGACGTCATTGCGTTCGACTTCGTGGCGCTCCCACTCGTGTGCATTCATACCAGCTCCCTGAAAAAGCACCTTCGCTCCCGGTCGTTGAAGCTACGGGACACGCTCATTTCCAGCTTAGTACGGGACGTGCGGGCGCAAAATCTGGCCAGATACGCGGGAATACTGGCGCGTATCAACGAGAAGCCAACGAACGAAGCGCAACTGGCCAAGCTAAAGCAGTTCGTAGGTGAAAGTAAGACCGTGATCGCCGGTATTCAACGAGAGGTGGCCGTCATTCACACCCAACTGGACGCACTGACCGAATTCTCCCACAAGCTGTCGGCTGAGGACTTCACACTGGCCCATTCTATCAAGGAATGGCCGCTCAAGGTGGCGCATGCAGCGGCCTCGTGCGACTCAGCACTGGAAGAGGATAAAACACGCATGATGGACCGCCTTGCGCTGGAAAAGGAGGCATTCGAGCTGGATCTCGAACGTTTTGAAGGCGAAGTGCAGGGGTTCACTCGCTACGGCGAAGTGGAGCAAACTGACAAGTACGTGGAGCTGGCGATCACGTTGTTTGACGCGCTGCAAAACGCGCGAGCGAAGGCACAGGACTTTAACGCTCGCGAGGCAGTGTTCAGCTTCCCTCCTACTGAGTACACGCCACTTTTGGTAAAGCTTGAAGGAGACTTCGCCCCTTACTATAAGCTGTGGACTATGAGCTCCGAGTTCCATGCGAGTCGTCAGACCTGGCTCAACAGGTCGTTCTTGGAGCTCAAGGAGGGACTATCGAAGCTCTAGTAACAGAGTGGTGGAAAGCTTCGTACAAACTGAGCAAGTCTCTGGTTGATGACGCACCGGGATCAGCTGAAGTTGCGCTTATTCTTCGTGAACGTACGGAAGAATTCAAAGCATATTTACCTGTGATCCAGTCGCTGGCCAGTCCTGCCCTTCAAGAGCGACATTGGGAGAAGCTTCGCCATACGATTGGCTTTGAAGAAGCGGAGGAGGAATTAACGTTGCAACGTTTATTGGATCGAGGCATTACGCAGCACTTGGAGACCATCCAGAAGATCGGGACATTTGCTGAGAAGGAATATTCCTTACAGAAGAACTTAAGTGCGATGATAGCGGAATGGGAAAAGGTGGAGTTCCAGACGGCTCCGTGTCGTGAAACAGGGACGTATCTGCTTCGCAGTACAGACGACATTGTGGCTTTATTGGATGATCATCTTGTTAAGACGCAGACGATGCGTGGGTCTCCGTATATCAAGAGTATTGAGAAAGATTGCAAGGCCTGGGAGGAAAAAATGCAAATATTCCCAGCAACTACTGGACGAATGGATCGCGTGTCAACGCACGTGGCTCTACCTTGAAGCCATTTTCAGTAGTGAAGACATTATGCGTCAAATGCCAACTGAAGCTCGGCGGTTCGCCAGTGTGGGTGCTTTATGGCGTAAAACAATGGAAGATGCTGTGGCGGATCCGACATTCCTCACGGTTATCGCCATGGATAAATTACTGGCCAAGATCCAACGCGCCAATGAGAAGCTGGACGAGATCCAGAAGGGATTGAACGATTACCTGGAGATGAAGCGGCTGAACTTCCCTCGTTTCTTCTTCCTCTCGAACGACGAATTTCTGGAGATTTTATCTCAAACAAAAGAACCGCGAGCTGTGCAGCCTCATCTAGGAAATGTTTTGAAGGTGTCTTCAACGTGACATTCCAGGACGGCCCACCCTTGTTAATCACGGAAATGCGGTCCGCTGAAGGCAAAGTGGTGCCACTACATCTCCCTGTCAGTCCAGAGAGCAGTAAAAACAAAGGCAACGTGGAGATGTGGCTACGTGAGGTGGAACAAAGTCAATGGAGGCAGAATTCAGGGCAAGATCCTGCTCAACGGGCACGCCGCCAACGACCTCGCTATCCGCCGCTGCACGGGCTACTGCGAGCAGATAGGCATCCACTCCGACTCGGCCACTGTTCGTGAGGCTCTCGTTTTCTCGGCCATGCTGCGTCAGGACGCCAGTATCCCCACCGCACAGAAGATGGAGTCCGTCGACGAATGTATTGAACTGCTAGAGCTGGGACCGATCGCCGACAAGATCATCCGCGGATCGTCCACGGAGCAAATGAAGCGCGTGACCATCGGCGTGGAGCTGGCTGCTCAGCCCAGTATCATCTTCATGGACGAACCCACCAGTGGTTTGGATGCGCGTTCGGCCAAGCTCATCATGAACGGCGTGCGCAAGATCGCCGACTCTGGCCGCACCATTGTGTGTACGATCCACCAGCCGAGCACGGAGGTCTTCAACCTGTTCGACTCGCTGTTGTTGCTCCGTCGTGGTGGCCGTATGGTCTTCTTTGGTGAACTGGGCGAAGACTCGAAGAAGTTAATCGAGTACTTCGAGTCATTCACCGACGTGACCCCCATCAAGCCTTGCTACAATCCAGTGACCTGTATGCTCGAGTGCATTGAAGCTGGTGTCGGTAGTGGTAAGGGAACTGGCGGTAGTGCGCTGCATCGACTCGATTTTGCTGAGCGCTTCTTGGCAAGTGACCAGAAGCTGCTGATGGAGGAGGATCTGGAGCAGGAAGGCATTCTCCTGCCGTCTCCACACTTACCGGAGCTCAAATTCGACCGGAAACGTGCCTCGGATTCGTATTCGCAGTTTGAGTTGCTGTGTCTTCGCTTCTTCCGGATGTACTGGCGCACACCAACCTACAACCTCACTCGGCTCTTCATCAGCGTCGTTTTGGCGACTGTCTTCGCGATCATCTACCAAGGAACCGACTACACAACGTACAGTGGTGCGAACACCGGTGTGAGTTTGATCTTCGTGAGCACCGTCTTCTTCGGTATCATCAGCTTCAACAGCGTCATGCCCGTAGCTGCTGAAGAACGCACTGCGTTCTACCGTGAACGGGCTTCGGAAACGTACAACGCACTATGGTACTTCATTGCTGGAACTCTGGCTGAGATCCCGTACGTGTTACTGTCGTGTCTCCTGTTCTGCATCATCTTCTTCCCGAGCGTCGGCTTCACCGGTTACAGCACGTTCTTCTACTACTGGCTGGTGCTGTCGCTCAATACGCTGGTGTTTGTGTATCTCGGTCAATTGTTGGTGTATGCCCTACCGAGTGTGGCAGTGGCGACGACATTTGGCGCTCTTCTCAGCTCCATTTTCATCCTTTTCGGAGGCTTCAACCCGCCCGCAGGGACTATTCCAACGGGGTACAAGTGGGTTCACTGGATCTCACCCACGACGTACACTGTGGCAGTCTTGGTGGCGTTTATCTTTGCAGATTGTTCGGGAGATGCGAGTGAAGGTGGGGATAGCTGTGAATTGGTAAGGAATGCACCACCGACCATCGGACAAGTGACAGTGAAGACGTACGTGGAGAAAAGCTTTGACATGAAGCACGAGGACATTGCGAGGAACGTTGGGGTGCTGATTGCACTGATGGTGGCGTTCCGTGTATTGGCGTTGGTGGCGCTGAGATACATTAATCACTTGAAGCGGTAGTGGGTTTGCAGTGTATCCTGATCACCCTGATCGTTGCCATTAACGTTATATCAAACTTTCCTTGCCGAACTGTAGCTTCACTGGAGGAACGTGAGACGTGGATGCTCAAGTGGCCGGCTCAAGTAGTTCTCGCAGTTTTGCAGATTTACTGGACACAGGACGTTACACGCGCGTTAAATCTCGGAAACGGCGTGAACGGGACCAAAGCGTACGTCAAAGAACTGAACACCCAACTGGAGAAGGTCGTTATGCTGGTTCGTGGGAATTTAACCAAGCTGGAACGCACGACCATCGGTGCTTTGGTGGTTATCGACGTCCACGCTCGTGATAAAATCTCCCACATGATCGAAAAGGACGTGGAGAGCGACCAAGACTTCGAGTGGATTTCCCAGCTCCGATATTATTGGGCGGAAGGCGTAAAATCCGCCAGTGTCTTCGACTTACAGGCCCGTATTGTGAACGCTCGGGTGAGATACGGCTACGAGTATCTGGGCAACACCATGCGACTGGTGATCACCCCACGGACAGATAGATGCTACCGTACGATAATGGGCGCTGTGGATTTAATGTACGGTGGGGCACCGGAAGGCCCCGCCGGCACGGCGAAAACGGAGACTGTCAAGGATCTAAGCTAAGCGATTGCCATCCAGTGCGTGGTGTTCAATTGCTCAGACGGTCTGAATTATCTCGCTATGGCCAAGTTCTTTAAAGGGTTAGCTGGATGTGGTTCCTGGTGCTGCTTCGACGAGTTCAATCGGATTAATATCGAGGTGCTGTCCGTCATTGCGCAGCAGATTCTGACGATTAACGAAGGGAAGAAGGCGGGCGTGGATAAATCTATGTTCGAAGGGACCTTTATCAAGCTCAACGCTAGCGCCAATGTCTTCATCACCATGAATCCTGGCTATGCTGGCCGCGCGGAGCTACCACATAACCTTAAAGCGCTCTTTCGCCCCTGTGCGATGATGGTGCCCGACTACGCCTTGATCTCCGAGATTCGCCTGTACTCGTTCGGCTTCGCGCAAGCTCGTAGCAACGCTCTGAAGCTCACTCAAGTGCTTCAGCTCGCTTCGGAGCAACTTTCGTCGCAGAAACACTTCGACTACGGCATGCGCGCGGTTAATTCCATCCTCGTAGTCACGGGAGCTTTACGCCAGCAACTGGGCTACGATCCGTTCTGGACAGAAGACAAAATTGTGTTGCGGTCGGTGTAGGACGTGAATCTCCCCAAGTTTACGTGCGATGACTTGTCGCTTTTCCGTGGCATCACGTCGGATTTATTCCCGGGTGTTTTACTGCCTTTGCCAGATCACGGAGTGTTGCTTCGACACATTGACGAGACCTGTGTGCGAGGCATCGCGAACGTTCCGGATGTGAATATCCCGCTCGAGTAAGAGCCTGAGTTTAAGATGAAGGTGGTGCAGTTCTACGAGACAGTCCAGGTTCGACACGGACTGATGATCGTAGGCACCACTGGGTCGGAGGAAGAATCTGTTGTGGACTCGGATGTGGAGGACGTGATGACGGTGCTGTGCCCATCTTGAATTGTATTATCGGATTCATAATTTGGTTACGAACGTTGAAGTGCAATTCGGGTCGATTACAGATTTTGAGTGCGTACTGCATCCATGATTCTCTGACGTTCTTCGAGGAAAAAGTCTAAATCAACTTGAAGACGGTGCTTTTTTGGACTTGCCGCTGAGCTCATTTCGCATTCGATTTTATCGATGCGCTTGCGGATATCATCGAGCATCTTGTAGTGCTCAGAGCGCACTCGGACAGCAGCCTCTTGATCCTGTTCTCTTGCAAGTGTGATTTCAGCCTCCCTCGCGGCTGCAATTCTACCAACAAGCGTTACCAGCACCTCCATTGAGTCGGAATCAGCTTTGAACTTCTTGTTGGGAGTTCGCCTGCTTGAAAGGCTCTCGCGTGGCCTCTTTTTCGTTGAACTGGGTTTGCTTGGGGTTGCATTCCGGCGCTCACGTGTCGGAGTTGACGATGAAAGTGAATCGAATTCGTCCTCCTCATACATTCCGCCACGGGCACTGTTAAGAGCCTCTGGTCGCTTCTGTTAATTCAATAACAACTTTATTAGATTGCATGCTTGCCACTCTCATTCTATAGACTTACCTTCAACCAGTACCATAAATACAGTACATCCATTTTGCCATGCACAAACTGCTTGAACTCCTGTTCGTGAGTTCCAGATAAACGGAAATTTGCCGCGCAAATGCTAAAAAACGAAGTCAGTTCTTTCCAAAGCTCCTCCAGCTTAGCTGGGTTATGGGGAACAATGACGCCAGGATCAATATCTTCAAAGGCAGGATCATCTTCGATAAGCCCTCGAAAGACCTCGTCATTTGAGTGATACGCAGTAGCCACGTCGCGCCAAAACTGAGCTTTCACTGAAGACTGAACGTCATCCAAGTCAGTTCGATCAAAGCTTCTTCCTGCGTATTTTAAAAAAACTTTTTGTTAGTCGCTGCATTAGTTACAATATGGCTTACGTCACCTGTAGCCTCAATAAGCCTCATGAACAAGTTATCGGATAGCACTACATTCGCTAAACGAAACGTGCAGTGCTTCGTTCGCCGTGTTCCCCCCGCAGCCATTGTTGAAGCTGCCGAAGCACTTTGTCCGCTGTTCATTAGCTCGTCGTAGCGCCGAAGACACCTGATCCTATCCGCCTTGTTTGTTCTAGTGTTGAGTTTGATTTCGCGTAAACTACACTCTTTCCGAATCAGATCTTGCGACTTCTTTTCGTACGGCTCCCAGGCGAAATGCCCCTCCACCATACCACCGCTGCAACTAGGGAAGACTGTCTCCGGAACACGTGCAGCAGGTAGAGCATCTTCTTGTACATCAATATCCCATTGTCTATGGGGAGAAGCAGTAGCACGTCGGCGGTCAACGTTTGGTGATGGGGTTGCAGCGTTAACTAGCTCAGGGTCTAGACGTCGAGCAATGGGGACGTCTGGCTCCATAGTTCGGTGGGTTTCTCCTTCTTTGCTGTGATTCGCAGTGTCGTCCACTTGGATTGGTTATTATCACATAAAATCTATCCAATCAAAATGTTTTATGATTTTTGAATTCCATTCCCAACCAAAGTGTAGGGCTAGGGAACGCATGGAACGCATGCGTCTGAGAGACACTTCGGTTGGGAACGGGCCTTAAAGTGCATTTTCGTAATTCTGACACCCCCTAATATTACTGTATGAAAACACTTACTGTACCTAAAAAATGCTCACTACATGTATCAATCGGGGAACATTGGTCCGGATGTTACGAATGGTAATACTTTGATGATATTACCACTCGGTAATCAAGATTGGTCACGCTTGGAATCCGGCGTGCAATCATACTTTGTAATGGTCAAGGTAAGCTGAGTCAGCTTATTTATTAGCAGGCGATATCCCCGCAAACTCAATTCGCATTTCCCAATTTACCAGCTACAAGCAACATCAAGCTAAGAAGTTTCTGCAGAATGCGGTTCTACCAAGCCATTCTCCTGGCCGCTGTTGCCGTATCGTCAATCACTGCCAAGTCAAGCAAGACCTCCGTTCAATGGCAATCCTGTCCTCCTGCCGGTATTGAAAGCGGAAGCGCTGGCGCGGATGCTGAGTGTGCCGTTTACGATGCTCCTTTGTGCTACCCAGGCCTCTGTGAAGCCCCTGAAGACGTGGATCCCACCATCGAAGTCTTCGTGAAACGATACCCAGCAACCACTGGCAACCCAAAGGCTGCTCGAAATGTGTGGATTCTCCAGGGAGGAATGGGCATTTCCTCCGATTCAATGGAGTTGATAGCAACCGACCTTCAAACGAAGTTGGGTGGATCGTTCAACGTGTACCTCATCGATCATCGCGGTACTGGACGTAGTACGAGACTCTCCTGTTCGGCCGAGACAAAACTCAAGGCTTCTAGTTTGAGCACTAATCTCGAGGCCGCAAACGTTGGTAAATGCGCTCAAGAGCTGACTTCCAAGTACGGGGACATGGCTTCGTTTTCAACGACAAGTGCTGCCAAGGACGTCGCCACGTTCATGAGCGAGCATACCAATGGAGAAGATACAATTGTGTTCGGGTATAGCTTTGGCACGGCGTTGGCAGAGCGGCTCATGCACTTAAATCCACCCGAGGTCACTGGATACGTTTTGGACGGCATCGCCACGTCATCGGGATCACGGACTAACGAGTTCCCGTACTTTTCCAGCAGGGATATGGACTTCGGCGAAGTCGCCAATAGCTTTTTAGCTATGAGCCAGGAAGACGACGAAATCGCTGCCCGGTTCAAGAAGAACGGGTTGGCGGGGGCGATCAAGCACCTGATCGCTAAGTTCGACAGGGACCCCAAATCGCTTTGCGCACGTACCATCAATGGTCTCAGCAAGAGTACCGGTACCGGAGCAACAGAAGCCGAGCCACCGTCGTTTACCCTTCGTCGTGCACTAGGAACAATGTTGTCCTACCCCGAGGTGCGAAAGTTCATCCCGCCTGTTGTGTACCGCTTAAACCGTTGTGCAGATGAAGATAAGGCCATTTTGGATCGTGTCATTCAAATTCTGCAGGAGATGAGCGAAGACGTGGACGACCAGTCGTTGCTGCTCGCCAACATCATTACTTTCTCCGAGATGTGGGAAATGCCGTCACCGTCCGTAAAAACGATCAAGAAGCGGTTTACCGACGTCTTGATGTCAGACGCTGGCAACTACGCTTCAACAGAACTTTATTGCGCCTACTCGAAAGAGAAATCCAAGACCTGCAACCGGTTCCAGACTGGTAAATACGACGCCAACCCCATCACCTACGAGCGCGACGAATACTGGAACAAAAATGCCGTGATTCCGACGCAGGCCAGCGTCTTGTTGCTCAGTAGCAAGCTTGATGGGAAGACGCCACACAAGTACGCAGAGTTCCTGCTGGATGCGCTTAAAGGCGACAACAAGGAGCTCATCACTTTTGAGCACGCCACCCACGCAACGATTCAGTCGACGTTTATGGCTCCCGATGATCCCGAAGGTCCTATCTGCGGAATGGAATTGCTCGTATCGTACATCAAAAACGGCGGAAACCTGAAGAAGATGGACAAGTCGTGCGTGAAGAAGATGCCCGCGTTCAACATGACCATTACGACGGAGTATTTGCATGATTTCCTGGCCACTGATGACGCCTACGACGGCGTATTCAACAAGCAGTTTCTCGTCGGCGAGCAGTCAGAAGAGTAGTCGAATGAGCATTCGGGAGAGCACTTTTGAGAGCAGCCGCGTGACAGTCGGCTTAGAAACCATTGCTTTTACTGCTTGATTCAATCATGAATAGAATGCACATACTGCCGATTTTCTTCAGCACAGTATTATCTTCCTCTGTGAAAGATATAGTTTCTGCGTCACAAAACCTTGGTCGGTCTAAAACAATTATTAGATTACATTATAACGTTACACTCTAGGACGCTTCAAAATTTTTCGATCGCATAGAAATAATAAAGAAATCTTAAAGCAAGAAAAAAATCAATAATTGCCATTTTTTTAGTTTTGAAGTACCTAACATATAGATACGTTAAGCTGCTTAACGTATCTATATGGCATGCTTAACTTAAGCATGATTGGGTATTTACCATCCTGCGCCGTCAATCTCCTTCAACAACGTCTGGATAAAAGCAACACCAAAACCTGTCGATCTCTCATCATCGCCTGTGAAAACCGGGAACGCCATGTCGACGTGCAGCCACTTGCCCGTCTCTTCAAAGTCGCCTAAGTGGTTCGCGATGAACTGACCGGCACAAGAAACCTGTGCATTGGCACGGTTCTTAACCGAGTTCTTCATGTCAGCAATGGTGCTCTTAAACTCAAGACGGTGGAACTCCGGTGCGTACGGCATGGGGTGTACCAAGTCTCCTGAGATCTTACCAGCCTTGACAGCCATACTCTCGAGGTCTCCGTCGTTCGTGTAAATGGCTCCGATACGGTTACCGGTTGAAATGCCTTGGGCACCAGTCAATGTAGCCATGTCCACGATCACCTTCGGGTTCAGGTGCTTGACAGCATAGGCTACCCCATCACCAAGCACTAGACGACCTTCTGCGTCGGTGTTGTTCACTTCCACAGTCTTCCCTGAGTACATAACGAGCACATCGTCCACACGTGTAGATTCCGGGCCCACCGAGTTCTCAGCCACACAGAGCACCACGTGCAGTGGAGTCTTGTCCGTTGTGTTTTTGGATAGACAAGCAGCTTCAAAAGCAGCTAGTAGAGACGCCGCTCCTCCCATGTCGCGCTTCATTCCGACCATGATACCTCCAGTCTTGATGGAGAGACCTCCAGTGTCGAAGATGATGCCCTTACCGACCATTGCGACACCTTTAGCAGCAGGAGCAGCCCCTCTGGCACGAAACTCAAGCACACGAGAGCAGGTTTGTGTTCCGCAGCTTTTCCAACTCCGTAGATGCCTCCGAATCCCTTTTCACGGAGCTCTTCACCCTGAATGACAGTGATCTTAGAATTGGTACGTTGAGCCACCGCACGAGCCTCCGCAATGAATGCATCAGAGTGCAATTCATTAGGAGGAGCATCCACCAATCTGGTAGCCAACTGAATTCCGTTGGCTGTGTGCTGCACCAGCGTTGATTGCTCAGAAGTCAACTGAGTTTCATAGATGACCTCGATCTTGTCCGTCTCCGTCTGGGATTTCTCTGTAACTGGAAGCCCATTCGTTCTTCTGAGCTTGTGCTCATACACAGGAGCAGCACGAGCCACTGCAGCTCCAGCAGCAAACCACGTGTCAGTGTGTCCCGGCAGCATAAGCACCACGAGCACAACCTCGTCCTTCTTAGCTTCCCCTCGCTTGGTGACGAGCTGGTTGTGGCTCTTGACGAAGCTCGTGATGGAATGCGGACGTGCCAGACTGTTAGAGCGAGAGACTTGAGTGGGAAGAGCGTGCAGCGTCACGTGAAGAGCGTCAGCACCCGTCTCGTGCGCCAGAAGCAGCTCTGAAGTAGCACCAATGTCTGCACTAGGGCTAAGAGAGTCCAGCGCGTGTTGAAGCAGCAAAGGGTTAACCCCTGATGCGAATTTAACGGCGCTTGAGGACGCAGAGACGAGTGTCTGCTGCAGGAAACTGTCGGCTTCCCCCTGCGTCTGCAACGTCTCGAGGGATCCGACGACCAACACGCGGTTCACGCGCTTCTGGAGCGCAGAGAGGGCGGTGAAGCGCACCATAATGACAAGAGGATAAGACGAGTTCTTGGTGTTTGGGGATAAATTGGAGACTGATCAGTTTGATGGAAGATTGCAAATCTAAAAGAGGGATGGCATTGTGCGTTGAAGTGGAATCCATACTCAGATGAAGATATTAATTTGACACCCCTTCGACTGTGGACGAATGAGGTATGATGAGTGGCGTGAACAGAAACGGAACGATCATTTAGAGCTCATACGAATCGTATGAGCTCTAAATGATCGTATGATACGATGCTTCATTGCTTCCTCTTGAAACGCTTGACAGAATCTGTAGCTTCTTGTACGGGTTTGATCTCTTGTACCTCTCTCATACGAACTCTTGGTCGTTGCGAGTCTTGTCGGATAATTCGTTCTGGAGAAACCGAGTCCCGTACGATCAGAAGTTGCCTATGACTCTACCTCAGAGCATCCAGAAACAACGCTACTTGTAGGCAAAAGTCGCTGCAGTTCACAAAGCTACGTCAGCTCGAAGGGAAACAATCCGCCTAACGTTTGCTGAATTGGAACGGCCTGATCGCCCAGTGTTCTGTGCAGTGCACCTCGACGTTCCGAATCACGGGCGCCAAGATCTGTTTTGCACCGCAGAAGGAGTGACCCCCAGAAAGCAGTTCCTGTAGATTATTGGTACGGTGACCGGTCAACGCTGGTGCGGACAAGATGATCGCTACGCTGGAGCAGATCAAGGAGAAGAACTTACGCTGTCGGCGGCTGACCTCATCGTTCTGACGGCCTGATAAAATCAAGCAACCTTCGTCTTCCGTTGACAGCGTCGTGGTCAAGAACGTGAATGCCGGTGCTGTCTGCTCGGAAAAAACTCATTTGGATCATATATGGAACGGATCAGTTTTTTATACTTCATTTTGTATGCTTTTGATCAGGGATAATAGTCGATTCGGGAGTGAGCGGGCGCGAGGAGCGAAGACGTAGCAAACCCGCGCGGTCTTCTTGCCCAAACCGATGTTACGATCTGAGTCTGTAACAACGTCGCACTACAGTATCCGTATGCCCAAATGGCTTGATGTCATCCATCTTTTGAATACCGACAGAGCTTTCAGTACCTGCAGTTCTCCGGTCGCCAAATCATGCCTGCATCTTCAGGTATCCGATTCTAGTCGCGAAAATGAACCACTCTAATTAAGGGGCGAAACTAAGTCCGTAGAGCAGACTGCAGTTGTCCAAACATTTTCCCATTAGAAATGAAAAAAAAATACTACATGTATAGTTGATATGCTAAATGACACCGAGCATTTGTGATCAACGATTTCACTTCAGTGTGCTCCTCCAGTTGGGGTACTTGTCAAGGTAGCTGATCAGGAAATTCTCGTACAGGTTGTACCTTGAGGTCTTCACTCCGTTTACGTTCGACCGGTTTTTGATCTTGCTCAGGTTTAACGTCGTGTAGAGGGCGTCAGGGTCTTCGAACTTCTTAAGCAGGTCATTGAAGATACGCTCATTGTAGACGTATTTCATCTGCTGCTTCGCGAACGATTTCAAAGGATCAGGCTTCAAGAAACCGAAATTCATTCTCTCTTCGGTGGCTTCATCAGCGATTAAATCTCCACGGAGTTCACGGCCGCTCGTGTTGTCTTGAACGACGTCACCGGATTGAATCGTTTGGGAGGCTCGCAGATTGGCGGTGGACCCCGATACCGCCGCGATCAGTGCAGTGACAGCAAGTAACAGGACGAAGTAGATACGCATTGATGGAAGCAGTTGATCGTTTGTCCAGTCTTGTTCGCGGTCTTGCACAAATTGCGAAGTGAGAAGGAATCGATTTTTATCGAACCCATCCCAAATACTACATCATAACTGGATGGAAGTTCCAGCCTGGAACACAGCCCGAAGGCAAATCATGCGCAACTGACTGTATATGCAGAGATTTCGAGTGGTAGATGCTCCTTCAACGGAAGCCTAGCTTTCCGGAACGTATCATGATTATCAAGCCAAAAAGCATCAGAATCTTGGGTGTATTGACGGCACACAACATTTAGAAATTCGATGGCAGGCAGCCTTTCTTGACAAGGTGACGATAACTTACTGCATAGTAGTTTCGTGCATACAGACCAGCCAGTTCGTTGATATAACGCAACAGGTGATCACTCAGGGGATTATAACGGCAACAGTGCTGACCAGTATCGACAAATTAGTTGACGCACAGTACAGCTGGTTAGAAACACGTCAGTAAAACCTAAATGATCCTTGCCAAGTATGATATCCTGATATATCGGATATGGAATTGATTGGTACATTAGCAATTACTATGCGGCAATTCTGTTGATATGCTTTTTCCAAAAACACTCTAAAATTTGTATGCAATTTTTGCAACTTGCAACCCAACAGTAATGTCACATTATAATGTGTGAAGATTATCCATGTCGTTTGACTTGTTCCATACCCGGTTTGTCCAGTTTCCACGAGCATTTTTTTCTGTTGAGGTCGCCAACTTGATTCTGTTCTCGAGGTATGGTAAAATCCAAAATGGGCATACATCATGTATGCCCATTTTGGATTTTATGTATGATACATGTACTGTACATGTATCATACATAAAATCCATGTATGATGTACATGGTAATTATTGCTAATAAATTTTATTCTAATTTTCTCATTTCTGACCCCCACTATTTCCGAAGTACGCACGCTTCGAATTCACTTCAAGTGGGTTGAAAAGTGTTTTCACCTCCATGAAGTTTGTCCTACATTGCAGAATCTTCTGCGTCGAGGAGAGATGATCACTCTCTTTTGTGCCAATTTTTTTGTGGCGGGTAGCATCTTTTCCGTCGGTATCAACGAGAATCAGTCAGTTGGGGACTTAAAGAAGGTGCTCAAGAGGAGGGACCCGTACACCATCAAATGTGCAGCAGAACAACTTCGACTTTTCCTGGCGAAACGGGGCAAAACGTGGTTAAAACGAAATTCCAATCTGTCGAGCGAATTTATCACTTCGTTTGTCGAGATGCGCACCTCCGAAAGAATTGGTGACTTGTTTGGCAACAGTCCGAGAGATGAGACGATCCACGTGCTGATGGTGATTCCAAGAGATCCTAAACCATCGCTTCCTGAAACGTATCACGAGGCATTTGTGGAGGTTCGAGAAGCGTTTCAGCGCCAAAGAGAAGCTATTGAACACCATTATTACCGACAGGCTGAAGATTCGGCTGAATTGCCACACAAAGCTCCAAAATCCTACACGATTGAGTGGATGGGGCTCCAAGAGCGTCTGAGATTGGAAAAGGAGAATCTGATGGTTGATATTGCTCCAGTGGAGAATGGAGAAGCCTTTTGGTCGGAGGAAATTCAGACTCAAGTTGATGCCATTACGAAGGAAGCAGATCTTGACGCATTTATTGCTCCATATCTCAACGACGTGTTGGCCCACCGTGATATGGTTTTCGTCAAAAGCGCAGAGCCATGGTTGGCTCAGTATGTTGTGCCCAAGAGTACTGGAATCCTCAAGCCGCATGCTTTTGCCACCCATATTGGGATGTATCGTGCGAAGTCAGTATCAAATGATGACATTCAACGTGGAAAAGGAGTTCGATATGGAGTAGCAGAGGAAGGACTGTACGACTGCGTCATCTTGTTCGAACGGAATCTCACTATCACGGACGAAGGGTTTGGCCGAGTGGTTCAGTACCTCGAGAATCTGAACCCCATCGCCTTTGCATATGGCATTCTCTTTGACCGTCGCTGCTTTTGGTTAATCAAAAGCTACAAGTCAGTCGTTGTCAAAGTTAAAAAATCGACCTGGGTCACCAAAGGTTCGAAAGAACTTCTTCGAACTGCACGGGCAAGTATTGGAATCCATGCCCGGCGTTCTTGACAAGTGCTTGCTCTTCCTTGGGTGTTGAAGTGGTGGAGGGCGACGCGTTTCTTGGTCGAGGTGCATTTGGCTACGTTTTCAAGGTAACTCGACCAGGCGGACAGGAGGTTTTGGCGCTGAAGATCAGTTGTGATGAAGAATTAGCTGGACACCTATATGATGAGGAGATGGTCTTGTCCAAAGCTGAGAAGACAGGCTTGACTGTACGTCCTGTGGGTGAAGTGTGTGAACTTGACGTTGAAGGAATTGGCGCGGCCTTATTGCTGTCTCCTGTCGGGATTCCACTGTCTCACCCAACAACACAAGGGGAAGTGCAGCAGCTCTTTGAACTGTTATGGCAGCTCCACAACAAAGACTTGCCACATGGAGACCCTCGCGTGCCGAATGTGATCGTCAATGAGGGGAAACTTCTTTGGATTGACCTCTTCTACGTATATGTTCCGCTGGAACCGATAAAAGCGACCACGAAGTTGAAAGTGAGAGATATGAAGATCCTTACACGATCCGTTCTCCGGTTCAATCATGGAGCTGCCCTGGGCCCGATACTGGAGCAGTTGATCAACAACTCTACGCTGGAAAATGTCGATCGACTGGCTAAAATGGTGCACCATGTGATCAATCCATGAGCAAGAAAGGTGTTCGTGATATCTGGGAGCTAGCTTTTGTGGGCTTATCACTACGCAGCCCAAGACTAACGTCGATTTGAAGACTAGCTTGTTCAGGAATGCATAGTACATGTAAGCAACGTGACTTCTTTGCGTTCCAAATGTGCTTATGGTTTAATCATTATTGTCGTACCTAGAAGAGGCTACGAGTGAAGGCAGCCACTCCAAGTGGCAGTGTAAGCTATGCCAGTATTCTGCCAGTGTTGTTTCTAGCCTCCAATACGGCAGAGATGGTTTGTGCACGACAACAACATGCTCCGACGGTCGGGTACAGAGAACCCTCTTCAGTTTCGATGGGGGCATTGAACTTTGCAGCGAGTACCATGGTTTGTCCAAGACCAATTCGTCCCGACATGCCACCAGTGCCCCAATTTCTTCCTGATTCAAACATTTCCTCCAGATGCGAAACTCGTTGACGACTCCATGAAAATTGTGCCAGCCGCAGAACGTCCGTACGGTTCTAAGCCTCGTATCGCAACGAAAACTCGCCTTCTGACTCCAAAATGACGATACAAAGCCTGTTCCGACCTGAACCTGCGCGAGTTCAAGCCATGAATGGTGCAGTCTTCCTTGTAATTCACTCACCACTTGTCCATCAACATACACGAGCTGTTGTCCTCGATTAAATGACAGAGCAAGATGATACCAGCGACCGAAATCCAGTTTCGTTGCTACACAGTTAGCTCCATCGTCGAGCAAGGAGCAGAACAAATTCAGGTCAGCGTCCACTGCCATAAACGCAACGTGGTGGTTCGTCCACATACAATTCTGCAACAACGGGGACTGTCCACCGAGCAAAATTCCTCCAGTCAACACTCCCTCCTGCTCTCCATCCACTAGACTGAACCAAATATCCATAGCAAAAGATGAATCATCAGAGAACGCCTCGGTGAATGGCTGTCGGGTAACTGAATCGACTACCAGAGCTCCTTCGGGCCCGGTCGATCCTCCACCACGACTCAGTCGCTCCTGCAACTTGAGGCCTTGACACAGGAAAGATCGAGCTTGGACGTAACTCTTCTTCGTGTTGAGTTCCGGTGTTGACAGACGGTTGTTCCAGTATGCGGGGCTTGAAAAGTGTTGCAAACATTGGCTATTGACGTGAGAGAGCTGGAAAAGGTCCCAGCCGGTTAAGTACTGACTGACAGCGTCTAACGTGTCGGTGGGCAATGCAGTAAGTAGTTCTGGCATGGTGAATTGCCTTATGCTCTTATGGGGAGGTGGAGGTCTCAGAGGTGACACGCAACATTCATGTCCATGCAGAGACCGCGGTACAACTTCAAAGTGTGATGCACACACGTCGACAAAAACTAAATAAATGAGATGGCTACATATTTGCGAACAAAATTTGATAAACGAACTTAATATTGTAGATTCTACGACAAACTTTCAACAAAATGTTGCGCCAATAAGACCATCACTCACTGTATGTTGTTTGAATGTAATCTAAAAGTTTTCCGACCTCATTGCCCAAAAGATGATCGGGGACTTCGAGTACCTGCAGCAGCGCGTTGCGCTGCGTGTAGACGTCATGCGACAGCACGTAGCAGGCGTCGCGGAGGTGGTATTGGCCCCCAGAGCCGCCGAGTTGCGCGTACTGCGACTCCATGCGCGTCAGCTGAAGGTGCGGAGCGTGACCATCAACGACGTTCAAGCAACCTTCGAGCAACTTAACTTCCTGGGAGAAGTCGTGGATGAGAGTTACCGCGACCTGGCTACCTTTGACCTGTTCTACCGTGGTGCAATCGTTGCATCTAAAGAGGGAGAGCTTATTATCGAGATACCGAGAGACATGGCTTTCCAAGAGGACGATGAAGACGACGAAGACTCCAGCAACTTAAGGGACCCGCTTTTGTCAAAAGACGAGGATGAAGACGATGAAGATGCAGAAGTGGGTACTCGTCACGAACAAAAGTTGGTACTGGACGCCTGGGACTTAGATCGTCTTCCCAAAAGCTCTACGGGCTTTAAACCAGTGGTTGTTAGAGTGGAATACGATATTGAAGAACCCACTGGAGGCCTGAGGTTTGTGCTGCCTGATGAACAGTACCAGCCAAAGAGAAGTCCCCATATGTACACTTATTGTGGACCTTTCGGAGGACTTTGCGACGGAGCACGCTCGTGGATGCCATGTCGAGATACTTTGAGAGATGCCTGCACTTTTCGTATTGAATTGACAGTTCCAGATTGGTGTGTGGCTGTGTGCAGTGGACAAATGGTGCAGCAAGTGCTAAATCCCGAGCCAGACGCTGATGGAACGCAGTGGAGAAGTTTTAGATATGTCGTGAACCCCAAAACCAACTGCTCGTCAATTGGTTTTGCGGTGGGACCTTTTAGACTTTATGTACCGCCGGAGATGCCAAGGATGACGCACTTTGCACTTCCAGAATGTTTCGAAGATCTTGTGTATTGCACGTCTAAGTTAGCATCGACTATGACGTACTTTGAACGAGCTCTGGGTGCCCCTTACCCGTTCAAGACGTACCAGCAGGTGTTTGTGGAGGACTTGCCGGATCAATTGCAATATATTGCTGGAGGAGCGATTCTGGACCAGAATTTACTGCATGGATCACGGATTATTGATCGTGAATTGCCGTCGCATCTCGCACAAGTGAAGGGGCTAGTGGGTAGTTGGATTGGTGGTGCTGTTGGAATTCAGAGTACGAAGGATGCGTGGGTGCTGATTGGTGTCATTGGTCACCTTGTGAACACTTATGTACGGTCTATCTATGGTGAAGAGGAATACGGCTACCGTATTCAGTTGGCAATGGATGCTTTGACGACTATGGAATTGACGACAGATCAGCAGTCGCCCGCGTTGCTGTCTTCTGAAGTGGATGTGTATTCGGAATATGATCCATTGTCACTGACGCTTCTTGAAGTGAAGGCTCCGCTGGTGTTACACATGATCGAGCAGCGAGTCGGCCCTAAGCATTTAAGTATCGCTATTCAGCGCGCTGTGTCAGGTGGAGGATCTGGTACCGCTGCTAGCAATGCTGCAAACGGAGGAGATGCTCCAAACAATGGTGAAGGAAACAAGGAAGAAGAGAACAGCAAGGCCAGCGAAGACAAAAAGAGCGCAGACGAAGAAGGAGGCGAGCCCAATGGCGAGAATACTACGGGTGGTGCAGCCGGAAAGACAGCGAATGGCACTGCTTCATCGGAGCCTCTGACAACCCTCTCGTTCCTGAAGACGGTGAAGACAATTGCCGGTGCTGCCGGTCAGGACCTCACGAAGTCGTTTCTTACGTCATGGATTATCGAGCCTGGAATGCCCTTCTTTACGGTCGGATACTGGTACAACCGCAAACAAACTCAAGCAGAAGTGGTGTTACAGCAGGAGATTCCTCCTGGAGGAAAGCTGTACACCGGCCCAATCACAATTACAATTGTCGAAGATACAAGCGAATACACGTACCAGAAGCGAATTGAGCACAAGCGGCACAAGTTTGACTTTCCGTGCCACTCTAAGGTTCGAAAGAAACGACGAAAACGCCAGGGGCTTGCAGACCCTGATGATTCGGTGTCTGTGGGTGGCCCAGGGATGGGGTTGAACGACACACCAGTTTTCTGGGTGAAAATTGACACTGGCTGTGCGTGGCTTAGACACGTTGTGATGCATCAGCCGGATTTCAATTGGATGGAGCAGCTTTTGTCCGACAAGAAGGTTGGCTCCCGTGTACATGCAGCTCGAGCACTAGCGCTGTTCCACCGACCGCACGAGAAACCCAATGTCATGTCATGCCGTGTGCTTACGGAATGCATGAGTGGGCTTACTACTCACTCGCGGCGTCTTCGTGCGGAAGCTACTCAATCACTTGGAATTTGGCAGTCAATTCACGCTCCACTTACCAATGCAAACACACAACTCCCGATTTGGAAGGGGATGCACAACCTCGTGCGCATTTTCAAAGAGCATTTCTTCGATCGCGCGACAGATATGCCACTACCCAACTACTTCCTGCCTTCTGGAGGTAAAGTCATCCTAGAAGCTCTTGGAGCGCAGCAGGCGTCGATTTCTAGTAAGCAAATCCAAGTTCAAGACTACGCTGCGGGCGAGTACGAGATTAAAAAGAGTATTCCCAAGGCGCTAGCGATGATTCGAGCTCAAAACGGCAAGTCGCCAGCAGAGATCGAGACGTTCTTACTGCAGCTACTCACTGAGAACGACAACTCGAAGAATTACGTGGAGATGGACGACCAGTCGCAAGTGGCTGATGACTGCTACTACATTGGCAATCTTGTCTTATCACTTTCTGTGTTGAGCTTAGATCGTCCAGCCCGCTCTGATGACGGAGATACTATTGTGGTGCGTGAGATTCTCCGGTACCTGCACTACGACCAGGTGCAGCCCAGTTACAACAAGACCATTACTGTGTGCTGTTTGGAAGCATTGTGTAATCTGATTTTGGCTGGAAGATGTGAGGAGAAACTCGTCAACTTCCACTCATTCGCATCGCCAAAGCACTCCAACTTCGTCCGGAAAGCTGCGATCGAAAGTATTTTGCGTCTGTATTTCGCAGAAGACCCAAGTGGCCCCATTGCTGCATCCTCGTCAATAGGAACAAGTTCACACCAAAAGTCCAACCGAACATCCAATCGGGGAACGACTTCATTGTTGGCAAACAGCTACGGGGCTACAGCAGCGATGCTGTGGCTATGCGAATTATTGAAGGAAGAGCAGTCTCCTGGAGTTCGGCTGTTCGCTGTCCAAGTGTGTCTGAACTGCATGCGTGGGTTTCCACCGCATGTCGGGAAAGAAGTTCTAGCTACCTGGGACCACAGCTACACATTGGGTCTCATGAACTATATCGAGATGAAGGAGCCGACGTCGTTTGTGCTCAAAAGCCCGGAAAAGGACAAAATACTGGGATTATTCGATCGTCCCAATCTCAGTAAGCTTCGCGACGACAGTAGCTCAGCCAAGCGCATCGTGGAAGAGCTGTGGAGCCTGATGAACTCAACTGCTGCAATGGACCAGAGACTGCGGGTGGCTTTGATCGTGCTGTACCGAAAGGTATGGGGCGAAACGACTCCTATCTCCGTTGCCCACATCGTTCAAGACAAGCCTGCGAACTGGGCCGGAGGCTATGAAAGCCTCCGCCTCATGATGGAAGAGAGCAAGAATAGGCTGATGATGAACGGAGGACGTGCTGGCAACAACGGCGACGTCAGAAAATCCGACGATGACCGCAAACGGGCCTTCTCGTCAGCCACCAGCAGCCCTGCGGATGCCGCACTCGAGCAGTTCCGTGGCAAGAAGTTCAAATTCAAAATGGGCGACACAACCTTCCGCTCACACAAGCTATAAAAGCTGTTTGTTAAGAACGCTTTCTTTGATTTACTTTTCGTAAAAGTCGTTAGGTACTTGAAGTATCACGGCATGGTGACAGGAGAAGAGAGGCTCAAGTTTTCTGTGCTGTTACCTGCCTTCAGTAATAGTTATTGCGAATATATTGGTCGGACGTGCGTCGATTGCGAGCCACCTCGTTCGCCAGTTGATGGTTCGCGTACAAAGCCTGCAGCGCCTTCATGCGCTTGGCGTTCAGGTACAAAGGTCGTCCTCTCCGCACGTTGATGTCTTCTTCTCCAAACATGTCGAGATACGGCGATCCGAAGTACGAACTGCGCGGACCGAAGACCAGCAGCACCGATGACGAGCGCATGAGGAAAAACAGCCCAACGCCAGCGCCACACGTGATAGCGTGGTGCGTGCAAGCACCCATGTTATCACTGCGTCGACGGCAGCACTCGGTCCCAGCACACAGCACTTGCTCACACACGAGGCAGATCGCAGGGTTCTCCACCGTCTTCCACGTCTGCTTGCACTTGCTCTTGCCCAGCACCTCCGAGTGCAGATCCGTGTACGACGACGCGAGTTTGACCAGGCGAATGTTGGCGAAGTGGAACAAGCTCTTGTGCTGTTGTACGTCCGGCTCCAGTCGAAGTGGGAGCTTCGGGATCTGTGCTAAATTGCTGCGAGCGATGAGTTTATCCCCGTCCTTCGTCTCGCTGGAGATAAATTCTTGTAGCTCAGTCACCAGCGGGTCAACGTGGCCGTGTTGAATGTAGCGAAGCTGGACTTCCTCCGACACTGCTGCACTGGTAGGTCGAGTACGCAGCTCACGTGCAGCCTGTAACAGGTAATTAACCAGAGCTTCGTCTGCTAACAACTGGGAGATTCTGGGAAGTCCCAATTGCTGACACATGTCGTGGTAGTTGGTGCTGAGACGTAGCGAACTCACGAAGTTGGCGCTCCAGGATGCATCAGGGTCCTGCTCGCCACGGAAAAATGCTCGACACAAGAGCGTCACCTGCCGCATGAACGCCAGACACGAAGACTTGAAGAGCAGTTGGAGTTGACGCCCTTGAGGCGCCGAACATCGAGAAGAATCACCATCTCTTGTCTCCACCCCCGCCTCTTGTGCGAGTCGACCCATGAGTTCCTCTAAGCCTTGCTGCATCTCTTCCATTTGTTCGGCAGATGCATCATCCGAAGGGGCTGATCTCTTCCCCCTCGTGTCGTTTTCTTCTTCTTCTGTACAGTCGTCTTCATCTTCAGCCTCCAGTTGGGACAGTTGAAGCAGCACTTGAGCCATTTGCAGGACGCACAGAGACCGGATAGTGAGTAAGATGTCGGCCTTCGTTGTCAGCATACTGCTGCAGATGGCCACACACAAGTAGAACAAGTCCTGGCCCAGGATGGGCTGTCCCAGCTGCAGTGGAGAGCCTTGCGACAACGTATCCAACCACTCGTCAGGTGGTAACGCGAGTCGAAGGTTCTGGGCGATAGGAAAGCACAAACTCTGGAAGAAACCTCGACGGCGGTTCGTGAACAGCAACGGCATGCGTCGCAGAGAGCGCAGCAACACATTCAGCTTACTGTCGTCCTTTGGCGTGAATTGATCCAGTTGAGGGTCCAAAGCTTCCGGTAGAGACACCGCAGCGCGTGTTTTCAGACATGGCACCGCTGGGTTCAAGATGTTGGTGATTCTCAGCGAAGAGAACGAAGACGCAGCCGTCGCAGGCCCAGCCGTTCCATTACTTCGAGTCGATGAAGAACTGGATCGCCAGTGCCCTCCTTGTTCCCGGTCTTCGTCGATGATAAGTACGTTTCCAGTGAAAAGATCGCAGACGAAATACCGCTCAGCTGAGTGCTCGTGATGGTCGAAGCCACGGAGCTCCAAATCAAGTGAGCCAACTGGGGGCCAGTAGAGAAAAATCCCTTCTTCAGAGCACTCATTGCTGTGGCAAGATGCGTCATCTCCGGCTGGAAGCGAAGCGTGGCCTCCAAGAATGAAATAGCGAACTGATTCATCGCTCGGATGTTGTCTTGGCGCTGTAACTGAGTTCTCTCGTCTCCTTCGGCTTCGTCATCACTCATACCCTCGTCTATGGTCTCCAATCGACTGGGTAATCCATCCGAGAGCCAGGATAAAATACTGGAAGTATCTTGCTTAGACTGGAACACTCGCTCCATGGCATCACGGTCCCGCTGTTGGTCTGAGGACGTCAACGGCTCACAAATTGGTACACACGGGACCAGCATGGAGCTTAGCGCCTGACACAACGGACACAGGAACTCGCCGAAGTGCGCGTCGAACGCGATGTTGGTCTGACTATGCTCAAGATTGAAGCGAGACTGCGCCTTGACCGACTCGAAGTATTTCTGCCAGCAATGCAGATGGACAGCGTGGCCACAGAGCGATATATGAATTTGAGGGGGAAACGTTGAAGAAGCAGAGCTACTGCTGGAGTCACTGCTGCCGTTTCCTTCAGCCACAGCAGTCTTCACGTCACCAGGGAGATTCTCGTAAGCGTGAATGTTAACTCGACTCATCTGCGCATGTCCAATGTACATGATCGGCTCGTCCTTCTCCTTTTGCGAACAGATAATGCAGTCAGGTGGCGACGGCGGGCGGTACACAATGGCGTGTCCAGGCAGTTCATGATTAGCGTCATCCTTTTCCTTCCCAGGCCCAGCTCCAGTGTCATCTTCATCTTCGTCCTCATCGTCCATATCAGCAAAAGCACTAGACTGTGCGAAAGCCTTCTGCCGTGCCATCATTGCAGCAATAGCACGTTGTTGGTGGAGTTTCTTCAGTTCTACCTTAGACATTCCGTTCTCCGCCACCAATTCTTCGTGCTTCTTCATTCCGCTCCAGACCTTAAGCTCAACGTAAGCGTGGATGACCCGGTCCAAGGCTGCCAGCTCGTTCAGAATCCAGTAAATAGCCGAAATCGTTGACTTGGAAGTCTCAAAGTCGTGCTTCACCATATCCTTCGAAAGCGCCACCAGTAAAGCGATGATACTAAGTTCCTTCACCTCGCTAATGTCTCCCTGATCGCTGTCACTGCTCATCTGCACATCGCCATCTTCACTGGACATTGGTTGCCTCTTGACGCGCTTTTTTCCTCGAACGCTCGTCTCAGACTCTTCAAACGCCTCAGGACCATTGCGAAGCAACGCAAGCGATTGGCGTCGCTTGCTTTCGGATAGCACAACTTCATTTTGTAGCCGTAGAGTAGCACCACCGGCCCCACGCTTCAGTACGAGCACAATAAGATTAATCAGGTGAATAGCACGCAAAACTACCATGACGTTTGTCCTCTTCACTCCCGGAGTACCGTTTCCTCCCTTGCACGGGCCATCAGCAGCACAGGCGTCTTCCAAAACAAGTCGCAAGATGCCTAAGAGACCCTTTTCCAGCACTAGAAAACGCACCGAGCCCAAAGACACGTGGGGAGGTGGGATTTGAGTCACCAACGGAACGGGAGGATCCTCCACCTTCCACGTCTTGAACAGAGCTTCTTGTCTTGCAAACTGGGCCTTTTCATGGCTAGATCGACTCAAGTGGTAAAACGACGGATCATACTCCTTGAAGTATTCCTTCTTCAAAATGAATTTGGTAGGCTCCATCGCCCCGTCACCCATCGAGTCATCTCCAGCACCGTCACCTAACGGAGCCACCATCACTGAACGTTTTACCTGCTCGTCAGCGACTTCGTCCAATATGCGTTCCAAACGGGTAAGATGTTGCTTCTCTTGACGAGCTGAAATGCCGCCAAAAGGCGTGGAAACAACGAATGTTGTCTGGTCAAGTAGTTCAGATAAACGACACGGGTGCTGACTCAAACGATGGATAATTTCACGACGAAGCACGGTGTCTTGCTGCTCAATCGCATCTAAAGGGGGCGTAAGCTCGGTCACAACCCAGATCAGCTGCAATAGCGCCGCCTCTAAAACTCCAACCAGTTTCTCATCTTCAGCACTAGTGGATTGAGCCTCACGGGCGGAGATACCGGAGCTCTCGTCACTGGCGTTTCGAGCATTAGACCACGTGAGGAGCCACTCGGACAGCCCAAAGCGATCGAAGAAAATCGTCAAGAACTTGGGGAAACCAACGATTGTCGCGCTTACCTGTACGAGGAAGAGATCCAGGTCCCGCAATTCACTGCACCACGGTGGGCTCGTGTAATTCAGCATTTGACGCTGCATGTTCTGACCATTACGAATCCACAAACCGCAGCTGATCTGCGCACACAAGACCAGCGATCGAAGCGGATACTCCATCATCCCGTAGATCAGCATCGTCTTCTTGTGTCGGACAAACTCGTTTTGTCTCTCTCCTCCACCATCCAGCTGTAAGACCTTGATCATTGAACGTTCAAGCAGCGCGCTCCAGTCGGTAATCCATGGCACAGCGCTTCCAGGAGCCGGGGCGGGCCGTAGTACAAACTCTCGATGAGAAAACTGGCTAGCAGACCGTGTAGCGGGTTGTGGAAAGATACTGGCTGCGTAGATACATCGTACTTGACAATCTGCTCCGTAGAAGGAGATCCCATAAGTCTGCCACACGGCGGGATGTACAGTTGCAGCCGAGTTGTAGCCATTCCTGCTCTGTCTAGCTGGTCCCAGAAGCCCTCGAGCATGTTAAACACCATCATCTCTCGATCCCGATTGCGAACATCCGTGTCGATTGCTTCATGATAGCGAAGACCTTTTGAGATAAACGTCAAAATTTTACTCACGTTGGCGTGGAACGCGAATGCTGTGAGCCACGACTGCGTCTCGTACGTGACGTGCGCACGCCCATCTTGTATCCTCACTTGAGGGTCCAGTCCTTGGATCTCTGCCAGTGCGTCCAGCCATTTCTCCAGCAAATTCGAGTGGAGGAGAAGAGCACTGGACATTGCCGGAATCCCGAGTACATAGCCGAAGTTTTCAATCACGAAGTGGTACCGTTTGAATTTCAACAGAGGGTGATCGCAGTCCAGAGTGTGGTAAACCCCTGGTGCTGATGTGGTGGCAACGTAGGTGAACGCGCCATCTCCAACGCCGTGTTGATTGTATCCAAGAGCATATCCAGTAGCCCAAGATTGGCTAAGTGATGCACAATGGACGGCGTCGTGAGGATCTGCACGCCATATTGGAAAAGGGATTCTTCACGGGTACCAACTCCACAAAAGTATTTCAACATCATGCGGTTGTAGACCTTGAGAAAGACGATGGAGAACTGCAACTTGGGGTCTTTATCTCCTTGTAGCTTCAAATACAATTCATAGAGTTCCAGCACAATATCCTTCCGGAAGTAAGGATCCGAGAGGAACATGACCTGGATCGGCTCCTTGCTCTGTCCATTCGTCGCGAAGAGCTTGTCGCAGAACTGAACGTGGAGTTGCTTCGATAACGAGCAAATCGCTTTTACCCACTGCGTCACACGTAACAACACGTCCTCATCATGAATAAACTTGTTCTGGACAACACACACGTGCCAGCCTTCGCTTTTGAGTGCCTGCATGAGCGTCAGGGCATCTCTTAGCGTCAAATTCTGCGCCACTATCTCCGACCCGTTCGAGTCAATCGCACGCACAAGATCTTCCGGTCGTGGGATCCGCTTCTGTGATAAAGAGCGAATTAAATCCTCGTCGGAATGCACGTCATCGTTGCAGATCCGGACGTGAAACTGCTTTTCCTTCGCCTGCACGTCCTCCAACGTATATCCCCGTTCCTGTAAGTTCCGTCGTAATTCATGCAGCGTCTGACGTCCCTGTGTATCCACATATTCAGCGTCGAACACCTGCATGGACCTCTTGGCCATATCGACACAGAAGTCCACAATAGCCGAGAACAAAGCGTCAGCCACTTGTACAATCTCCTCTGGTAACGTTCCTGTGTGATCACTACTGGAATTGACTGTTGTGTCCCCATCCCTTTGACCATGATAGACGCAGAAGCCATCAGGCGCCCAAGCTTCGCTGTCGCCACAGTCACAGACTCCTCCGGGACTTGTGCGGTGGAAAAAGACGTCGTGGCCCTCGTGGTTGCCGTTCTGGAAGCACTTGAGACACAGCACGCACGTCTCGTCGGACTGGCACGTTTTGCAGTTGAACACGATGTCGTTGCGCTGGAACAGGTACCCACAGAGCACTTGGGTGCTGCTCTTAGGCTTGAACCGCTCGAAGAAGGCGTCTCTAGTGACTGGAGGAAGTTGTCCAGTATTCTGCAGGAGTGTAGCCATGTCTTGAGAATTATCTTGAAGCATTAACCGATCTGCATGTGCCAATAGAATCGCATCCAGGAATGCGGTCACCTGTTCTAAAGGTACTGAATTAGGTCTGCTCGTGTCCCCAGGAGTCGGCATACGTCGTAATTCCGCCAGTAACGTCGACATCATATCAACGCTCATGTCTGACTCGCTTTTTGTCTGTAGGAAGCGCCGTAGAGCCGTCGGCTCGTCCAAACGTGGTACAGTCGCCATCTCGCCGCAGAAACGTAGATACCGTTGGCTTTACAGTGAACTGGGGGTTAAAACGCAACTAGTTTAAGAGAGGAGACGACGTAGAACACGTAGAGGTACTACGTGGTGACAGAGGACGTCCGGGGGGCAAGTTATCGCCCAGAGAACGCAACGAAGGCTCACACTGATCTCGCAAATGCGAAAATGCTGGGAGGCGGACATAGGGATTACTGCCTAACATAGGAAAGGCAGTGAATACCGGTTGCTGAAGGTAAACTTGATTAAAGTAAGAACTGCAAACGACGGTACATCCTAATTTAGGTTGTTCATCAATCATTGTGTGAGAAACACAAATATGTGACGAGGTGACAACTAACCAAGTGCGTGATCACAGACCAACATCGATGGATTCGCTTTACGTAACAACAAACACTGGAGACTTCCGACAATTCTGCAAACTTCTAGCTGTAGACTTGGGCGCCCACCTGACGAGGCCACGTTGTGTGAACGAGTTCGGCAAACGGTGGTCCTTGTAACTTGGCAGCACGGGCGGAGCTGGAACGTTTTCTTCGACTCCGTTCCGAGGTCTGGTCAACTGCATCGCCTAGGAGATCGCGACGGAGCGAGTAATTGGCATCATCTACGAAGTCGCTACTACCACGGAAGAGAAGTTGAACTTGGGAGCTGGTAAGTTCTTTACGACGCCACACGCGCATGTCGAACACCAGGCCGCTGAAGCCGAACCAGCCAGAGAAATGAGGTTCCGGCTTGGCTGGGGCCAGACCACTGATGCAACCGGAGCCAACGTTCACGTGACGCAACTTATCCCAGTCAGCATGTAACGCACCAGCGTCTGAGACGCGCTGCTCTCCGTTCAGATATACAGTCAGGAGCTGCTCGGGCTGGTCGTTCCTGGAGAAATTCGTGCAGTCCGAGTCGGCATCTCCGCCGTACGTGACGACGAGGTGATACCAGTGGTTTGTCGAGAGCTCACGAGCCACACAAATTGGCGTTGGGCGGTTCAGGAACGAGCACCACAGATTGCCCATGGGGTCGATTGATAGAAGTTGCTGGTGGACGTAAGGCCAGCCACTAGCGTCACTTGTCTCTTGGAAAGGCAGGTCCTGTGCACCTAAGAGAATTCCACCCAGGAACGTGTCTCCATGCTCAGCAAGCGAGAACCACATTTCAATCGAGAACGGGTCAGTCGCATTTCCAGCTTCAAAATTCCCTTCTTCTCTGCTGTTGGTAAGCATATTGCTTAAAGATCCCGGCAATGGCAGAGCTGAGCCACGGTCACGCCAACGAGGATCCATCGCAAGTCCACGGAATCGAAACGAGTCCGTAAGCAGTTGAGGCTCCCGCTTAAAAGAAACCTCCAAGGGTCGAGGAGAACTCTGGACGATAGCACCTATCTGAAGACGATCAAGACCGCGTACGCTCTGGCCGTTGATTGCCACAATGATATCGCCACGCTCAACGCGGCCGGAAGCTTCAATCTCTCCAGCCGCGCCTGACTCAGCTCGCAAGAATTTGCTCACGACTATGTGGTTTCCGATTGAGTTGATCTTGACGCCCAGCCACTTCTGTCGAAGTTCAACTACAGCTACCTTTGCGGTAGGTGAATGAGGCTCAATGTGTTGAGGTAAAATCGATAGATCACGGACAGGGATCCCGATGGTGATAGGTTGTTTCACTGGTGGGTGACCTGTTGGGCTACTCTGTCGACGAACCAGCTCCGGTTGGGTCAAAACGATTTTGGATGGTGTAGCGAAGGGGGAAGCTGTCACTCTGTTTAGATAGTCTGCGCTTGATACTCGATGCAACGGCAGCGCACGAGTTGCATCGTCTTCAAGGGTTTTATCGTCACCGTCACGCACGCGCTCTTCTTCGGCTAAAGCTTGCAGTTCCTCAACAACAGTATTGATTTCAGGTCTAGCAGCTTGGTCAGGGTCGCACATGGCCTCGACCAGCGACCACACGTTCTCTTCCACTCCAACAGGAGGGGCTGGCATTTGCCTGCCAAAACACGTTCACGAACTTCATCATCAGCCATGAATCCCCACGGCAACTCTTCAGATAGCGCTTCCAACACGGTCATTCCAAACGCGTAAATATCGGAGGCAAGTTCCGCCTTGGGTTCCTCTTTCAGCAGCTCAGGCGCTTGCCATCTTAGAGACCCTGAGTAGCGGGCGGGGGCTGAATTGGTGTCCTCCTCTGAGGAACAACGAGACAGAGAAAACGACCGGAGGTTGGCAAGTCTGGCTTGGCCATCATCTCCCACTACAATGTTGGCACAGCAGAGATCACCATGAATTAACGACGCTTCATGAAGACTCTGCAGGCCCGTGGCAGCTTGAGCTAGCAGGCGAAACAATTGCCGCCTATGGTCCACGGATAGGTTAAGATAGTCCTCCAGCGACGTCACTGTCGCTGAACCAGCCTCAGGAGCTGCCCATGGACTCACGAAAGCCACAAACGGATGGGAGCCAAACGTCGAAGCTCCTGCTAACTGCAGCACGTGCGGGTGAACGACAACATCTCGCAACAATTCAGTCTCGCGCTTCACCACTTCGATCATTTCCTTCGCATCCGCTCCATTGCCAATTACAGGCTGTTTGATAAGCAATTGCTGGACTCCGCTCTTCCGCTGACCACGACTTCGCATCCAATTAGCGCTCGTGATCTGGCACTGCGGACCTCCACGGAAACAAGTGGTTGGATTCAACGCAACCTCAGCGGGAGACAGGAACCAAGAAGGCAGCACAGGCACTTGAACACCACAGACGCGAACGAGTCTGCGGAATAACACACGCAAGGACTCTTCATGGTCCGGGAAAAGCGCCGCACCGTCTTCCTTCTGCACCTCACCAGCGTCCTCGCTACCGACGTAACTGCGACTTAATCTCTTCTTCTTGGAGCGTCTACTCACGTCCTGCACTTGCTTGAAGGCGAACTTGACCACTGCGACCATCTCCAGCTGTTCATTAGCAGAACTTTCGGCCGCTGCATCCACTTGAACGCGAGCAGCCAGCTGCAGCGCTTGTTCCACGCGTTCCAGCTCTTCTTCCCACTCTTGAGCCCAAGAAGCGCTCGGATCCACGTGTTCTGCATGTAACCCCCGGAATGACGCGTCCAGCCACACGTGTAGAGACCGCAGCTCACGAACAGGAGAAGGAGCCACCGCCAGTCGAAACACAGCGCTCTCCGTGGCTGCTACGCTCTCTAGCAACAGCGTAAAGCGCGATAGAGCTGCGTCAACTTGCTTGGGCCACTGCAGCTCTTTCTCTGCCGAATTGTCCGCCGGTGCGGGATCCTGCTGTCGGAAGTGGTCTGTATAGCCACAAATGGCCACGAGTCGTCCCAGCAGCGTCTCGCACAGCGGTCGCAGCTCCCAGGAGCGCTCACAAAGCGTCTGCATCGCCATCAACGCCGGCTCCATCGTTGCTCTTCGAGCCTGAGCTTTAGTATTCCGTTATGCGGGTCGGGAGAAGCAGGATCGAACGAACGAAGGGGGCTGCGCGTGGCTGGTGACGGCTCGGAATATGGAGCGGGCGGATGATCGTGAGATGCGACCCGTAGGAGAGAGTTGACCGTTCCATCGGTATACCGTATCGGTACGTAGAGGGTCGACCGGTTGTGGCTCTCATCTTGAAGCTGATAGAGCGATGTGTAACTCGCACAAACGGGTCATAACCATCCTGCTTTCTGTTCGTAATGGCCTTCCTGTTGGTGGTGCCTTGGACTTGATTGCCTTGGCGTTGATTGTCGAGCATCATGCATTGTTTTTTGTATGAGAAATAAAGCTGTCTGCACTAAATACTGCCATGTTGTTGATGCCGCAGCACATCCGAAGAGCATTGCTAAAGGCGCGAGCTTCCAAGTGCATGCACTTGCCGTTTGTCCGCCCTTGGGTCACGTCGAAGACCGTAGCGTAATCCATCCATGGAGCTATGGGCCACTCCTCTTATCGCACGGTCGTTCCTGTTGCTCAACCTGATCGAGGAAGGTCAACAAAAATCTCTTCGTCGGTCTCTGCCTGACAAATCTTGTAGTCACTGGAAAAGGCACCTTCAGAACCACCTTCAATAGTGTCAAGCTTAATCAGGACCTTGCGTAGAAGATCAAGCGACGAAGACGTCATGTCCACGCGGCGAGACACTAAACTTGGCGCACAGGTGAAAAATTCAAGCCTGTCGCCATTGTTCTTGTCGTCGTCTTGAGCCAACACCATCGCACCCGCGCTCCTCAGCTTGTCGCAGCACGCTAGCGAATGCAACGAGCTCCATGTAGATCGGCTCGACACCTCTATGTATGCGCGCATCAAAGACTTGTGGACATTTCCGGTTGGAGTCCAACTTGGACTGGTCTTCATGAGCTCAACAACCACCTGAACATGATCTTTTGGGTTCAACTGGGTTGTCTGCTTCAAGTTAACGCAGCGATGGGAGGCCAGAATGGCCGTGCAGCTTCGTGCTACGTTTTCAAGCTCTTGTTGCCACAGTGCTTGTGTTTTTCGTTGCCTTGAAGCTCCAGCATCGAATCTCCGAGTGCAATAGACCACTCTTTCGGGCTCAACGTGGACAGTAAGGTCAGGAGGTTGTACAGTGAGAAAATGATGCGACCGGAGGTGACATCGTCTGCGGTTGGTGTTGCATCTTCACCGATGTTTTCAAGATAATGGAGTATCAACCGCTCACTAGTGAGGTTGATCAGCGACGATAAACGGCATTCACTAGGCAGCAAACTGCAACAACGCAAGAGGATTGCACGCAGAAGTGCAACAAGCACGGTGTATGCTTCAATATCGCATGTATCACGGCTCCTCCGTAGCTGGGTTTCGCAAAACTTCAGTTGCAAGTCATCACTACCAGCGTCATGTGGCTGATTCATCATACGCACACTGAAATTGGGAACCCAGCTTGAAAGAGTACTCAAACTGAAGTAGAACTGGCCAGGAACACATGATCGGGCGATGTGTCGGACACTTTGAGAGTTGTTGAGCGTTCTCAAGAGTTTCGTTTTGAGTATCTCTAGGTCGGTAGAGGTAGTATTGCGTGGCAAAGTTAAGCTCAGCTCAACAACACTTGAGCTCAGTCCAAGTAATGTAGTGTCTATCCGTTGCACAGCATACCGATCATCAGCTCCAACAATAAGAGACCAAGCATCACGCACGAAAGTAATGCCGGCAGAGATTGTGCTTCGCGTTTCCTCTTGAATGTTGATGCTGAGTAAATCCAGCGACGATAAGATGGTGGTGCACGCCGGCGACAGTGCAGTGGTAGTCTGCGCCACTTTCCCTTGGAGATCGATACGCGTAGCGCTGATTGAGGCATCATGAAGGCAGCTTATTTTGTGCAGAGACCACTGCATCGATTCTGCCACTGATGTTATTAGCGTGAACTGAGCAATCGAACCAAAACTGAGAGCATTTAAGTAACTGGACACAGTGTCCTCAAACGCTTGGAAAGATGGAGGCTGTTCAATCACCATCATGCCATCGAAGTATTGAGACGGTAAGAAAAGAAAGCTGTCTTTAAGGATGCTTTCAAGAGACGACGAAGAAGACACCTCCGCTCTTTGAATGCAAAGTAACCGGCATGACGTAACGTGAGAACCCATGCTGCGTAAGATCTGGCCTTGCCACAAAAGTTTGGCTACCTCCTCTCCAGTGCCGCCCACCAAGTCACTTTCGCTGACGTACACAATAATCAATCTTGAAACTGTGTTAATTTGAAAGTTTTCGGCATCGTCATGATCAAAAGCATCCACGTTCTTGGACGGGCATATCATATCTACACCAAACGGTGAGGACGTTGAGATTACTCGCTGGTTCTGGATAAAAAGAGCAGCGCCGAGATACGTTGTAAGCTCCATGGGTGGGTCAAGTACCGTCCGCTTAGCTGATGCGCTCTCCAAGAGATCATTGGAATAAGAAGCACTCACTCCGTCTACCGTCGATATAGTAATGTGAGGAATTTTGTTTCGCACTTGCAAGGGTAACTCGTCATCCAGTTCAACACGAAGAGCCTGGCCACGATCATCTTGTACAACTTCAACTCCACGTACTGTAAATGACGCACCAAGTTCGGCATCGCGAATATACTGTTTGTTTGGTCGGTAAAACAAGGTAACATGATCGGCAAGTTGACTCCAATGAATTGGAGGTATCTCTGACAGCAATTTTTGCTGGGAATCGTAGTCCAAAAAGAGACCGAGGTATGTTAACCCACCGACGTCCCCATCTGATAACGGGTTTTGGGTGAGCCTAGTATGTTCAAACTGCGGAGTGAAACTGTAAGCACGCGGATCCTCCTCCCATCGCATGAACATGCTGACAACTTTGTCAGGAGGCACCCCATGCGAATTGCGTTGACCCATCCGGTATGCCATAAAAGCATCCTCACACCTCATTTCAACGATATGCACGTGGCTTCCGCTCGACGTGGCAATATGTTCGTACGTCTCATATTCCCATCGCTGGGTGCTGGTGTTGTCGACCAGCACAACATGCTGGGTAGCTTTTCCACCATCAGCCTTGCGCGGAGTATCTCCGTGAACAGCTCTAGCGAACTCTGCCTTGCACTTGCTGTGGGCAGCTCCAAGCTTGCTGACATCAAACACATACCCCCTTGGTGTCTCAAAGAAAAAGTCAGCGGAGCATGCAGTGAACGCCACTCCACGATGACGACAAATGACCTCAATCTCACGTCCAAGTGTACTCTTCCCGCTGCCCGGAATCCCCCTTAATATCACCACTACAGGCCTCTTCATAGCAGTATTTCCACTCAGCATCTCATCAACAAGAGGTACCAACGCAGGGTGCCGCAGCTCAGCGAGAGGGTCATCTTTCACAGGACAAATTGAAGGTAAAAACACCCGTTGAATCTCCTCTCTGGACTCATCTCCCATCTCCACCACCAGTTGACTCCAATTGCGTTTACCTTCCCACTTATACTTGTCGGTCTCCATGCTCTCCCACTCCACAAATGCTGTTTCCATACCCACTGTAAGTCTATGAGCACCTAATAGAACTCTTGATAAAACCCCGCAGCTCTTAAGTCTCAGCATTAAACTGCTCGTGAACCTCCACAGCGCGTCCTCCGATGCTCTGGTAAAGCCCAAGCTCAGCGTCCATTCGTCGTACTTGGCATCATGCTTTAACCGCGTCCTAGTCATCAATTTCGTCTCTTCTCCTTGATCTTCAGGCCTTTTCATCGCTGCCAACACGCGCTGCAGCTCCAGAAGCTGCTGCCACGAAGTCAAACCACACTCCAGCAAACCCACACGAACGTGATGACTCTGCGTCACAGCATCGCTTCGTCTCGCTTCATATTGCTGTTCAAACCGCCTCAAAAGGTCCTCCAGAGGCTCGGCATCGTCTTCAGCTCCCAATTGGAGACACACATGCACACGCACGGGGCTCTGCTGGATGCTACGTACGATATCCTGCTCTGTGAGCTCTCCTGGAGGGCAGCGACGGCCAGAAGACGACGAAGAAGAGCGACGATTCTTGCCCCAAGCCATTGCTAGTGAATTCCGCACTGGGGTACACAACGGATGGATACAGACCATCACTCCTGTAAACCTCTGTTATAGCATATGCGGATGAGAATAATTTAGAAAAAGATTGATTGAAAAGTGATTTTAAATAAATGAACTTTTAGAGAAAGATTGATTGAAAATGATTATCTTCCTGGGAAATTCTCTCCACACACAAGTCATTGCAGAATTTGAGGAGATATGGTCAAGCTCTTTTGTGGGGTTCTTGGTGAACCATATAGCGTGTTTTCCGTGAGAGTCAAGAAGAGCAAGTCGGTGGTCAGTTTGAAGAAGGTGATCATAAAAACCAGGCCCAAGATCACGTGCCCTGTTAAAGAACTCCAGCTTTTCCTAACGAAGAGGGGCGACACCTGGTTGCCAGACGACGATGATCTTTTCGCTGTGCTTGCGAGCCGAGACGTCAGTTCATTCGTGAAAATGGATCCAACAGACAAGATTAGCGACTTGTTTAACGATATTCCGGATATGACGATTCACGTACTGGTGAATATTCCGGAGCACTATCGCGTTGTGCAAATGTCCTTGGTGAGTGTGCAAAATGCTATTGATGAAAGAGTTCGAGAAGCGCTGGAACGCGAAAGAGCGTACAGAAGAGAAACGATGCGGCAGGATATCGCTGAAATGATGTCTGAATTACGCCACAAAGCCCCGGAGTACTCTATCTGGGAAGTGGGTGCAACCCAACTGGGTGCAACCGAGTTTAAAAGACTCAGGAACGACCACTTAATGCTTGATATTTCGCCAGTAGAGAACGGAGAAGCTTTTTGGTCGGAGGAAGTTCAGTCTCAAGCTGATGCCATCACAAAGGAGGCTGATTTTGACGCATTGATCGCTCCTTATTTGAACGACGTGCTGGGTCGCTGTGGTATGGTTTTCATCAATAGTACAGATCAATGGCTGTCTAGGTTTTCTAAGACTGAAGGTACTATTCATCTCCAACCGGATGGATTTGCGACGCACCCTGGGATGTACCATGCGAAGGCTGGACCAAAGGATGGACTGAAGCGTGGGAATGGATTTCGCTTTGGAGTAGCAGAGAAAGAATTATACGACTGTCTCATTTTGTTCGAAAGGGAGCTTACAATGGATATGAAGGCCTTTGGTAAAGTGATACGATATCTGGGGAATCTTTCCCCCTCAGCGTCAGCATGTGGCATTCTCTTTGACCGTCGCTCGTTTTGGCTCATCAAAAGTTACAAGGGTGTGATTGTCAAGGTTGAAATGTCGACGTGGGTCACCAAAGGCTCGAAAGAAGCTTTTCAGAATTTCATAACACGGAATACGTCTCCATGGGTGATGCGCTTAACAATGGCTTGCTCTTCTTTGGGCGTTGATGTGGTGGAGCCCGACGCATTTCTTGGTCGTGGTGCATCTGGCTGCGTTTTCAAGGTAACTCGGAGCGGAAAGGATGTTTTGGCGCTAAAAATCGTAGGGGAAGATATGCACATTGAAGATCTCACTGGTGAGGAGATGGCCTTGTCGTATGCTCAGTACACAGGTTTGACCGTCAGACCGGTGGGGAAGGTCTTTGAGATCGAAGTGCCGATGCCATATTCTACGCCAACAGGCGAACAGTATGGCACGGTCATTGGCGCGGCGTTATTGTCAACTCCTGTTGGGACCCCATTACCTCGGCCAACAACACATGAGGAAGTACAGCGCCTCTTTGAACTGTTGTGGCAGCTCCACACTAAAGGATTAGTGCATGGAGACCCTCACGTGTCAAATGTGATCGTCAGTGACGGGAAACTTCTCTGGATTGACCTTGTGGAGCCGAAGAAAGCGAGCGCTGCTTTGAAAACAACCGACGCTAAGAGCATTACAAGGTCTATCCTCCACCTCCGCTATAAAGCTACGTTGGATCCTGTACTGGAACAGTTGGTCTGCAACTATGGGAACAACTCCACGCTAATAAATGCCACTGAACTGGCCAAGGAAGTTCACCACGCCTATGTACAGCAGAAAAGATCAGAACGCATGAAGCCTGGCCATTTTGCTCGCCAGTTATATTTTTCCAGAATATATGACTAGGATTATTCATCAAAGCATTTTCTCTACTGTTCATATTCGCAGCTTCACGAAGAACTAAGCACCCATCTTGAAAAGATTGATTGGAGTGACACCCTTGAGCATGTATGGTAGACTCTCAATTCAGAATCAACCGCCTCGACGAAACATGGTGAAGCTCTTCTGTGCAGTTGTTGGCAAAGTCGGTAATGTGTTCTCCGTCAGAGTCAAGGAGGGAAGACGGTGGGAAGCTGAAAAAGTGATCATAAAAGATAACAAACCGTTCAGTGGGTGTGCCGACACCGATCACCTGCACTTGTTTCTAGCAAGAACAGAGGACCATAACCTGACGTCAATATTGTAGTCTACATCTCTTGATTCTTCATATATACCGATGTCATTTGTATCGCGGAAGTTGACCGATCCGACCTACTTTGGGCCAAACATTTCTACACTAGGTAAGCGCGTGATTCACGTGCTTGTGGTGGTTTCGAGAGATCCATTGGAGAGTACTCCCGAAGTTGTTGGTCATAGTGCTCGAGGAACTGTCGAACGGAAAAGAAAAAAACAAAGAAAAACAGCGCGCCAGGATTGGGCTGAAGACGACAAGGCTGAATTATCACACAAAGCGACTAAGAGTAGCGAAGCGCCGATCTTCGATATTCCTTCGGTGGAAACTGGCACAGCTCACTGGTCGTGGAAAGAGCAGTACGTGAAGACCCGTTCGATGTTGTTTCAAGGGATCAAAGGTGATCACCCGGACAACTTGGACGTATTTTGTGGACGACCAACGAAGAATCGAAAAATGCAAAGGTGAAGTTGTGAAAAGTGAAAAATTGACAAAGGTTCGGAAGAATATTTTGAGAACTTTATTGCAAGGAATACGTCTCCATGGGTGGAGCGCTTGACGAACGCTTGCTCTTTATTGAACGTTGCTGTGGTGGAAGGTAACGCATTTCTCGGTCGTGGTTCGATTGGGTGCGCTTTTAAAGTAACTCGGAATGGAGAGGCTTTGGCTCTGAAACTCGTGGAAAGGGACTCCGCTAGATGTCTCTACGATCAGGAGGAAGCCTTGAGGAATGTTCAGAGTACAGGCTTAACAATCTGTCCTAAGGGAGAAGTCTGCGAAATTCTGGTTCCACTGTAGGTGTGTAAGTATCGTAGCCGATAATTCATATATCAAAGTGTTTTTCGTTTGTATAGCTCAAAAAATATGCAAACTACAGGTAGTTCTTACTTCTTCTGATGGTTAACATATCGCATCGCCAAGGCGGCCCAGATCCGGAACAGCACGATGAGACCGATGGTGATGCCGAAGTTGCGAGCAATTTGGCTGTGCTTCATACCGAAATACCCCTCCGTGTACTCCTTCAGTGTGCTGTGACCGATCGTTTCCGGGGCTCCAGCCATAGGCTGACAACCCAGTTGAGATCCAACATTCTCATACTCCTGTGTGGTCTCATTCCACGTCGGGAGCTCGTCACAGTCGGCAAAAATCACGGCGATGAGGTTGGCAAGAGGAAACCGGAAGATGCAGATCCGGTACAGCCACGTGTAACCCGAGGGGATACTGTCGGCCGGAGGACTGAAGCCCACGAACATCATGAAGATCGAGTTGAACAAGATACCAACGATCTGCGCCACCTCTTCACTCGGAGTCAGGAAGACGAAGAACTGAGCCAAGTAGACCATCATGAGCACCAGAAGCGAAGACTGGAGCCAGAAGATGATCATGATCGAGAATCCCGTGAACCCCACAAAGTAGTAGAAAATCACCGTAAAGAGCAGTGAGCTTACGAAGCAGTAGGGGATTTCCGCTAGTGTCGAGGCCACGAAGTACCAGAAGGCATTGTACGTCTGGGAAGCGCGTTCTCGGTAGAACGACTCGCGTTCGGCACAGGTAAGAGGCATGACACTTTGGAACACGGCCATCGAGTTGAAGAGGGACGACATGAAGACCATTCCAACGCCTGAGTTCAAGCCCGAGTATGAAGCGTAGTCGTTGTTGCTCACGAAGATCAGCCCGAAGAGAATCGCCAGGAAAATGGAGAGATACATTCGCGTCAGGTTGTACGTCGGTGTCCGCCAGTACATTTGGAAGTAACGAGTCACGACGAACCTCATCTGCGTCATGGAGTTCGCCGCTCGTTTCTTGTCAAACACCATCTCTGGTAGATCTGGAGAAGGCGTCGTGATCCCTTCCTTGGCCATTGTAGTCTCCAGTTGCTGATTGTAGGGACTGTTCTTGAAGTAGCTCACAAAGTCAGTGGAGTCCTCCGTTCCATGACCCACACCAGCTCCGATACATTCCAACATCCAAGTGGCTGGGTTGTAACCTTCTGGAAGAGGAGCCACGCCTGGGATATTCTCGAAGTAATCGATCAAATTACGGCAATTCGGTCCCAAATCTCCGTAAAAAGCAGTCTGGCCTCCACGTTGGAGTAGAAGAAGACGATCGAACAGGTAGAACACCTCAGCGGAAGGCTGGTGGATGGTACAGATGATCGTTCGTCCCGAGTCAGCCACTTTCCTCACTCCATCCATGATAATCTTGGCCGAACGAGCATCCAACCCACTGGTAGGTTCATCTAGGAAAATCACACTGGGCTGAGCTGCCAGCTCCACCCCAATAGTCAGACGCTTCATCTGCTCCACTGAGCTACCACGGATGATCTGGTCGGCGATGTCTTCTAAGCCCAACAATTCGATACATTCACTCACGGAATCGTACTTCTTGGCATCGGAAATGGACGCGTCTTGACGTAGGAATGAGCTGAACGTCAGTGCTTCCCGAATCGTAGCAGCTTCAGAGTGTACGTCCATCTGCTCGCAATAGCCAGTGGCTCGACGGATGGCCAGGTCACTCGCTTCGTATCCGTTCAACATGATCTTGCCAGTGATTTTGCCTCCAGTCTTCCGGCCAGCAATGACGTCCATGAGAGTGGTTTTACCAGCACCAGTAGAGCCCATAAGCGCAGTAATGGAGCCTGGAACAGCAAAGCCGTTGATACCTCGGAGGAGCTCCAGCTGCTGCTTCGGGTTGTGCGGGTCCGGTACGTAGTAGTGTAAGTCTTGAAACGCTACATTCACCGGTACGAAGTTCTTCTCTCGAGTCTCCACTGGTAGATCGACAACCACTTGACTCTTCCCTTTAGGTGTTTCCGTTAGAACGTACGAGTTGTCGTCCTCAATAGGCTTCACAGAGACGTCGACGTTATCCGGAGTCTCATAGCGGACGTACTCGAGTGCCAAGTAGGACAGGAACATGAAGACGACGTAGATTGCCAACAGGTAAATGATCCCGTACGCCACCCATTCCTTCTCCGTGACGAAATCAAAGAGATCGAGGTAGTATTCTCCCATCGTCATGCCATTGTATTTGGCGCAGTAGTCCACGTCATCATACACACAGACGTCAAAGTCACTTGAGCGGTACTGGTTGATAGCCATCGCCTTGAGAGCCCACGCGATGGGACTGATCCAATGGGCCCAGATCAAATAGTCTGGGATTTGGCTCTTGGTCACCACAAAGCCCGCAAAGATGATGAACACCAGAATTGAGACCATACCCACAGGCATCACCACATTTGCATCGGGACAGACACCAGCCAGGAAGAAAAACCACATTCCCATGGCCAGATTGGACACGAACAAGATGATCTCGAAGATGATGAACAGCTTCACGTCGGACGCGAAGCCGCAGACCCAGTACAAGATGGACCCGAAGATCAACGTCTCCGCTATGGCCAACGGAATCTGACTCACAGTCGTTGCTAGCACGTACGACCCCGTTCGGAAGAAATTGGCTCGGCGTTGCTTGTAGAAAATGGCTCGACCGGAGATGTAGACGGGGATCATCGCACCTTGACCCATGGACAGGAACATCACAGCAGCGAACATGACGCCCATGACCACTGCGATCTGTGTGGGGTCGAATTGGTAGAAAATGGAGCAATAGAGCAGTCCCATGACGATAACCATGGCCAGTTTTCCGATCACAAAGGCTTGGTTCCGGTACGTGATCAGCAGCGCTCGCCATTGGAGCGCAAAGACGCTAGCGAAGATCGACTGGTGAAATGCTGGCATCGGGTCCATGATGTCCTTGACGCTCTTGACCAACTCCGGATCGTACGGAGACTCCAAGATGTGCATTGTCTCCTGGTAGATCTGCGTCATACGGAAGCATTCACCAAATTCCGCAGGGCTTCGTGGCTGTTTGGTCGGATGCTGAACTTCATAGCGATGCTGCTGCTTGGTGCCCAGATCCAAGAGGTAGTCGGCAATGTCACGTCCTGGAGGACACTTGAAGCCCAGCGTCTCGAAATACGCTTCCACCTTGTTGCACGGGCCGTGGTACATGAGTTCGCCCTCATTCAGGATCATGACGTCGTCGAACAGAGCGAAAAGCTCCGGAGAAGGCTGCAGTAGAGCGATCACCACCGTCTTTTGCATCCGGTGAGCGATACTACGCTGCGTGTCGACGATATCGTACGCCGCAGCAGCATCCAAACCGGTAGTGATCTCGTCCATCAGTGACACGTATTTCATGCCGAACTCCATCTCGCCAGTCGTCACACGCTTGCGTTCACCACCGGAGATACCACGCAACATGTTGTCACCAACGACGGTATCCTGGCAGATTTGAAGACCGAGTTGTTGAATCACTACGTCCGGATAATGTGCGAAGATCTTTTTCATTTCTTCGAGAGCTGCAGCGTCACTCTGGTGTGGATCTGAGCCCATATTGAGCATTCCGTGGCCTTGTTCGAGCTGCTTCCCACCGCAAAAAGTGTGGGCGAATTCGAGTGTCTCCTTCACTGTCAAAGTGGGGAAGTGCTTGTCCCGTTGCTCGACGTACGACACGAATTGAGCGATACGGTCCTCGATCTGCTCTCTCTGCACATTGTTGTATGAAACATCGCCTTCCATCGAGATGTTCCTGGTCATGGGGAACCGACCGCTGAGGATCTTCATGAGCGCAGACTTGCCCGAGCCTGGTTGGCCCAACACCAACGTGATTTTACCAGGGGTGAACCGGCCACTCACGTTCTTCAAAATCTCCTTGCGAACGGTTTTCTTCTTGGGTCCCATTAGCGTTTTCTTGAGCTCGTTAGGGATAGTTGGTAGCTCGTACTTGGTGGCGTGGTCGTCGGCTACCACAATGTCGGCAGTGAGGGACAAATTGCTGTAGCGAACTTCCATCCTTGGCAACGGACGGCCAGTTGCGGCCAAGAGCTTGGTGGCCATGAGGTCGTGGAAAGCCTGAGGACCCTTGGCCATTAGCGTCTTGCCCGACTCGTAGCTGAGCTCGGGGCCGTCGACGGCCGAATTGGACGACGGCTCCGTGGTGTTCATCGCTGTTGTCGATCCGCTCGGGTGCAACTTGATCGGAAGACTGGAAATTGTAGAATGAACAGTGATTAAGTGGATGGCAAGTGTCTTTTTCCTCTTGGTATTGGCCATTGGCGACAAAGAAGGCGGTACTTGTAACAAGTTGAAGTGGACATATGCCATCAACTCACCTGTAGAAATTAATACTCTCCAAGCGACTTGCATAAGATGTTGAAAACCTGATAACGTGGCCGCCCAAATTAGCGAAATAACACGTCCCGAAATCAGCTGAAATTGGGTTTTTCAGACCCGCACATAATGAAACCAAGTGAGTTCTCTGTGATGACTTTGGGATTGATGATGGCAGGCCTTGGACGAACTACCAAAATGAGAGACACGAGATCGCAGCAAAGTCATGTTGCCGCAACTCGGATTGACAAGATTACGGCCGAAACGGGTCCAGACCAGCACCTGTATTAATCAAACCACAGCTATCGATTACCGAAGTTCTCGTTGAAGTCAAACTTCGTCGGTTATAATGGCAATACAGTTCATCAGCAAAGGCTGTTGGTGTTGGGTGAATGGAGAGAAATCACTGGCATCTTACACAGGAGCGTTCTCAATACTAAAAGCTTCCGTGCCATACTGGTTTAACGCAGAGTATTTCCCACTGATGATGCCAAGGAGGAGGTCCTCCACAGAAGCGATGACGCCGTCCAGAAGCTCCTCTCCTGTCCGTCGTCTCTGATCTTCTTGTTGCTTAAAATGGATACAATAAAGACCATCACTCCTGTTCACCTATGTGGTCGCATATGAAAGATCAGAGGTGACCAAGATGACTAGGAAAATGTATTGCCCAAGTTGAACCTCACGACTTTAATGGGATTGCTGTGTTGGAATTAAAAAAAAATCACTGAATAGATAACTTTCAAAATGAGGGCGACGAGTGCTCGTCCAATGCGTCGATGAAACCAGGTACGCTCTTGCAAAACTCGTGTAGCTTCTGTGTCCGTTTGTTCAGCTCTTCCTGCAGTTTGGTTTCAGCTGCGGCGATTGCAGGAGGCAACGAAGGATCTTGAGTATTTGATTCTCTCGCTCGTGCAGGTCCCGCTTCGATCAGAGCCAGTCGTGACCGCGTGCCAGTCTCCTCGTCCGAGTACTCCCCAGTTCGCGTTGGAGAGTGCGAATTCTCTTCTCCCACATTTCGATCTCCTTCGCTTGACTTGCGTTCCGTTCCTCCATCTCGCGAGCGCGCACATCATAGTCCAGCGCTTGGGTTCGCAGCAATTGGCACGAACACTGGAGCAGCATCTTGGCTGAAGCTTGTGAAATGCCTGTCGATTTCTTCTGCTTTCCCGCCTTCCGCCTTCGATCTCGACGCTCTGTCTTTGCTTTCTTCGCCATTCTGGCCTTCCCCAACTTGGCGTTCATCTTGCCTAACGTCTTCTTAGAAGCAACAGCAGGAGTCCTCATCACATCTTGAGCTTCCTCCAGCACCGTAGCTTTAAAGCCTTGATCGGCAGCTTCTTTAGCTGCTGCAATGCCTTCTGTCGTCGGGAAAGCCTTGGCAGCCATCTTAGCAGGTATCATTGGGGGCAATCCAGCACCAACCACATGGTCTCGCTGCTCGTCCTCGCTCGACGTCCGATCTGATGTCATTGACCTTGGGCTCCCAGCTGATCACTGCTCCCAAAGTTTGGGCCAAACCTTTAGAACCTTCCCGCCTAGTGGTACATTGTGCCATGTCTTCAACATATGTGCGCCACATAAATGTACCATTTTGACTGTTCACGCAAGCCATCTCCATGACGGACCTGAGTCTGCTGCACAAGTGCGAGGAGTTCTTGCTCCACCCGACAGTCCGCGCCCTATCGCTCGCCCAACGTGTGGATTTCCTGGAGAAGAAGGGGCTGTCACCGGAGGAAATTACACAGTGTCTTAAGAGCGTGGAGCGACGGAATGGACTCTCGCAATTGGCCAAACGCACGGCCGAAGAACTCGTTAAAAACGATGTCACAGCTTCAGACTCCATCTCTACTGTTTCCAAGTCGCCGCTGAAGCTGTTGCAGTTTATAGTGAAGAAATACGGACTAGTGACGCTGCTACTGGCGCTTTTGGGCGTTGGCTACGCGCAGTTCCGTCGCAGGAAGACGCAGCAGCTGCTGCTTCAACACGAAAGCTATAAAACGCAGCATCGACAACGGATGCATACGAGGGTGGAGGCGCTGTTGGCTGTAGTTAAAGACCAGCAGACGCAGTACAACCAGGCGGCGGAGCTGCTAAACGCCCGAGTGGCCAAGTACTTGGCTACGCAACAGGTGACGAAGAAGAATGAGTCAGTGGAGCAGGTTACGCGAGGATCAGAGTTGCAGTCGCTACAGAGCGAGCTGTTGGAGCTCAAGAGTGCAGTGATTGACTCGTACTTACAGCCGAAGGTGGTGAACAAGGTGGTTGAAGTGGTCAAGGAGATCCCGATCGTGCTGCGACCGGCTGAAGCTACAGTCGCTGAGAGACTGTCTCAAGGAACTGGAGTCGTACAGAGCAACACAAAAGCAAGCAAGAATGAGAAGATTGTTGATGTTATTCACGAAGTTACGAAGAATTCCGAGCCAACGATGGAGAACCAGGATGTTCGAGACCAGACGAGTCTGAGCTCGGAAGAGATCACCAAGTTGTTTGAACGTGGCTAAGTTGGAGAAGAAATGTCCGCGGCCGGAAGCTACAGAGTGCTTTTCGCTACTCAATAAATCCGAACTGTATTTGCTATTGAAACACTAGTCACTTGGCAGTTGTTGCGCTATTCGACGATCACGTTTTTTCCTTCCGCGGGGCGAGTGCATCGAACCATCTTCGTGTTGACCCAGCAGCCACGTCGGTCATGATCACGTTTGATCGTTGCCACAAGGGAACAGCTTTGTGGTTGTCTGCAGTGCGCAAGATCAGCTATCGTTTCTTCAGTCAGAACGTCGTTCCAGACACGAAATTCGTCAATGAGACCGTAAAACGAGTACCAATCTCCATGCAGTCGCGAGTGAGGCAACTGGACATCTCGGTCTCTCGTCGTGTTGTCACAGTAGCCTGTGCCGATCTGCTCGTACTTGAGTCGAGGCCACAAATTGTTCAATGGACCAACCTCGGTCGACATTTTCTTTCCGTCAACAAACACTTGTTGTCGTTGGCTCTTGACACTGTAAGTCAGAGCTAAATGGTACCAATAGTTGGGTTTCAAGTCTTGGGCGACGAGTTTTGTATCCCCAAGGACGGAACAGTACAGGTTCTTCTTCATGTCAACCATGACAAAGTGGCCGTGCTGATCTCCTGGGTTCCGACCGATTGCTGGTTGCGACTGCAGCCCGTAAATGACTCCACCTGTAGACTGATGCTCGGTGCCAGGAAACAGGCAGAACCACACGTCGAAGCTGAAGTTGTTGTCCTTCACAGTGCTTAGATCTATTTGTTCGCTCCTCCATTTCCCAGGAGATGGAGGCTTCTCCAGCCTCGCGAAGCCCAGATGGGATCTGTTGCGGCCCAACAGCATTCCATGGAGGTATTTCGTGGCCGATTGTGGGTCTACGAACAGCAACGATCTCTCCTGCATGTATCGTTGCTTCCAGTTTTGTATGGATAGTTTATCGTATCCGGTTCCACGCTGCTGCCAGTACAAATTCTCCGACAGAACGCCGAGAATCCACGAGTTCGTGTGCGAAAAGCGGAAGACGTCGAAGCCGGAGAGGAAGCTGCAGATCGCGTGGAGAACGTCCACCGGTAGCATGATGGAGCTGTTCATCGAAATGGACGGAATCTTTTGTCAAGAATCGGAAGAAAGGACGACGAGTCCGACTTTTCTCGTCAAAGAAGAACATGAAACCGTATAGGGACCACAATGTGTTGTACTAACTACAGTGAGGATGATACACCAACTCAAAGCAAAAGTAGCATGATCTAATATTTATTCGCGAAGATTCAACTCAGCCATCTCGTCGCTAAGATCCTTCTCCTCTTCTCCTCTCTTCTTCATCTCCGTTAACGCCTTGATAAAGCTATTAACAGTAGGGTCGTCAATGTTCATCAAAGCGATTCTCTTCACAGCGGTCTTGTCCTTCTCTCTGCAAAATCTCACCGACTCGTTGACAATTTCCACAGCCCCAAGATCTCTCGGGTATCCAAAGATCCCTGTCGAAATCCCAGGCACCGCTACAGATTCAATCCCTAAAGCGTCCGCTTCAATCAATGCACTCCACACCGCCCGACGTAACTGAGCTGAGTGTTCGTCAGTCGGTTCTTTATCTCCGACATTAGGCCCAACCGTGTGGATCACGTGTTTGCAAGGTAGTTTGCCTGCCTTTGTTGTGACTGCATCCCCAACCTTCAATGGACCATTCTCCTTTATCCATTTGCTGCTCTCTTCCTGAATAGAAGAGCCACCTTTCCGTACAATTGCCCCAGCGAGGCCTCCTCCGTGGCTAAGGTGGATATTGGCGGCGTTGACAATTGCGTCGGCCTTACACGAGGTCAGATCACCCTGCATGACCAGCAGCTCTGGGCCGTTGAGGACGGGTTTCCATTGCAAAAGCACTTTGCCACCGAGATCTTCCATTGCCTTCAGGGAATGAGAGGACGAAGATGTGGAAGATGTGGATATTTTCGCCATTAAACGAGGACGAGAGCTAGTGACCCCCATCTTGGTCATGTAACTACCAAAAATGCTCGTGAACTGTCTATTGGCTACATTGTTCCTCCCTCTGTCTAACTAGAGCCAAATCCGAGTCATCATATATAACATGCAATCGATTTATACAAGTTAATTCTTATGGTAAACAAAATCTTACCTAATCAAGTTTGACAAGTCGAGTTCTGCTACTGTATTGCTTTCCTCGCCATCTGACTCCAGTCTAAATTGAGCCAGAGTGAATCAAAACGTGGTGTCATAACCAGATCATAATCCTAAATGGCAAACGCAGGCGGACGAGGCCGTGGCCGGGGCGTAGGAGGCGAGCGATGCTCCACCGCCGGCTGTACGAACAAGGCACAGGCCAGCGGACGATGCCGGACCCACACGGGAACTTTAGGCCAGTGCAGCCAGTCAGGATGCGAGAAACAGGCCCAGTACAAAGGTCTGTGTGTGGCTCATGGAGGACGGCGAGTGTGCACTGTAGAAGGCTGCAACAAGACGGTGACGTCCAAGGGATTGTGTGGAGACCACGGAGGAGGCAGACGCAAACATTCCGGTGGTCGACGGTCGTCCGTGAAGCTCGAGACGAGCGGAACTTTCAGGTCTACAAGTACAGAGAGCGGCAGGTCCATGATGTCACTACTTCTAAACGAGTGGCCGCAGGACGTAGCAGCTACAGACAGCGGACAAGCTCCTTCTCTCTGGACAGGACCAGCTGTTGCTCCAATGACTGTCCCTCCGAGTGAACCGATGGCTTATAACGGGGTCTCGACGTGGACAGTAGGAGATACCAAGTTCTCAACAGTGACTCAAACGTCCCAAGCTCTCCCGGTTTTGACCGGTCAGCAGAATATTAAGCTGGCGCCATTGATCTCAAGTGCTTCAGTTCTGCCAACGACATCGAAGCAAAGTGGTGGGTCGATGATGTCTTTGCTGCTTGGAGGGTGGACTGAAGAATCGTCGAGCAGTGCTAAAACTGAGGAGAGCAGTACGGAACGAGAGTCTGTAGGCTCGCCAGACAGTGACAAGTCATCGGGGAAAGTTTCGAAGGTCCGGAAACGAGCACTATGCACGTTTGAAGGCTGTCCCAAGATTGCTCAATCACAAGGACGCTGTGTCACTCATGGAGGCAAGAGATGCATTCAAGAAGGCTGCACTAAGAGTGCCCAGTATCAAGGACTTTGCACGACTCACGGAGGAGCGAGAATGTGCACGTTTCCTGGTTGCAGCAAAACGATACGATCAGCTGGTAAATGCTTCGAGCATGGAGGAGGCAAACAATGTTCCCAAGCTGGCTGTACGAAACAGGCTCAGTCGAATGGGCTCTGCTGCGTACACAGGAGGAATGACGTTGTTTTAGACGTACTAATATGAAATTCTAAACACTTTTGTCTTTGGGATCTGAGCTGTCTAAAATAGAATGATCAGATTCTAGGACTGGAAGACGAGGAAACTACACGCACTACCAGCATGACGAGATAAAGTAGATCAAGACAGATACAAGAGATATGGCGGTTGCAGACGACCGGAAGACTAAAGGAGGTGTAAAGCTTCGAGCCAAGCCCAAGAAGATTGGTCGGCCTCCTCAGGGAGGAGGGATCGAATGTTCCTATCCAAAATGTATCAACAAGGCACAAACCAAAGGCAAGTGTCGGACGCATTCAAGAGGTGGCAAGTGTATTCATTCAAACTGCGAGAAACAAGCTCAGTTCAAAGGCTTGTGCGCTGGTCATGGTGGAAAAAGAGTGTGCAGTCATACAGGTTGTGACAAAAAGGTGGCTTCGAAAGGGAAATGTGGCGATCATGGAGGAGGACGACCCAGTTGGCAACCAGAAAGACGTCAGAACCGCCAGAAAGACAAGACATTAACACTGACATCGACTGCAGCTCAAGAAATACAAGGATCATTGGTGTCGTTACTCGAGCAACCAATGGTTTTACCATTTAGTGGACAAATTGACATACAAATCAAGGAGAGCTCAACTAGCGGTATCGTGTCCGAGGTCTTGCTTTAGCTCCTCCAAAAATTCGCCACGATGTTGGCCATAGCTTGATACGAGCAACGAAGACTCCGTGCTGGATGCTGGAAGGAATCCCCATCGATCTACTCAGCAACAACTTGGGTATGGATAAACTGAATAGGATTCGTTTTATAAAGTCAAGCCGTGACATTATCTGGCCACGAGACTACCTTCTACTTACGCTTTTGTGGTCATCTTAGCGTAGTACGTGGCGTACTGGTAGAACATGGAGAGACCGGGGTTGTTGGCCCAAGCAGCAGGGGCATCGGCAATCAACTTGAGCTTGGGGTCGAGCTTCAACGCCAGGAACAACTCGTCCGGCTTGACCTTGTTCTGGTACAGCACGTTGACGTTGACGTTGTCCTGCTTGAGCAGCTTCTCGATCTGACCCACGCGGCCCTTCTGGGTGAGCGACGCCAGTTTGTTGTTCATCGACTGCACGAGCTTCGAGTTGGTGACCCACGTCTTAATAGCAGCGGCCCACGCCTTGAACTTGTTGGCAAGTTCCGTCATTCCACGCTCTTCATCAGCAGCATTCGTCGGTTCTTCTTGGGCACGCAGCATACGCTTGGCGTCGATCGGCTGGGCGTTAAGCTCATCTGTCTTCGACAGAGAAAGTTTAGAGCCAACGGGAGCCGAAAGAGCGTCGCAACTGACAAGAGCGAAGACGGAGAGGACGAGGAGAAGGAAAACCTTGGACATGGTGACGATTTGGAGACTGTAACCAGGTTACGGGTTTTGAAGCTCGAGGTAAATTGGAGAATGAACTGAAGGTGCGTGGAATTTGAGGATGGCGGCGGACCATTGAACTCTCTTTGGTGGTCCTTCTCTACGTTTTTGACACATACATCACCTTCGGTCTGGTGTTGGAATCTGGTCTCCACCAAGTGTTCGGTTCAAATTCTGGGAATTGCAGCCCGTTTAGTCACTTTAAAACTGTACAGTACAATTTGTTGACGGGATTCCTAAAACACAAGGGCTTTAGATGTAGGAATCGCATCGCAATCCTAAGTTTGGATTGCGATGGTGCCTGAGGCTTTGCAGTTGTGGGGCAGAATCTCAAAATGACAGAGATTCAAGCCACAAGTTATGCGTACTGTACATGCCAACTGGGTTCACTGTGAACTTCACAGTGTTACACGTAACACATGTATCCGCCAGTGGCGGACCGCCACCGTATCTCTCCGTGGCACGCGCTCGATGGGCATGCACCTACATTGTAGGTACAAACACTCGATTAATTAATAGATTAATAGAGGTGTCACGATCTTCTAATTGTTAGGAAGTTGCGTTAGGAACGCATAAAATTAAACGTACATCAGGTTCTGCAGATATGAATCGTTTTTTTTCCAATAACTCACCACTGACGTAACGTGGTCATCGATACATTAACTGGTCCGCACAGAGCCTCAGTGACTGGTCCCATTAACCCTATCGCGAGCCACCTTCCTTCACTATACTATACAACGTTAGCATTATCGATTTTTCAAGGAAGCATTCTGCTTCTTTTTAGGCCGGTGATGGGCCATTCCGGCTAGGTACGGTTTTGTTTGCGTGATTCCCGCACGAACGCATGACGTAAAAAAGGAAGCATTCTGCTTCCTTTTTTAAAAGTACGGTACTATCATATCTCGATTCTAATTAGCCAAAAATGAGTGTATTTGCTGATTGGCTGGCGAATAGCCAATTAGATCGGAGGAATGATGAACTTGTCTAAGGTGAATTTCCCATCTCCATCTGCTATCTTCGTGCACTCGTTTCCCAAAAAAATCAGGCTCGCATCTCCTTTGCCATGTATCTCTCTTATTTTTGGTATGGATAGAGTGATTTCTTCTTGCAGAAAACGATAGACTGTCATATTTAATACATATGATACTTGTAAATAGTGCAACTAACCCAAATGTGTGAACTGCTAAAATTAATTTGGAAAACCGACCGTTGACGAAGCAGCTCATTTCCAGATTCCCCCCTCTTCCATGCCAGGAAAGCGCGCGGTGAAGCACACGCAGTCAATGCGGCCGAAGCGGCGACGGATACGGCAGACATCAACCAACGTAGATACGCGGGGGTTGGCAGCGAGACTTGACTTTCATGGCGTGTGGCGTGAGCTCAAAGCCTCAGGATGGACGGCAAAACCACCTCGAGGCCTCGATAATAGGTTTCGCTACGTGCTCCCTGGTCGACCGGCAAGTGGGAAAGCGGGTGAAGACTATCTTCTTGGAGAAGAAGCTGTTCTGCAGTATTTCATGGTTGGAATTAGTGAGCAAGTGGACGGCGACGGTGAACTACTTGATGGTACGTGTGGCGCTGGATGGTTGGCCGTGTTTCGTGCTGTGCTGACTGGCGTTGTTGTGTCCGAGTAGGTGGTGGTGAGCGTGCCCGTGGTGATGACGGCGAGCTGGTCCGTGCTGGTGGTGATGAACATGTCCGTGGTGGTGGCGGCGTGATAGTTGATGGTGGCGATGAACTTCGTGCTGGTATGTGTGGCCGTGGTGCTGGATGGCTGGTCGTGTTTCGTGTAGTGCTGACTGACGTTGCTGTGTCCGAGTAGGTGGTGGTGTGCGTGCCCGTGGTGATAACGGCGAGCTGGTCCGTGCTGATGGCGGCGAAGGTGCCAGTGCTGGTGGTGATGAACATGTCCGTGGTGGCGGCGGCGTGATAGTTGATGGTGGCGATGAACTTCGTGCTGGTATGTGTGGCCGTGGCGCTGGATGGCTGGTCGTGTTTCGTGTTGTGCTGACTGACGTTGCTGTGTCCGAGTAGGTGGTGGTGTGCGTGCCCGTGGTGATGACGGCGAGCTGGTCCGTGCTGATGGCGGCGAAGGTGCCCGTGCTGGTGGTGATGAACATGTCCGTGGTGGTGGCGGCGTGATAGTTGATGGTGGCGATGAACTTCGTGCTGGTATGTGTGGCCGTGGTGCTGGATGGCTGGTCGTGTTTCGTGTTGTGCTGACTGACGTTGCTGTGTCCGAGTAGGTGGTGGTGTGCGTGCCCGTGGTGATAACGGCGAGCTGGTCCGTGATGATGGCGGCGAAGGTGCCCGTGCTGGTGGTGATGAACATGTCCGTGGTGGCGGCGGCGTGATAGTTGATGGTGGCGATGAACTTCGTGCTGGTATGTGTGGCCGTGGCGCTGGATGGCTGGTCGCGTTTCGTGTTGTGCTGACTGGCGTTGCTGTGTCCGAGTAGGTGGTGGTGTGCGTGCCCGTGGTGATGACGGCGAGCTGGTCCGTGCTGATGGCGGCGAAGGTGCCCGTGCTGGTGGTGATGAACATGTCCGTGGTGGTGGCGGCGTGATAGTTGATGGTGGCGATGAACTTCGTGCTGGTATGTGTGGCCGTGGTGCTGGATGGCTGGTCGTGTTTCGTGTTGTGCTGACTGACGTTGCTGTGTCCGAGTAGGTGGTGGTGTGCGTGCCCGTGGTGATAACGGCGAGCTGGTCCGTGCTGATGGCGGCGAACTTGTCCGTGGTGCTAGTGATGAACAGGCCCGTGGTGGTGGAAAGCTGGCCCATGCTGGTGGTAGTGACGAACCGGTCCGTGGTGGTGGTGGTGAACCGGTCCGCGCTACTGGCGGCGAACGTGTTCATGCTGGTGATGGCGAACTGGTCCGTGGTGGTGGTGGCGAACTGGTCCTTGGTGGTGGCGGCGAACGTGTTCATGCTGGTGATGGCGAACTGGTCCGTGGTGGTGGCGGCGAACTGGTCCTTGGTGGTGGCGACGATCTGGTCTGTGCTGATGGCGGCGAGGGAGTCCATGCTGGTGATGGCGGCGAACTGTTTCGTGGAGGTGGTGCCGATCGAGTTGGGAACCGCGTTGCCTCCAGTGTTGAGGCTGGCCTTGACACTTGTGGTGTTGCCACTGGTTGGGGTGGCGATTGTGACATCGTTGGGGTTGGTGATGATGTTAGGTCTTCAGTTGCCGAGCAGGTTGACGAACATGCCGCTGCTCATGATACCGATTCACACGGTCGCGGAAGTGCAGATCTTAGTGGTCGTGGTCGTGGCCGTAGCCGAGGGCGTGGTCGAGGGCGTGGTCGCGTCCGAGTTCAGGCTACTGGCGAAGCAAATGCCGGCGGTGGTATGAACAATAGGACACTGGAAAGGTTGGCGACTACAAATATTGCACGCAGTGACAATTTACCGGATCAAAACGGCACACCACGTACCCTGCCGGCGCCAATGGTGGAAGAGCTCTTTCTAAAGCGATTGGTAGCCTTTGCGCCAACCAAGGAGCCGTGGATGAGTAAAAAGATTTTTGGCTGTGTGGGCACCGCATACATTGTGGGGCGAGTCGTTCGGCGTGTGAAGCGAGCTTCGAATGGACACATCCTGCAAGTAATGTGGCTTGACACGCAGTTCCAGAACGCAGTGGTGAATCTGAGCGCACCAGTAGTACAACGTGGCCTCGAGAATTACCGGTCACTGGGGCAATTGTCCAGTAACCCGGCGTGGCGTGATCTGACTGACAACGTGGGCGGTGGGGAGCTGGGGATAGATACACCTGTTGATGAGCTCGAAGTTTCGACGCAGCACGATCCCTACGAACTGTATGACCCTGAACGGTTCCTGCCTGCAAGCCTCGCAGAAGTTGAAGCGGTGAAAAGCATGCATTTCCAACCTGACATTGAGATGGCACCTCCCAACGATCTGTATGAGCGCATTGACAAAACTACGGAGACTCGGCTGCTGCCAGAGTATCGCCACCTGTTTGCCCATTCAGCCTCGTCCAGCTTCTTAGCCTACTTGCCTCTCTACTTTTGGAAGCAAGTGGTGATGGAGACAAATCAATACGCTGCCATCAAAACTGTTCGAATCACTACACCGTTTACGATCGATGAACTCATGATATTTCTCGGTATCATGTTTTACATGACTCTGACTGACAAAGGGGAGTATTCGAATTACTGGGGACCACAAACGGAGGACTCTATCTTTGGTGGTACATCGACAAGTCTCGACAACATCATGAGTTTGAACCGGTTCAAACTACTACGCCGCTGTTTCTCTTTCCGGGCAGATCCCGGAGCCGCGATAGAACGTGATCCTGCTGCCAGAATTCGTCCGCTGTTGAATCTACTGAAGTGTACAGGTGGACGATACGTCGACGTTGGCCGGAATCTTGCTTTGGACGAGGCCAGTGTTGCCTGTCGATCTCGACAAGGTCGACATCTCATCGTATACAATCCACAAAAGCCCGGTGGCAAATATCATTTCCGAATGTACGTGGTATGCTGCGCTACCACATGGATCGCTTTAAATTATCGTCTCCACTGCAACAACAGTGATATTTCGGATAGGCTACAAGATGTGGCGAGTCTAGAAGAGGTTCAACAGCTTCGAGAGGAGTTCGAAAAAGTCAGTCAAGTACGGAAGCACGTTCTCGAGGTGGTGAGGCCTTACTTTCACACTCGCCGAATTATAAACATGGATAATTACTATACCAGTGTGCAGTTGCTGCTGGAGCTTAAACTGAAGGGATTGTACGCAAGAGGAACAGTCAGAAGCGGAAGCAAGCACTACCCAAAGCATACTATTCTCGACAAAGACAGCTCATCTCGAGGGGATTTCCAGCAGTCCGTCGCTGAAGACCATGGTATTCTCGCAGCATCCTGGTGCGATGGCAACATCGTGACGATGGTCACCAACGCAGACGGTTCTAAACCTACCACCGTTACCCGCCGAGTTCGAGATGAGAGCAGGAGTTTTTCAGCCCCTACTTGTATATTACAGTATAACCAGCACATGCAAGGTGTTGATCGCTTGGATCAGCTCAGATCTAGGTTCTCGCTCGCAGATGGACATTCTTACAAAAAGTGGCATAAGAAACTAGCTTTATCTCTCATTGATATTGCACGGGTGAATGCATACTCGACACGGAAATTGGCAATTGGCACTTCAAAAGATCGAGATTCGCACAGAATATTTTTGATTGAACTGATATCGGAGCTGATTTCGGGAAAATGGAAAAATGCCCCCAGCAACAACAGGATGGTATATACAAGTCACAATTTACCTGAAGTGGCAGATGAATTACCTAGCACAATTCCGAGGAGAGAACCCCGCTGTTACATGTTGGAATCCTGCATAGTCAATGTGAATCGGTATCGTCAAAGCAATTATTTCGAGACGCTGGCAGAAAGAAACGACAGTGCGTCGTCTGTCGTTACGAAGAAAGATATCCTACTGAGGTAACTGACTACTGTCACACTCACTCAGTGTGTCTATGTCGAATTATGCATGATCATGTTGAGAAGCCATACATTTGCCCGCAGAGTACCTGGACGTGCTGGGATAAATTCCATCGATTTTACCTACCAAACGGTCTATTCACCGACAAAGGCAATGTACGGAGGACGTCGCAACTTGCAAAGTTGAAGGTACAGCATTGCTCTATTTGAATAAACAAGTAAAATATATCATTAAACTGCAAACGTCATTCTAATATTTTTGTGGCATATTCAGAACATATATCGTCCCGTGTATATATCTTGCCTTCACTATTCAGACTAGTCTCTCAGTTGTGTGGTAAATTGCAGAATGAAAAGCTCCTATTGTCTTGACTCAGCTATATTGAATTCATTATACCGTTATTGTAGCAAATTCAAAACATTTATTGTTCCGTGTATATATCTTGCCTTCACTATTCGGACTAGTCTCTCAGTTGTGTGGCAAATTGGAGAATGAAAAGTTCCTATTATCTTGACTCAGCTATATTGAATTCATTATACCATTTTTGTAGCAAATTCAGAACATATATCGTCCCGTGTATATATCTTGCCTATACTATTCTGACTAGACTATCTGTGTTGTGTGGCAAATTGGAGAATGAAAAGTTCCGATTATCTTGACTCAGCTATATTGAATTCATTATACCGTTATTGTAGCAAATTCAAAACATTTATTGTTCCGTGTATATATCTTGCCTTCACTATTCGGACTAGTCTCTCAGTTGTGTGGCAAATTGGAGAATGAAAAGTTCCGATTATCTTGACTCAGCTATATTGAATTCATTATACCGTTATTGTAGCAAATTCAAAACATTTATTGTTCCGTGTATATATCTTGCCTTCACTATTCGGACTAGACTCTCAGTTGTGTGGCAAATTGCAGAATAAAAGTTCCTATTATCTTGACTCAGCTATATTGAATACATTATATCATTTTTGTGGCCAATTCAAAACATTTATTGTTCCGTGTATATATCTTGCCTAAACTATTCTGACTAGACTATCTCAGTTGTTTGTCTAATTGCATAATTAAAAATTACAATTTTCTTGCCTAACGTAATAGTAAGTGTACCACGAATATGACTTAACTAAATTATACATGCTATATTATTATTATAAGTAATGTACCACGTAAAAGACTTAGATAACATATACCCTATACATTTCAATGATCATTGCACCGCGTGCGGCACTTCTGAAATTGGGCGTGTGATACCAAGCACAGTAGTGCTTGAATACCGGCTGCGCTCGTGTCTGCTCCGGCCCCCTCTATCGAATTTCCGGTTTCCTGGGCGACGCACGTGGCGATTCCGGCTCAATTGCGTACCGCGGCAAGTCTCGCAGCAGCCCTTCATCCAGAACGCGGCGGTGCGCGATAACATCACGTTCGGACTGCCGTTCAACGCCGACAAGTATGAAGAGGCTCTGCGCGTGAGTTCGCTGAAGAAGGACCTGCGTATTCTGACGGCGGATGACCGCACCGAGATCGGTGAGAAGGGCATCAACCTCAGTGGAGGCCAACGCATGCGCGTTGCCATTGCTCGCGCCGTGTACCAAGATGCGGACATCTACCTGCTGGACGACATTCTGTCAGCGGTGGACAGCCATATCGGTGCTGACATCTTCAACGAGTGCATTAAGAAGTTACTGAAGAGCAAGGTGGTGGTTCTGGTGACGCACTCGCTGAGCTTCGTGAGCCAATGGCTGGTGGCGATCGGGACGGCGTGGCCTCTGTCCAGTGAAGGCAACACGTGCAGCTCTTCATCGCGCTTTTACTGGTGCCTTCGCTTCACGTGCAACTCGTCATGTTCGTCGTCTACCCGATGGCCCAGACGTGTCTGTATGCGCTCCAATTCGCCTACATCAGTAAGTAGTTCATGTTAAAGTCGTTATTTCCGGTGCTAACTTCTCTGCTGTAGTCATGTGCTTCCCAGCTGAACTCTACGGTACTCTTCAAGCGTTCCTCGCGTCGGTCTCGTTCTCCTTTGGCCTGTTGAACTACGTGCTCAACCCCTGGACGCAATTGTACTTCGACGGCAACTACACTGTCGTTTCACTGCTTCTTGGACTACCAACGACGTTGTTTTATGGCTTGATCAACGTGGTGCAAGGGTGTGAACATCACACAGTGCCACACCTAAGCCAAGACCGAGTCAGTGAGAGATTCGCTGGACGAGAACACCAAGCTCTTGTCGATTCAGTCCTCCACAAAGTCTTTGGTTGTACTCAACGTGGTGTGTACCAACGTCCGAAGTGTTCAATGATGCGTCGGACTCGGATTCGAGCAGATCGTCGCTGTCTTCGAAGCCATTTCCGTCTTCACTTTTGAGTTTTTAAGTTACAACAGCATGTTCTTCTGCTGGGAACAACTTCATCACAAAAGCCAGGAACTCCGCTTTACTCCAACAACCATCTCCATCCAAGTCGAAGGAGATCAACACAACGCGAGCTTCGTTCTCGGACAAACTCAATCCGAACGCCATGAAACCTTCACGCAACTCACGCACTGCAAGACTCCCATTCCCATCAACGTCGAAGCTCTGGTACAAAGTCGCAGCCAAGTCTTCGCGACTCAATTCGTACTCAGATTGCCAGCATTTCTTGACAAGACGAAGAAGCTCCTCCAGATCTCAGGGTGGATACGCCCAGGCGCTCAACTCGCTGGTTGTTATCCAGCCGCTACTGTCGCTATCGAGACCCCGTACAACCCGATCAATCGTCTGCAACGAGACCGACAGACCGCCTAACGTGGCTCGGAGTGCAGTCTTCAACTCTGCTACTCGTACTTTCAGCTGCTGTGGCTCTGTTGAAACTCGCAGGACTCCTGGGAGCTCACTGAACCAGTTTACTAGGCGCTCTGGGTCGTTCTTCTCCGATTCCTTCAACGCTTTGAGCATGGATTCAATCACCACGGGGTCATCTGCTTGTGAAGGCTCGTTCATGGCCGCGTTCGGCTTCTTCGATGCCCAGGGCTCACTCACCACCACGCTGGAAGATGTCTGCGGCCTTTATTCGCAGCGATCGTGCTTATACTTGCACCTCCGGCACGCTCTCAACATTACGAGGCGCATATAGGTAAATGGGAACTTGTTGAGACTTCCAGCTACAATGACCATACGTAGTTCCAGCTCGCTTCCATCTTCCACAAAATAAATTCCGGCAAGAATCTCTGTGACGAGGACAATACAACGACGTCGACACTATTACTCGTGCGTTCGGCATACCACTGAGCTCCTCTTGAACAACAAGCTTCGCCTCTTCAGTGAATAGAAAATCATTCAAGAAAATAAGTGTTGCTGCTTTGAATGGCGCGCGCGTCGAAAGTGGAGTGTCAAGTACATCTCCAGTGAGAACTAGTGCTTTCCGTAGATGGCCAAACAGAGCCGCATGCGACCGTACGCATTTTTCTCCAGCGCTAACAACGTCTTGCCGTTTCTCGATCCCTAGACAACGATGAGCGTTTGTCTGAAGCGCAACCTGCGCGACAACATGGCCAAGTCCTGCCCCCACATCAAGAAACACATCTTCCTGCCGCACCTCTCCAATCATCTGTAAGATACTTGTGACTGCCGTGGGCAACATTTCACCAGCATTCTCGTCCGTCTTTCCAGCTTCTTGGCGAATGTCGGCTGCAGAAACACTACGGTAGATGTCTTGGATGGCCAATTCAGCTTGACTAGCAAGTAGGGGAGTACATGTAGGAGGCTTAACGGACTGGGCGTCTTCAACCGCCGCTCTGGGTCGTAAACACCGTGGAAAGCGCGCAATGTCTTTCCCGTAGGTGCGCTTCAACGCTCGTAGCCTCTGCTCCAGTTCACCAGGGTGACGTTTCCTCCGCATCCTGCTCGCAAGGTGTTTCCACGAGATTCGCTTCCCCGCAGCCTCATACTCATAGGCGAGGGATAGAAGCTGTTTGTCCTCCCCGTTGAGAAAGTTTGTTCGCATAGCGGCGAGATCAATGGATGTATGAATATGTCAATGGTTCAGTATGTATGGCTGTATTTTTGCTAAGTAGATCCCTCCGTCGGGCGCCCGTCCTCCACACGATAAATGATAGACGTCGAGATGTGCACGCCGGATTTATCATCAAACTTAGTATCCTAAAGCAAAAAAGACGTTAGTAGGGGTGGAAAAAGTCCGTTTTCCGACAAAATTCTCATTATCATTTCACTAGTCGCGCGTATTTCACCTCTCGATTACCCCTAGCCTCATCACACCTGCAAATGATTGGTCAAAAGTAAAAAAGGAAGCATTCTGCTTCCTTTTAAGGGCCTTTTGAGTACCAACTTTCGACAAAGTAGTTGAAGGCAGCAATTTGCTACCTCGTACCACGATAGGGTTAAACTGTACGACGGCGCGTGTAATACACGGTGTATGGGATACATCCGTACATTGGTTAGTAAAACGTATGGCCTTATGTAGCCTTTAAAATAACCTACAAATGGACGTCCAGCTCTTCATCCAAAATAGTCAACCGATTTTCTTGATCGAACGCGACAATCCGTAGGCAATGAGCTTACCTAATGGTCCCAATGCTTCTGGAAAATCCGATAGCCCAACTCCAGCAGCGCCTCCAGTCCCTCGAGATGGACTGATGCAACTCCTGAACCGCCAAGTCTCGTATAAAGTATGCGTCATTGTCTTCGTCTTTCTCGGCTCTGTGGCCTTCCTCACCCCTTTCAAAGAATATTATCTCGGAAACTACGTGACAGACCCTTTTGACGATATTCGCAATGAAATTGTAGCCCGAAAACTCAACCAACTGGGCGTTGTCATCAGTGGAGGACACTACTACGACACTTTCGAGCGCAAACACATTAAACTCGTCGATTTTGACACGAAAGAGGACATTACTCATTCCATTGCGGATAATTTATCCTTGACGGATTTTATCGTCCGAGCTAATGTACGGCGGGAGGACCTTCTCGCTACGTTACCTGCTGAAATATTATCCCAACCCGTTAATCTCATGGTAGACGGAATGGCTCCACTGTGTAGCGCTAGCACTGAGACCCCAGCCCAACAACTTTTTGGATATTCTTTTCCTGTAATTCGTCATGAATTCTGTCGTGATTTTCACGATAGATTTCCACGTGATCGATTTTTTAACCACGAGTCCACCGCTCCGGTTGACGCAAACCTCGCACATGTCGGCAACGCGAGCTTGGGGTTGATCGCTATTGTCAACATGTCCGAAGTCTATTTGCGCCAATTTAACGACGAAAAAGTGATTCGAAAAATCATGAAAAACGTGCAAGAAGGATATATGGCGTTGGATTTATCAAGTTACACAAACCAAGTTGCCGACGCTATTGTGAGTCGATACAGTAAGGGGATTTCCGTGGCGGATGTCGTAAAATTACTCCCTTCATCAATAGACAAGGACCACGTAGCTCTCGTGGACGTTCTGGGTATTAGCGCACTGCTGGATTTTTATCTCGAACCTCAGGAGCTGACAATGGGGAAAAATGTGAACGGAGAAGCTGCAATTTCAGCCGAAGTGACACATGCAGCAGCTCATTTCTTCACCTCCGATTTCCTGTCCACTACAGTCGGAATGCACTACGTTTCAACGACTCATTTGGCTTTTTACTGGAAGTGTTCGATCGGCCACACGTCGATGGCTAAAAACCTCAGTGTTAATGATGTTGATGCTGGTGTTTTAAGGCAGTGTGGAGCTGGTTTAAGCGGTAACCTCCCTGCATTTATCGTGAATCTCATGTTTCTTTACCAGTCTAAAATTCGAGACTACTCGACACTGGACAACAGTACAATTTACACACTGGGACGTCGACGAGAGGCTGATTCGGATTATATCCCGTTGGATATTCCTATGCTACTGGAAGACTCTTCTCTTTTGACAATTGACGGGTCCAGTTGGTCGAAGAAATCAACTAAATCCTCAAATATCCCAGTGACTCCGTACGGATATTTGTACACTCCTGACTGCAAACGACTTGTGACTCAAGCTTTAACTCAGAGCGGACGGAACGTTCAGAAGTACCAGGCGTACTTAGGAGATGGTCTGGGTAATTGTGCGTTCCGAGATTCCCAAGAAACTGGTTTAGAGACGCTTTGTCGGTTGTTCATGACGGCTGATGAGGTTTTTTTCCAAGATCTCGATGGAAACCGCGTAGAAATCCCGTCTTGTGCTTCACTGGTCGATTCATCCGCCAGTAACGACGACCAAGAGCTTGAGCAGGAATCATTCCGCCAAATTGAGTGGTTTCTGATCGATACGACGACTTTAACAAGGAAAATCCGCATTACGGATAATACCAGTCGTCAGATCCGGACATTTTTGCTCATGTTGAACTTTATCGGCGCCTCGCACTACGCTCTTCAGTACATTTACATCCTCAAGAGCATCTGGACGTTCATCAGCAATAGTATTCTCCAACCTGCTGCCCAGGAACACTCTCGTCTTGCCACTACCGACAATATCCTTTCTACTCCTCCTCCTCTCGTGCGATTAGGGATTCTGGAACTCTTGATGTGCGATCCAGCCGATGGAGCCTTGGAACATCCCCTTACTATGGTGTTAATGTACCTGGGAGCTGTCGGATCTTTGAGTAATATCTTCCGACCAGCCTGTACAGCTCAACTCTCAAGCGTAGGCGCTGGGATCGTCATCTACTGTCTTCCTGCCATCCCCGTGAGCAGTTTAAACTTGGTTTTAACGACTTTAAGCAGTAGCTACTGGGTCATTCGAGTCACGTTGCAGTCTCGATCATTGGCCATGCGTCTGGATCACGTCGTTCGAGACAATTTCATCCGCTTTTGGTTCACGAACGCCTGTGCAGTGCTGGTTATCCACTTTACATGCAAAGGACTGGCCGATGTCGTGTTTAAACGTGTGGAATTGAGTTCGGACCCTCATATTTACGCTATTCTAGGCGGATTAGGTCTGGCATTAGCGATCTCCACGGGTTTTATCCTGGTACATTTGGCTGGGACAGATAGAGAACGGTTGAAAACGCTAGTGAACCGCGCATCTACGAGAACTTTGTGGAGGAATTCGACGGCTCGAGCTCTTAGTTACCGGACTTTTGTGGGGAAATGGAGCACCAAAGACCTCGATTCGGTGCTTTATCACTGTGCAACGCCCCAAATAGCTCGACAATTGCAGATTTCTAGTCTACCGGAACAAGCCGAGCTTCGGGTTTGGAAGAATGGCAGCAGGTCGGGCGATCCGATGACCAGTGGCCGGATTTCGTCTCTACGTATCAACGATTTTGTGGCTGTACATTGTGCCGGTGGGGCACATTTACACTTGCTGAGCGTCAAATGGTATGTTAAAAGCGACGGAAGTGGTGGAGTTACGACGGTAGAGCCACCGGTAAGGAACCCACGAGTTTATTCTACTGACAAAACTCCAGATTCCAATAATTAGTTAGATATTTTTTACTTGAAGGTTTTGCGAAAGAGAATGTTTAGATAATATCCAAGGATATATATTATCTATTCTTGGGATAAATCTTGAGGACGAGCTGTAGTTATGAAGATAGATCAGTCCACTTTGTCTATTTCCATTCAAGAATGGGAGCTTTGGATGAGGAATTCAACGAGAGCAAAGGGAAGACCGTGACTGTCCAGCAATTGTCTGTTCAAGATGGCCCTCGCTTCCCTCCAGACATTCAACCGCAGCCTAGAACAGTCGAAGAACCAGCTTTCCACTTGCAAGACTACGAAATCTCATACCGAACTTGCATTGCGATATTCCTGGTTGTTTTACTGGGCGTCAGTATGATCCCACTAAAGGAATATTATCTAGGAAGCTACAAGACCGAGCCGTTTGACGAAGTGAGAGACGAGATCGCAGCTCGAAAACTCAACCAAATGGGCATCGTCATGAGTGGAGTACACTACTACGACACGTTCAGTCGTCCACTCCTCCCCCTCGTGGACTTGGAGACCAAAAAGGAGCTCTCTCGCTCGACAGCGTCGAATATCTCACTCACAGATTTTCTTGTTCGTGCGAATATCCGTCGAGATGACCTGCTCGCCGGTTTACCGGTAGAGATCCTCTCTCAACCTGTGGATCTAATGGTGGACGTGTTGGCTCCTTTGTGTGGACCGGTAACTGACTCAATCAAGTCGTGGGAGACGGAGGCACAACTTCTTTTCGGTAACTGGTTTCCTAAAATTCGGCACGAATTCTGTCGAGATTTTCACGACAACTTCCCACTTGATCGATATTTCAACCATGGAACGACAGCACCAACGGATAAAAACCTCTCGGGTGTCGGAGATGTTACACTTGGCCTTATCGCTGTTGTGAACATGTCGGAAGTTTACTTACGCCACTTCACGGACGCTTTGACGGTGCGGAAGATCATGAAAAATGTCCAGGAAGGATATATGGAGTTAAGTCTCCCTGATTACACGAATCGAGTGGCAGAAGCGATTGTGGAGAGATACAGCAAAGGGATTTCACTAGGGGAAGTCGTTGCGATGTTACCTGGTTCTTTTGACATTCATCACGTGGCACTTGTGGATGTTTTAGGCGTTAGTGCTCTACTCGAGTACTACTTAGAAACTCAACAACTCACTATGGGGGTTAATGTTAATGGTGAAGCTGCAATTCTGGCGGAAGTGACTCATGCTGCAGCTTCATTTTTCACGTCGGACTTTTTGATTAACACAGTGGGGATGCATTTAGCCTCAACAATGCACCTGGCTCCGTTCTGGAATTGTGCCATTAGACACACGACGATGGATAAGGCCTTTGCAGTTGCAAATGTCGACGCTGTTGCAATTAAACAATGTGGCAGTGATTTGGCAAAAATCATCCCCACTTTTGCAGTCAACTTAATGTTTCTTTTCCAAAAAGACGACCGAGATTACACGAAACTGGATAACACAACAATCTACACTTTAGGTCGACGTCGAGAAACGACCGCGGGTTATGTTGCACTGACGCTGCCGGAAACGTTGACGGACTCTCCTTTATTGGCAATTGATGGCACAGCGTGGACTAAAGAGCGTGTAAACGAAACATCGTCCCAACCGCCAGCAACTCCCTATGGATATCTGTATACACCTGACTGCCAAGGTATTGTCGATTCTGTCATGCACCAAAGCGGTCGTAACGTACAGAAATACCAGGCTTATATGGGGGATGGCCTTGGTAATTGTGCATTTCGAGATTCGCAAGAGACCGAACTCCAGACGTTGTGCAGACTATTCATGACTCCACATGAAGTTTTATTCCGAAATCTTGACGGAGACCTCATGGAGCTGCCCACATGTGCGTCAATGGTCACAAACCAGGAAAATTTACGGCAGATCGAGTGGTTTATGATCGATACGACGTTAATCAATCGCCGTATCCGTATCCAGGATAATACGAGTCGACAGATCCGCACATTCCTGCTCATTCTCAACCTGATCGGCGCCTCGTACTACGCTATGGAGTACATTTACATCCTCAAGAGCGTGTGGATCTTCATCCGGAACAGCATCTACCGGCCAGTACATGAGATGCAGTCACGTCTGCAGACCCTGGACTCGTTCAGCAACGGTGTGGTTCCTTTACTACGCATTGGGCTGTTCGAGTTACTTCAGTGCGACCCAGCAGACGGAGCTCTGGAACATCCTGGAACGATGGTGTTGCTGTATCTCGGTGCAGTTGGCGCTCTAAGTAACATTTTCTCGCTCGGGTGTACAGCACAGCTCTCAACGGCCGAAGGAAGTATCGTCATCTATTGCACTCCTGCTATCCCAGTACGGAGCCTCACGCTCGTCTTCACCACTCTAAGCAGCAGTTACTGGGTCATTCGTGTCACTTTACAGACCCGCTCGCTCGCGATGCGTCTGGATCATGCAGCTCGGAACGATTTTGTCCGATTTTGGACGATCAACGCTGTTGCAGTACTGATTATCCACTTCAGCTGCAAAGTTGGCGCCGATTTACTCCTTCGGAACGCTGAATTGCACTCCGATCCGCACCTGTACGCCATCTTCGGTGGCTTAGCAGTGGCGCTGCTCATTTCTTCTGGCTTCATTTTCGTGCATTTAGCTTCTACCGACACGAAAAAACTGAGAAACATGGTCCGTAGACGCTCGTCCTTGGCTATGTGGCACGAAGCTTCCACTCGAGAGTCGGATGATCGCGCCTTCGTGGCCAAATGGAGCACTCGCGGCCTGGATTCGGTGCTTTACCACTGCGCAACACCGCAAATCGCTCGGCAGCTCGAACTGTTCGGCACACGACAGCAAGGAGAGTCGAGGCTCGCCAGGAAACTCAAGAAATTCGTCGTGGATCAGCCCACGGGTGTTAAAATGCACCAGTTTGTCGCTGTTCATTGTGCTGCTGGGTCTCATGCACACTTGAAGACCGTCAAATGGTACTACGAAACGAACGGAACTGGAGGAGTCATGAGCGTCGCTCCAAAAGCCAAGACGAACGCCAAGGTGGTGTGCGCAACAGAGGACATTGCAGGATAAACATCAATGCATTACATGTATGCGAATCCGCTTACGTATGTATGAGAATCGTCATGAGAATATGTGTAAAATGTTTAAAAAGATAACCGCCTTCAAATTTATATTTGCTTTTGGTTAATGGTTACAAAAGTAGACTATTTAACACTGTATATTTCTATACGTCTCATTAATTGATGCAGAATTGATTTCACAGGTAAGAATCAATGTCTGTTGTAGACGAAGCGACGACAAATGTTGCAGTTCATTTGTGAATGTGCGTGAAAGTCCACTCAAAAGCAGCATGTGACAAGGAGTTTCTGGACCCCGCAGAGAAAGCAGCCGCCAAGTTCATACAAAATCTCTGGTCGTCAGTGTCTCTAGTGTCTGCTTCAACCACTACAATCGAGTGATACCATACCGCGTTGCAGAGCCTGGACATCTCCTGAATGCGAATTTCAAGTTGCAGGACGTTTGCCACATTCACTTTCCAATTCACTCATTCAAGCACAAATGACTCTTCCCGAATCCCCTACATCCAGTGCTATACAGAAGACTGCGCTCATGTCGCCTCCAGCTCTTACTCGTCCGCATCAGAGCCACAGCGTCGACGGTCTGAGTCCTCGTCCGACCATCAGCTCGGTGGCTTCACTAGCCAATAAGGACAACAACCAGACGCAACACGTGCGTCGTCTCTCCACGGGTCAAATGGCCGATGAAACGCTGCCAAAAGAGCGCATCGACGTCATCAACGACTTCCTCCAAGAGCGCGTCACCTCTCGCCCTTTGATCGGCATCGTCTGTGGCTCCGGCCTCGGAGGACTCAGTAAATGCCTAGAGAACCAAGAAGTCATTAAGTACGAAGACATTCCAAAGTTCCCTCGCTCTACCGTCGAAGGACACGCAGGAGAATTAGTCTTTGGCGATCTCGATGGCTTCCGCGTCGTGTGTATGCGCGGTCGCTTCCATTGCTACGAAGGTTACGCCATGCGCGAGACTGCACTCCCTATCCGTGTCATGTACTTGTTAGGCATCAAGTACTTGCTAGTGACCAACGCTGCCGGTGGGTTAAACCCGGACTTCAACGTGGGCGACCTCATGATCATGAACGACCACCTGAACATGCCTGGTTTGTCGGGCCAACACCCGTTGATTGGGCCGAATGACGCTCGTTTCGGCGCTCGCTTCACGCCGCTGTCCAATTGCTACGACAAGAAGCTACAGGATTTAGCGGTGAAGGTAGCGGAGGACCTTGGACTAGCTCAAAAAGTCCGTAAAGGAGTTTACTGCTTCGTATCCGGACCGACGTACGAGACGCCGACAGAGTGTCGTTTCCTTCGACTGGTAGGTGGCGATGCTGTGGGGATGAGTACAGTGCCGGAGGTCATTGTAGCTGCCCATTGCGGCCTCAAAGTCGTTGGGCTGTCGCTCATCACAAACAAAGCGCTTTTCCCAGGAGAAGAACGCGAGGCAGCTTCTCACAACGAAGTCTTGGAGACTGTGCAGGCTACGCAACGTGATATTGAGACGTATGTGCGAGACTTGATTGTTCAAATCGGCAAGCAACACAACGCGTAGAGCTCGTAGAAGGCGTAAGTTATAACAGTAGAAACACCTTGATTCATTTTTGGCCCTACGTATTGAGCGGAAGATTATTAAACGGGTCTTCTGCGGGCCTGGTCAGGCCTCGGGTCAGTCCGACCCCGACCCAGACCCAAAAATAAAATACATGTGACACACATGGACCATAGCCAAGACAGTGAACAATATATTTCCTGGAGGCCTTAGAGAGGCGCCATGACAACCGGAGCGCAGCGGAGGTCTGTCAGGGGACGGCGCGTAGGCCGGAGTAGGTTCCGAAACAAGAACTTACAATCTAATCCGCGCGGGATCCTTGCCCGCCACGAGCGAAGCGAGGTTGGCGGTGCAAACGCCGCGCAACTGAGGAGCGTAGCGACAATCATATTTTACGGGTTTGGGGATGGTCAGTCTGACCCGAGTCCAGACCAGCAAAATAAAAATTAAATTCCAGGCCCGACCAGGGGCCTGACCAGGCCCGCAGAAGACCCGTTTAATATTCAACCGTATTCTGCCTGCACAAACTCCTGGTGGTTCCAATACCATACGTTAGCGACAGTTTATTCTGGCAGCAAAGACTGCGATCGACAGATTCGTTGGCACAGGTTGTGTCACTGGGGAGAAGATATCGAGGACACTAACGGATTCCATGGTCTAGTGGACGAGTTTTGCTTGTGGGGACAGGAGTTGACTGCAGATGATGCAACAACGTTAACTATGGGTGCGAATCGAACAACGACCTTGGATACGTGGCTGTGACCGATGGGTGCAAAAGATATCATGTACTCGGCCCTCCAAAGACACTACGGTCCTGCGTTTGGATTGACTTCCCATATCCACTTCTTCATTTTGTCATTGTTCGATTTGCAACAGTTGCAAACCATTGCAATGCAAAATCTACCCCTCGATATTATGCCACATGTGTGCAAATTCTTGACGGGCTTCGATGGGTTTAACCTCTCCCATGTGAGTTCTTCTTGGAGTAGCTACTTCTCGGACGGAAACTTCTGGCGTGAACGTTTAGGCGGAGTCAAGCAACCGTCATATTCGTGGAAAGAGCAGTACGCGAGGGCCCGATCGCTGCTTTTTCGAGGACTTAAAGTTGATCACCACCCGGATGACTTGGACTCCTTTTCGTATTTTTTGCATGATGAACACCGAACTCACTCACATTTTATGCTGGAACACTTGGGGTTGATCAGTTTTAGCTTCGACGTGTGGTTCAGCCTGTTGCCAGCTACAAAAGACCGACACTTTGGAGGAATCCTCTTCGGTATGCAGAGCTCTAGCCGTGAGTCTCGACAGTGGCCACACTACCACCAGCAGTTCGCCATGGTGAGTTCTAAAGGAGAACTTTACTGCTCGATTTTATCTGACAAGCAAGTCGTGGCGAACGATCTCAAGGCCAATCGATGGTATCATCTTGCTTTGACCTACGGACTTACCAGCAAAGAGCAGAAAGTTTACTTGGATGGCAGGGAAATTTCATGCATGGAGGGATCCAGACATCACGAATGGTATGAATTGAGATTGGCCCAAGTGGGAACGGGCTGTATCACGTCGGATACTCTTGATTGTCCGTATCGAGGATATATTGGCTGGTATGGATTTCACGGCTTGGTGGACGCCTTCCGATTGTGGAAACAAAAGCTTTCGCAAGATGATGTCAGCGTGCTGGCGTCCGGCGGAGATGTATCAACTACTCTACTGAATGGACTTGCTAAGCCAAATGAGAACGCTCGCTTGGTTACCTGCACTCGACCCGTGGAAGGGACAGCGACGCAATTTGCATTGTAACTTGCCAAAACTGAAAAAATAGTAGAGAGAAACCACAAATCGCAAGCGTTGTTAGCGTACTACGATGCCAAGACCCGTATATCAATGGGTGTTAATGGTACACGAGTAAAGGCTATGATTTTCTACCATAAAGCTATTAACATTTGCCATTTGGCAGTAGCGGAGAAAAATATCGTGAAAGAAGCAGACTAACAATCGGATTTTTTTATCGAATGGACGAAAAACAGTCCCAACGCTTTAATTCACCGATGCTACTTGTATAGGTCTACCGTCATAACAGCTCCCCCAAGACCGGAAATCAGCGCTTTCTCGTACGACTCGTCAAACGACACGTACAGACATCCATCCTTCTCGTATCGACCGCGTTTATTCTGCCGAAAATCTACGAGCACATACTGAAAACTCCCCGTATAGCCCTCAAAGCCCTTACCTCTTGTTTCAAATCGACTCGAAATGTCAACTTCATCATCTTCATTCACGACCAACTCCCAGATCCAAAAGAAACTCGAACCTCGAATAACCAGATCATTAAATCCTGTCCCATCGTCCATGCGTCGTTCAGGAGTGACCAGAACATCTTGAGGCAAAGCGCCCACGGTGCAACGATAAAGGTACAACTGAATCTGATACTCTTGAGTAGCTTTGCACGTGTTTGCAGTCGTATATCCATGCAGTTTGCTCGCATTCATTCGCTTGATACACTTGACAAAATAATCGTCTCGTGCAAAGTCTTCTATCCTTGGGTATGGTTCATCTCGGGTAGAATATAACCACATCTTCAGGTGCATGTTCGATGCAAACTGGAGCTGCGTGTTGTCATCTTCATACAGAAATTCAGATCTCTTGAGCCATTCAATCGCAGCTACGACATCAGAGTCTAACGCCTCCTTTGGTGAGAGAATCACCTCCCCATCTCCATCCTATACATCAAACTCATGATCTCCTGTCTTGACCGACTGCTGATATTTTGCTGCTGAAACAAGAGCTCATACGATTGAGCGGTTGGGATCCCTCGTATCTCTTTGTGGATGTAGTCCAGTAAACTAGTGGAACGCAACACTAACTCCATTTCGGAAGCCTTAATACTTTCAGGAGCCTTGTTCTGAAATTCTTCAGTTAAAAAACTGAGAATCCCATGAGCGATCCCAATGTGAGCAGAACTGAGATGCCAGATGAGGTCTCCGACTTGGGCAAAGATACGACCACCGATCATTTCGTCCAGTTCTAGTCGAGACAATTGGAGTCCAAGTTTCGTATCACTTCTACTTAAACCGAACGTATCACGTCGGTCGATAGTGAAATCCTTTTCGATGCGCACTTGTCTGTCACCCCCAGACGATGAAAACAGCACAATTCTTGGGCCTCGAAGTCGTCGTTCATACGTGTTTTTAAGCAGACCCAGCCATAGATTCTCATCATCGTACGTGAGGTGCGCGTCATCGATCAAGAGCACTCGGTCACAGGTCAAGTCCCAGAACTTGTCGAGTTCACAATTGAAGACGGATTTGAAATACTCCGAGAAGCTGACCGAAGATGGCTTTCTGGTGGCCAGAACTCGAGCGACAAGCACCTCAGGCTTCGTCTTCGCGAGACAGTCGCAGAGTAAATCACAGAGCGAACTTTTCCCAGATAATGGTGGTGCTCGGAAGAAAAGCAATGGTCTGTGCTCTCCAGTGGTAGGAAAGAGAAGGTTGATGACCGAATCCACGAGAGTTGACCGGAGCGTCTGGAATTCCGATACGATACACTCGCTTTGTGGTGAGAAGCTTCGTTCCTGTGGGTTAGCCACCAGTACATCCACTAGACCCATCCCTTCTTCCTCTTCTTCTCCTTCTTCGTCATTTTCGTCCCTCAACCCCAAAAATTTTAGTTTCGTCTTCATCGAATTTAACAGTTTCAAGCCGCTGGTGTCTCTCAAACCTTCCTTCACGTGAGCCTCTGTCAGCCACACGTTGCCCTTCTTCGTCAGATAAAGCTGCAAGTCCATGGCGTTGCACTGGAATATGTTAGGGGTTTCCTTCTTGATTGCCTTCTTCAATTCAGCCACAGACTCATTCTCGTCAATTTTGACTGAAAATACACTTCCTGGAACACCAACGATTGCACAAAAGACTGTCACCATTCTTCCTCGAGGCGTCGGATTCACAAATGAACAAATAGGGCGAGCGTTTGGAAGACATCTTCAGAGAACATCCATCTAATCTGTCGTGGTCTAAAGTGATGGGGGTTCTTTATGGATAGATTCGCATTGATCGATGGAATCAACATTTTACGAGGCGTAGCCGAACAAGCTGGGGTGAACGAGAAGGTTAGTTCGCTCTCTTTTCTAGTAGTTCACTTTATGCAATACTCCAAGAAATACTTAACATTTTTCATGAAAGAATTGTGACGAACCGTATCACGCAGCGATTATGATTTGGAAGTTATTGGAACATGAACAGGTTGCCACAGTTCCTTAGCGCCAATTCGACAATGGGTACCAATTTCCGAGAATGCATTTCCTACTATTATTAAGCTACTCTCAATAGGTACAAAAGTTGTTGGGTTGACTTCGCCACTTGTACTACCTGTAGATAGATACAAGTGTTTTTGGGTTGACTTCTTCTCACATCCACTTCTTTTGCCATTGCTAAATTTGCAGTAGTTATGCCACTGGAAAAGTTACCCCTTGATATTACGGCACACATGTGCAAGTTCTTAACTGGTTTCGATGCGTTAGAGCTCTCTCATGTGAACAATTCTTGGAGAAACTATTTCTCGGACGGATCCTTCTGGCGTGAACGTGTTGGCGGAGTCAAGAAAGGGCCCCGTTGGTCGTGGAAAGAGCAGTATGCGAAGACCCGTTCGATGCTTTTTCACCGCCCAAATATCATCGACGCCTCCTTCGTGTACTTCGTGGACAATAAAAATCGAATCTGTAGGCCGCATTTTATGCTGGAGCACTACGGACTCAAGAGTTTCAGCTTCGACGTATGGTTCAGTCTGTTACCAGCTACAAACGACCAACACTTTGGAGGGATCCTCCTCGGCATGCAAAGTACCAGTCGTGAGTCTCGGCGATGGCCGAATAACCATCAACAGTTAGCTATGGTGAGTTCCAAAGGAGAACTTTACTGCTCTCTTTTATCCGACAAGCAAGCCGTGGCTGACAATCTCAAGGCCAATCGATGGTATCATCTTGCTTTAACATACGAAAATGCCAACAAGCAACAAAAAGTTTACCTTGATGGCAAGGAAATCTCCTCGCTGGTGGGGCCCAGACACGAATGGTATAGCTTGACGTATGTCCAAGTTGGAACAGGCTGTATCACGTCGGATACTCTCGAGTGTCCGTACCAAGGATACATTGGCTGGTACGGATTTTACGGCGTCATGGACTCGTTTCGTGCCTGGAGAGGGAAACTTTCGCAAGAAGATGTCAGCGTGCTGGCAACCGGCGGAGAGATTTCGACCATTCCACTCAGCGGGCGGGTCACGCGAGATCAGATAGCCTGTGCAAAATGCACTCGACCGACGGAAGTAACGATGCAGTTGTTAAAAAATAATAATTGATGCCGATGCAGTCTATTATTTAATGAGCGACTGTTAACAAAAGGTTTTGCTGCTGGTCGCCTTGTACAGATATGACTGTACCTTCATCTCTTAAGGAATTGAGAGCTGCACTGATACCTAGTGAACTACCACTGGAAGTTGTTGGGCTGCTGTGTAGCTATTTCACAGGCTTTGACGCTTTCAACTTGTCACTCACCAACGTTTGGTGGAGGAATTATCTATCGGACGAGTCATTTTGGCGAAAATGTCTGTGTGGTTCTCTTTCCAACGAGGATCAACGAGTGGAGAACCAATTCTGGAAGAAGATGTACGTTCAGTCACGATCAATTGTGTTCAAGTCTCTGGAACCTGATAGAGACTCGTACGCGTATTTCACTCGTACAGAAGACCAGCGAGACTCGTACTTTCAGCTAACACACATGGGTGGAGAGAGTTTCAGCTTTGATATTTGGTTCAGTCTTGTACCAGCCGAATCTGTTGGTGGAATTATCTACGGATTGCAGTCTTCAAGCCGTGAAAGCTGCCAGAGGCCTCATTTGTACCAACAGTATGTGGCTGTAAGTTCGACGGGAGATCTCTACTGTTCCTTGATACAGGACAATACTGCTGTGGCGAACAACTTGGAGCCCAATCGCTGGTATCACGTTGCACTGACTTACGACCACCACGAGCAGCGCCAAAATGTTTTCTTCAATGGAGCAAAAGTGCAGTCGAAAGTCGGTAGTTGGCGTTACAACTGGCATTTCATGACGTTCGGACAGATTGGCACAGGATGGAGTGAAGTTAACAAGAAGTGGGATGGTTTCCATGGAGTTATTGACCAATTCCGAGCTTGGAAAGGAGTGTTGACTCAAGAGGAAATCACCAATTTATCTACGGGAGTGGTTTTATCCAGTGCAAAACTCCAAGTGTGTCTAAAACACAAGGAACCAAGCTCAGGATCAGCAAAACACGTGAAATGCACCAGACCGACCGAAGCGACAAGAATGCAACTCATCAACTGACGAAGAATGGATTTCAACCATGAAATTATGCTGAAGTTACAGCGCGAAATAAAAGAAGAGCACCGCAGTTACCGTACTCAACACACTGATACTGCGACTAGCTGCTGAAGATCCATCCACAGTGTTCTCTGCTTCAGTTGCTTCATTGGACGGGGTCTTCTTTTCACCAAGAGCTACAATATCTGATGTTGCAACTTGGTTGGAAGTCTCTCCATCACATGTAGGCTGCGTTGTTGAACACTTCATCGTATCCACTAAAAGCATAAAAAGTTAGTACTTGATCGTTGAAAGAGTAAATTGTATCGTACCTTTTGGCATTCGTGGGAGATCTGCCTTTATGTTCTTGGGACATTCGAGAATCGCCGTTCGCTCTGGGCTGTAGTTGTCGAAGGTCACACCGGAGCTGATCTCTGTGTTGTAGGCCTTTTTGAGGTTGTCGTACTCCGGATACTTGTTAAACTCGCATGGTACCTTATCGTGGTCGCAGTTGTCAGGGCTGAAGAATCCGATGCCGTATCGTCCAGTGTCGGAAGCTTTTGTCACCTCTGCGCAGTTAAAAGCAAAAGTAAATACTAAATTCAAGCTAAATGGAAAATGTTGCAAAACGTACTTTTTGCAACAGTGTTGTGGAGCTCCGTGACGAACTCGAAGACGTTTCCACCTACGATCTCCGCCGTCATTTCCTTTTCTTGGTTCATCCACTTCGCCTGGATAGAAAATAAAAACACAATGGTTAGTTTTTTTTACCAGATCGCTTCAGTTTCTTAACCCCTTGGTTCCCGAAATTTTGGCCCCAAACACGTTAGTTACGGTACGTCTACGTCATAACTTATGACGTACATATTCACTTAATTATTGTATGTCGTCCATAGACGCCTGCGGGAAGCGCTATAAAGTCTCAACAGGTTTTCTCTTCAATGTCGTAAGTTATACACCTTGTTACCGCATTCCAAAGGCACTATGTCGTCACTAACACCTTACCCAAAAAGAAAAGACGCTCACAGTGACACAGAGTATCCAGGCAAAGGAAAAAGACGAAACACAAAGCAGCAAAAAGTGCATTTTGAATCAGAAAAAGCTGCCACTCATCAAAGCTGCCACCGAATATCTGTGCACAGACAGAGCCAACTCCCGATCGCTTGCACCTCAGTTTCCCTCTGCCTCGTCGTCTGCGTCTCCATTGTGTAGTTGGAGCTCGCGTCGGGTCTTCTTCCTCTGTCCGACTGCCTGCCCAGGACGCCGTAGCACAACTTTCGTTCCTAGAGAAGTAGGGATTGACTGACCACAGCCAAATTCTTCATGCCAGATCGCAAAGCAGGTCTTTGCCTCGCCCCGGTAGGTGTGCCTGATTCTATTGCAGAGCCAACACTTCGCGTTGTCCACCGAGCATCGCTCACAGAAGAACGTAGTCGCAAATGACTTCTTCTTCTTGTTTGTCCTTAGCAGCGCGCAAACCTTACAGGATCTCTGGCGACGCTTCTGCACACCGCTAACCGTCACCCAATCCTCCGACTGCTCTACTTCGTGGGCAAGGCGAACAGGAGCACGTTTGCGCTTCTGGCAATGGGACGGTGGCGTCACCGAAACCCCCGCGAAGTCTTCAGCCTTCAACTGAAGCAATTGATTTTGAAGAACACAGTACCAATCCGCACGCGCCATAGCAGTAGTCCCCTCAAGCCGAGCCGCTTCCTTGTGCGAAAGGTAAGCGTTTACCAACGCAAGATCCACCAGGCCCAAGAAGAGGCTCATGTAATACTTCTGGAACCTAGTTGACGTCTGCAACGAGAATTTCTGGAGGCGGAGTTGGTCGTGCACGTCCACTCCGCCCATCCAGCGCTGATAGTCGGTTACAGCCGCAGGGCATGGCACGGTTATAGGCCCCGTACGTTTCACATTCCTGTTGATAGTTGACGGCGACATCACCGACCCTGTGCACAAGTAGTGCACAGGTTTGCTGTCCCACCAGTGGTAAGCAATCATTGTGGGGACAGCAACACAGCGGGAGAACGTAAATGCACCGCGAGGGATGCTTTCCGGTCGTGTCTTGCGAGCAGCTTTGACGTTCTTGTCGAAGCCAAGCCTATCCGTCATGATAGTGCCCAAAACGTACACGCTCATCCCGAGAAGCTCGATAGCGAGGAGTACAGAAGAGTAAAAGCGATCAATGACGACCAAGTGCCACGCATGGCGACGGTCTGCGTTGAGAACAATCTTCAGGTTCCTGATGACAGCAGCAGCACCAGTCTTATGGTCAAATGAACTGTCTCCAGTGTCACCTGCATTTCGTTTTCCTGCGTACATTTCAAATCTAGCAAGTTATGACATAGGATATTAGAAAAAAGATCACACGCCATAAGTTACGACATAGCTTTCAAATACAATACCTGTGACAGTAAGCCGTCCTAGCATCACACACCATAAACATTTTAGAGCCGTAGCGATGAGGCTTATCCGGCATGAACATTCTGGTTGTATTTCTCTTCGAAGTGGACGGTAACACGCCTTCATCGAAGGAAAATACAGCTGGAAGAGTCCACCCCGCCAAAAAACGATCCTGAAGCTTGTTCACGATCGGCCGAAGTTTCCAGAGCTTGTCCCGTGTGCGTTCCCCTTCATTGTCAACGAAATGGAGGTCGCGCAGGATGTCCTGGCAGCGGTTTCTGCCCATGAAACGGCCAAACGTTCCTGCAGGAACAGCTCCATCCTCCGTCATGGACCAATGCGCGGCAAACCGACGATTCTGTGGACAGAGCATCCGTGCAATGAGAAGGCCCAAAACTTGCAGGATTTCGTGTGTTTGGTACGCTGGTTTTGCTAGTAATCGTCGGCGAATTTGAGATGGTGTCTCCCGAGCCCGGTCAGTTTGTTTGGCATGAATGGCTTGGGCACGGCGCGCTATCTGCTGTGCACAGTACCGGTTCGTTTCAACATTGACGGACACCCACAGAGACTTGGGCATAAAGTAAAACAGCGTCAGGAGTGGTGAATGACAAACACGTCGAAGCTCCTGCACGGGTTTAGCCTCTTCATTGTTGAGGCCTGGGTAAGCAGTTGACGCCTCTTCGAACGCGGATGACACTGGTGTCCATTTTGTCGCTCGTAGGGCACTAGACCGCGCCTCCGCTGCTTTCTTGTTGAGGCCGTCTTCTCCTATCAGAAGCGACTCGACAAAAGCGGTGTCCATACGCGGCGCGTCGTCATCAGACAACACATCATCGTCGAGTGTGTCAGCTACCGCCGTATCGTCATTGCTGTCGTCAATTCCGCCAACATCACTATCTCCAGAGCTAAAGCTCTCGTACGAACTCAAGTTTTCATCTTCAGCGACAAAATTTATGTCCTTCTTCACACTGATGCGCGGCCGAAGGACAGGGACAGGGGTGGAAGAACGATCATCGTCCGCATCAGCCTCGCTCTCAACTGCAGAAGCTTCCGACAGCAGTTGCAGACTTGCTGCTGCATCACGTTCCGATCCAGCATCTTCGAGATCTCCAGGGGACAAACCAAACGCTCGCGGGACTGCAGCCTGCGAGAGATCGACGTCCGAGTCGCTCTCAGACCCAAACAGATCGTCCAGGGTGCGTTGCGATAGCTTCGCGCTCGTATCAATCTGTGAAGCACCAACAATGGCATCCTCAGCGTGTTCCAATATAGTGGTGGCGTTGTCTTCGTGTTTCTCCTCCTCACTATGAACTGCAGCCAACAATCCAGACTCCTCTTCAGTTTGGCCTTCTGTCAACACTCCAGACTCATCTTCGCTTTGGTCTTCAGTCAGCAATCCAGACTCCAGTGCGTGTACGACGACCGCATCATCCCCGACGAACACCTCAGAGCCATCCGGCGTGACGTATCTCCACTCAGTTTGTATTCCGACCGGACGCTTCGCCGTCCATCCAACGCCCCGTAGTTGTCTCCACAAGTGCCGAAAATCAGTATCCCTAGCGACAGCAGCGACTGCCGCCGTCTTCCCGCGCTTTGTCGACCGGATGCGTGCCATCAGGCAAATTCTGGAATGACACGCAACGGCTCCCAATGTATCCAACGTGTCGCATCCTCCGTACCTCCTTCCCGCACCCTACCCCTGTTAAGTTTTTGTACACTGCTCTTTTGGTCTCTCGCATCTTATATAGTTGAATTTATCTTGAATAAACTATTGCCAATAGAGTTTTTAAATGTCACCCCCGCTACGTCGTAACTTACGACATAGCAAGTTTGCTATGGCGTAAGTTATGACGTCGGGAACCGAGGGGTTAACGTACATCGTAGAAACTGCGTTGGTTCTCGTATCCATCCACAGTATTTTTGCCCAAATTGCACCCGAATTCCCCAAACATCAGTGGACGTGGATACTGCGCGCTGTTGTATTCCTTCATGAGCATTTTCAGGCCAGACGACTGCGAATATTCAGTGTGTGTAGCTGGGTCACACTCCACGTACTGATTGTACCCGAGCCATTCTGCACGTGTGAATTCGTTGTCGTCGATGCTGCAGTCGTAATACGACAGGAACATCTCACGGGGCTGAATATCGGCGCTGTCAAGACCAATCGGCACCTGTCGGAGACTGGACGCGCAAGAAGCGGCGTAATTCCGAGTATCTCGCAGCAAAGCCTTCACACAAGGAGCAGTCTGGATGCCACCAGGCTCCTTCGATCGTTGGAGGTTGTTTTCGTTGCCAACGCTGAATCCCTATTGGAAACAAAAACTGAAGTATTAAGCGACGGATATTTTTTTTCTTGACTAGAATTTCCAGAAACGTACCAAGGTGTTATCGTAGATAGCGAAGGAATTGTACACCATCTGAGCTCGAGTGAACATCTCATCAGGGTAACATTTGGGCGGCAAGGCGTCGAGAATGGAGCAATTCTCGCATCTGAAAATTAAAAAAACAAAAAAAACGCTTTTTTAGAAATGAAAAAACAGTCAAAATGCTGAAATGAACTTACGGTGCTGCCATCCCAACGAGCACATAGATCCCAGCGTCGGAGCATGCACACATGAACTTATCGTGCTTTTTGCTTGGATCGACAGAATAAAGTCGCAGAGTGTTGACTCCGAGGTCTTTGAGGATCTTCAGATGAGGCTTCCAGACGTCCTCATGGTCGTCCGCAGCCCAATCGTAATTATCCACACTTGAAAGCTTTCCAGAGTTCGGACGTGGGTAGTAGGCCATCCCTTTAACGCGGAATTCCTTTCCGGTGTCAGAATCGAAGAACTTGTTGCCTTTAGCCACAATTGGAGGCAGCCACGCGTCTGCAAGTGCCAAAAAGGCGGCCGAAGCAAGTAAAAGGCAGCGAAAGGAACGTCCGAAGGCCATTCTTACAGGAGTGGTGTTTTGTAAAGTGAACTGCTCTTTGGCCGTTCGCACACTTTGCTGTTACCAGGAGAGGATAGCAGATTTATGAGAAACTCCTTTGGCTACGTCCATTATCGATGGAGAAGCTTCACTAACAGACGTCCAAGTGCTTGCCAAAGGACCAGGTGCCGTGAGATGGTACCGGTATTTACCTGGCGTGCCTACATCTGTTGTCTGTTGATGTTTGGCTTAGCGACTGCATGCTTACATTAATATTCGAAGGAGAATCGGCCGAGTTGCAGGGTGACCGGACAGTTTAAGGTGTCGTATGGTAATCACAAATACAACATGTTGTTGTAAAGAGGAACTCCATTTGGTTTATGACCTTCGCGTCCGTTTTCCTAGAATTCTGATTCTGTTCCAAATTTCATACAAATTCACTGTGGATGAGTATAATTAAGCAAAAACGAAAGTGAGCAAAGCTGAATGTCTCGCAGCCAACCAATACGTATGGCCAATGATGTCCGGGAATTGTCCAGATATAAAACCTGTTCAATTAGAATGAGCACGACCGGAGAAAAATTGGAATTTACTCCATTCATTGTGCACTACACAAACACAGGTACTATCCAGGTTTTTATTCAAGTATCAAACGCGATAGACAGCTCTTTCCAGTACTTGTTCCATTAGTATTTCGACGTAGCAAAATATTTATTCCGTAATACTTCGAAGCACCTCTTAGCCATGCGTACATTTCAATAATGCAGTTGATGCAGCAATAGCGTCGGCAGGTCTTCCACTGGTGTGTCAACAGCTGACAGGAGTACATTCTGAACGTCCACCAGATCATCTGGCAACGAAAACGAGAGCGAATTCATCAGTTCGCCAAGCTGGTACAAATCATGCTCGAAGGAGAGTTTGTGCCCCTCAAGTGTGTGATTCCAGTCAATCGTCGTCGTGTTTGGTTTGCGCGACTCATCCATGTCGATCAGAACCCAGAAGCCAGAGTCCTTCTCCGGGACATGCACGATATTTGACCAGCGGAGATCGCCGTGGCAGTAGTTGCAGCTATGCCAATACTTTAAAGCAGTTAGTATGCCTTTCAACCAACCGCGCACTTCATCAACGTCTACAGGTGTTCGAACGTTACCAAGTGGGCTCAGTTGCACGCGGAGATGGCTCCATTTCCGGTCCAACTTTCGAACGGTTTGAAGATGTGTTCTCTCATGAACTCGGTTGTTTAAATCTCGAAGCGTTGAGTAAATATCAGCGAGTCTCTCGAAATCCACACGATCACGACGCTTAATAGTCCGTATGATCATATCATCCATCACCTGGATCGTTCGCTTTTCATTCGTAATGGGTCTGAACGGCATTAAAGTGCTTGAGCCGATTCGGTTCGACAGGAGGTGCATCTGATAGAGAAGAAAGGTCAAATTATAGAATGCCTTGATCACCTCTGCTGCCTGACGGAAGATGGATTGAAACTCGCAGATCGTATGTGCTCTTAGATTTCGATCAATCCTGACCAGACGCAATTGCTCTCCACTTGTAGCATAGCCGAGAATGTATGGGAGATCCCCATAAAACATTGGGTTCCAGTGGCGCATTTTCCTAATCAACTTAGCGCCTGACTCGTGGAGGTCGGTAGAATCACCCTTCTCTTCACCGCGGAGAAGCAGTAATCCGGAAATATGGAGGATGAAATCTGGTCGCTTTTCATTTGTTGTTTCCGTTCCATCGACAGCATTTCTGCTAGTGATAACGCAAAAATCATGGGCCCAACACAGAGAAATAGGAATGCTGAGAAGCAGATTGTAAAAGTATTGCCACGCGTTCTGAGATACCACCCGATCGACTCGAGTATCACGTGCAACAAAAAAGGCGTTAATCATGACCGTAAGCTGCTCACACATAATGAGCGGTCCATTCGGCTCCGAAATCGACTCGGTCCCCTTTGAATGACACAATTCCAGTCGGAACGGCAGCGGTCGTTGAAGAATTGTCGACAACTCATGATGTTCAGGAAGTTTCTTCATTTCCATCTTCATGCACTTCCACACATCATCTAGGTCCAAATTAGTCACTACCTTCGGCCTTTTCGTGGCTCTATCCATGCTCCACCACTGACCTCTTCTTATAACACCACAGCGAATTTTGGAATGAGAAACTTCCCTTATTCAGATTTTTAATGGTTCACTTTCCATAAAACAGTTTAGGGTACTTCAGAACGAAACAAAAAAATATTATTGAAGTCGAAAGCGTGCAACCCTGATTAAAAGACGGTGCCGTCACTTTTGATCTTAATGGGAGGGCCTCCATCAGCACGTTTTTCCTTGGCAATAACACGTCCAGCCTTCCAGCTTCCGCCTTCAAGCATCTGCAGTTGGATAAATGGAGGCAATGAATTAGTCCGTACCACAATTCATAGAATAGTGTGCATTCTACCTTGACTAGCGGGAAAAATTCCGCTGTGAAGTTAAGCCGCTCCAGAATCACTTTGTGCAGCTCGTCCAAGATGGCGACAGTGAGCGCTCGCCATTCAATGATCACTTCCGAGCTCGGATCGAACTCATCCGTCAAGACGGAAGGAGACTTCGGTACCAGCACGCCAAAGTCCACTAAAAGCCCTCCGTTACGGTATTCCGGCAATCCTGGACAAATAAATTCGTTAATAAAATGTACGCACCAAAACTTCGTCTCTTCTGGTTACCTGTCATCAGTTTGAGGTCGGTGATCTTGAAGCCAGCGTCTTGAAGAGGTTCCATCAGCGAGTAGGTCAACCACTGGGACAACTTGTGAAAGCTCACAAACTTGCCAGCTTTCTCGTCTTCCGGCAAGTACCTAGCAGTAAAAGAGCATTTTTCCACATTAGAAGTCACAATCAGTACCAATCCAATCGAAATTCCACGCACGATAATTCCCACACGTCGCCCATGTTTTGACCGCCAATCTGGGTTCGGCTCGCAGGCCAAATGTCCTGCAATCCGTACACTACGACCTTCCAGAGCTCCGTGATAGAGACTTCGCCACTCGCATTCTGGTGCTTCACAAGGTAATCCACCAGGTTTCCCGGTCGAATTGATCCGTCCGCTCCAGTGAAAAACTCTGGGTAGTTGGAAATACTTTTCCCCAGACGCTATTCACACAAGGAATTAGCTCCACTCCTACAGGATCAAATTAAAAAGTACTTACCTTGAGCAGATCCGTTCTTCCAGCACAACCCACCAACGGGTTCGTCTCCGTCTAAAACATTAACAATTTTTTTTTACAAAAGATAGTTGAAAAAAAACAATTGTAGAAGTATCTTACCACTTGGAAAGCTGTTGCGATTGCATCATCAGCCAAAGTAGCCAACGCTGCAGCGTCCACTCGATGTGGATCATTACCCGGATCGGCCGAGAAGTTTCCAGCTAGAAACATGTGGAAACTGGCGATGCCCAGGCCTTCACTGCGACTGTAAAAGTCCTCAGTGCCTGGTTCTTTGTACTTCCACGTCGGTCCAGCCCCCGCGTCTAGTAAAACACTGACTAGAGCCAAATCCAAAAGGCGACGGGCCTTTTCCAGTGTGTCAAAGCTCCAATTGGACGTCATTTTGGCCACTCGTTGCGGATTTCCAGTCTCAAAGTGGCGCCAACGCGAATGGAAAGGGACTTTCGCCTCGTTCGGCGTCGGATACGACTGGCGGATGACGTCGAGGACGTAGTCAGCCAAGGACGGGAGTTTCTCTTCGACCACCGAGAAGTTTGGCAGTTTGTCCTGCTTTCCAAGGGCCAAAACGCGGTGGCAGCTGTCACGAACCGACGGGAGCGAACGAAGGTGCGTCACTTGGTCACTAGCAGATAGAGGCATCTTAACGAGGAGGAGAATGGGAGAGTGGTGAAGGAATTAGCTGTGCTGCACGGGGAGGGATGACTTGCTTCCACGTTGAGAGCGTCACGGCTGTTCGCATTCATCAACATGATCTTTGGTCGGTTAAGTGCGATTAGGGTCCGCATGTTGAGTTGGGTAGGGTAGCTTTGACCTGCTAAAACGCATCTTCTTGATGTTGAAATGAAATTAAAGGGGTTAATAACAATTATCATTATCATTTCTGATTACGGTTTTAGCAATGAAGTTGAAGGCTCCGAACTGAGAACTGTACTGAATCCGACGCGAGTCAAATTCAGTCTGGATCTCCTCGCTGCTCTTACCCGCAGTCTCCGGAATGAGCTTGAGCGCCAACAGGTAAAAGATCACGAGAAGCACCACAAACGGGAGGTAAGCGTAGTCGTCCAGAGCATCCGAAACGTACGGGTAGCCAACGCCGACAATGAGATTACACAGCCAGTTGATACCGATGCAAAGCGCTGAGCCGCTGGCGCGGATCGAATCCGGGAACAGATCGGCGGTAACAACCCACGTGAGCGGACCGAGCGTCGCTCCGAAAGCAATCACGTACAGAGCAGTAAAGACAATGGACAGCTCCGGCACGTCCACGAGGAAGGAGATGGTCATGCAAATCGCCATGACACACATGCCGGCAATTCCCCAGAGGACCGTTGGACGGTTGCCAAAACGAAGGGTCAAGGGACCGGCACCGAACGCTGGGAAGATGTTGATGAAGTCAATGATGAGCGTTCCGATGCGCGAATCAGAGATACTAGCGTCAGCGAAGATGCTGCTGGAGTAGTAGAACACGGCGTTGATACCCGAGAGCTGCTGAGCACACGAAATGAGAATAGCGCCGGCCAGTTGCATGCGGTACCGAGGGGAGAACAGCGATTCCTTGACTTCTGGCTCGTGGTTGACCTCACCGAGTTCAGACTGGTTCGGTTTGTTGGACGACTCGAGCCAATTCAAAGCAGTCTGAACGTTCTCTTCACCGTATAACTGAGCGATGACTGCCTTCGCCTCCTCACGACGGTTCTTCATCAAGAGCCAAGCAGGACTCTCCACACACATTTTAGGGGCCAGAACGAGGAACAAGACAGCCAGAATGATCGGGAAACCGGCCAGGTAGCGCCAGCCACTGCTCGTATTGGCGAAGAAGAAAGCGATCGCAGGAAGCACGATACCCATCGTCAGGGAGATCTGAAGACCCATACCCAGAACACCGCGGAGGTGCGGAGGCGACAGTTCGTTAATATATCCGCCGAGGGTAGCGGTGGCGACGCCCGAGGCGATTCCGGAGATAGCACGGCCGACGGCAAACGCCCAAATGTTGGAGACAGCGGCTTGAACCACACCACCAGCGATCATTAAGGCACAGTTGGCGAAAAGCAGCTTCTTACGGCCCCACAGATCGCTAAAGTGGCCGCAGCATAGAGAACCGATCATGCCACCGAAGATCCACGCGTTCACGGCGAATGTCCACTCCAGCTTCGAATGACCAGGAAACATGAGGCATGTGTCTTCGGCCACAGGACGAGCGTTACATTCGGCGGTGTCGTTGTACTGCGTAAGATTCATTTGTGAAGTGGACCATCCGCTCTGGAGTGGTTGGAGCAGAGCGACTAGCAGGCTGATGTACAGGGTCACGTTGGGTTTGATACTGCGTTCGGCTTCTTTGTTGGCCTTGTCGAAGGTAGTGGCAACGGCGGCTTTAGGAGTGGCGACCTCGGAATATACGTCGTCCGTCACGGTTTGCGGAGGCATCTCAGCTTGTGTTAACGGACGTTTGGAGTGGTAATTGATGCTTGGTAGTTGCACAGAAGATGGCAAAAGGGAAAATGAGCTGAGGACTGGCGAAAGGGGTCAATGCTTGGAGTAAGCGATTGCTGGTGAGGCGATCTTGGCAGTCACCTGTTTCTGTTGCTGTAGTTTCTACATGTATTCGAAGCAGAACCTCAAACGGACATGTCGAAGAGTGACAACGGAGGGTTTCGGAAGGACTACACACCTGTGACGCACACTTGCACTGCGTCGTGGGCTTTGCCACTTGATTCATGTCGGTAGAGCAGGCACAACCGATTCAGTACGTTCATCTGATCGACCCTAGAACCAAGCAGAAATATAGAGGGGCTTACAATTGACGTTTTGATGTACAACTTCAACTGTACATAACATCAATCTGATCAATGATAACGTGTGTCTCTTTAACGCAATCATTAATGAATGCAACAGATACCACTTTTGAATATTCCCTTGGGGTGGTTTAATCAGCAGTTGGCTCGTGAAAATTCGAGCTCCACCTACGGCCAACACACGCATCTCGGATCCATTTCGTGGTCATTTTGACGCGGAAACTTTAACATCATCAAAATTGGGTGAAACCATCATAAGTCACTTTATTGGGAGTCCGTGTAGTATGTTGTGAAATAATTTCTACAATTAATAACTGTCAGTTATACCGAGCCGCGAGCACCTGTCTCATAAGCGATATACACGTTATCATTGATTAATATGGCCAGAGCATGTAATTGGGGGTATGCTGCTACTGTAACATTAGGAACAAAGACTACACTATATCTTACGACATAAACCAGTAGTACAGTATTTCTGCTTCGCGCAAGGTTTAAGCTTCAGAATTGAAGTTGTGGAAATGGCACTAGCTCTACCGACATGAATCAAGTGGCAAAGCCCACGACGCAGTGCAAGTGTGCGTCACAGGTGTGTAGTCCTTCCGAAACCCTCCGTTGTCACTCTTCGACATGTCCGTTTGAGGTTCTGCTTCGAATACATGTAGAAACTACAGCAACAGAAACAGGTGACTGCCAAGATCGCCTCACCAGCAATCGCTTACTCCAAGCATTGACCCCTTTCGCCAGTCCTCAGCTCATTTTCCTTTTTGCCATCTTCTGTGCAACTACCAAGCATCAATTACCACTCCAAACGTCCGTTAACACAAGCTGAGATGCCTCCGCAAACCGTGACGGACGACGTATATTCCGAGGTCGCCACTCCTAAAGCCGCCGTTGCCACTACCTTCGACAAGGCCAACAAAGAAGCCGAACGCAGTATCAAACCCAACGTGACCCTGTACATCAGCCTGCTAGTCGCTCTGCTCCAACCGCTTCAGAGCGGATGGTCCACTTCACAAATGAATCTTACGCAGTACAACGACACCACCGAATGTAACGCTCGTCCTGTCGCCGAAGACACATGCCTCATGTTCCCTGGTCATTCGAAGCTGGAGTGGACATTCGCCGTGAACGCGTGGATCTTCGGTGGCATGATCGGTTCTCTATGCTGCGGCCACTTCAGCGATCAGTGGGGTCGAAAGAAGCTACTTTTCGCCAACTGCGCCTTCATGATCGCTGGTGGCGTGGTTCAAGCCGCTGTGTCCAACATTTGGGCGTTTGCTGTCGGCCGTGCTATCTCCGGAATCGCCTCGGGCGTCGCCACCGCTACCCTCGGCGGGTATATTAACGAACTGTCGCCTCCGCACCTCCGCGGTGTTCTGGGTATGGGACTTCAGATTTCCCTGACGATGGGTATCGTGCTTCCTGCGATCGCTTTCTTCTTCGCCAACACAAGCAGTGGCTGGCGCTACCTGGCCGGTTTCCCGATCATTCTGGCTGTCTTGTTCCTCGTTCTGGCCCCTAAAATGTGTGTGGAGAGTCCTGCTTGGCTCTTGATGAAGAACCGTCGTGAGGAGGCAAAGGCGGTCATCGCTCAGTTATACGGTGAAGAGAACGTTCAGACTGCTTTGAATTGGCTCGAGTCGTCCAACAAACCGAACCAGTCTGAACTCGGTGAGGTCAACCACGAGCCAGAAGTCAAGGAATCGCTGTTCTCTCCTCGGTACCGCATGCAACTGGCCGGTGCTATTCTCATTTCATGTGCTCAGCAACTTTCAGGTATCAACGCCGTGTTCTACTACTCCAGTAGCATCTTCGCCGACGCTGGTATCTCGGATTCGCGCATCGGAACGCTCATCATTGACTTCATCAACATCTTCCCAGCGTTCGGTGCCGGTCCCTTGACCCTTCGTTTTGGCAACCGTCCGACGGTCCTCTGGGGAATTGCCGGCATGTGTGTCATGGCGATTTGCATGACCATCTCCTTCCTCGTGGACGTGCCGGAGCTGTCCATTGTCTTTACTGCTCTGTACGTGATCGCATTCGGGGCGACGCTCGGTCCGCTCACGTGGGTTGTCACCGCCGACCTGTTCCCGGATTCGATCCGTGCCAGCGGCTCAGCGCTTTGCATCGGTATCAACTGGCTGTGTAATCTCATTGTCGGCGTTGGCTACCCGTACGTTTCGGATGCTCTGGACGACTACGCTTACCTCCCGTTTGTGGTGCTTCTCGTGATCTTTTACCTGTTGGCGCTCAAGCTCATTCCGGAGACTGCGGGTAAGAGCAGCGAGGAGATCCAGACTGAATTTGACTCGCGTCGGATTCAGTAGAGCTCTGCCTAAAGAAAAAACAGGCGGTGGGGATAACAAACCGAGCTCAACAGAAAACGCTAGGCTCACAAGGAGTAGGCCGCTTGGATTAATTTTAGTGACTGTTTTATCTTTGAGGTTCACACAGTTCTAAAATAAAAGGATGATAATCTCGTGTCGTGATAAATATGACTTTGTAGGTCCTGTTGCACAGAACAGAAGTGAGCGACTCAGATACAGCGCAACAGCCATTGATCAGGTGGTCACACACGAAGACACTTTTTTTAGTGTCGGGGCCAAACTGTGACAAAGCCCCAGTGTCGGTGAGAAATCAATCTCGTTTCAACATCATGCACGTTCGAAAGGCGCTTTACGTACTCAGATGCAACCAAAAATTCAGTAAATAGATTCCGAAGTTCTTATACTTTAACGTGAGACGAACCGCAACTTGTTTGCACACTTACAGATTGATCCACCAGGTAACCACGAGTTCATTCTTGAATTTCCATTCTTCAGCACAGACGATGTTTTGGAAATCAGGGAAAGACGAGACTCCAGTAAGAAACTCCTATTTGAGTTCCATCAAATTCTCACATCATGAAGACTACGGAGAGTTGCAATCGCCTGCCAATTCACACAACGAAGAGAGTCGATCCAGCAGCAACGGAGCTCTACGTGACGGAGATGCTCCTGTTCTTCTTTCTGCTGAACTGTGCGGTCTACTAGCTCAATACGCCGCAGTCGGGCTCATGATGGGAACTCTTCCAAGCACCATCACGCCATTCCTGAGCTACTACTTGAACATGGAAGGCCAAGCGACGACTTCAGCCCGAGCGTTGTTGGGGATTCCATGGTCGATCAAGGTTTTCATTGGTATCATCTCGGACTGCTTCCCTATCTGTGGGTTCCGCCGTCGTCCGTTCATGATCATCGGTTGGTTGCTCTGCACGCTTTGCCTCATTGTTATGGCTATCCTTCCCTTGGATAAACCCTACTTCCCGGAGGCTTCCTGGCGTTCACTGAAGCCGAGCGAGTACACTACAGAGGAAATTTCCGCTATCAACTATCACGCTCCAAGTACAGGAGGCAAATATGTCGTACTGATGATGATGGCTACATTAGGGTATGTTATCGCGGACGTTGCAGCCGATGGAATTGTCGTAGAGTATGCCCAACGTGAACCTCTTGCTGCTAGAGGACGTACACAGACGGCTATCTACACTGTTCGAACAATATTCAGCATCTTCGGGAGCATCTTGGTCGGTTTTGGCCTCAGTTCTCCGCCTTACGGTGGAGATTTCGATTTTGGCATCAGCTTTCCCGCTTGCAGCGTCATACTGGCGGTGTGCTGCGTTCCTGTGATCCCAATCACGTGGTCGCTCGTCGCAGAGAAAGCAGTACAAGCCCCAGAGCTGCGGAAATACATGAACAACTTCTGGGAAACTCTACAGTGTCGTGCAGTGTACCAAGTCATCGCCTACAGCTTCTTCTCGGGGGTATTCGGAGGAATCAGCTACGTGGCTTCAGACCCCGTTACAATGTTTTGGGCTCGAGCTACAAGCTTCAACATCTCCATCGCCCAGATCGTCGGCTCAGTCGTGACAGCCTTCACCTTAGCGTTTATAGGACGCTACGGACTCGACTGGGACTGGCGTCATGTTATTATCATCACCACAGTGATGGTCGTCGCTCTGGACTCAGTGTGCACAATGCTCACTACGTGGGATATTATCCGGAACCAGTGGTTCTGGCTCGGCTTTCCTATAGTGGAGACTATTCCGGCCAGTGTGAATTTCATCGTCTCGACTTTTGTGGTGGTGGAACTGGCAGATAAAGGCAACGAAGCTGCTATCTACGGTCTATTGACAACGGTCGGGAACCTCAGTAACCCATTCTCTGCGACGATCACCAAGGCCATTAATGAACCGTTCGCCGTTAGCAACCAGGACATCCTGAACGATTCGCACACTACCCGTCGAGATGTCACGATTGTGGTGCTGATTTCGTACGCGTCCAAGCTGTTTTCACTGTTGTTCCTTGTCCTGCTACCAAGACAGAAAGCTCAGACGCAGGCGTTGAAGAGCAGTGGCCAGCGCAGTAAACTACTCGGTGGTCTTACAGTTGTCTACTGTTTGTTCGCACTGACTTGGTCGCTGCTCATCAACTTGTTGGGTATCTTCGAGAGCACGAGGTGCCTGAAGATTGTGGGAGGATGCTAAGGCAAAGAGAACATGTCGGAGAGACGAATTAATCGAGTGTGCTTTCAAAGAAGCTCCTACATGTACAGGTGTTGTCTCAAGAGTTGAAACTCCAATGCTCTCAAAGAGATTTGCAACATGTCAACGGAGGCCTGTATGCAAAGGCAGTTTATCAACTTGAACTTTGTGTCCATGTATTCACTGGTCATACTGTAATACGTGTACTTATTCGATAATCGACCGAGCAATGTTGATAACGTTGACGTACTGGGTACCAGCAGCGGATACTTTGCAGCAGTTGTGGCTTTGCAGCTGAAGTTGGAGACATTTTGCAGTATTTGTGATGGAAGTGTCGGGAGCAATCGGGTTTGGTATGCGAAGCTGGTACTTCTCTTGCTGCGTAACGCTGGGTGAGAGCAAAAGAGTGGTGCTGTCGCAGCTCCACAAGACACTGTTCTTTCCTTCGTACCTAAAGCAATAGTCACCGCATAGTCGTGGATCACCAGTTCATTACCAATAAGCCATTGAACCTCCTTTTTCAAACGCTCAGACTTTTATGGTGAAAGACAACGATGGTCCTTAGCAAGCAGCAACACCCTTGGTCGAAACGATGAAGCCTCTGTCGCAAAGGGTCTTTCGTTGCTACGCGTGCACTCTATGCATCGAAGTACTGTATGGCGTAATACACTTTTGCAAGGTAAACTCTCCAGCGAACTACTGTATTGTTGCTGTGCAGCTCGTTCTTTGACGTCTCACCAAGCAGCACGTGCGCGTTTTGGCATTTGTGCTTATTTGCCACGACTGGCTGACGATCCAATTTCTACTGCTTACTTTAATCAAGATAAAAGTTTGACAAACGTCAGGATCGTGCATAACGGGGCCACCGACACTGGAGAAGTTTGACTCATCGAGTCATCTTTGTAGCGCTACTGGCAAGCATCTTACCAAGCATTTTATTGACATTTGTTGCGTATTGTCCACCCTTGCATTTCGCTGCGTATATTTCGTCAATGCACACAACTAACAGCCAAATGAATGGCATTCCTACCAGTCTGTGCAAATAAACGTTTCTGTTTCTGCTTGGTTCCAGATGTCGATTAGACGAATACTTCAGAATTGAAGTTGTGGATATGGCGCGTCAACGAGGCTCGTCAACTTGTCAGTCCTACCGACATCCGGCGCCTGCATCAAATCGCACGTGCCTCCATAGTCCACGGCTTCCGCTCTTGGACATGTCGCTTCGGGGGTTGTGTTTCGTAGCGAACAACAACAGAGGCGGGAGACTTGCCAAGATCGCGTCAGCACCTTTGCATTATTAGATCCCCACTTGCCAGTCATTCTTCTTTTATCATCTTCCGTGCAAGTATCAAGTGCAAAGTACCAACCTTTTAAACCAAGCCGATGCCTCCGCAAACCGTGACGGACGACATGTACTCAGAGGTTGCCACACCTCAAGGAACCGCTCCCACCACCTTCGACAAGGCCAACAAAGAAGCTGAACGCAGTATCAAACCCAATCTGATCCTGTACACCAGTGTGCTAGTCGCTCTACTCCAACCGTTCCAGAGCGGATGGTCCACCTCGCAAACGAATCTCACGCAGTACAACGACACCGCCGAATGCAACGCTCGTCCGGTGGCCGAAGACACGTGCCTCATGTTCCCCGGTCACTCGAAGCTGGAGTGGACATTCGCCGTGAACGCGTGGATCTTCGGTGGCATGATCGGTTCTCTATTCTGTGGCCACTTCAGCGATCTGTGGGGCCGTAAGAAGCTGCTGTTCGTCAATTGCGCCTTCATGGTCGTCGGTGCAGTGGTTCAAGCCGCTGTGTCCAACATTTGGGCGTTTGCTGTCGGCCGTGTTATCTCCGGTATCGCGTCGGGTGTTGCGACAGGAACTCTAGGCTCGTACATTAATGAGTTGTCTCCACCGCACCTCCGAAACATTTTGGGTCTGGGTCTTCAGATCTCCGTGACGATGGGTATCGTGTTTCCTGCGATCGCTTTCTTCTTCGCCAACACAAGCAGTGGCTGGCGCTACCTGACCGGTTTCCCGATCATTCTGGCTGTGTTGTTCCTCGTTTTGGCCCCTAAAATGTGTGTGGAGAGTCCTGCTTGGCTCTTGATGAAGAACCGTCGTGAGGAGGCGAAGGCAGTCATCGCTCAGTTGTACGGTGAGGAGAACGTTCAGACGGCTTTGAATTGGCTCGAGTCGTCCAACAAACCAAACCAGTCTGAACTCGGGGAAATCAACCACGAGTCCGAAGTCAAGGAATCGCTGTTCTCTCCTCGGTACCGCATGCAACTGGCTGCCGCCATCCTCCTATCGTGCGCTCAGCAGCTCTCAGGTATCAACGCCGTGTTCTACTACTCCAGTAGCATCTTCGCCGACGCTGGTATCTCGGATTCGCGCATCGGAACGCTCATCATTGACTTTATCAACATCTTCCCAGGCTTCGGTGCCGGTGCATTGGCCATTCGGTTTGGCAACCGCCAAATGATTTTGTGGGGCATTGCCAGCATGTGCATCATGGCAGTTTGCATGACTATCGCTTTCCTCGTCGACGTGTCAGCACTGTCGATTGTCTTTACTGCTCTGTACGTGATCGCTTTCGGCGCGACACTCGGTCCACTCGTGTGGGTCGTCACCGCCGATTTGTTCCCGGATTCGATTCGTGCCAGTGGCTCATCGCTCTGCATCGGTATCAACTGGCTGTGCAATCTCATTGTTGGTGTTGCCTACCCGTACATTTCGGATGCGTTGGATGACTACGCCTACCTCCCATTTGTGGTGCTTCTTGTAATCTTTTACCTAAGTTGGTGCCAGAGACTTCGGGCAAGAGTAGTGAAGAGATCCAAGCTGAATTCGACTCGCGTCAGACCCGGTAAAGCACGAAGAAATGAAAGAGGGAAAACGCATATACATGTATATTTTTGTTTATTTTTGTGTAGGGTGAACTCGTCGGAAACTAAAGTTCGTTTCAGAGAGCACTGGACGTCTACCAAAAATGCATTATGTACCTAGCATAAAAACAACTAATAAACTTGATATCGTCGTGAGACGGTTTTTTCGTCTCACGAGATGAAGGGTCGCTTCCGTCGATCGACTTATCCAATCACTTGGTTTTAGTATGTGGAGCACTTTTTATGTGTGATTTGTTATACCTTGGAAAACCTTTCACATATCGAGACCTCTAGACAATTTATATTTAGAGACAAAATTAGAGATGCAAATATGGTGGGTACATAATGCATTTTTGGTAGACGTCCACTAGTCCTCGAACTTAGGATAGTCGGTATATCCAGTCGGATACGAGTCGACTGGAGTGTCAAAAGAGACGTAAAAGGTCTTTTGGTTGTACTTGTTGAACGGCTTGTTCAGTTTGAGTCGCTTCACGATATCTGGCGTTCCGATGAAATCGCGGCCAAAGCCAATCAAGTCATCCGTTCCATCCTCGACGACCTTAATCGCCTTGGCACGATCGAAACCTCCAGTAGCAATTAGCGGTCCTTTGTACAAAGGGCGAAAGAGTGGTGAAATGCCCCCTTCCGGCACTAAATCACCCGTGACTTCCCATCCGAAAGGTTCCACGACGTGCAGGTAGGCCAAGTTGTAGTCGCTCAGTTTGTTTATAACGTAGCCGTACGTCTCGCGCGGGTTTGAGTCCGTGCACCCGAACGTGACACCAAAAGGTGACAGTCGAATAGCCACTTGACTCGAATCTGCGGCCGAAAGGATCCCTTCTAGCGCTTCAAGCATGAACCGCGCTCGGTTTTCAATCGATCCACCATAGTTGTCAGATCTTTTGTTCGTCTTGTCGCACAGGAACTGCTCCAGTAAGTATCCATTCGCAGCGTGGAGCTCCACCCCATCGAATCCTGCAGCAAGAGCGTTCTTCGTCGCGACCTTGTAATCCTCGATGATACTGGAAATTTCCTCCGTCTCCAATGCACGTGGTGTCACGTAGTCTTTGCGGCCTTCAGGGGTGATTGCGTGGCTTGCGACGTCTTCCATACTCACAGCACTTGCAGATACTGGAAGCTGTTGATTCAAGGGGTGACCGAGTCGACCAGTATGCCACAACTGCAAAAACGCCTTGGCACCGGCATCATGCACGGCTTTTGTCACCAGCTTCCAGCCCTCGACCTGGTTTTGGGTGAAAATGCCTGGGGAGCCGTAGTACCCGCGAGCTTGAGGACTGATGTTCGTGGCTTCCATGATGAGAAGACCTCCGTCGGTAGCGCGCTGGGCATAATAGGCGGCCGTTAATCGGGTCGGGATTCCTTCATTTCCAGTCCGAAGTCGGGTCAATGGGGGCGGTGTTTGAGTTGAAGGATCGTGTTAGAACCACAGAAAATGAAACAAAATGACACAAAATGATGGTATCATTTTCAAGCTGCTGAGGATGGATGTCATGGCGCTCAAATCCTGAAAGCGATCCCCTCGGAATCGAGTATTCGCCTCGCTTAGCGAAAACGAACCATGGGAACATGGTTTACGCCTCATTGAATAGCTGACACGTAGGAGGTCATATCCTAGAACCCAGATTGGATGGATAACGCGCGCAGCAAAATAATTGAAATCGCCATTGGGGTGGATTTGGCGGGTTTTAATTCACCCTCCCCCTGTTAAAGTTTATCAAGACAAATGAAGTCTTTGACATCTTATACTATGTTGTTGAAACCGAAAATACACACCAAAAGCACCAAAAATGTTAAAGTTTTTGGTGTATTTTCTGGGGTTCTAGCGTGTTCGTGAGTTGAACAGGGTTCTTCCCGCCGAGAGTGATTGGAGTAAAGAGTTTCTCGAGGACCATTGTGCTTTGTGAAGTCAATCAATGAGGTTGAAAAGTGAGGAAACAAAGCGGAAGATAATGGAGTTGTCAGTTGGAGATGCGCCAACCAATTTGGAAGACGTGAACAGCTCTTCAAGATTGCGAGGCGAGGTTTTGATAACGTACTTGTAAATGCCGAAAGAAACGCGTAGCACAGGTAATTGACTGTACATGTAGTATACAGCCACCACTTCTAATTTAACTCAAAGCCGAGATGAGAGAGAACTGACCACCACCACTATTCGGATCCTTTGAAGAACTGCTAACGAACACTGTACAAACACGACGAAACGAGACTAAGTGTTTTTTTTCGCATTGCCTCCTCATCCGACTGTTGTAGCGATTTTCACGATCTCCTTCACTGTCACTCTCCACCTGCACATGATGTATCCATGTTCTGTGGAGAAACTTCTCGACAATTCGCTTCCCCGCAATCCCAGTTATTGCTGACGCCGGCGTTGACGTCGATCGGCAAGATTAACAAAACACAAACCAACTGTTTCGGTCCACTTACAAATTCCAAGTCAAGTCAACCCGGGTTTGTCTCAACCCGTTTGTCTCTTTTTTAGTCCACACTTTTTGTTTCATCAACACTTTTTTAGCTGCTTGGTCTCATTTATTTTGTCCTCACTGACGTCATTCCTTTATCCGAGTCCAAGAGCTCAAGTCTTTAGCCAAAATGCCGTCATTCAAGTCCGTCCAAGTGCACACCAAGTCCAAGGACTTCCGTGCTGCCACCAACATCGTCGACGTCCCGGAAGTCCCGACGCCTGCAGCCGGCAACGTCGTGGTCAAGAACCACTTTTTGGGTATCAACGCCACGGATATCAACCTGACCGCTGGCGCTTACACTGGAGCTCTGCCTCCTCCGTTCGGTTGCGGACTGGAAGCTGCTGGTATTGTCTCTGCTATTGGTGAGGGTGTCACTAATGTGAAGGTGGGCGATGCTGTTGCCTACCAGAAATTCGGAGCTTTCGCGGAGTATGTGGAAGTGCCGTCGGCCAACTTGATCAAGACCCCGGAGCTGTCCCCCGCCGTACTGACCATGACTGTGGGCGGTATCTCGGCTTCGATCGCTCTGGAGCAGATTGGAGAGATGAAAACCAACGAAACCGTCTTCGTCTCTGCTGCTGCTGGTGGAACCGGTCAGTACGTGGTGCAACTGGCCAAGATGGCTGGAAACCACGTGATCGGCACGTGCAGCTCGGAAGAGAAGGTGGAGCACCTGAAGAAACTCGGCTGTGATCGTGTTATTAACTACACGAAGGAGGATGTGGGCGAAGTGCTGAAGAAGGAGTACCCGAATGGCATCGACCTCGTATTCGAGACGGTGGGAGGTGACATGTTCAAGGCGGTGACTGACAACCTGGCAGTGCACGCGCGCGTGATCGTGTTCGGTTACATCTCGGGCTACCACGGGGACAAGTCGGCTGAGCCCATGCTCGTAAACCAGCTCAACCCGAAGCTGCTGATGAAGTCGGCCAGTGTGCGTGGCTTCCTGCTGCACAACCACGCCAAGTTCATCCCATCGCACATTGAACGTCTGCTTACACTTACGTCGGAGGGAAAGCTGAACCCTGGAGTGGACTCGACTGAGTTCCGTGGACTGGAGAGCATTCCCGAGGCCATTGACTACATGTATGCGCGCAAGAACATTGGCAAGCTGATCATTAAGCTGGAGTAAGTTTGTGGACTTGGAGGCAATCCCTTAGACACTCTCAATAAAGAAATATTAGCGCACTTCACATACCTGGTACATATCTCACGTTGGCTCTTCATGTATTATTTTTTAAATCAAAACAAATGTTTACTTTTCTCTTGTTTAGCTTTCATATGTTTGATTAGTATTTCGAATCTCGATTCTTCTAGACGGAGGAAAGAAATCGTAAATAAATGTTCATTTCTTCAGAGCAAGCAAACAAATGATCTTGTCTGCTTCTTTTTAAGCATCACAGTTAAATGGGTATCATTTGCTCCACGTAACCACGCCTGTGTATCACGGCACGTGATCGCGACAGAAATGACAAAATGAGTTGTTTTGTCGTGACTCTCCCATCTCATGCGTGCTCCTTGAATAGTATTCCGGATGTCCGACACGCAAACTTTGGCCAAATTCGTGGTGGGGGTTCCTGACTCACTCTGGGAAACACAAACGACCACTCAAGTGCCGCAACAATGAAGCCATCCTGCATTGTGACCGTTGTGGTACTGCTGTTTGCAGTGTGTTGCGCTAACGCCAGAGAAGTCGGCCATGACGCAGACTCCGTCGACTTGTTATCTGAAGAAAGAGACATAACGTCACGTCTAAAAAGTCTTCTCGGGAAGACTCCATCGAACTTCCGAAAGAACGAGGTCAACGTTCTCGACAGCAAGAAAATTGAAAAAATCCCCAGCTCTAAGGCCATCGACACAGCGCTGAGTGACAAAAATTTAGAAAAAGTCCTGAGCAACAAGGACCTGCAGAAACTCCTCAGTGACAAGAAGCTCCAGAAATCCCTCAGCGGCAAAAACATCGAGAACGTGCTCAACAATGATAAGGTCAAACGCTCAGCTGTTGGACGAGTGGAGTCATTTCTGAAGAGACATCCGAACATGGTAGCACTTTTCAAAAGCACGGCAATCACCGCAATTCTAGCGATCATTCTGGTTTTCGCCTTTGGGAGCGTTGGGTTATCGTCGAAATAGGTGAATGCGCTATTCTTCTCGGGATAAAATAAGGCTGAATAAAGCCAAACAGCCTCAAAGACTCCAATGTTCTGAGCATTTCCCGTCAGCTTTTGGATTCTTCTCGCATCCAGCTTCTGAACAACGTATGCCTCCACCATGGGCATAGCATAACCCCTTTGACTTGACTCGCTTGTCACATCCTTCCAGTGAGCATTTGTTCGGACCCCCATGCGCAAAGCACAGTCCTCGCAGATACGACATTTTATCACACCCTGGATGCTGACACTCCACCCCTCCACCGTGATCGTAACACCTTCCAATCGACACAGCTCTCTTCTCACATCCTTCATAATCACACCTAGTACCGCCATGATGTTCAAAGCATTTTCCTCGACTAAGCGCCTGCTTCACACATCCAGAATGCGAACACTGAGTCCCTCCCCCATGACCAGCACAAAGCCCTTTAGCATGTGCCCGCTTGGTACATCCTTCAATTGAACACTGCCGCGCTCCACCGTGTTCGAAGCAGAAGCCATTGGAGTCAGCAGAACGTACGCATCCAAGATGTCCACACGGCTCATTTCTGCCGTGAGAATAACATAACCCCTTGGTAACTGCTTGATTGACACAATCTTGAATCGAGCATTGTTTTCCACCTCCGTGCTGGAAACAGACGCCGTCCGCTCGAACCTGCTTGGTGCATCCTTCGTGGCTGCATTGTGCTCCTCCGCCATGTTCAAAACATAGTCCTTTGGACACACTTAGCTTCTGGCAACCTCTTTTGGAACATTTCTTCCCTCCCCCATGATCCACACATTTCCCCTTGGACTTAACCTGCTGCGTACAACCTTTGGCTGAGCATAACTTGGCTCCTCCATGGGTAATACACAGTCCCCTGGCCCGTGCGAGCTTCGTACAGTCTGCATACGTGCACTTGGCCTCCACACTGTGAGCTCGACACTTTCCCTTCGCTTTGGCCTGTTTGTTGCAACCTTCTTCCTGGCACTTGTAGCCTCCTCCATGTGCGAAACACCGGCCTCCTTGTAATGCCTTCTTCGTGCAACCTTCATCCGCGCATTTCCCACCAGCTTTTCCAGTTTTTACAGCGATTTTTGACTCCGTTTTATTAGAATTAGGGGATTTCTTCTGCTTCTCCTCTGGAGGCAACTTTACATCGTTGTCTTCCTCATCTTGTGAGGATGATGCATAGTACGGCATCTCCACTGGTAAGTTATCTCCTTCCCCTTTCAACGAGGAAGCACTTCCATAGTTCTTCATTCTTTACTCTTCTGTGGTATTTTATTTTTTTTACTAAAACAAATAACCAATCGTACTTAATGTAGTCCATTTCTGATTCCTCACTTTTCTACCAATCCCAGTCCTTTCACCTTCTACATACTCAATCCAAGACATTCCTCACTCTTTGTCACCAACGAGATCTGCAGGGTTTCATTATTAGCACGTCCTCAGCCCCCTCGTCGCCCTTATCAGCTCGACGTCTGCGTCTCCCTCGTTTGTTGTGAGTCCGTGCAGTGCGTAGCGTCATCGTCCACGTCTTCCCCTTCTTCGTCTCTCTCTTCCTTCGCTATGGACGCCTCCCAGTACGATGTTGAGGGCCAATCCGACCCGTCCGTCCCTGGTGCAGATGTATACGCAGAGCACAACGGCCCTGTGAAGCTCTTTGTGGGCCAAGTGCCACGTACAATGGAAGAAGACGACTTACGACCCGTTCTAGAGGTCTTCGGCCCACTGGAAGACCTGGTAATCATCCGTGACAAGATCACAGGCGCTCATCGCGGCTGTGCCTTCGCCTCGTACTTTACGCGAGATGCAGCCGAGAAGGCCGTGCAGGAGCTGCACAACAAGGTGACATTACCTCAGAGTATCAACCCATTGCAGGTGCGTCCGGCTGAGGGCCAGGCGGGGGCTTCCCAAGAGCATAAACTGTTCATCGGAATGATCCCCAAGACAGCGGACGAAGCAGCCATTCGTGAAGTCTTCGAGCTCTTCGGTACCATTGAAGAAGTCTACATCCTCCGCCACCCAGCTACAGGACAGAGCAAGGGCTGTGCCTTTTTGAAATTCAAGGAACGCAGCTCAGCTCTCGCTGCTATTGAAGATGTCAACGGGAACGTCACGATGGATCGAGGCACGTCGCCTCTGGTGGTGAAATTCGCAGACAGTCGTCGCCAGCGTCTCCAGCGTGCTCGGAACTTGGCAGCAGCTGCCAATGCATACTGGCCGCTGCCTCCTGGCGCTGGCTTAGCATTCCCGCAACTGCAGCAACTGCAGCAGCAATACATGCAGCAGATGCAGGCTTTTGGAGCTCAGGCGGCCGCTGGACTGAACCCGAACGTTGCTGGACTTGGATCGCCTGTCGGAGCTACTACTGGCGGCCCTGGGAGCCCCACGAACTCGTTCATGTACTACAACCCGTACGGTTTCGCTGCCGGTGCCAGTCCGTACGGATTCGGCGGTTTGCCGAATGTCGGAGCCTCCGGTGGCTTTGACATGCAAGCTGGTGGGTTGGATATGCAGGGCCAAGGTGTCGATGCGGCAGCCAAGGCGTCGCGAACAACCAGCCAATTGGAAGGTCCTACCGGTGCTAACCTCTTCATCTACCACTTGCCTCATGATCTGACGGACGCTGACTTGGCCACGGCCTTCGCACCGTTCGGAACTGTCATTAGCGCCAAGGTTTATATGGACAAAATCACGGGCGAGAGCAAGGGCTTCGGCTTCGTGAGTTACGACAGCGCAGACGCTGCCGACGCGGCCATCGCCAGTATGAACGGCTTCCAGATCGGCACCAAGAGACTCAAGGTTCAGCACAAGCGCATTCACCAGAGAAACGACTACCTTGGTGGCTCCAGCGGCAGTCTCCTGGGCCATGACGATGAACTGGCGAGTATGGAGTACCACCATCAAGCTCAGCAGGGCATCCCCGGCCTCGATGACGGTCTCCACCCGCACTCGGACGACAGCGGTGCCAAGTCTACTAGCAGTGCAGAAGGCAACAACGGCGTCGACACGTCACTAGACGAGGCCGTGCAGAACCTGCGCATTGACGCGTAAAGAACCCGAGAAACTTTTTGTGACTCGTCGATCATGTCAAGTCAGTCGGTTGGTGGTGAGTTTTGAGCGTGAAAGTGTACGAAATGGCGTGTACAAACAGCGATGCGATACTGGAAGGACACGCGAGGCACGAAGAACGGAGCTATTGCGAGCAAACGAGCATCAAGAGCAGAAGAAACAAGAAAGAAATGTGGCAATTCGCAGACAAAAAGCAAGCAAAAAGCGAAACGTATGTTAAAACATCACTTGTGTATTCATTTGCGACTGTTTTGCCACTTTAACACCATTTTCACGACCACTTCGCCAAAAGACCGAAAATGGCGTAACCTGCAACAAGAGCAAGCGATTTCTTCAACGTCACCTTGGATTTGTGCTGATGTCCGTGGCCTTCGTCACCTCCGTGGCTGTGGCGAGGAAATTCCTGAGGAATCACCTCCATTACCGCCACGTAGATGAACGTTCCCGACGCTAGAGCGACACAAATCCCTGCAGCTGCCGAGTCCTCCGACGAGTCAGCTGCTATGATCCAGCCCACGATGATGCCGATGATACTCATAAAGGAGAAGACGACCATGTAGAGCATCACGTGGGTCACTGGCATCGCACTCTGCACAAGTCCCGAGCCTAGCGCGAAGGCTGCCAGTCCCTTGTGCATGATAATTGCCATGAAAACTCCCCACGCTGTCTCCGTCTGAGCTCCAATGCCCAGTCCTTCCAGCACAGAGTGGAACGACAGAGCGATGAACAACACCATAGCTACAGCCATTGAGCCTGCATCAGCTTGCCTGGGGGTTCCGCTAAAGTGCGAATGACCAGAACTGCGCCTTACATTGCCACCCGGAGCAAGCCCCTGCTCCTCTTCGTCCAGATCTTCAAGATACGTGTCGTCACTCTCTGTAGCGCCATGAAGTTCCTCGTCGTCCTCCGTTTTGGCAGGTAGATAGTTCTTCGCGTTGGCTTCGTTGTTGGAATCCATTTTCGCTTGAGCTGCTTGTTCCAATAGTAACAGACCCAAGAAGCCCAAGGTGCAGAACATCTCGGCATATGGGAACTCATAGCGACCTTCGTCCTCCGTGGACCATTTACGCAGCGCTGGGTTCTCAATGGCGGAATGTAACAAATGGAAGAAGCCTCCAGCTAGGAAAACGCCACCGGAGAAGGCGCTGAGGATGCTCAGAGTTGGTGACTTGTCGTGGCGAGAGGCAAGGCACGCAGGCGCCAGTCCACCGACGAGCCCGACCACCCAGATGCACACGATGGACACGAGCTTGAACACAGTCACCGGGTTCATATCGAATCAGATTCAGAAGGCACACGCCTTGTTAAAAAACGTGGAAATTACTGAAATGACAGAAACATTTTCAGCGTCAACAAATTTGTCGTTTATTGAGAAATTTCATGTTTTCAGAAAAATTGTACTGCTATTCCAACATTTGTTACTTCATGAAAATTGTAGATTCAACTTACGCCAAGAAGGTCTCGTACTTGGCAGGGTTCCAGTCCGGGAAGAACTTGGCCACACTCTCCTGTACCTCCTGCTCCGTTCCAGCCACACCGCGACCGTCCTCACCCAGTGCCGTCAGGAACGCCGTGAAGTCCGTGTCGAACTTCTTCAAGTTCTCCTCGTACGAGATACTGCGCACCTCAATCTTCTTGCCGAGCTTCTTCTCCGCCAGGTCGTGGATCTGCATGGGCGATAGACGCTCGGCCTCGAACGGGATCTTGGCACCTTCCAGCGCGGCTTTGGGGGCCGTGGACAACACGTGCGCGACAAAACGGCCGGCGTCGTGACGTGGCGTGATGCTGTAGGGCGTCTCGCCCTTGCCCACCACGTTCATGTATCCCTGGTCGAAGTGGTAGTCCATGAAGATTGGCAGGAACTCGGAGAAGATACCAGTGTAGAAGATCGTGGCCGGCAGCTGCACCTCGGCCAGCAGATCCTGCACCACCTTCTTGTAGGCGTTCGGTCCCTCCGTCACCTTGACGCCGTACTCTGCTGGCACGAACAGCTCGATGCCGGCCGCCTTTGCTGCACGAACGACGGGCGGTTGCACGTCCAGGTGATAGGGCGACACGGCACTGACAACCACCTCATTGCCGCTCAGCGCCTTCTTCACCGCGTCCTCATCGTCGTACGCGACCTTGAAGAGCTTGGCGCCGCGTGCCTGGAAGGCCTGCAGACTCTGCTGGCTGTCGTCACGGGTGAGGATGGTGACGCTCGCTCCCTTCTTCAGCAGCTCGTCCGCGACGGTGCCGCCGATGCCGCCGGCTCCGATGATAGCGAACTTAGTGTAGACAGACATGACTAGGATTGTCGAAGTTGAAGTGGTTGGTTGTGTCTTGGAATGACTTTTAAATTGTGAGCTTCCAAATGCGAGATGTGTGTTGAGTCTTCATCGCGCAGGAGGCACTTAGTAGCCATGACCTCATGCCGAGGCACTTGGCTGCTGGTAGTATCATGTTGAGTGCTTTTCAGGACCTTGCCAAGGTATCTAGGATGTTTGGCCCGTAAATTAGAGCGTGATTGCAATCGGCCCGTAAATAGTTGGCGCAGTATCAAGTTTCACAACAAGTTTGAGAGCAACACGATCTACTTTCGATTTCTCTCTCTTTACGGTAGAAACGGACGATCTCTTACATACATGTTTCAATCTGTTACCGAATAAATCCATCTCGAGACATTTGACCAGTGTTTGGTCCGTAAAGAAGACCTGCAGGCTTCGCAGACACACGTCATCTGAAAAGCACTCAACATGATACTACCAGCAGCCAAGTACCTCGGCATGAGGTCATGGCTACTAAGTGCCTCCTGCGCGATGAAGACTCAACACACATCTCGCATTTGGAAGCTCACAATTTAAAAGTCATTCCAAGACACAACCAACCACTTCAACTTCGACAATCCTAATCATGTCTGTCTACACCAAGTTCGCTATCATCGGAGCCGGCGGAATCGGCGGCACCGTCGCGGATGAGCTGCTGAAGAAGGGAGCGAGCGTCACCATCCTCACCCGTGACGACAGCCAGCAGAGTCTGCAGGCCTTCCAGGCACGCGGCGCCAAACTCTTCAAGGTCGCGTACGACGATGAGAACGCGGTGAAGAAGGCGCTGAGCGGCAATGAGGTGGCCATCAGTGCCGTGTCGCCCTATCACCTGGACGTGCAACCGCCCGTCGTTCGCGCAGCAAAGGCGGCCGGCATCGAACTCTTCGTGCCGGCGGAGTACGGCGTCAAGGTGACGGAGGGACCGAACGCCTACAAGAAGGTGGTGCAGGATCTGCTGGCCGAGGTGCAGCTGCCGGCCACGATCTTTTACACTGGCATCTTCTCCGAGTTCCTGCCAATCTTCATGGACTACCACTTCGACCAGGGATACATGAACGTGGTGGGCAAGGGCGAGACGCCTTACAGTATCACGCCGCGTCACGACGCCGGCCGTTTTGTCGCGCACGTGTTGTCCACGGCCCCCAAAGCCGCGCTGGAAGGTGCCAAGATCCCGTTCGAGGCTGAACGTCTATCGCCCATGCAGATCCACGAACTGGCGGAGAAGAAGCTCGGCAAGAAGATTGAGGTGCGCAGTATCTCGTACGAGGAGAACTTGAAGAAGTTCGACACGGACTTCACGGCGTTCCTGACGGCACTGGGTGAGGACGGTCGCGGTGTGGCTGGGACGGAGCAGGAGGTGCAGGAGAGTGTGGCCAAGTTCTTCCCGGACTGGAACCCTGCCAAGTACGAGACCTTTTTGGCGTAAGTTGAAGTTACAACGACAGAGGCAAATGTTGTTGTTATACTAGTATAGTAGACATGGTTTTTTTCCACAGAACTACAGTAAATAGTATATACATCCACAAGTTGAAGCCTCAAATTGCTTGTATGCATCGTTCCGTGACCAGACTACATGGTTAAAGTTAGCGCGTGCGTAGATAACTCGACTAAGTTTTTCGTTTGGTAACAATGAAGCTGGTGTGTACAGCCCAATCGATACGATCCCAACGAATCAAAACTCTTTGCATGTTGAAGTGATATATGACGGAAACGTCCATGAATAAGACACGTTATCCCGATGTGTGCCGTATGAAAGCACATTGATGTGTTAAGCCTTAATACGTGTGTGCTGTCCATTGTGGCCTGCGTCTGCTGACGGCTCTAATACAACAGCATCGATTGGCTCTGCGAGATTTTGCAGAACTTGTTATTTACGGACCGAAGCTAAATCAATACCCAACAAGATATGGTAAAGCACTTCAAGTACGTCAGCAGCTCAACCATCAGCAAAGCCTACCGAAGAAACCCCAGTTCATAATCTAAAAGTCTCACTACGACTCAAGTCCACTCTACCAACCCCCACCACCTCTCTCAACTATGTCTGTCTACACCAAGTTCGCCATCATCGGAGCCGGCGGCGTCGGCGGCACCGTCGCGGACGAGCTGCTCAAGAAGGGCGACGTGTCGGTCACCATCCTCACGCGTGACGAGTCCAAGCCGGAGCTGCAGGCCTTCAAGGCACGTGGAGCCACACTCTACCAGGTCTCGTACGAGGACGAGGATGCCGTGAAGAAGGCGCTGAGTGGCAGTGAAGTGGCCGTCAGCACCGTGTCGCCCTTCAACATGACTGTGCAGAAGGCCATCGTTCCCGCTGCCAAGGCTGCCGGTATCCAGCTGTTCGTGCCGGCCGAGTACGGCGTCAAAGTGACGGAGGGTCCGAACGTGACCAAGAAGGAGGTGCAGGACCTACTCAGCCAGCACCAGCTCCCCTTCACCATCTTCTACACGGGTCTGTTCGCCGAGTTCCTGCCGTACTTCCTGGACTACCACTACGATGAAGGCTACATGAATGTGGTGGGCAAGGGCGAGACTGCTTTCAGCATCACTGCACGTACGGACGTCGGTCGCTTCGTGGCTCACGTGCTGTCCACGGCCTCCAAGAACACTTTGGAGGGTGCCCGGATCCCGTTCGAGGCTGAGCGCTTGTCTCCACTGCAGATCCGCGACCTTGTGGAGAAGAAGTTGAACAAGAAGATCGAAGTGCGTCACGTTGACTACGAGGAGAACAAGAAGAAGTTCGACACGGACTTCCAGGCGTTCCTGACGACGTTGTTCGAGGAAGGTCGCGGTGTGGTTGGTACGGAGCAGGAGGCGCAGGAGAGCGTGGCCAAGTTCTTCCCGGACTGGAACCCAGCCAAGTACGAGTCTTTCATCCAGTAACCGATGTGCTTAAAGCAGCTACTGCGTCTGTGCAGGTCGCACTAATGTAAAGCAAATCTGTTTTTGACCACAGTGTTCGCTCTGTCTTACTAAATCTACGTATTCAACTGCTTAAGGGTTTCGAACAAAAGATCAGGATTCTTCTCGACAAGAGGATATACCTCTTTCGCAACCCGTTTCGCAGCAGTTTGCTAGCCGAAGATATCGACAGCATGTCGCTTAAAGGGGGTGCGAAATAGTCGACAGTCTTGTGGCTCTGGTGGCGAAGCTGCCTCCACTAGTTGTCGTCATGTGGTCGTGCATATGCGAGCCCTCCGTCGTCGGTAGAGAAGTACTTGCGAGAAGTGGTCTGCTTCGCAACGACAAGAGCGCTTGAGCGCTGCCAGTGCAGGTCATTCATTATCCAATTTCGGATTTACTGGTCACTTGGTTACCAACCTCCAACGACTAAGTCTCGACTCCACGCCCTCCACTCCGAACACTGCCAAGATGATGTTCAGCAAGACGATCGTTGCTCTCTGTGTGGCTGCCGTGACCTTCTCGAACGGAATGGTGGACGCCTCAGTGGAAGTGGCTGAGACGTACGGCAAGTCCACCGACAGCTACAACACCAACGGAGGCAAGACTGTGAACATTGGTGCAGGTGTGCACGGTGGACTCGGCGCTGGACTGGGCGCGCTTCTGAATCTCGGCGCGAATATTGGTGCAGACGTCGCAGCAGGTCTTGTTGCGGGGGTGAAAGCGGGTGGTAATCTCGGTGGAGGTGTGAAAGCTGGTGCCGGAGTCGGCGGCGGGTATGGAGGCCTGGGTGCTGGTCTCAGCGCTGGTGCAGGAGTCGGTATAAATGCTGGAGCAAACGTTGGTGCTGGAGTGAAGGCCAGCGCTGGTGTTGGTGCTTCTACTGGGGTTAACCTTGGAGCTGGAACTGGTGTCGGTGTGAAGGCTGGTGCCGGATTGGGCGTAGACGCGAATCTTGCGGTCGGCTTGAAGGCTGGAGCTGGCCTCGGTTTGAATGGCGGGGCTAACCTTGGTGCCGGTGCAAGTCTTGGAGCTGGAGTCAAGGCCGGCGCTGGAGTTACTGCTGATGCTAACCTTGGAGTTGGAGTGAAGGCTGGTGCTGGCGTCAACGCGAATGGCGACGTTGGTGCTGGTGTTAAGGCGGGGGCTAATGTCGGCGCAAACGTAGGCGGTGCAGGTGTCAAGGCGGGTGCCGAAGTTGGTTTGGGGGTGAACGGAGGTGTGAAGGGTCCTTCTGGGACTACAGACGGCTACCCTGGGAAACAAACGGCAGGCCAAAACTCCGCGAAGCAGTACCGTCACCTTCGCTACTAGGTAGTTTACTTGTTGACTCTACAGCTCCAGTTTCCTGCTCGTTTGTGAACTTGTTCAAAGATAATGTACACGTACTAATACACTACTTGAAAGGATTCATCGTATTAATCTCTCCTGCTCGATCGTCGGTTTGGTGAAGGAGTGTCTCTTATAGATATGGTGTGCTCTTCATTAAGCTGTTACAGTATTACGTTCGACCGAGGGGGTCTATGGTGTAGACTGCAGATCACAAGCAGCTCGTGTTATCATTTCGACGGCATGGTAGCTCGAATCACAGTCTGGAACAACACTTTTTTTTTTGTCTGGAACAACACTAAAAGTAACAGCGGGTATTTTTTGCAGCCTTGGCAGTTACACTGTATAAACAATTTCAGTTCGAAACGGCGTTAAATAACCCAGCTTTTTCGATGGTGTCAAATGGCTACGCGCCAAATACTACCCCAAGGGGAAGTTCCACGGGGCTTCGAAGCTGTAGTAAACGTGGCACGAGAACACAACCACTTTAACGTACTGCGCTGGATGGAGGCGCTAAAGAGGCCGGGAGATAATTGTAGAATGTTGTAAGCAACACGTCAGGGTAGAATTTTTCTGTAGGTTACCTACTTGGTAATACATGTACATGTATAGTATCATTTGGATGTGTCAAAAAGCTACCGCCAACACCCACGCCGACAACGAGAGGGTCTGTAGTGTGACTGCAGATTTATGACACGCTGGGGGAGATGGATAAACCCGTAGATGGCAAAGTGAAAGCTCGCCGTGAATGTCGTCACCGTTGCCGTTATACCAGCTACGTGATCATAATTGTTGCTACCATAACGGTTACGTGAACTGTTCACGTATGATTGCAGGTTTCAGAGTCTGATCCTGTAGAACAGCCAGCTGAAAGCTTTGAACAGCTCCTCATCCTGTACACGTTCGATGTACTGTAGTACTGTATAAAGATTAGAATCGTCTAAAAGGAATCAGTACAAAACAAGCAAGTTGTGTGCCATTTCATTGGCGAACATTCATTCTCTGGTTAGCCTGCCCATTACCATTTACTTAATCAGCATCAAGACCGCCTTACGATCTTTTTTGCTCAACTGAAGCAACGCCTGGATGGCCTGTCGTTCGTCGAACGAAAGAGACATTTGCTGTAAGGTGAGAGCCGCTCGGCCTAAATCCAAGTGAGCAACCTGCCGGATTGTCGGCAGCAGTTTCTTGTTCAATTGGGCTGCAAGGCTTTCAATACCACTTCTCTCTTCCTCGGCAACCTCTTCGTCTTTGTAGTTGTTGCGGCGTCGAAGGGACCGGTTGCTGTTCGTCTGGGCGGCCTCGATCGGCTGAACAGCGTCTATAGAGGTCGTTACCGACCGGTTCAAGACGGTGGCAGCCGAGATGTTGCCGGAGCTTGCGAGGATGGTGGTCGCGACCAACAAGGTGATGAAGCAAAAGCGCATTGGAGTTGGTCTCGGAGGTTGCTGGAGTGGGGTGTGAACTGCTCGGAGCGAATTGAGAAGTGAGTCAGTCTGCTGCGCTGAGGGCTCCTCCAGCAAACACGGACTGAGTATGAGCTACGCAGAGACGGATTCAACACATCCTGTGATGAAATGCCGCAAAGGCTGTCTCTATACGTGCTGTACCAGTACTGCCATATCAATACAGTACTACTTCGAAGTACATGCAATACACTGCAACTGCATGCACTGGATACCTCACATGACAACGAATATGGACTCCTCAAACTTGAGGAGTCCATACGAGGCTCGAAGCTAGACATGAGTATCATAATGTATTTCACCTTAAGTTGATTAACTGCATGTACATGTACATATACAACTGTAGTTGGTAGCTAGATAAACTAGTAGCTTTTCTTTGCGTTGATGAGTGGCACCATTTCTCCATGTTGGACCTTGATTTCATATGGGCACTCCTTCAAGGAGTCCTTGACACTTTCACACGGGTGTATTTCGTCCTTTGGCCGATGCTTGTCTGTCTGTACGGTACATGAAAAGCGCATCGACATTGTCCGTGTGGTAAAGAGGTTGTCTACTTATGTCAAGACTTAACTAACTATAGACACCTGGATGCTAAAGGCTAGGCCTTGATATCTTTTGCTTTTCTGTTGTTTCTTGGGGCTATTGCCCATTTTCCCCTGCTCTTGGTGATGATTTTACGATGCGGACATATGCGAGGTCATCAGTTCTCCCATGCTAAGTCCTTCTTTCCTTGCACTGAGTGCTGCCCAACAACTTCGGAGTCGACACACATCAGCGAAACTCCTGAACGGATGGGGCACTCGAGGAACTACAATCCCATGACCATCTTCCAGGATTAGTATACGTACCTTTAAACTGGCTAGGGCGGTTGCATTGCAACCTGCAACGATGCTTCAGAGCCTGAATACATGGCAGGAGTCAGTACATGTACATGCAAGTCTTTTACATGTATTAACGCTACATGTAATAAGTGATGGGCTGCACTCAAGAGTGGATTTTTTTTTTGTCGTGTAGATAACGACGTAAGTTACGTCACCACCAGTATTTTTGGGGTCATGCAAGGCGGATCGTGTTGCTACCACCAAAAGTGACACATAATGATGATATTGGTATGTAAGTGCTCTGATCAGTTTTTGGGAGGCTTTTTCCATGTTCGACTCCCCTAATATAAATTCTGTTCCGAAAACAGACGTGATCAGTTGGAGGATTGGAGGACTAGAACTCGATCACGACATGTGTATCACGACATGTGTGGTACTAATAGCGCTCATGAGCATTTACAGAAACAGTACGGTAAAGACGCGGCACTAAATAATCCATGTACCGTACTCTTTCCTGCGGGTGTTGCGATCAGGATTGCTAACCTTAAACCATGCCCTCAACGGTTGAATCAACCCGTATAGAAATGGTCAGAAATTACTATACTACATTTAGTACTACCGTTTAACCACATTCAGATACATGTAAATAACCAGCCATTTGTGTATTTTCCTTACTGACTAGGATTTCATTGGCTAATATTAAGATTTGCACATGGATGAATATAATGACGGTGCCGACAGTGGCTAAACGACTTGGTTCCAGTATAGCCTAATGGCCCAATCATTGACTTCATTTTGCCTTTTACCCAATAAAAATGATTATAGACTAAATTTTAACCAACCAAACGTTAGAGTTAGGGCTCAGCGCTGCCGACAACCTGCCGACATTATCTGTCGGCAGGGCAGCACAAATATTTTTGTGTTCCATACATATATTCAGTATTTTGCGTGTAGCTCACATATCCAGTCATTTGCCAACACGCGTCTATCTAGTTGTATAGCGGGCCATTGGGGTTCTTTTTCCAGCCCTTCGTGTTCTGAAGAATACACGACAACACTGGGAGAATGAGTCTCCTAGACTTGGCTCCTATCATCTCACAACGCGCTAAGCAGACTGCTATTAACACGTTTAACCGCTACCTGATGTCCGAGGGTGTAACTATGGTATTTATCGCGAGCGTCCTTGTCGGAGATACTGATGGAGCTGTTTTCGTGAAGTTAATGGACCGTTTTGCTGTGTATCTGGCGTTCTTGGAGAAAGGTTTTGGCTAAAACCTCTGTCATGTCTTACTTCAGGCATGTGAAAAACTGGTTGCTTGATACCTTCCCTAAAAACCGGCATGTGATTGAAAAAAAAAAAAACTCCTGAAAATGGCTCAGTCATTAGAAAAACACTGTGTGCGAAGACAAGATGCAGGACCAACGAAGAAAGCACCAGCCTGTACGAAATGAGACTTGAAGATTCTCATGGATGGAATTTACTACGATGCATCGAGTGCAAAAGACTACCAGGATGCTGCTTTGCTGGCTTTAATGGGGTATGCATTTGGACGAGCTTCGGATCTGGCGATAGTAACTAAAGCTAGCCTGTCTGTGACGGCGGATGGAGTTGCTTTCATACGGCTTATTCGAATTAAAACTGCAGAAGAGCAGGGGCTTTCTGTTTATCCAGACAAAAACAGTTTCATTACATGCCCGTTGCATGCACTTGCAATGCAAGACTCCCCCAGCAGCCAATTACTTCGGCACCCCGAAACCAGCATTGAAAATGATGAAGAATTATTTCTCCCTTCGGAAATTCCCCTTGATGAAGCTCTAGTGAATTGTTCGGACGTTATACCAGCCGCCGGTGTACCGGTGAAAAAAAAACCACGGAAGCAAGATGAGAGCATGAAAATGCACGGTTTTGTGAATCGAATTGTAAAGTCTGCATCAGAAGCCCAAGCACGCGCCAAGCCTACCCAAAACTTATCTTCACATTGATTTCGTCGAGGCGGAGCCCAACACGCTAATGGAGATCCTGAGGGAGAATTATCTACATGCCTAAAACGATGCCCAAAGTGCCCAAAGGTGCCCAAGCGTTTTGTACAATTCTTTCATTTTTATTTTATTTCTTAGACGTAGATGCTTAAAGCAGTGCCCAAAACATCAACTCCGGAAAAATACTAATTATAAACCTCCCTTTCTTATCGGCTAAAATTATGATCACTGGTGTGCCCGAAACGTTTCGGTAAACGTCTTCTCATCTTATCTTGAAGATGTACACATCTAAGAAGCTCACTTCTCATTCTACAACTACGCGCCCAGAACAAACAATGCAGCACGGTGATCACTACTACTACTACAAAGGAAAACACAAGGAAACAAAGTACTACGCATGCAGTAAGAGCCGTACAACTAGCTGCAAAGCCCGACTCATTTGTCAAGAGAGCGGCCGTGCTCATCTCAAGGGAAACCACTCATGTGTGACTCATGATGAGATCGTATCACGTGATGTGCAAGAAGAGATGCGTCAGCTTTTAGAAATTAGATCCCGAGCCGACTTGAGGATATTGCCGGGGCGGGTTTGGACCAACGTTCGCGACGAAATGATAGCTCAGTACGGCGAACTTTCAGGCCTTCGGTTCTTACCGAAAACAGAAAGTATCCGTATCATCAAGCGCTGTCGCGATGAGGCAACGGGTGGTGACGCCTTTCGAGCAATTGAGTCAGAGCAAATCCGCACTATCTCAGAGGATGACACGCGAGAATTTCTTCAGGTGAATTTGGCGTATCCAATCGAAGGAAAATTCCGAAGACTTGTTGGGTTTGGCCACCCTGATCTGATTCGACTGATGAAATATCCTGGAATTTCTCTGTTCATCGATGCTACATACAGTGTCACTCCCAAGCCATTCACACAGACACTCATCGTGATGATATATGATAACGCACACGATTTGTATATTCCGTGTTTTTATATCCTGATGGATGCTAAAGATCACTGGTCCTATTGGAATGCTTTTCAGTGGGTCCGAATCCAGACAGACATGGCGTGCATCCCTAACGTGGTGGTTTGCGACTTTGAACAAGCTTTGCATCTTGGGATCCGTGATCAATTCCAGAATGCACACATCGTTGGCTGTCTCTTCCACTGGAAACAAGCTGTTCGTCGCAAGATGATAGAGTTGCGGATCTCGACTGATGAAATTACCGTGGCTATGTCTCCTGGAATCCTTGATCTACTCACCGTGATTCCTGAGAAGAACCTGCGCAAAAAGGGATACCTTTCGTCATGAAGACATTATATGCGCTTATAGGGCAACCAACAACAAGTGATCGCAAAACAAAGTGGGCACCGTTTTGGGATTATTTCGTACGAACTTGGTGTGGTCTCTATGAAATTTCCTGCTGGAATATTTCTGGCATGCTTGCTGATAACGTAGAGATTGTCAACAGGACAAACAATCCTTTGGAGTCCTACAACCGAAGGCTCGCCGAAGAGATGGGCACTTCGCATCCCAGTATTCTCCATTTCGTTCAAGTTCTAAAGGAAGAAGCTAATCGCTACCTTGGCCAACTTGCCGACGTTCGACATCGACGCCAGAGCCCACCTCAGCGAGCTGAGCCCCGCTCTTACCCGGATATTCCGCCACTTTAATTTTTTATGATCTGTTTACCACTTGTTTTTAATAAATGCGTATCTATAAATCTTATTACACCTGTTGTTGAAGTTACCCTGCTGTCAATGTAAATGGCAACTAACTTTTAGGTATCCGTGCACTAATTCCTTCGGGCACTTTTGGGCAGTTTAGGCACCATTTTGGGCACGCAATGGCCGACGTCAGATCCTGAGCTTTCAGCGCAGTGGAGTTTTGATCGAGGATCGTGGCATATGACAGCGACGAACAAAACGTTTGCTAATGTCATCAATGCAACGACTGAAGACAAGAAAGTGTCACAAGTTCTAAGTGGTTGGGGATGAAAAGAAAAAACAATTGTCGCAGCACTTTCGAATTTTGATACTACAACTCAACACGACATACACAGCTTGTGTAGGCTTTTATTTGCTGCCTGCCTTGAGCCAACAGCTGTAGACATGAAGCTTGATGCTAAAGTTGCGGAGGTGCTGACAGCAACCATGATTCAGCATTTCCCCGATGTACTGGAGCGCTACCCAATGTGCTTATATGCCAGTAGAATGCGACAGTGCCTCGTATCTCTGGGAATTACAAAAACGCAGTTGTTAGCGTGGAGCTCTGAATTGCAGCGTCTCATTACTACACAGGTACTAGAATGTGCTGATTCAACACAAGACACATTTACACGGGAGGAAAAACTAATTAACCACGAGAACTGTGTAATCAGTGAGCTTGTAGCGCTGAACCAAGTTTTGTCCAAGCGTGTGGAGATACTCGAGAAACGTGTTGCTTTACAAGAAACCGGGAATGCTGACACTAACTCGAATAGTGTGATACCAACCAATCCTGACAACAGCTTACACACAACTGGCTGGAAATCATGCGGATCTAAGGCGCATCCTAAGGCGCCTGCTGCATTTTGGTATGAATGGTATGCTAAGACACCTCGGATGTGGGATGCGTGTACGAACCGACAACAAAAATCGACGTACAAGCAGATAACTAATTATCTTAAGCTGTTTCTCGCGAAAGGTTTCGTACTGGATCCGTCTTCTGACAATTTCGACAGTGTATTTCGCGTTGGTAAGGAAGCAGAAGCAGCCCTTTTTAACTTCTTTCGTGGTCACAACATTAATAGTCGAAATGGATCTGCAGTGTTGAAGCAGCTACGAAAACTGCATCGAGAAGGAAAACTGAACCATCTCATTGATGCGTATGTTGCCCGCGTCAAGATTGGAGCAGTAGTGGACCCCGCCCCAGACAAATATAAGTAACTTCTCACGCGTAGTTAGCTGTATAAACTCCTATAAGCAATCACAACCCAGTCATCACACAGATTCAATACTTTCCAAAGGCCGAGTTTACTCGCGCGAGTAAACTTGCATCTAGCCTGAACTTGCATTACTCGCGCGAGTTAACTTGCGTCCACTCGACTTGCATTAACGCGCGAGTAAACTTGCGTCCACTCGAGACTTGCATTTAATCGCGCGAGTTAACTTGCGTCCACTCGAGACTTGCATTAACTCGCAAAATCTGATTCTCTTATCTGATAATTTGCAGCTGGCTCTCAGCCACTCAGCCATTCTTTTTCTCTCCCTCATTTTTACTTTTGACGTCGCTCGTGAGTGGCAAAGCGTGTGTGTGTGCAACACACGGAACGAGAGAAGCTCGCGCTTCTCCGAAGATGAAGGGAGAATCCAGAGTGGGAAATTGGAGATGCCGCGGCTCAGTTGAAGGTAAAGGAATCGTCGCTTCGGGGATGGAAAAACAAGATTGGGATAACTTGGATAATATTGAGGGCTCTGATCACAAGAGGAAATCGGGAGCTGGTCGCAAGAGCAAGCCCTACGAGGGTAGAGTACTACAATATTATGAATCGTTTCAAGAAGACGCCAAGTGTACGCCAGCTGACCTACTTTTCTATTATAAAAATATTGAATAATTTATGCGCGATATTCCCAATCCGTTCACTCGAAAATCGTGGGTCTCCAGATTTATTGCATACTATTCGAAGCCTTCGTGTGGTGGCGTACCTAGTGATGTGACCAGTGAGCGGCATGATGATGGCAAAACTATTAACAATGATGCTAGTGGAAACTGTGGTGATGGAAGTGATATTGATAGGGACAGTCACAATGATATCAGGGACAAAAGTGATGATGTTTGCGATGACGATGCCAATTTGAACGATGGCGAGGGCAAAACGTTCAGTAGAGATAGTGGATGTGATGGTGGCAATGAGTTTGATGCATCTCGTGAAAAAGTAACTGACTCTTCATCAAGGACTGCACAGAAGCGCTTTGCTATCAATCCTGCGTCAGGTGCGGCTGATGAATTAAAGCGTGCCCGTAGACTTTCTTTACGGCTGGTGTTGGATGCTAAGCACGCTGGTGGACCGTTTGGAGAATCTGCATCGCGGCTTCGTCAGCTTACCTGCAGTCGTGATAAACCTAAGCGTATCTCTGCCAAAACAATTGATGCAGCCACTGAGATAATTTCAATTGAGGACATTACGGACATTTTCACGCCTGCAGTAATTCGATCGTGCATGCGAAAACTTTTTGCATACCAAACCAAATAAAAAAGCACAAGCATGATACTCCTATTGCCCGTGACAAAGTTGCAATTACTATCGATGGAATTTCGTACGCAGTTGCTTCTCTTGACGCCATGACTAGTTGGCATACGCTAATGGAGCGCTACGACATCGTCGATGAGGCTCTGCGGTGGGTAGCATCAGATGTTCACAAACGGTATGCAGAACAGCTATATGACGATGATTCCACTTTACCGGTTGACGATATGTCAATCGAGCTCCTGCGGCTTCGTGTGCTTGACGAGCAGTGGAATTTGATAGAATTTTGCCGAAAACGCAAGCTCGATGAATATTGTATCGATGCTACCATTCTCAAGCTCATCAGGAACTATAAACGTCAAGTTCAGGCTGTTGCAGTACCCGCAAATGTTGTTCGCATTCCTGATATTGACGAAGTTGTATTGAAGGCGCAAGACGCATTTAGTTACGCTCGTAGCGCTGCCAATCCGATAGTTGTGCTCCTTTCCGTCAATTTTGATGAGAATCATTGGTGTGGCGCCATAATCGATTTTCAGGAGAGAGTCATAATTTTGTTTGACCCGCTGCGGTGTCAAGACCACATTAATGAGGTCAGCCGGCTGGTACAAAGCAAAATTGAGCCATTGCTTCCTGTTAAGAAGTATCGCTCAAAAAACTTATGGTGCGTTTATTCAAAGCGACAGCTACAACTGCGGTGTTGGAATCCTCGTCTTTTTTTAAGCGTTTCTGTCTGGAAAAAATCTCTATTGACAATGTCCGCGACGCTATGCAATTCTTCCGCTACAGATATTTAAGTAAGAATCTCAGAGCAATTAGTGAGTGCTAGCGTAACACCAAGTCTACAGCTTATTTCCCCGTGTTGTCGGCTTTAATCTACCCCTCAATTGCTCAGATGTAACATTATTTTTTATCTTGATCATTGATTATAGTACAGTCATGTGCGTCAATAAGCAACGCCTGATATGAAGTTAATTATAGAGGCATACAAAACGTAAAAGGAATCTGAGAAAGGGGCAAAACTACTGATTTAGTTCAATACGAAAGACACGCTGCTTTTGCTAACTAAACTCGCGTGAAGCCAGCAACTTCTAATCACCGCGGACGACACATATTCCAGGCAGCATCGCACCATTCTAATGCTGCCAACATGCACACCTTGTACGGGTTTTCGTCGAAGTCACCGAGTCTATCTAACGCATGCATCATTTTTTTCGCTACATGTAGTGCTTGGCCCAGCTAGCGAGCGCTGTGCACGACCATTTAGATGCTCGTGCGTAGCTGCACAGCAATAGCTTCTGCTGCTGAGTAAGGCGAATGCGCTTGATTAGACTTGATTTCATGAGAGCTAATGGGGTCGTTCGAAAGTAGACAGGATAAAGCGAAAATGAGAGCAATCCGAGCCGTACGTGTCGGTGGAGAGATCCAAAACCACCCGCTTTCGCGCCCAAATTCAAACTCGCACCTTAGTGATGATTGGTGGAATTACGTGTTCATCTACCAATAAAATCGCGAATCTGTTTTAAGTTGAGACTATGTCAGTAGGCTCTGCACATCCTGGTCCCTTTGCCTGATCGGTAGTCCTATAATATATTCAAATATATAAGTTGTAGGCCGTTGCATATTGACGCACATGACTGTACATGGAATCGATCTGAAGGATGTCACTTTTGGGGATCCGTCGTTGTCGAGGTGGACGGGGCATCCGTCGTTGATAACGCCTCTGTGGCCGTGACCGTCGTCATCGTCGGGGCCAAGGTCAGCAAATTGGTCATGGGCGATCGAGTTTGGAGACGTGACCGTGGGGGCGTACGTCGTCGTAGAAGTAGATGGGGCATCCGTACTAGCAGTTGACGGTACCCCGTCACCGAGGCTGTAGTCACAATCAATCAGAAGGTCGTTGCAGCGACAGCAGGCTCGAGATCGACGTCTTGGCTGTCAGGGAAGTCATTGGCTCGTCGAGTCTGTCATGAAGCTGGTTGAGTTCGTTGTTAGGACCGCCGCATGGGCGAGCTGGCCGAGCTTGTTCAGTCCGTCGTGGATCTGGGTGCGCCAACCATGGTCTGGTTCACGCTGCCAGATTCAGTCTCAGTTAGCGAAGTAGCCGCGTAGTGACTCACACTGCACGTTGTTGGCGGCCGTGCGCGCCTCTCCCTGGATATTCACGCTTGTCATACCTGTAAGCTTCTTTAAGTCTTCATCGCTGCGTTCTTCCTTCGGCACCCGTCCTTTCCGTTTTTGCAAGCCGCACTCCGATAGTATGTAGACACAATTTTGGTTTTGATTATTTTTGCTTTTGGTTGTACTTTTTTGAAGTCGGCAGCTGTCGGGCAATGTCGGCACTGTTACGATATGGTATCAGCTCTCGTTTTATGCATTTGTAGCAGCGCCATTTGCAAAAATAGTTGCACAGGGGGTTTGCACTTCTATTGCGTTTTGCAACCCGCGGTATACAAAAACGAAGTGTTGCGATTTGCCCGGGTTGCAAAACTTATGTAACCTACAATAACAAAACTACTGTAGAGCATTTGTGCATCCGGACGTTTTGTACGTCAGGACACTATTATCGGCCAATCGTAGTGATACAGAAATTTGAAAAACCTCACCATTGACCATTTGTCCAAACGGACAGGCCTTTTTTTATTCATAACGGGTTGCAGAGAGGGCGTACAAAACCGATTCAGTGCTCGTCCTCAACATGGCGCGTGGCAGGAAGAGAACCCCAGGTGGTCGTGGCCGTCGGGCAAATCAGTACTCTCGCGAATGTGAAAGTTACACTAAGAAGCTTGCCGTCATAGACTTTTTAAAAGACAGCAATATGCAATAAACTCTCGACATATTCTACAGCCATCTTATTTAGACACGAAGCGTGAACTTGGTGTCAGTAAAGTCTACAATGCTGACCAAAGTGGGATATTATTCGAATATTTACCGAAACAGACACTCAGTAAGAAGGATGCAGAGACAGTGTGGGTAAAGTGTGGGGGGAAAGACAAGGAACGGAATAAACTAATGAGTGCCCTCATGGGAAGGGCCCTCACACAAAAAGTACACAATTGGATCTACCGTTAATTACCAATACAATACCGGTTTAAAAACCGTTCCCGTTTCAAAAACCGTTCTCGTTTCAAAACCCGTTCCCGTTACAAATCGCGTTCCCGTTACATCTTCCACTCTCCGATCTCCCTCCAAAGCCTCAAATGGAGAAACTACCAACAGGGCCATTGCTTCCTCATGGCTATCTTCCTGTGGGTCTCATGAAGAAGAAAATTCCCGGCTCCCACCCAGGGTGCAACATGGCAACAACCACCTTTAGAGCCTTCCTCAACTCTTGTAGAGACGACGACATGGCTCGAGGGTTCACGCGCGATTGCTGTCGGAAGCTGTCGTCTTCACCACCCACACGATTGAAGACGCCGTTGTACGGACGCGCTTTGGCTTCCGCTAGAAGTAACGCGGTCGATGCCTGGGGGCTCAGAACAGGAGCCCCACCAAGACTACCAAGAGAGTGACTTGGTGAGAGCTCGTAACCTTCGCCGGATGGTGTTCCAGCCAGCATGATTTTCGCTCTGGAGCCCGGTACGAAGCTCCGCATCTATGATGGTTGTTTTACTGCTAAAGACGACTCTAAGGCGCGCGTCGTGGAGATTCCGGTTGGATTCTGTGTTCTATTTAGAGGTGACCTCATACACAACGGAATGCCATACACCACGACGAACTACCGCCTTCACTGCTACCTGACCTACAAAGGGATGAAATGGACACCGGATATCGCTCAAGACGTACTTCCTGAACACGGCGAGAGTCAGTTTTGCGGCGAAAAGGTAGAGAAAGGTCAAGATCTTTAAAACACCGTTTCTACTGTGAGAAGAACCCTAAGGGAGCTGTGAACAGACTGAAGCGCAAACGAGAGAACGAGGAAGGTGAGTACAAGTGTGAGGTGTGCGATAAGGCGCTACGTGTCCACAAGATGAGGGATCACTCCGCTCAGTATTGAGATCTAGGATTTCTTAAATGAATGGAAGATGATGAGACTAAATGAGGATAAAATTGTGTTTACTAGTTTTTAATTGGTCCAGAACTTCAACTTTGGTTTAGCGTTCCCGTTACAATTTTTCATATAATTATAACAGCACCTGTCTTCTTTGCACTTTGTTGTTTAGTGGTTCCATCTACAATATATTGATGCATTAACGAATGTGGTTTTTGGGCGCCTACTCCTTACTTTCACTCTGTTCGAAGTAAGGTGCTCTTCCTGCATACCCCCACGATCTGGCTGGTAAAAAGGTTGGTTCGAAAGACACTACTTGGTCACAGGCTTGAGTTCCGAAAATACGGGGGTCCTGAGGGGCTTTCTGAGTTGACCTTGGGTGATTTTTGTCGATTCGGTTACTATATGTCGGTACTACCTTGGTTTGCTAGCCGCGTTCTGCGCGCGCGTTTCTTGGACCTACATTGTTGCAGTGTAGCAGGGTCTTAAATTCTTGCAGGGGCAGTCCAATTATCTCGGTAAATCCACCAGTGCTTGTCGAAATGATCCGGAGTGAGGTACTTACTTCCATTTGATTCAATGATTGCAATGAGCTCGTGGAGACAAGGTCGACCATGGACAACACGGAATTCCCCGGATCAAGGACTGCGTTCAATTCGACCATTGACAATTTTCTCCGCATCCAGCCACAAACTGTCTGTCTCTCTCAAAGCGTTTCTCGTGATAATCCTGACAACTCAGTTGTATCTGCTCTTTTGCAGCAGCTGAGGCGCAATCGTGGCATGCTGAGCCATGAGCATACTTGTTTCGGAAGCAGCAATCGTCCACCAGCTACATAGCTTCTTGAAAACTGTGTACAAGTCGTCTTGGCTTGATTTCAACTTGGCTTTGATCTTCGCATGTGTTCCCTCGACTGTAGATGTATCTCGAACACCGAAGTGGGTGTACTTGCTTGTGAGGTATCTCACAATGCGCGACTTGTACTTCCACCAATGCAAATCCAGATAGTCCGACACAACCTTACTCTTTGAGGAGAGGAGCTTGCGTTTTTCTTCAAACTCTTCTTCTGAGTTAGCCTCCACCGCTTCATAGAATGTAGCCATGAAGGAATTGGTTTCCCAAGAGTTCTCTTTCTTGGGTTGGGTTCTCGACATCAACTTGACCTAAGTGCTTTCTGGCCATACTCTCCACGTTCTTGTTCATGTGCCAGCGGCATATCATCGAAGGTACGTCCGGATAAACACGGTCCAGTGAATTCAGACAGACGGGATCCCGATCGGTGAGAATGACGTTATGAGGGTCGATATCGTTCTCAATCATGAGGAGACGTAACATGTTGAAGGCCCACACGAAGGCTTCTTCTTTCTCTCCTGGAAGCCAACATTGAGCCACTGGAAGAACCGTATTCGCCCGGTAACAACAATGATATTGAGCAGTGGGATGCGATGTTTATTCGTCTAGTAGGGGCAGTCGGCAACTAACACATCGTGGTGAAGCTTGAAAAGCTCAGTGGTGTCGGGGTGAGCCCAAATGAGGTGGGTTACCTCGTTCGTCTCTGGATTGACTCGCCACTTATGAAAGAACTTGTGATTCCGAAGCTCTACAAACAGAGCTTCTATCGCTGTATGTGAGGCTAGTTCACGTCTTCGAACACCACTCCTTGTGTTAGCGATGTCTTTGGCGATCACGAGAGAGTCGGGATCGGCACTTATATGCGTGGCTTGAATGGTCGACGCAGAAACCCCTGCAGCAGTCTGGAGTTCCACCAGGTCTGACGTGGTCACCGACGTTGGTTCTTGATATTTTGAGCTGCACGACGCCTGGCAGCAGCATGAGCGCGAATGTTCCGGGACGGCTCGTGGTTATGGTGAGCGCTTCGTGCTGTGTGAATAATCTTCCAAGGTTTCTGCCTTGCTGACGGCATGCAGTGCAATGCGCATGGTGCAGCCTGAGTGTTTTGAACCTCGCATGGTGCGCGTTCGGGTTTCTTCGGTCAAGTGCTGAGTATTCTTCACGGCTCCGGAGCGATCGCACTCATAGTTTCGTGCCCATACCTTCCTGTCAGCGTCGTCTGTGTACCGGACTCGGCGACGTGAAAGATTGAACCCGTGATCTTTAGCCCACTGATGCAACGCTTCTTCTGCAAGGTCATGCGAGCCGTACACAGCCTGTGGTGGAGGTAAGATGACAACACGTCGAAGGCAGATATCACTCATTGCTGAACTCCTTGTATTTGACAACCTTTCGTGGTTCGTCTACTGTTCGTCTACATTTTGTAAACCGGTACGATACTGGTACTTACTGACTATTCCACCTGCCCTATCCCAACCGTGTACTTTTTGTGTTAGGGCCCTCCCCATGAGGGCCCTCGTTAGTTTCTCCCACAAGGAACGCTTCACCGGTATGTTCCTAGTTGATTCTACGGGGAAGTAGTACGATGCATTCTGCGTAGTGAAAACTGAGCCTTCAAAATTCCCAGAGAAAGCTGCCTATAACTACGTCGCCTAGCATGACTTTGGCGATAAGCTTTGGCCAGAAATGAAGGACGCTCAAAGTCAGCTTGGTGTGCAAATCTATGGCAACAGCTCTGCTTGGTGGAACTCCGACCTTTCTGTCGCATTTCTGGACTACCATTTTGCCAGCAGAGACGAAGCAGAACCTATTCTTTTGCTTTGGGACGACTTCTCGGCACATTGGACCGATGAAGTCAAAACGCACGCAACTTTGATCAACGTTCCTCTACTTAAAGTTCCCCCTGGACCTACTTCGGTATGCCAACCAGCAGACATTTCGTGGTTTCGCCCTCTTAAACAGCGCTTACGAAGGCAACGGGTGAACTTTTTATCTCAGCAATTGAATGATTACCCCGCTGACGGCTCCCATGGGAAATTTTCGCTTCAGCCTCCTTCAAGACGAGAAGCAGTGCCTTGGGCGACGACTGCATGGAAGCAGCTAGGCGAAGTTGTTATCAAGAGTGGGTTTAACCCGCATACAAAACAAGCTAAGACTGAATTTGCTGAAAACGATGTTATCGGGCAGATGGAGAGTTTGCAGTTGATTGACGACGTTGTAACAGTTTGTGATGACGACGATGTTGTGGAGCAGTTTCTTGATATAGCAGATGGTAATCCATCCAGCATCAATTGATAGATGTGCAAGCTGCATACATACATAAACGTAATCTTGCCTACCCATAAGGTTTTCCGTTTGTATGCAATTTGGTCTGTCCGGAAACACAAATGCTCTACAGTACTACACGTACTTCAATTACTCGTGCAATTTGAACAAAAAGAACGGGAGATGGCTGTCTTGGCGCTGCCTTGGGGTACCCAAGGCGGCCACCTCCTTCTACTGCAGTTTAACATAAAGAAATACATGTTAAAGAGCCAGAGATGGCTGGCTTCGAGTACTACAAGCCAGTCATCTCCTACTGCTGAGTAACCTGAAATTCACACTAAAAAGCATGAGATGGCTATCTTGATGTCCTTCAAGACAGTCATCTCTGCTTGTAAAATAGTAAATGAGCGTGCATTTGTGCATATATAGTAGTTCAAAGTAGAGTATTAACCCTTTCGCGAGCCCCTAGAATAAAGTATACTATACAAAGTGAAGATATTCCATTATTAAAGGGCACAATAATCGCCCTTTAAGAATATCACTGTACTCATCGGATGGTTAAGTGCTCTTCACATTCCTCCTAGATGCGGGATAGAGAAGGCCAACCTATCCAAAAGGTCTCAAAAATCGCCTTTTTAGAAATTCACGGTAGCACGTTTCAAAAGAAATGGATTGGCTAATATAAAAAATATTTGTGTCATCGGCGTTGATTCGTTAAAATACAACTTAATTTATGTGATAAGAAATGGACGACAGTCTCGTCTTCGCACCGATGACGCGCAAAAGACGCGTACATTCACGTGCATGTATAGTACACTTAGTTGCGATGGATTACCTAGCAGACTGCTACTGCTACTAGCAGTATTTACAAGTGTTCTAAAGCGCCAGCTTCACTTAGTCTGGCCACCCGCTTTGCTGAAAGTGGTATGGGGCAGACTGGATAGGGAATCAAGATGCCGTGTCACTGTGACAGTCGCACACGGCCCGTAACACTACAATTTTCGTAATTAGGTATTTCCTTTATCTCGTGATCTGCTGTCGAGTGCATGTACCTTAGTTTCACTATGGATAGTATCATTATTTCCAGTAGTACCACCCGCTATCTCGAGATTTGCACTTTAGTGCATGTATCTTTGTTTCACTATGAATTGAATCATTATGTCCCATTTAAAAGCATTTTTTTTACACAAACATGTAAATACATTACCCCCTCAACCCGATTACTATCATATATCGGAATGAAGTCAATATATACACAATATTATTTTAATAACTTATACATTTGGACCACTTACGCCTGGACCATACAATAGAATCTGCGGTGTCATGCCGAAGCGGTTACAGAAAGAATTATATGGTGGGGGCCCAAGGAAGCGTCGAAGGCGAAACCTGCAGCAGCCATCTCCTGTAGCAGGCGAGGTGGGTGGAGTTGTCGCGTTTAACGATGCGTGGGCGAGGCTCCGGAGGGCTGGTTGGTACTCAAAACCTCCCCCCAGGCGAAGTTTGGATCTGCGGTACCGGTATATTCGGCCTGGGGGCGATCCTAATGGAACGGAAGGTGTCGACTTCCTTCTTGGAGAAGGTGCAATCCTGCAATATGCTGCTGGTAATGTTGTCGTCCATTATGGTGCCGCCAAAGGTGTATATACATCTCGCCTAATACTACCTGTATGTGGTAATACTAACCTATCGTTTGATGTAGATACTAGCGCTACCTGTACCGAAGCATCTAGCGGCGCGGTGGATGGAGGAGATCGCGACTGCGAGTATGCAGGCAGTACGAACACCGGCGCTCAAGACGTCGGTGGCAGCCGAGGAGCTGGACGTGGACGTGGCCGAGGACGTGGAGGCGGACGTGGGCGCAATGGTAGCCGCGGTCGCGGCCCTGGTGGCACAAAAGGTGTTGTATCTATCTCTGGTATTACTGTTTGTATCTACGTATACTAACCTATCGTTTGATGTGTGGTAGCCGCATCGGGTATAGCTGAAACTAATAGCCATCGGGGTGAGGAAGTAGCAGGCGAGGCTGGAGGTGCATACCAATCTGGAGATGCTCAAGTACAAGTATATTCTGGTAGTCGTGATGGGACAACAGGTGCGGTGTTCACAGGGTGTAATGTGAAGGTTTAGTGCTCATCATGTGTGCATGACTGTACCAATTTGTATAGAAGGCGTATTACCGATAGGACCTGTTTTCGGAACGCCTCGAGCACTAAACACTACATCTCATGAACGGACACCTGACTCGTCGCGTCGAACAGCGACGAGAACACCCCCAATGATGCTGCAAGATGTGTACCTGGACAAGTTAGTGGCCTTCACACCAGAAAAAGAGGCCTGGATGAAGTAAAAATAACTATCGCCCGATCGGGACTGCATACATTGTTGGGCGCATTTGCCGACGACCGATGCGAGGCAAGTTCGCCTCCCTTTTCGAGATTCGCTGGCTTGACAGCCAGTTGTTGAGCATGTTAGCGTTGGCTGTGTTCAACGTGGAGTGGAGAATTACGTGGCGCTGACTCGGGGGCAGGGCAACCCCGACTGGCAAAATTTAGTTACTGGTGACGTTGACGATGAAATTGACGTGGTTGATGACGAAGATCTGCAAGTGGCAGACAACTACGAACAGTACGACCCTGGCGTTTTACTTCCGACGAGTTTGGAAGAGGTTGAAGCTATCCACAACTTGCGTTTTGAGCCTACAGGAGACGTTGAAGCACCGGCTGACCTTTACCAGCGTGCAGATGAATCAACACTGACGTCACTACGACCTGAGTATATCCACTTGTTTGAACACTCGGCCTCGTCCAGCTTTTTCGCGTACCTGCCTCTTTACTTTTGGCGCCAAGTGCTGTTTGAGACAAATAAGTACGCTGTTACCTATGGTGTCAAGATTACAACTCCGTTCTCTCTCGCAGAGCTGATGGCGTTTTTAGGGATCCTATTCTACATGGCGTTGAACGACAAAGGGGAGTACGCAAACTACTGGGGTCAGCAACCGGAAGATAAGATGTTTGGTGGCAGCTCAATCTCGTTGGATAGTGTTATGTCGCTCAATCGGTTCAAACTTCTGCGACGCTGCTTGAGTTTCAACGCTGTACCAGTCACGTTGGATCGCGACGCTGCTGCTCGAATTCGACCTCTGCTAAATTTGTTGAAAGTAACTGGAGGTCTCTACATCAACGTTGGGCGTAATGTGGCTTTGGATGAGGCCAGCGTAGCGTGCAGATCCCGGCAAGGAAGGCACATGATTGTGTTCAATCCAATGAAGCCAACGGGCAAGTACCATTTTCGATTCTACGTTGTATGTTGTTCGTCGACGTGGATAGCCCTTAATTTCAAGTTGCACTGTAATAGATGCGATATCGGGGATCGGTTGGAAGGGGTTGTTGGTCAAGATGAAACACAGTCGCTGCGTTTAGAATTTGACAAGGTATCAAAGATTCGCCAACATGTGCTAGAAGTCGTGAGGCCTGTTTGGAACAAAACGAATTGTCAACATGGATAACTACTACACGTCGGTCCAACTACTTCAAGAGCTCGAGCTAAAAGGTCTGTACGGTCGGGGCACCATCAAATCTAATAGCAAGCACTTCCCCCGCCACACGACCCTCGACGATACCAAATGTTCTCGCGGTGATCTCCGTCAGGCAATATCTCGTGACTTCAGAATGATTGCTGCCTCTTGGTGCGATGGAGACGTCGTGAACATGGTGTCAAACGCAGACGCATCAACTATTACACCAGTAACCAGGATGGTTGGCAACACGGCAACTGAGTACGCAGCTCCAACATGCATTGGTGAGTACAACCAGAATATGAAAGGGGTGGACAGGTTGGACCAGATCCGAAGCCGGTTTTCTATTGCTGACGGTCACTCTTACAAGAGATGGCACAAAAAGCTAGCGCTAGCTATGATCGACATTGCACGGTCTAACGCCTACTTGACGCGTCGATTGGCAAAACCTGACCCGAGCCCTCGTGACCCACACCGCGACTTTGTTAAGGATTTAGCTAGTGAACTCATGAATGGCAAGTGGACCGAAGCTCCGAGCGAGGGTCGTATGATCTATGGTGCTCGCGTGGCAGACGACAATCTGAATATGGGTGGTGGTGGCGGTTCCAGTATAGCACCAACCCGAACGACAGCTCGAAGTGTCTCTAGTCCTCCTCAACCCTGCACTGCTGTTGCGTCTAAGCAAATTCATGACAAGAAGAGCAGAAAGTGACGCAGGTGTATTGTTTGTCGTTGGGAAGATCGGTACCCGACGGAGGTAACTACATACTGCCTTACACACGCCGTGTGTCTCTGCCGTGAAGTGAATGGAACACCAGCCAAACCTTGGGTGTGTCCACAACAATCCTGGACATGCTGGGATAAATTTCACAAATTTTATTTGCCCCAGAATCTGTTCACGCAGAAAGGGAATATTCGCCGGGGGTCGTTGCTGTTGAAGCTAAAGAGTGCTGCTAGTGGTGTTGACGAGGATCAAGCTAAAGAGTGCTGCTAGTGGTGTTGACGAGGATCAAGCTAGTTAGTGGGTGCGCGTCGAAGCCCGAGGCTGTGCGTCAAATCATACTCTAACTGCTGTGGTGTAGCTTCGCTGTGTCGCTGTATTACGTGGGCATCGCTTGTTGTCGGCGGGGTCATACTGGGCTACTCATGAATTGTACGGAATCGGTGTCTCGACGCGGCCGCATAAGACGACATCAGAGCCAAAAAACTTATGCACCAAACTTCTCGTGGTGATTTCCTTCTCAACTTCTGGGTGGTAGTCGTGCTTCTGGATAAGGTTCATGTGCTATGACTGTGTTGCTACAACACCAGGAGTTACACAAATGCAAGTTGATTTCATATTTTCATACTCTGGTATATATGTATAGAGACGTTAACGTTGATTTCCAACTACAATCTACTTTCAACTCCTGCGAAAGCTTCCACCTTGCGCAAAATTGGCGTGAGCAACTTGTTCTGTGTCTTGGACAAGAGACAGACGTCGAAGCAATGAAGCGAGCATTAGGCATTGCGCTAAGCTCGTGAGCGACAACTAGCTTAGCGTCTTCCTCGAATAGGAAGTAATTCGCAAAGACAATAGTAGCATCCGACGTTGGTGGCTGCGTCGCGAGCAAAACATCTCGTACATCTGCAGCTTTCACGGTCACCTTTTGAAGTAGTGGATACGTCTTTATGTTGCGGCTAATACGGTGTGTAGCAATCGCACATAGTTCATCCCGGACCTCAACGCCAATACACTTGTTGACCTTGGTAGTTAGCGCAACTTGAACCAACACATTGCCGATTCCAGAGCCAACGTCCAAGAAAATATCGCGCTCGTCCAGCGGTTCCATTGCCTCCAGCATTTGGGCGACACCTGCAGGAAGTAGCTCCCCAGCGTTGTTTTGTGTCATCCCAGCCTTCTGACGGATGTCGTTCGCAGTAACATCGCTAAAAATGCTGGCAAGAATCCTTTTTGCATCGAATACTGTAAGTAGCTGATCCGATTTTGCTGCGCTGATAGTCTGCTTTGTCTTCGTTGTTCCTGCTACGTGCTTCTCCATTGCGCGCGACGGCTGCTCGGTTGGCCCCAGCTCCTCAACCACTCCAGCGAGCTGCCCAATTATCTTTACACCTGTCGATCCACTTGAGCCGGCCGAACGAGCGACTGCTGTTGATCGTAAACACTTTCGCTGGCCTTGAACGGACGTCGTTGAGCTGTCTAACCTCCCCACCACACTGCTTACTGCTACACCGCCACACACCATTGTGGCAGGCGGCTCTACCAACGTAACAGCGCCGGCTTGTTCCTCCACTGTGTGCGCCGACTGCGTCGCCACTTCAGCACGTACCGCACCATCATTGGGCTTCTTTGTAGACAGCGACTGCAACACCGGCACTTCAGGCGAAAGTAAACGACGCCCAGGCGCTGATCCACTAAAGAAGCAGCGAGGGAATTTCCTCAACGTCGTTCCGTACGTGCGCTTGAGACAGACAAGCCGCAGCCGGAGTTGACTGAGTGTACGCTTCGACTTCACCATGCGCCGCGCCACATAATCCCAGGATATTCTCACGCCTTCATCTTCGAACTCAAGCGCAATCTGGACTAGTTGTTTGTCTTCCCACTCGTAGAAATTGGTGCGCATGAGAGACAAAACATGTGCATATGACTTGAATTTGTTATAGGATCGATGTAGCTCATTAGTGCATGTATCTACATTTTAGTATTAGTGCATGTATCTACATTTTAGTATTGGTGCATGTATCTACATTTTTGTATAGGTGCATGTGTCTGCATTTTAGTATAGGTAAACGACTGGTATTGAGTGGCTGAAGTTCAGGGATCTGAAATGGACATGCCACGTCATCTGAATCACCTGGTTTACGGCCAAAACCGGGGATCCCATAGGAGATCCCCGGTTTATGGCTGTATCAATCACGACATGGTACGTCCATTTCAGAGCCAGATCGCCGCAAATTCTTGTACGCATCGCTCTGATTGGCTTAAACAAAACACGATAGCACTGAGAGGCTTCAAAGCTTAAAGGGCACAAAATGCGCCACTAAGGTGTATGTGTTGGTACCGTGTTTTGAGAAACACGTAAAAGGTCGCAAAATGTACCCTTTTACCGCGAAAGGGTTAATATGCATCAATGACTAGTACGATAAAGACACTTAACCCCTTAAAAAAAGTAGATGCTGACGCTCGTAGCATCAGCAACTACTTCTGTTGTTCTTGTATAGCAATCTAGAGTACGTGGGAGTATATAGGAATTGAGATAGATTAATAGGTAGTGGCATTATCGGTAGGTAGGTACGTGGGTCCCATGAGATCTTACGTCCGATTCATAGGGATATTGCGTACTGTTGAACCATCTAAAATACTTTGTTAATACCGCTGCCCATGGACACTAAAGCTTTTTAGGGAGTATTAGTCTTAGAGCTCATTGTAGAGTCACATCTAAAGACAAAGTCTACCGGACAGTACTTGGAGTGTGACATTACATTATTAACCAATCAAATCGTGATTGTATTTAGTGTTGCACGCTTGACCGATATTTATACAGTATAAGCACACACAAATTCAAATGAAATATATCATCAAATTCAGTACCTTACATGTGGCTTTATGCGAACACTACCCTAGCAGTGAGGGTTAGCAAACTGACCCAGTTAGAGAGGTTGTGCTACAGTACCAATCACAGTGAAAATCTACAGCGACTGCAATCCGATTTGACAGGGAAGTAAGGAGACAAATGTGTTGTGCAACTGTTATTTTTCTATTGGAGGACGAATGGACAGTGACAGCTCCGAAGACGAGGAGCTGGCGCTTCTTGCGCTTGTTTGTGGTGGCCGCCCGCGCCTAAATCAGTTCAACTTCGATCAGCCGGCTACAGCTCCCGTGTGAAAATCAATGTTTCGCTATGCAAAAGACGTCATCCAAGCGCTGATAGTGCACGTTCATCTTCCTGATCCCTCTCCAACAAGACAGCGCTACCACGTTTCCGCATTAGATGACCTCAAGGACCTTTTACTCGATTATCTCCACCATACTTCCACTCACTTATTGTAATTCGACTCTGACCGGCTAACGGAAGACACTCTGCAAGCCTATTCTAGAGCTGTCTTTCTGAAGGGGCACCTCTTCACACATGCGTAGGATTTATCCACGGTACCGTTCGTGGGATGTGTCGACCAATGCAAAATCAGACGTACGTTTATAACGGGCATAAGGTACGTTGTTAGATAAAGAGGGACAAGACAACTTAAAAAACTTACCACGTTTACTGTTGTTCTTGTTATCAAGAGGAAACATGCACTGAAGTATACATCGGTAATTACTCCACATGGAATTATCATCCACCTCAGTGGTCCTTACGCAGGAACGCGTCATGATGCTTTTATTCTTCAAGAAAGTGGTCTTCTTGAGGCTGCTACTGAGCATCTTAAATTTGGCGGCAAAAATTAAGTTTTCTATGGCTACCCCGCGTACGGTCAATACGATCATAATATCGCGCCGTTTAAAGGTGCATCGCTCACAGAAGACGAACAGCAGTTTAACAAGCGGATGAGTGAGATTCGTGTTAGCGTTGAGTGGGGTTTTGGCAAGATCGTACGGTAATGGGCGTTTGTCGGCTTCGCAAAAAAAAAAAACAGAAGCTGCGCTTACAAAGGCTGGGGAAAATGTATGCCATGGCAGCGTTTCTCTCAAACGTTCATATGTGCATCTACGTCAGTCAAACATCGACATTTTTCGGCTTGGCGTCGCCAAGTTTAAGTGAATACTTGCACAGTGGACAATACAATAAATCGTTAGCGCCTTTGTCTTCCCTTGACATTGCAATTTGAAAAATCACCTCAGCCATTTATTTGCTGTCACCCGTCTCCACAGTGAGCGTGCCTCTAACGTACTTTTCCTGGAGGCAAAATCACTGTGAACACCAACCCCTACTCATGCGAGGTCTCACTGCTCTTTTTCACAGTTTTGTTACTGTAACACAACCTCTTTATTGTGCGGCAATATCCTGCATGTTATGTAGTAGAATGGTGTTTGACAGTTGCCAATATTTCTTATTTATTTTAATGTCTTGCATGCGAACACGCTGCTACCACCAAAATAAGCGTGCGTTTGGTTGATAAAAGTTTACAGGGGGAGGGTGAAATCAAACTCGCCCATTCCGCCCAAAATGGCGAGTTCATTTTTTTTGCTGCGCGCGTTGTCCATCCAATCTGGTTTCTTGGATAGACATTCTATGTAACAGGGTTACATGTACAAGTGGTTACACCACTTGTAACTCTAACAGTTGCGCTAACTGTTAGAGGTTGGAAACGGACCTCAGACCTTGGTGTGTGGAGCACACCAACGGATACATGGGCGGGCCATATCATTGGATGGCTCGCGTGCATTTACGCATGCAATTGGTAGAAAGTGACATATTTCGACCAATCAATGCTCTTAGGAGAAATCAGAATTCTGTCAACCACACATTGACAGAACCTTTAGAAACAGATATCAATCAGATTTAGGAGGTCCATTATTGGCTTATGCCAAATTCAATAACAGTTCTCATTTTACGGTCTTAATATTGTTTTATTTAATTTGGTTATATTACAATATCCGTAAATTTTACGGACGTAAGTATAATTAACAAGTCTAACTAATTGCACGCTTCCTCATACACGTAAGCACACCTAATAGGTCTTAGTAGACCCATTACATTCTACGTCACAGCTATTCCATGCGACCAAACCATGTTCCCATTGTTCGTTCTCGCTAAGCGAAGGCGAACTTTTGATTCAGAGAGGGGTCGCTTTCAGGATTTGAGCCCATGACATCCATCCCCAGCAGCTCGGAATTTGTCGGACAACTTAATTCTCATGAAATTGGATAGGTTTACCTAGAGAACGTCATACAGTCCGTCGGAGTTATGATGAGCTATATTGAACTTGTCTTCTTAAACAGTATGTAGAGAAACTATATGAACAAACCATAACGTGCGACATGTATTGCTTGCATTAACGCGAGTATGTGCCCAGCTAACGACTTCTGTCGGTCTATTATATTGTATGGTGGTTATACAGTTAGTTAGTGCTCATTCTATACGCCGCAAATGCTTCCATTTTAGCCTACCCAACAGTGCTCGCACATGTAAAGCTATGACAGACAGATCAGCATGCACGTAGAGGTATCTAAGGGATCAGCACACTATTCTACAGCAATAACTAAACATATAAAAGCTGCTAGTTGCTCCTCATGATGGGAAAGTGCGTCGATGATAGCGCGGCGTCTTGGGCGATGAGCTTTTTAGGCCACGGGGGACGGCTGCGGACGCAAACAGAAGCCGGCCACAAGCTAATCACAGTAGCTTGTGGACATGTACATGCATTATGCTAAGCTAGCGTGTTAAGCGGAATAATGATACGCAAATTTGAGCTCGAAAGGCGCCACAGCCAGACGTATGAGACTCTGCTGCGAGCAAGAGCTCCCGGAGATATAATAACTAAGCAATATGTAGTCTAGAAAGCAGAGTAGTTGCTGGTCGCACTCACCACCAGCATACTATTTCGAGCTTGATCCTTTCTGCTAGATGCCGTCCGGGTCTGATTCACACGAGTCTTCCCATCATTGCAAGCACTCTGAGGTTACTCGCCACTTGTCTCTGAGTCAGCTCGAAATTCTGACTTAGCTTCACTTTTTCGAGGAACAGGAGGTTGGACGATGTTGCTACCACAGAATTTAGAACGCCATTATTTGACATTTTACGGTATTTGAGGATGGATGTCATCGCAGTCAATTCTCGAAAGAATAACGTTTTCAAAGTTCCAAAACCTCTAACTGCGTCAAAATGGAGCGTATTCAGACAGCTCGGACCTCATTAGATCTAGCCAGCAGGCACGATCCGAAGGGACTGAAAAAATGCGATAGCGCCGTGATCTTGAGATATCGAAGGAAAGCTTGGCTTGAATTCCAGAGCTCGAATACACCCCCTTCCTGAACCCTAACCACTGTCAAAAGCATATTGGCCTCGAACAGAATTTACAGCAAAATTAACCATATTCACACAGAATTTGAGGTCTAAATTCTGTAGTAGCAGCGTGTGTCGCATGGCGGTAATGCATCGCGTTTGTATTGGTATCTACCGACTTCCCTGGCTTATGGGTATATGCCGGTACAGTGTACCACAACATAAAAGGGATGTCGAATATGGTAACCGGTATCAATACCGACTGAAATGCCATTGTGAAGTCGTTCTATTCTTCGTCTTTGTCAATGACAAAGACGACTGACAAATTGTCATCGCCGAAGCTGTGGTGAAGTGCTTTCCAAGAAAGGTGTAGATGGAATCCGATCTGAGCAGGTTGCCGTACGAGGAATCCGATCTGAGTCGGTTGCCGTAGGTGGAATCCGATCTGAGTCGGTTACCGTGAGCAGATATCATATGGTTGAAGAGGGCCGGTGTACGTGAGATGGGACAGGGCTGGTACGGATAAGTGGGCCGGTGTATGTGAGATGGGACAGGGCTGGTACGGATGACCACAGATCCCGAGGAGCTCTAGGAACCCCGTGGAGATCCGGATCCAGCTGAAGGCTAAGATCCGGAATCCAGGAGATCCAGCTGGAGATCCAAGATCCTCAAGATCCAAGGTCCTCCGGATCCAGATCCTCAAGATCCAACATCCCCAGATCCAGATCCTCCAGATTCAAGATCCCCAGATCCAGATCCTCCAGATCCAACATCCCCAGATCCAGATCCTCCAGATCCAAGATCCCCAGATCCGGATCCTCCAGATCCAAGATCCTCCAGATCCAGATCCAGATCCTCCAGATCCAACATCCCCAGATCCAGATCCTCCAGATCCAAGATCCCCAGATCCGGATCCTCCAGATCCAAGATCCCCCAGATCCAGATCCTCCAGATCCTGAACCAGATCCTCCAGATCCAGATCCTCCAGATCCAGATCCTCCAGATCCAAGATCCTCCAGATCCAAGATCCCCCAGATCCAGATCCTCCAGTTCCAGATCGTTTTGATCCAAGATCCTTTATATCCAAGATCCTTAAGATCCAAGATCCTCCAGATCCAAGATCCTCCAGATCCAGATCCTCCTGATCCAAGATCCGCAGGATCCAAGACCCAAGATCCCATACCCGGAACCCGCAGGATCCAAGATCCAATACTCCATGAAGATCCGGATCCAGCTGAAGCTGGGATCCCGACTAAGATCCAAGTTACCAAGATCCAAGATCTAGGCGAGGACACAACATGTGATGACTATCGGTGTAAAAGGTGCAGGATCCAGATGTTACATAGGGTGAGGATCCAGATGATAAGTCTTAGGATGGGATTGGTATAATTGTAAATCAGACTCGAATTTGCCTTGATCTACGCAAGTGCCTTAGCTACACCAGGAAACGGGAACGTATATTGGCCCTCAAAGGTGTTAGGAAGCTAAGTGTAGTTGATCTAGCTGTAAGGTATAAGACTGGATAATATATTGGCCAGCTTAGCCTACACTAGTGATCTACCGTAAGTGCATATTAGATCTAAGGGACTTTATTGCTTGGCCCGAAGATCTATCGACTCTCAAATCTCAAGCCCCCGCTATCGGACGCGGCAAACAACGGAAAGGACAAGGAACACCCCGCCACTAGGCAAACCTACCAGCCCGGATCCAGATCCGGCTGCTAGATCTGAGCTTGACCAAGTCGCTCTAGATCTAGATCTACTACCCGGCGGTAGAGTGAAGACTTCCACGCTACCCCACAACCCCACGTCTCGCCAAGACAGTCACCCTTCACGCCAAGACCTCTTCGAAGTTACCTGGAAGAGCAGATCCCGCGCACCGACGGGTACACAAGGTGAACTCAGCACAAGATCACGGATCATCGGAGCACCCCCTCCGTTAGTCGGTGTCTGGGCGCAAGTGGTATCAGGATCTGGCCTTAATCACATTTTGGCTGATCCCGCTACACCACAAAGTCATCATCAGTCTACTTCAGCAACTGCAAAATCAACAGCGCAGTGCGATGCAAGTTCACCAATCAGCTTGGCTGCTGCTTGCTGAGGAGAGTACCAAATGCCTTTTTGTAGCCATTAGCGACAGTCTCTGCTGCGCGGATCCACACCACCTTCCTTCCTACTTTCCAAACTTCTTACCTGGTGTATGCTGACGAAGCTGCTCGCGAATATTCATTACCCAGCACTCCCGTAGTTTTGCCTTAAACGGGTGTGTTGCATGTACCACGAAGCTTGAAAGCCTTTTATACCGTGTTCAGCGGCAACATTCTTGGCCTAGAGTGCCAGCATTAGAGACGAAATAGACATCCCTCTTTTCTTAGGTCATTAACCCATTTTACAATCTCTGGTTCTGCTGTGGCTGTCATACACCCTGCGAGCTCGCCTTCCTTTGCTCCAGAGAAGAAATGAGTGGCAGGCTTGGCTCAAACTTTTCAAATACCGGTATTTTTGCACTGAAATGTATGTGGCGGAAGTTGGAAGCCAGGGCGGGAAACGCCTCAATTTAAAGAGATTTGATTGATCGCCGTTATAAGCAAGTGTCCACTATAAACCAAGGAAGTCGGTATTCTGATTTCCGTCTCGTCGCTGGGCATCCCTATTTTCGGAGTTTAGCATGTCAATAACGAGAGAGAATAGGCTGGGATAGCCAATTAGCTTTCACAAATAAGATTAGGGGCGAAGTGACAAAAAAAGCGGTAAAAGGAGAAAGTGCGGATGAAAAGGATTACTATTTGAGAACATGTAGAGCTCTTTACTCGGTAGCTCAGATAGATGGAAAAGCCCTTACGCCAAAAGCGCTGCAGGCGTTGGAACAGGGGACCCTCGTCTGAGAAGGCTGCTTGCGTATGCCGTGGTAATTGCAAGATGATGGTATTCTTGCTGATTGAGCGAGCGCGTATTAGACTCAATCTTCGTAACACCAGACGAAGGGAAGATTTTATTTTGGATCGTATACGGACCTGATCTGATTTTTAATACTAGATTTCGTTTGCTTTTGATCGGGTTTTTCGGTAAAAATGGGGAGAGAGCGGGCGCGAGGAGCGAAGACGTAGCAAGCCCGCGCGGTACTTGCGTAGGCGGGCCCAGCGACGAGCTCCCCAGCAAACGGACACGCAACACGGACCGGAACTTGTTTTTCTACTGCGGGGGTCTGGGGGTGCAACCCCCAGTTTCCTGTACATAAACCAGATCAGGTCCGTATACGATCCATTTGAAAGCTTACCAGACGAAGTGTTGTGGATGGGTAGAAACTCTAGGAAATGTAGAATGGAGTAGATGTAGGTGACTTGGATTGAACGCGTGCCAGACGCGTTTCGGCCCCCGCCGGGGCCTCGTCAGTGGCTTTACCAATCTCGAAGTGAGAACTAACCAACCATCCGCTAACTAAGGCCTATCACTATGCCTAGATCCTTCTAGAACCTTCCATATGCCGTAACATAGGATACTACTCTGGAGTCGATGTACATGCAAATCTTGCACTTCCAACACTCCCCCTCGACGACATGAGTCGTAGCCGTCTTGGCCACGAGCGTACAGTCATTCTGCTGCTCTCCGTATGATGCTTGTCAGCTGCAGCCTCTTCACTGCATTCATTCTTGTAGGGTTTACCACCTGCGCGCTGGCCAGCATATCCGTTGCTGCCGCGTTCGCTAGGTTTTCCGGCTCCCTCATGTTCACCACCACGTCGTCCCTTGACACCTTGTAGCCGTCCTTGAGCTTCGCTTGAGCTTGTTGTTGTTTCCCTTCTCGATCGACCTCTTTCGATCCACCACTCACACCACTCGAAACCACCTCCTTGTGCAGAACTCGGCCGTCCTTTTCCCGAACGTAAAGAGCGACTGCGTGTCCACCGCGCACTTGTATGCCCCGCTCCCCCTGTCGTCGGAGCCCGTTGCTTCCGCGACGACTTGAGCGTGAACTCCCCCAGCGCATATTCCGCGTACACCGCAGTGCCCATACCGAGCCGTTTGGGCTCATAACCTCTAGGAAATGTAGAATGGAGTAGATGTAGGTGACTTGGATTGAACGCGTGCCAGACGCGTTTCGGCCCCCGCCGGGGCCTCGTCAGTGGCTTTACCAATCTCGAAGTGAGAACTAACCAACCATCCGCTAACTAAGGCCTATCACTATGCCTAGATCCTTCTAGAACCTTCCATATGCCGTAACATAGGATACTACTCTGGAGTCGATGTACATGCAAATCTTGCACTTCCAACACTCCCCCTCGACGACATGAGTCGTAGCCGTCTTGGCCACGAGCGTACAGTCATTCTGCTGCTCTCCGTATGATGCTTGTCAGCTGCAGCCTCTTCACTGCATTCATTCTTGTAGGGTTTACCACCTGCGCGCTGGCCAGCATATCCGTTGCTGCCGCGTTCGCTAGGTTTTCCGGCTCCCTCATGTTCACCACCACGTCGTCCCTTGACACCTTGTAGCCGTCCTTGAGCTTCGCTTGAGCTTGTTGTTGTTTCCCTTCTCGATCGACCTCTTTCGATCCACCACTCACACCACTCGAAACCACCTCCTTGTGCAGAACTCGGCCGTCCTTTTCCCGAACGTAAAGAGCGACTGCGTGTCCACCGCGCACTTGTATGCCCCGCTCCCCCTGTCGTCGGAGCCCGTTGCTTCCGCGACGACTTGAGCGTGAACTCCCCCAGCGCATATTCCGCGTACACCGCAGTGCCCATACCGAGCCGTTTGGGCTCATAACCTCTAGGAAATGTAGAATGGAGTAGATGTAGGTGACTTGGATTGAACGCGTGCCAGACGCGTTTCGGCCCCCGCCGGGGCCTCGTCAGTGGCTTTACCAATCTCGAAGTGAGAACTAACCAACCATCCGCTAACTAAGGCCTATCACTATGCCTAGATCCTTCTAGAACCTTCCATATGCCGTAACATAGGATACTACTCTGGAGTCGATGTACATGCAAATCTTGCACTTCCAACACTCCCCCTCGACGACATGAGTCGTAGCCGTCTTGGCCACGAGCGTACAGCCATTCTGCTGCTCTCCGTATGATGCTTGTCAGCTGCAGCCTCTTCACTGCATTCATTCTTGTAGGGTTTACCACCTGCGCGCTGGCCAGCATATCCGTTGCTGCCGCGTTCGCTAGGTTTTCCGGCTCCCTCATGTTCACCACCACGTCGTCCCTTGACACCTTGTAGCCGTCCTTGAGCTTCGCTTGAGCTTGTTGTTGTTTCCCTTCTCGATCGACCTCTTTCGATCCACCACTCACACCACTCGAAACCACCTCCTTGTGCAGAACTCGGCCGTCCTTTTCCCGAACGTAAAGAGCGACTGCGTGTCCACCGCGCACTTGTATGTCCCGCTCCCCCTGTCGGAGCCCGTTGCTTCCGCGACGACTTGAGCGTGAACTCCCCCAGCGCATATTCCGCGTACACCGCAGTGCCCATACCGAGCCGTTTGGGCTCATAACCTCTAGGAAATGTAGAATGGAGTAGATGTAGGTGACTTGGATTGAACGCGTGCCAGACGCGTTTCGGCCCCCGCCGGGGCCTCGTCAGTGGCTTTACCAATCTCGAAGTGAGAACTAACCAACCATCCGCTAACTAAGACCTATCACTATGCCTAGATCCTTCTAGAACCTTCCATATGCCGTAACATAGGATACTACTCTGGAGTCGATGTACATGCAAATCTTGCACTTCCAACAGAAACCAGCGTTATTTGCAAGACCCGCGCCTTGCATTGGTATATTATTACTGTTGCGGGACGTACCCAGCATCCTTTGTGTTTGGTGACGAGCAGCTGCGGTGTGAACAAGGCGAATCTGCACGCTCTCGTATCGCGGAGTTACTTGATGACTTTCCTAAATCTAGGGACATTGCTCCAAGACCCTGCTTGCGCCCGTGCCGAGGAATTACATAACTGGTATGGAAACCTCCCGTCGTCCTACAACTTCCACCGTCTAACCGTTTAAGAAAGTAATCAGCCTCGTTGGCCCGTGGTGTTCTGCAACGGTGCTCGCCTGTTGCTCCGCTCTCTACAGAGCCGCTAGTGAGCAACTCGCTCTTGCTGGGCAACACGCCTATTTTGCAAAAGTACGGTCGGTGCCACCGATTGTATTTCCAACCGAGACGATTGCTCGCGCAGAGCAGCACGTCGTCGGCGCTGCCCCTCCGCTTTACTGATGCGATTGCTATCGGGGATAGTTTGTTCACGCTGCGCAGCGCGCCACAGGCGCTGCTGCTCCACTTTACTGGTGCGGTCTCTTTCTGGCCGAGGTGTTCGTTCGCTCTGCAAAGCGCGGCGCTGGCGTTGCTGCCCCACCTTACGTGAGCGCTGTTCTTTCGGCGGGAATGACGTCCGCTCCCTCTCCCGGGCACGACAGCGACGCTGTTGGGCCGCTCTCGTCTCTTGGATGGGAGCATGTGAAACGGGCCCTGCTTCATCACTGTCCCCGTCCTCTTGAAAATCGAGCCATCGTTGCCTCCGAGGATCCATACCTCAAATTTACCACTAAAGGTGGCGAATCTGTGGGCTCCTACTGATTGACATTTTCGGACCGATTGTCGCGGCTCGGTTTCCATCAATTTACCAAATCTCTCTTCAAAGTGTCGACTAACCGTTCGTTGGTTTTGCGTGGAGCTCATATAACTCGACTTCTACCTTGAGCAAGCTCAAGTAGACCCATGTATCAAATGCAGACCTGTTTACACCCTGCTGGACGAACGTAAATAATCACCATTACTGTACAAAGTACACGTAATAGAGAACATGTGGAGTTTTTGGCCAGAGGTGAAAAACCCCTTTTTCATGGTGGAGCAGATGGCAGAATCACCGTCCTCGAGTCTGAAGCTCGGCTGGCCAAAATTAGCCTTAGCAGAGAACGAGAAGGCTCCAGTCATTCGCGCTTTTCCTCCACCAGGCCCAAGACTCTTCCTTCTCAGTGGTAAGTTCACCCACCACACCACTCCCGGGGTTCGCGTCACATACTGACGCGCCGACGCGTGGTCTCGATGTAATCTCGTAAATGCAATTACTTTTGATCCCCATATCTCACCCGCATCATGCAGAACAGAAGAAAATACTACATTTACTGAACTCGTCTCTTCCGCGCGTTTTCAGCGTTAAAATTGGTATCAATAGAGATAACTTAGGCATATGAGTGAAGTTACCGCAAGGGGCGATGAGTGAAGTTACCGCAAGGGGCGATCCTGGATACGGTCCGGACGCCTCTACATATTTTATTCAACGGTAGAAACAGTCACATAGATACCTAGGCTTCTTCGGATGAGTGCAATAACAATTTAAACACGGCGGCATAGTCTGCAAAGAGTGGATAACTATCCCTCGAAGATGCCAACAGCATCCATAAAAAAGCATCATGTCATTGACATGACACATCTTTTAATCATACAAAACTTCCCGATTCTCCTGCACTCCAACCCCAGGCGTCGAGCATCATCTACATGCGAGACGGTGTGTGTCGTAAAGCAGGGAACCTGCATCGACCTCGAGATTCTAAGTTAAGTCTACTGTGCGTTGCGTTGCTGCCGAGATATTAAGTCAACACCTTTCAGTACCAGCTTCAGATTCAGTTACCGGCTTCAATACCGAAGCCCGGTAAAAATCTACTCGACCTGAAAATTCGAATTCAATACCCAAAACTCACGATACAAAGCCGTGCGTTCGCCCGGAACAGCTCTGGATTTAACAAACGATTTCTGTGATTCTGGTGAAAAAAATAGCGGTGGGTACAAACAAAAGTATTCTGGAATCGATATACTGAGCCTGAAATTAATAGGGTTTATTAGTTGTAGCATAGTAAAAGTAGCGAGCTATTCTTCGTGCGTTAGAGGTTTATAATCTCTGACGAGCCTCAACACAACCCAAGAGCGTCGGCATACCAGTGGTACATGGTATAAACGAAGTACCACTTGAAAGGCAACCAGTATTTCACGACGTTTATAAAATAACGCAAAATTTTATTGAGCTGCTTCCATATTAGCATGCGGTTAAGGCAAGTCAGATTGACAGTCGCGCTGCAAACGCAGCGTGGATGATTTCGGGTGTCCAACTACGACGAACACGGCCGAGATCGACGGTGTGGCTGGTACACATTTCCGGATATTGCTGGGAGAGCCAACGTGCTAAGTGCAGGTATCTACCAGTGACGGCATGCATAAATCCACGCGCCGAGCAGCCTTCACTCCGATTATTGTGAAGAAATAGAACGATGGAGGTACGTCCAGATTGTATGGCATTGTCCATAGCCTCCACGGTGCAGCCTTCAACACGGTGATGATGGAACCACTTAACAAGTTTGAGGCTGCCGCTAAAGGCGGCACCATCCATAGCAGCTGTAGTGCATCATGCAAAAGACTTTCTTCTTTTAATACATACACTTAATCGAACTTATATTTCGTACTCACGCCAAATCAATCCAATTGCTGACAGCGCGCGAACTTTCATTTTGCAGTGCCTCATCACAGCACGAAATGCCAGCGACCATGAAAAAATGAACCAGATCTGTAATGTTGCTCGAATGTGTGGATATATTCGTCTATACACAGGCATCTACAAGCTTGGCAGGTACCAATTTGTACCAAAATAAATAGTTTTTGGCATTATAAAGAAATAAGATTTGGCATTGATTTGGCACCATACAACTATGAGGTAGGAGGATCATTAGTAGTGCTAGTATCGCCCGGCTTACCATCTGAGGAGACCTTAATGCTGTTGAGAAGAACGAATTGTTTCGCGTGCAACAGTCCTTCAAGAGAAAAGCTTGTAAGTCTGCTCTTCGACGGTGGCTTCTCCCATTTTAAAATCGAGAAATCACTTTCTACGGTCGATGTTCCAGGGAAAGTTGTGGCCAAACCACCTGCAAACGTTTTCAGCATCGGGAAATTTCCGTCGGCATAATTCCACGCGTACATACTTGCTCAGCTTAGTCAATACTGCGGCGAAACTGTTCATGACGGTGGTACTGGTCGCATAATGCTGAATGCTCTTGCTCAATGGCATCTATGTGTTCGCCAGTCCAGTGCGGGGCTATTCGATCGCGATGTTTACTATCAAAGCTGATAAATCTCGGCCTTATAACTTTACAAACTCTCGGGGAAGAGCTGGTGGAAGATCTCTTTCTACAGATTCATTTTTCTCATTGCGTTCGGGCTCGATTGAATTAACTATATCGTCCAAAGTTGCCATTACACTAGCGAAATTCAAGGCTAAGAGTATTGCGGCATTCATTCCTATCGTATCCAGGATTTTAATTGCGGACGAACCGTTATCTTGAAGCAGATCTAAGATTTTCGCTTGGTTACAAACCATTGCATTGTTCTCAGCCAGTGATAATGTAGCAGGTCGGTTGTCTAGCTCACTGTTGTCTTCATCCCCCGCCAAACATGATCTGAATGTCACTAGACAACTTCTTCATCTGATCCATTTGCTCCGTTACAAGTGCTGTGGTCCCTTCTAGGTTTCGAAATGTGATCACTGCCCGGGTTGATAACATCTTAACCAAACTCAATATCAACCGCCACTAAAGTGGCGGCTTGCAAACCGGTGCTTTTGTAGCCAAATATTACTCGATGTTTTATAAACCAAGTACTGCACCATTGCATAGATTCCCAGCGACACAAACTCGAGGAACTACAATCTCTTACCACGACTGCTGTGAACTACAATGAAGCACAACGGTGAATCGGCGGAAGAAGGAGTTTTCGGATCTCCATTACCACCAGTAAGGTAATACCGGATACATCTATTTTTGGCTTTTTTCAAAGATAGGATTTGGCGCGATTGCCAAAACTACCCACAAATGCCAAATTTAGAGATGCCTGTCTATACAGGATAATTTACTATATGCAAGTATATACTATGTATCAGGTTTTTTTATGTGGACCCATGGGGATGGGTCAACATTTTTAGATTTCATAAAAATCCAAGAGGTTATTAAATATGTTTGTGCGCTTGACTTGATAACTGTTATATTCTCATGTGTTTAAACAATGTATAATCAGTAAAAGGATTCAGAGCTCATTCCAATCCCGCATAGGACTCTGGATAAATCCAGAGAACATATCATCTGTACTTGTCAATATGGGACTATGCTGCCGAAATGTCTTTCTTGGTTGCAGTCGGAAGTGCCTACAAGGGATACCGTCCAGTCGAGGGGCTCCAAACTCGACTTCGAATCCACGTCGCTTTCTGTCGTCTCTCCACTTGCAGAGCTTGGATTGTTCGGGCCACTTCTTGCTGGTGTTTATTTCCCCGTCCTCTTGTCTTTTGCTTCGCCAATCTTCTACCACACCGGTACTTTAAGAACTCCTTGCCATGGTGTCTTTCGTCGTCGGCTTTTCTCGCCGTGGGTTCACGTGAACTCGGTAACATTTCTTTTGACTGCCGTGGAGGCGATGAAATGGAAGAAAGTCGACCCCGACAATAGTCGTTTATATCCCATTGTTTCTTGTGATGTCTGTCAATCCAAGGCGAAAGTGAGCTGATGTCCCTGGTGAATCCATCTCTGGTGTTGTCTTCATCACTTTCACTATCGCTGGAGGCACATGCGATCTCTATCCACCGTGGTTGGGCAAGACTTTGAACCGGATTAGTCTCCGTCCGACGCAGCCCTTGCTTGTTTTCGGTAGTTGAGTTTACCACAGCACTCTTGAATCCCCCGAACTGACGCAGGGCTTCCTCTTGTTTAGTTACCAAATTTTCAGAATTGGTACATCGAAGCTCCTGGTTCTGCTGGCTCCTACAGCTCTCCATCGAGTCCAGCAATCGATTCAGTGAACTTTCGTACCCAACGTCATCCCAAAGCTGACGTCCTTCTTCGATCCAGTCATCTACTTCGTCGACGGAGGTCAGTCCCATTACCCGCCGCCTTGCATTCATCGCATCTTCAAGCTCAAGCTTCTTCCGCTCGTCATCTGCGTTCTTTTGTGCTAGCTTTCTCGCCTCTTGCTCTTGTTCTTGTCTCTCCTTCTCTTTTGCTTCAGCAGCTTCCTTCGTATCTATCGCTAGAACGTGCTTGAGTTTGAGCATCGTCAGATCAAGTTTCTCCAGCACTTGTAACTGTATAATTCTCTCAAATGGTCCTTCACTCTCCTCTGACAAAGCTTCCACACGTTCAGCCACTTCCAACCTCTCCTCACTGCGTTTGGAAGGAGCTACAGGATTCATTTCAATGTTGTTTTTCACCCAATCCACAGCTTGCCACGAGATTCCACCGTTTTGATCGCTGTGGTTTTGCTTCGACTCCTTCGTTGCCATCCGCGACTCGATCTCTTGGATTTTACGCTCGGTAGCGTTCCGTAAGGCCTTAATCTCAGCTTCCAAGTCGTTTTGCTCTCCTGTATCCACACTGTCCAGCTGAGTAAGAACATGTTCAATATCCATAGAGCACGTCAAGAGCTTGCCCCGCATAGGTATTAAACGTAGGACTTCCATCTCTCGCTCCTTGGCCTCCTTCTCTTCAGTCTTCTTCTTCTCCTCAGCAGCTTCTCTTTCTTTCTTCTCAGCATCTTTAGCAGCAGTGACGGCTTCTGCTTCAGCCTTTAAGTCCGTTTTCCGCTGCTCTGTCATATCCGCAAACGCCAAATCTAATTGAGAAACGATCGTCCGCGTCGCTGACTGTAGCTCTGCCGCCGCAGCATTTCGGATCGCTCCAGATTCCTCATCTACAAGCGTTTTACCTTCCGCTTCTTCCTCTTGTTTGTCTTCAAACGGCTTCAGAGCTTCTAATAGTAACTCGCTGATAGCGTTCGACGCATTCCGAACTTTCAAGGCTGCAGTTGCACATATCTCGGTGCTTTTCGAACTCGCTTCTTCGTTTACAGCCTCTTCCTCTGGAGCGTTAGTTGACAGAACTGAGCTTAACTTGCGCCTCGTTCTCATCTTCCGTATCTCCTCTGCAAACGAATCTTCTTCCGAGTCCTCTGGGGGTGGAGGAGGTGGGGGCGATTCCGACCTGGATCTACCTCGATCGTTGGATTTGGTTCGGCGAAAGCGGGTACTTTGTCGGAGCACGGTCGACATTTCGTCGGTTGTTGGGGATCGCGCAGTGCTGCGTGCTCTTTCCTTTGACAGTCGAAGTTTACGACTCCGAGTGGAGATTAGTCTATTGAGATCTCGAATATCCTTCCCGATTAAAGCGTCGATGGAGTCCTCGTCCGGAGTTTCGCCCTTAATTTCCACTGATATCGAGAGTGGAGAGGATTCCGCTGAAGAAGACGTTAGTGGGGACAGCGAAGGAGAGGACAGCACACGCGACCTGGTTTTGGTATTTCGTCGCTGAACTGGAGTTCGCCTAGACTGAGTGGGGTTTGCCCTTATGGCTCGGCGCGTGGATATAAACGAAGATTTGTTTCTCAGCACTTGCTCAAGGCGAGGCATGGGTGAAACGGCAACATCGTCGTCACTGACATCGAGTCTTCCCTCCTTCGTAGTGGGTCTCACTAATTTCGTCTTAGGCTCCTGTTTCACAGCGCGAGCACGAGCAGAAAAGCTCGTGCTTTTCTTGTCACTCTCCTTCGCTTTCGCTAGCTTTGGCGGCGATGCAGCACGTATTGGTGAAGAATTAGCACTCGACACGCTCTGTCTCAACTTGGATTGAAGACTCGTAGCGCTCTGGTGGAAGTCGTAGATGAGCTCCTCAAGGGACATTTCCTCCTTGTCCTTGTATCTCCATTCACGCGCATCTTTAGGTGTTGAGACCTCCTTGTCACTCGCTCGAGAGTCGAAGGACAGCTCCAGGAACATGTCCCTTGAGGTCGAGAAGTGAAGTTACAGGTGCTAACATATCGCGTCCAAGGTCCGTTTCGATTCCGAGGCATTGGCGGTTTTGGAACAGTCCCAAATTGAAGTATCATAGATATTCATCTGACAGGAACAGACTGCTGGTGATCATATGAAAACTGTTGCTTGAAGGGGGTGCGAAATAGTCGACAGTCTTGTGGCTCTGGTGGCGTAGCTGCCTCCACGTATTGTCGTTATGTGGTGGCGAGTCCTGCGTCGTCGGTAGAGATACACTCGTGGGAAGTGGTCTGCTTTGTACCGACAATTTCTCGAGCGTAGTAGTATCCCCGGTGCAGGTCATTATCCAATTTCGGATCTACCGGTCACTCGGTTTCCAGCTACACCAGTTCCAACGACTAAGCTTTGACTCCAGGTCCTCCACTCCGTAAACTGGGTGAACGGAGGTGTCAAGGGTCCTTCTGGGACTACAGACGGCTACCCTGGGAAACAAACGGCAGGCCAAAACTCGGCGAAGCAGTACCGTCACCTTTGCTACTAGGTAGTTCACACACTTGTTGCCTCTACAGCTCCAGCTTCCTGCTCGTTTGTGAAGCAACTTTTTCAAAGATAATGTACACGTACTAATACACTACTTGAAAGGATTCATCGTATGAATCTCTCCAGCTCGATCGTCGGTTTGGTGAAGGGGTGTCTCTTATAGATATGGTTTGCTCTTCATTAAGCTGTTACAGTACATGGTCACGTTACGTTCGACGGAGGGGGTTTACGCTGTAGACTGCAGATCCCAAGCTGCTCATGCTTATCATTTTGACAGCTTGGTAGCTCGAATCACAGTCGGGAACAACACAACAGAGTATTTATGGTATTTTTTGCAGCCTTGATTATCACCGTCCTGTCACTGGGCATCGCTATTTTCGGAGCTTAGCCATTCCTTATTTTCGGCCAGTTTTACGTTATGGTATTCCCAATCCGCCCTAACCTTCTCAAGTACGTCAGCAGCTCTTCTTGCCACGACGGCTCTAACAAGAACGATGATTCGCTTCACAATGCTCGGTGTCTCGCTCCTCATAATCTAAAAGTCTCCCTACGACTCAAGTCCACTCGACCAACCCCCACCACCTCTCTCAACTATGTCTGTCTACACCAAGTTCGCCATCATCGGAGCCGGCGGCGTCGGCGGCACCGTCGCGGACGAGCTGCTCAAGAAGGGCGACGTGTCGGTCACCATCCTCACGCGTGACGAGTCCAAGCCGGAGCTGCAGGCCTTCAAGGCACGTGGAGCCACACTCTACCAGGTCTCGTACGAGGACGAGGATGCCGTGAAGAAGGCGCTGAGTGGCAGTGAAGTGGCCGTCAGCACCGTGTCGCCCTTCAACATGGCCGTGCAGAAGGCCATCGTTCCCGCTGCCAAGGCTGCCGGTATCCAGCTGTTCGTGCCGGCCGAGTACGGCGTGAAAGTGACGGAGGGTCCGAACGTGACCAAGAAGGAGGTGCAAGACCTACTCACCCAGCACCAGATCCCCTTCACCATCTTCTACACGGGTCTGTTCGCCGAGTTCCTGCCGTACTTCCTGGACTACCACTACGATGAGGGCTATATGAATGTGGTGGGCAAGGGCGAGACTGCTTTCAGCATCACTGCACGCACGGACGTCGGTCGCTTCGTGGCTCACGTGCTGTCCACGGCCTCCAAGAGCACTTTGGAGGGTGCCCGGATCCCGTTCGAGGCTGAGCGCTTGTCTCCACTGCAGATCCGCGACCTCGTGGAGAAGAAGTTGAACAAGAAGATCGAAGTGCGTCACATCGACTACGAGGAGAACAAGAAGAAATTCGACACGGACTTCCAGGCGTTCCTGACGACGTTGTTCGAGGAAGGTCGTGGTGTGGCTGGAACTGAGCAGGAGGTGCAGGAGAGCGTGGCCAAGTTCTTCCCGGACTGGAACCCGGCCAAGTACGAGTCTTTCATCCAGTAACCGATGTGCTTAAAGCAGCTACTGCGTCTTTGCAGGCCGCACTATTGTAAAAGTAACCTGTTTTTGACCACAATGTTTGCTGTGTCTTGCTAAATCTATGTGTTCAATTGCTTAAGGGTTTTGAACAAAAGACCAGAGTTCTTCTCGACAAGAGGATATACCTCTTTCGCAACCCGTTTCGCAGCAGTTTGCCAGCCTTAAAAATATCGACAGCATGTCGCTTGAAGGGGGCGCGAAATAGTCGACAGTCTTGTGGCTCTGGTGGCGTAGCTGCCTCCACGTATTGTCGTCATGTGGTGGCGAGTCCTCCGTCGTCGGTAGAGAATCACTTGTGGGAAGTGGTCTGCTTTGTACCGACAAGTTCTCGAGCGTAGTAGTATCCCCGGTGCAGGTCATTATCCAATTTCGGATCTACCGGTCACTCGGTTTCCAGCTACACCAGTTCCAACGACTAAGCTTTGACTGCAGGTCCTCCACTCCATAAACTGGATGAACGGAGGTGTGAAGGGTCCTTCTGAGACTACAGACGGCTACCCTGGGAAACACACGGCAGGCCAAAACTCGGCGAAGCAGTACCGTCACCTTCGCTACTAGGTAGTTCACACACTTGTTGACTCTACAGCTCCAGCTTCCTGCTCGTTTGTGAAGCAACTTGTTCAAAGATAATGTACACGTACTAATACACTACTTGAAAGGATTCATCGTATTAATCTCTCCAGCTCGATCGTCGGTTTGGTGAAGGGGTGTCTCTTATAGATATGGTTTGCTCTTCATAAAGCTGTTACAGTACATGGTCACGTTACGTTCGACCGAGGTGGTCTACGCTGTAGACTGCAGATCCCAAGCAGCTCATGCTTATCATTTTGACAGCTTGGTAGCTCGAATCACAGTCTGGAGCAACACTAAAAGTGACAGCGTCTTTTATGGTATTTTTTGTAGCCGTGATTATCACCGTCCCGTCGCTGGACATCGCTATTTTCGGAGCTTAGCCATTCCTTATTTTCGGCCAGTTTCGTTATGGTATTCCCAATCCACCCTAACCTTCTCAAGTACGTCAGCAGCTCTTCTTGCCACGACGGCTCTAACAAGGACGATGATTCGCTTCACAATGCTCGGTGTCTCGCTCCTCATTATCTAAAAGTCTCACTACGACTCAAGTCCACTCTACCAACCCCCACCACCTCTCTCAACTATGTCTGTCTACACCAAGTTCGCCATCATCGGAGCCGGCGGCGTCGGCGGCACCGTCGCGGACGAGCTGCTCAAGAAGGGCGACGTGTCGGTCACCATCCTCACGCGTGACGAGTCCAAGCCGGAGCTGCAGGCCTTCAAGGCACGTGGAGCCACACTCTACCAGGTCTCGTACGAGGACGAGGATGCCGTGAAGAAGGCGCTGAATGGCAGTGAAGTGGCCGTCAGCACCGTGTCGCCCTTCAACATGACTGTGCAGAAGGCTATCGTTCCCGCTGCCAAGGCTGCCGGTATCCAGCTGTTCGTGCCGGCCGAGTACGGCGTCAAAGTGACGGAGGGTCCGAACGTGACCAAGAAGGAGGTGCAGGACCTACTCAGCCAGCACCAGCTCCCCTTTACCATCTTCTACACGGGTCTGTTCGCCGAGTTCCTGCCGTACTTCCTGGACTACCACTACGATGAAGGCTACATGAATGTGGTGGGCAAGGGCGAGACTGCTTTCAGCATCACTGCACGCACGGACGTCGGTCGCTTCGTGGCTCACGTGCTGTCCACGGCCTCCAAGAGCACTTTGGAGGGTGCCCGGATCCCGTTCGAGGCTGAGCGCTTGTCTCCGCTGCAGATCCGCGACCTCGTGGAGAAGAAGTTGAACAAGAAGATCGAAGTGCGTCACGTTGACTTCGAGGAGAACAAGAAGAAGTTCGACACGGACTTCCAGGCGTTCCTGACGACGTTGTTCGAGGAAGGTCGTGGTGTGGCTGGAACTGAGCAGGAGGTGCAGGAGAGCGTGGCCAAGTTCTTCCCGGACTGGAACCCGGCCAAGTACGAGTCTTTCATTCAGTAACTGAGCCACTGAGCCTTTCAGTAATGTAAAAGAAACCTGTTTTTGACCACAATGTTTGCTGTGTCTTGCTAAATCTATGTGTTCAATTGCTTAAGGGTTTTGAACAAAAGACCAGAGTTCTTCTCGACAAGAAGATATACCTCGTTCGCAACCCGTTTCGCAGCAGTTTGCCAGCCTTAAAAATATCGACAGCATGTCGCTTGAAGGGGGCGCGAAATAGTCGACAGTCTTGTGGCTCTGGTGGCGTAGCTGCCTCCACGTATTGTCGTCATGTGGTGGCGAGTCCTCCGTCGTCGGTAGAGAATCACTTGTGGGAAGTGGTCTGCTTTGTACCGACAAGTTCTCGAGCGTAGTAGTATCCCCGGTGCAGGTCATTATCCAATTTCGGATCTACCGGTCACTCGGTTTCCAGCTACACCAGTTCCAACGACTAAGCTTTGACTGCAGGTCCTCCACTCCATAAACTGGATGAACGGAGGTGTGAAGGGTCCTTCTGAGACTACAGACGGCTACCCTGGGAAACACACGGCAGGCCAAAACTCGGCGAAGCAGTACCGTCACCTTCGCTACTAGGTAGTTCACACACTTGTTGACTCTACAGCTCCAGCTTCCTGCTCGTTTGTGAAGCAACTTGTTCAAAGATAATGTACACGTACTAATACACTACTTGAAAGGATTCATCGTATTAATCTCTCCAGCTCGATCGTCGGTTTGGTGAAGGGGTGTCTCTTATAGATATGGTTTGCTCTTCATAAAGCTGTTACAGTACATGGTCACGTTACGTTCGACCGAGGTGGTCTACGCTGTAGACTGCAGATCCCAAGCAGCTCATGCTTATCATTTTGACAGCTTGGTAGCTCGAATCACAGTCTGGAGCAACACTAAAAGTGACAGCGTCTTTTATGGTATTTTTTGTAGCCGTGATTATCACCGTCCCGTCGCTGGACATCGCTATTTTCGGAGCTTAGCCATTCCTTATTTTCGGCCAGTTTCGTTATGGTATTCCCAATCCACCCTAACCTTCTCAAGTACGTCAGCAGCTCTTCTTGCCACGACGGCTCTAACAAGGACGATGATTCGCTTCAAAATGCTCGGTGTCTCGCTCCTCATTATCTAAAAGTCTCACTACGACTCAAGTCCACTCTACCAACCCCCACCACCTCTCTCAACTATGTCTGTCTACACCAAGTTCGCCATCATCGGAGCCGGCGGCGTCGGCGGCACCGTCGCGGACGAGCTGCTCAAGAAGGGCGACGTGTCGGTCACCATCCTCACGCGTGACGAGTCCAAGCCGGAGCTGCAGGCCTTCAAGGCACGTGGAGCCACACTCTACCAGGTCTCGTACGAGGACGAGGATGCCGTGAAGAAGGCGCTGAGTGGCAGTGAAGTGGCCGTCAGCACCGTGTCGCCCTTCAACATGACTGTGCAGAAGGCTATCGTTCCCGCTGCCAAGGCTGCCGGTATCCAGCTGTTCGTGCCGGCCGAGTACGGCGTCAAAGTGACGGAGGGTCCGAACGTGACCAAGAAGGAGGTGCAGGACCTACTCAGCCAGCACCAGCTCCCCTTTACCATCTTCTACACGGGTCTGTTCGCCGAGTTCCTGCCGTACTTCCTGGACTACCACTACGATGAAGGCTACATGAATGTGGTGGGCAAGGGCGAGACTGCTTTCAGCATCACTGCACGCACGGACGTCGGTCGCTTCGTGGCTCACGTGCTGTCCACGGCCTCCAAGAGCACTTTGGAGGGTGCCCGGATCCCGTTCGAGGCTGAGCGCTTGTCTCCGCTGCAGATCCGCGACCTCGTGGAGAAGAAGTTGAACAAGAAGATCGAAGTGCGTCACGTTGACTTCGAGGAGAACAAGAAGAAGTTCGACACGGACTTCCAGGCGTTCCTGACGACGTTGTTCGAGGAAGGTCGTGGTGTGGCTGGAACTGAGCAGGAGGTGCAGGAGAGCGTGGCCAAGTTCTTCCCGGACTGGAACCCGGCCAAGTACGAGTCTTTCATTCAGTAACTGAGCCACTGAGCCTTTCAGTAATGTAAAAGAAACCTGTTTTTGACCACAATGTTTGCTGTGTCTTGCTAAATCTATGTGTTCAATTGCTTAAGGGTTTTGAACAAAAGACCAGAGTTCTTCTCGACAAGAAGATATACCTCGTTCGCAACCCGTTTCGCAGCAGTTTGCCAGCCTTAAAAATATCGACAGCATGTCGCTTGAAGGGGGCGCGAAATAGTCGACAGTCTTGTGGCTCTGGTGGCGTAGCTGCCTCCACGTATTGTCGTCATGTGGTGGCGAGTCCTCCGTCGTCGGTAGAGAATCACTTGTGGGAAGTGGTCTGCTTTGTACCGACAAGTTCTCGAGCGTAGTAGTATCCCCGGTGCAGGTCATTATCCAATTTCGGATCTACCGGTCACTCGGTTTCCAGCTACACCAGTTCCAACGACTAAGCTTTGACTCCAGGTCCTCCACTCCATAAACTGGATGAACGAGGTGTGAAGGGTCCTTCTGAGACTACAGACGGCTACCCTGGGAAACACACGGCAGGCCAAAACTCGGCGAAGCAGTACATAATGTACACGTACTAATACACTACTTGAAAGGATTCATCGTATTAATCTCTCCAGCTCGATCGTCGGTTTGGTGAAGGGGTGTCTCTTATAGATATGGTTTGCTCTTCATAAAGCTGTTACAGTACATGGTCACGTTACGTTCGACCGAGGTGGTCTACGCTGTAGACTGCAGATCCCAAGCAGCTCATGCTTATCATTTTGACAGCTTGGTAGCTCGAATCACAGTCTGGAGCAACACTAAAAGTGACAGCGTCTTTTATGGTATTTTTTGTAGCCGTGATTATCACCGTCCCGTCGCTGGACATCGCTATTTTCGGAGCTTAGCCATTCCTTATTTTCGGCCAGTTTCGTTATGGTATTCCCAATCCACCCTAACCTTCTCAAGTACGTCAGCAGCTCTTCTTGCCACGACGGCTCTAACAAGAACGATGATTCGCTTCGGCTTAGCAAAATGCTCGGTGTCTCGCTCCTCATAATCTAAAAGTCTCCCTACGACTCAAGTCCACTCGACCAACCCCCACCACCTCTCTCAACTATGTCTGTCTACACCAAGTTCGCCATCATCGGAGCCGGCGGCGTCGGCGGCACCGTCGCGGACGAGCTGCTCAAGAAGGGCGACGTGTCGGTCACCATCCTCACGCGTGACGAGTCCAAGCCGGAGCTGCAGGCCTTCAAGGCACGTGGAGCCACACTCTACCAGGTCTCGTACGAGGACGAGGATGCCGTGAAGAAGGCGCTGAATGGCAGTGAAGTGGCCGTCAGCACCGTGTCGCCCTTCAACATGACTGTGCAGAAGGCCATCGTTCCCGCTGCCAAGGCTGCCGGTATCCAGCTGTTCGTGCCGGCCGAGTACGGCGTGAAAGTGACGGAGGGTCCGAACGTGACCAAGAAGGAGGTGCAGGACCTACTCAGCCAGCACCAGCTCCCCTTCACCATCTTCTACACGGGTCTGTTCGCCGAGTTCCTGCCGTACTTCCTGGACTACCACTACGATGAGGGCTATATGAATGTGGTGGGCAAGGGCGAGACTGCTTTCAGCATCACTGCACGCACGGACGTCGGTCGCTTCGTGGCTCACGTGCTGTCCACGGCCTCCAAGAGCACTTTGGAGGGTGCCCGGATCCCGTTCGAGGCTGAGCGCTTGTCTCCACTGCAGATCCGCGACCTCGTGGAGAAGAAGTTGAACAAGAAGATCGAAGTGCGTCACATCGACTACGAGGAGAACAAGAAGAAGTTCGACACGGACTTCCAGGCGTTCCTGACGACGTTGTTCGAGGAAGGTCGTGGTGTGGCTGGAACGGAGCAGGAGGTGCAGGAGAGCGTGGCCAAGTTCTTCCCGGACTGGAACCCGGCCAAGTATGAGTCTTTCATCCAGTAACCGATGTGCTTAAAGCAGCTACTGCGTCTTTGCAGGCCGCACTATTGTAAAAGAAACCTGTTTTTAACCACAATGTTTGTTGTGTCTTGCTAAATCTATGTGTTTAATTGGGGTTTAAGGAGTTCTTCTCGACAAGAGGATATACCTCTTTCGCAACCCGTTTCGCAGCAGTTTGCCAGCCTCAAAAATATCGAGTGAAGGCTGGTGCTGGCGTCAACGCTTTGGTGCTGGTGTCAAGGCTAGGGCTAATGTCGACGCAAACGTTGGCGGTGCAGGTGTCAAGGCGGGTGCCGAAGTTGGTTTGGGGGTGAACGGAGGTGTGAAGGGTCTTTCTGGGACTACAGACGGCTACCCTGGGAAACACACGGCAGGCCAAAACTCAGCGAAGCTGTACCGTCACCTTCGCTACTAGGTAGTTCACACTCTTGTTGACTCTACAGCACCAGTTTCCTGCTCGTTTGTGAAGTTGTTCAAAGATAATGTACACGTACTAGTACACTGCTTGAGGTGTTCATCGAAGGTATAGTTCCAAATTCACAGATACACATTACACAGACGTCTAATTACGTGAGCTCCGTTGCGTGTATTGAATTCGATCCAGCAAATTTACAGGGCAAGTAGATTTTTTTACATGTTACTGACCTGCGAAACACTTCAACAGCGCCAATCGTGCCTGTTACTGAATGAAAGACTCATACTTGGCCGGGTTCCAGTCCGGGAAGAACTTGGCCACGCTCTCCTGCACCTCCTGCTCAGTTCCAGCCACACCACGACCTTCCTCGAACAACGTCGTCAGGAACGCCTGGAAGTCCGTGTCGAACTTCTTCTTGTTCTCCTCGTAGTCGATGTGACGCACTTCGATCTTCTTGTTCAACTTCTTCTCCACGAGGTCGCGGATCTGCAGTGGAGACAAGCGCTCAGCCTCGAACGGGATCCGGGCACCCTCCAAAGTGCTCTTGGAGGCCGTGGACAGCACGTGAGCCACGAAGCGACCGACGTCCGTGCGTGCAGTGATGCTGAAAGCAGTCTCGCCCTTGCCCACCACATTCATATAGCCCTCATCGTAGTGGTAGTCCAGGAAGTACGGCAGGAACTCGGCGAACAGACCCGTGTAGAAGATGGTGAAGGGGATCTGGTGCTGGGTGAGTAGGTCTTGCACCTCCTTCTTGGTCACGTTCGGACCCTCCGTCACTTTCACGCCGTACTCGGCCGGCACGAACAGCTGGATACCGGCAGCCTTGGCAGCGGGAACGATGGCCTTCTGCACGGCCATGTTGAAGGGCGACACGGTGCTGACGGCCACTTCACTGCCACTCAGCGCCTTCTTCACGGCATCCTCGTCCTCGTACGAGACCTGGTAGAGTGTGGCTCCACGTGCCTTGAAGGCCTGCAGCTCCGGCTTGGACTCGTCACGCGTGAGGATGGTGACCGACACGTCGCCCTTCTTGAGCAGCTCGTCCGCGACGGTGCCGCCGACGCCGCCGGCTCCGATGATGGCGAACTTGGTGTAGACAGACATAGTTGAGAGAGGTGGTGGGGGTTGGTCGAGTGGACTTGAGTCGTAGTGAGACTTTTAGATAATGAGGAGCGAGACACCGAGCATTTTGAAGCGAATCATCGTCCTTGTTAGAGCCGTCGTGGCAAGAAGAGCTGCTGACGTACTTGAGAAGGTTAGGGTGGATTGGGAATACCATAACGAAACTGGCCGAAAATAAGGAATGGCTAAGCTCCGAAAATAGCGATGTCCAGCGACGGGACGGTGATAATCACGGCTACAAAAAATACCATAAAAGACGCTGTCACTTTTAGTGTTGCTCCAGACTGTGATTCGAGCTACCAAGCTGTCAAAATGATAAGCATGAGCTGCTTGGGATCTGCAGTCTACAGCGTAGACCACCTCGGTCGAACGTAACGTGACCATGTACTGTAACAGCTTTATGAAGAGCAAACCATATCTATAAGAGACACCCCTTCACCAAACCGACGATCGAGCTGGAGAGATTCATACGATGAATCCTTTCAAGTAGTGTATTAGTACGTGTACATTATCCTTGAACAAGTTGCTTCACAAACGAGCAGGAAGCTGGAGCTGTAGAGTCAACAAGTGTGTGAACTACCTAGTAGCGAAGGTGACGGTACTGCTTCGCCGAGTTTTGGCCTGCCGTGTGTTTCCCAGGGTAGCCGTCTGTAGTCTCAGAAGGACCCTTCACACCTCCGTTCATCCAGTTTATGGAGTGGAGGACCTGCAGTCAAAGCTTAGTCGTTGGAACTGGTGTAGCTGGAAACCGAGTGACCGGTAGATCCGAAATTGGATAATGACCTGCACCGGGGATACTACTACGCTCGAGAACTTGTCGGTACAAAGCAGACCACTTCCCACAAGTGATTCTCTACCGACGACGGAGGACTCGCCACCACATGACGACAATACGTGGAGGCAGCTACGCCACCAGAGCCACAAGACTGTCGACTATTTCGCGCCCCCTTCAAGCGACATGCTGTCGATATTTTTAAGGCTGGCAAACTGCTGCGAAACGGGTTGCGAACGAGGTATATCTTCTTGTCGAGAAGAACTCTGGTCTTTTGTTCAAAACCCTTAAGCAATTGAACACATAGATTTAGCAAGACACAGCAAACATTGTGGTCAAAAACAGGTTACTTTTACAATAGTGCGGCCTGCAAAGACGCAGTAGCTGCTTTAAGCACATCGGTTACTGGATGAAAGACTCGTACTTGGCCGGGTTCCAGTCCGGGAAGAACTTGGCCACGCTCTCCTGCACCTCCTGCTCAGTTCCAGCCACACCACGACCTTCCTCGAACAACGTCGTCAGGAACGCCTGGAAGTCCGTGTCGAATTTCTTCTTGTTCTCCTCGTAGTCGATGTGACGCACTTCGATCTTCTTGTTCAACTTCTTCTCCACGAGGTCGCGGATCTGCAGTGGAGACAAGCGCTCAGCCTCGAACGGGATCCGGGCACCCTCCAAAGTGCTCTTGGAGGCCGTGGACAGCACGTGAGCCACGAAGCGACCGACGTCCGTGCGTGCAGTGATGCTGAAAGCAGTCTCGCCCTTGCCCACCACATTCATGTAGCCTTCATCGTAGTGGTAGTCCAGGAAGTACGGCAGGAACTCGGCGAACAGACCCGTGTAGAAGATGGTAAAGGGGAGCTGGTGCTGGCTGAGTAGGTCCTGCACCTCCTTCTTGGTCACGTTCGGACCCTCCGTCACTTTGACGCCGTACTCGGCCGGCACGAACAGCTGGATACCGGCAGCCTTGGCAGCGGGAACGATAGCCTTCTGCACAGTCATGTTGAAGGGCGACACGGTGCTGACGGCCACTTCACTGCCACTCAGCGCCTTCTTCACGGCATCCTCGTCCTCGTACGAGACCTGGTAGAGTGTGGCTCCACGTGCCTTGAAGGCCTGCAGCTCCGGCTTGGACTCGTCACGCGTGAGGATGGTGACCGACACGTCGCCCTTCTTGAGCAGCTCGTCCGCGACGGTGCCGCCGACGCCGCCGGCTCCGATGATGGCGAACTTGGTGTAGACAGACATAGTTGAGAGAGGTGGTGGGGGTTGGTAGAGTGGACTTGAGTCGTAGTGAGACTTTTAGATAATGAGGAGCGAGACACCGAGCATTTTGAAGCGAATCATCGTCCTTGTTAGAGCCGTCGTGGCAAGAAGAGCTGCTGACGTACTTGAGAAGGTTAGGGTGGATTGGGAATACCATAACGAAACTGGCCGAAAATAAGGAATGGCTAAGCTCCGAAAATAGCGATGTCCAGCGACGGGACGGTGATAATCACGGCTACAAAAAATACCATAAAAGACGCTGTCACTTTTAGTGTTGCTCCAGACTGTGATTCGAGCTACCAAGCTGTCAAAATGATAAGCATGAGCTGCTTGGGATCTGCAGTCTACAGCGTAGACCACCTCGGTCGAACGTAACGTGACCATGTACTGTAACAGCTTTATGAAGAGCAAACCATATCTATAAGAGACACCCCTTCACCAAACCGACGATCGAGCTGGAGAGATTAATACGATGAATCCTTTCAAGTAGTGTATTAGTACGTGTACATTATCTTTGAACAAGTTGCTTCACAAACGAGCAGGAAGCTGGAGCTGTAGAGTCAACAAGTGTGTGAACTACCTAGTAGCGAAGGTGACGGTACTGCTTCGCCGAGTTTTGGCCTGCCGTGTGTTTCCCAGGGTAGCCGTTAGCAGCTTTCGCGCTTGGTATTCTCCGCACTTGTCGTCCTTGTGCAGCAGGTTCCAGCCGTGTTGTCGAGTCCGCAGTCCGCTGTCCGCCAAACAAAGGTAAGCAGAAAGCACTTGTGTTGGAAAAGGTAAACCAAAAAGTGATATTGATTCTTATATGTACGTACTGATTGACCACAGCACGAGGAGGAAAGTCCATGACTGAAAACCCCCTTTAGACTCGAGGAAATATCCCCAAGCCTCCCCCTGTCAGTCAGAATGACAGGCTTTGACGCAGATGAGAGTTCTTTTCCCAGAGCTTGAAAGCTCATACTCACCCGAGAAAGCTCATACTCCCCCGGAACTCTCGCCTCCGCGTCACCACCGATCCCAGCAATTAAGCTTGGGTTAACCATCGATGACTCCTACCGCCGGCTTCAGTGCGTACTGATCTTCTGCCAACGTTTTACTCCGCTTCACCACGGATTACATTATTCGGAGCGCCTTTCGGCACTCGTGGCTTGACGCTTCACCACGCCTCCACCATTCTGACGCTTCACCACGCCTTCTTTTCCGTCATGACGCTTCACCACGCCTTCGACGTCCTCAACACCAAGCAGTCCTCGGAGCTTCTCGAACTGCTGGGGTCCGAGTGCCTTAGTGAACATGTCAGCCATATTTTTCTCCGTAGGAACATACTCGATGTCGAGCTTCCCTCTCTCAACCAGTTCCGCTAGCTTCCGACTTTTCTTCGCATACCTCTTCACGCCGTCGAAGTTCCCGGCGTCCGTGCACACCATGATGGTGCTTTGGTTATCCACGTAGAGCTTGGCAGTCCTCTTCTCAAAACCGAGCTCCTTGAGCAACTTTCTAGCCCACAGTACGTCCTCTGCGCACAAACTCGCTGCCACCAGCTCCGACTTGCACGTGTCGTCGGTCACCGACGCTTTCATCTTGCTCTTGAAGCCGACGGCGTGTCCGTTCAACCTCAACACGTACCCTGACACCGACCTTGACGTGTCGGGACAGTTCGCATGATCCGCATCGCTAAACGCGCTGATCTGCAATCCGTCGTTCTCCGAGCTTCTGCACTTGTACACCAACCCAAATGTCCTTGTCCCGCGTAAGTAGCGCAGCACTCTCTTCGCTGTCGTGTAGTTCTCCTTCGTATAGTTGCTCGCATACCTACTTAGGCTCCGCACCGCGTTTGCAATGTCCGGGCGAGTGCATGTGACCAGGTATTGTAGTGCCCCGATCAGTTCTTGATACTTGATCTTCTTGTCGTTCACCTTGGCTTCGTCCTTCTCAATCGGCGCCCCCTTTTCATTCTGCATCTGCGGCGACCGCACAGGCTTCGCGTTCTCCATCTGGAAGCGAGCCAGCACCTTGTCAATGTATGCCGTTTGTGAGAGGCACAGTAACTTGCCAGGCACGTAGTTCACCTCCATTCCTAGTAGATAGTGTACACGACCCAAGTCCTTAATAGCAAATTCCTTCCGTAGCTCGTCCTTCACAGTCTTGATGTCCTCGCCAGAGCCGATAATCATTACGTCGTCCACGTAGACCGTCAGCATCACGAGTCTGCCCTCGATCCACTTGTAGTACAGGTCCACGTCGTAATTGCTTCTCTTGAATCCCATCTTCTTCAAATGTCCATGCAAAGTCAGATACCACAGCCTTGCCGCTTGTTTCAGTCCATACAGCCCTTTCAGCAACATGCACACCCTGTCCGTATCATCGTCGAACATCTCGGGTTGTTCAATGTAGATAGTCGCTCCGTCCATCTCGGAATTCAAAAATGCAGTGTCGAAATCCACCTGATCCACTTCCATTGAGAGTAACAAAGCCACCACCAACACAATTAACATCGTCACCCACCGAACCACCGGCGAGTATGTCTTCCAGAACTCTTTGCCAAATCGCTGTTTGAATCCATGCACCGCGAGTCTTGCTTTATACCGCTGTACGTTTCCGTGCTCGTCCCGCTTCACTCGCAGAACCCACTTCGTCGTCAGCACTCTCGTGTCGCTTGGCCTCTTCACCAACTTCCATGTCATGTTCTCTTTCAGCGATGCAAATTCTTTCCTTATGGCCTCTTCCCAATGCTTCCTCTGCGGCGACTTCATTGCCTCATCCAGATTCTCCGGATCATTGACGTTGTCGTTCACCATGAGCTGATAGCCGCTCAGCCTCATGTTCGTCGATCTTACCCTCTGCGATCTTCTCACAGGTTGCACTGGGTTGTTCCGTCGCCCGCGTCGTCTCCTTCTATTCACTTGTACTTGTACAGGCGCAGGAACTTGTGGTTGACCATGTACAGGAGCTTGAGCTTGGCCTTGTACAGGAGCTTGAGCTTGGGCCGCTGGTGCATCTCCGTCTTCCTCACTCTCGGAGTCGCTGCTTGACGAGTCGTCTGTCTCCTGCGTGCCGTTTCCGACCGCTGTTTCCCTGTGACTCGAAGTTACTTCGGTCCGTATTCCGACGCCTCGTTCAGCAGCATCATGCACAGCTTCTTTTGCCACAAATTCCACCGGGAGCGGCACGTACGGTATGTAGTTGTAGGTTCCGTGCCTGCCCACCAGCAAAGCTTCCAAATACTTCTTTCCAACAGTGATGTCCTCGCGAAACTTCACATCCTTAGCCTCCACAATTCGCCCAGTCCTCAAGTGCAATAGTCGATAGCCAGGTGCCGCGTGTGAAAATCCTAGCAGCATCGCAGGCTCCGCCTTGGGACTCAGCTTGTTATTCCTCTTAGCCACAAACACAAATCCAATAGATCCACAAACCTTGACCTTGCTCACGTCCGGCTTCTTGTCATGCAGCTTCTCATATGGCGTTTTACCATTGAGAGCTCTTGTGGCGCTCATATTGTCGATGTCCACGATGTACTGCAGCACCTCCGGCCACAGCTTCGTTGGCATGTCCGCGGCTTGCATTGCCGTCCTTGTTTTGTTCACTAGAACGCCATTTAACTTCTCCACTAATGCATTTTCTTCCGACGTGTAGGCGTGCGTAGGTACCAGGTTAATTCCATTTGCTTCCAGAAAGTTCTTCAGTTCACGATTAATAAATTCACCTCCTCCATCACTCGAAAAAGTCTTCACTTTATGTCCTTGGGCAGTCAGCTTCTTGATCAGTCTGATAGTGTTGCAGTTAGCGTCGCTCTTCTCCTTGATTGGGAAACACCACTTGAAACGTGATCCCTCATCTTGAATCAGTTGAAAGTAGCGTACACCACCAGTGCTGGGAAGATACTTCCCCATGTCGCAAGTGTCCGACATCAGTCTCTCGTAGTTGACCTTGGTGCGCTTGTCCACCGCGCTCTTCTTGTACGACATCCTTCTTCGCTTAGCCGACATGCACGTCACACAGACAAACTTCTTCTTAAACAGCTCCCCCGGAATGTCCATCCCTTCAACCACCTTACGATCCACCATCGACTTGATAGCCGAAACGTTAAGATGTCCGAGCCGTTCATGCCACCGCATCAGAGGTGTAGCGTCCGCATTTAGCGTCGCCATTACCATTTCTTCCTCTGGCAGTGTTCCTGTCGTCTTCATCCAGTAGTGGGACCCGTTCTTGACGAACTCCAAGCGTCCAGCCTTCGAATCCAGCCAGCACTTACGGGGTTCCCTTCCACCAGGACTAAACGACGGAATCCATCCTTCGCTTTCCAGATTTCCCAAGCTAATCAAATTCACATCTCCATCAGGCGAGAACTCCGCATCATTCAACGTCACACTCAAGTCATTGTCTCCATTCTTCACCTTCAGCGTCACAGTCCCGCTCATGTGACCTCTGGTCACCTCACCAGTCCACACCTTAAACATTGCCGTAGACTTCTTGACGCTTGAGAATAAGTCCTTGTCAGCGCACACGTGAGTTGCGCTACCGCAGTCCAGCATCCACGAGCTTGTCGAGCCCGTGTTGTGACGCATCACCATCCCTACCAACGGGAATTCACCGTCTTCATCGTCATCTTCATCTTCGCTGGTACTGTACGCGTACGGACGCTTGATATTCGGCGCGTTGGGGTTCAGAATCAGCATGTTGTGCTCGGGTTTGTCCTTGTTCTTCTTCTTCTTCTGCTCTTTCTTGGACTTGCCCTTCTTCTCCACCTCCTTCTTGCCGTCGTCAGTCGCCTTCTTCGTCTTGTTCAGGTAATGCCAACAGTCTCTTCTAAAGTGTCCGGTCTTGCCGCAGTGATAACACTTCCACTTCTTCCATGCTCCCCCGTTTGCTTTACTCTTCTTCTTCCCTTCAGCATTCACGGAGGTTGCACTCATCACCGCTTGTGGCGTCCCGGCATTCACAGCCACTCCACCGTTCATCACTTCTGCCATCCGCATCCTCTCATCCTTGGACAACAGTGCGTTGGAGAATTGCTGTACCGTCGGCGGGTTTCCTTGTCTCGTCGGAAGGTCAAATTGTTCGACCAGTTCCGGGTGCGTGAGCTGTACTCCCATAGTGAGCACACTCAGCATCTCTTGATCACTAACCGCGTGCTGTGTTCCCATGCTCCGCAGTTGCTGTCGAATCCTGTTCATCGTAGCCAGGTATTCAGCCATAGGCTGACCCTTTGAGTGCTTCGTAGCGTAGAGCTGTCCTTTGAGCAACGACACGTACGAGAAGTCCCTCTGCGTCTTGTCCGCCACAATGGTATCCCACATGTCCTTGGACGTAGCCATCGTGCAGATCTTCTCAGCCTCATCGTCTTGACAGCCTCGTAGTCCCCGCAGAATTGTCGATCTCGCCAGCCGGTCCTTCCTGTCGAAGTCAGCTTGTAGAGCCGCGTCGTTCGCGTGTCTCACCTCAGCTCCAGTTACAACGTCCCAAGCCTCACGATCTTCCAGGTACATCTGCACCTCCACTCGGTACACCTCGAACGAGTCTTCCAGCCTTGGGGCCTTCGAGTTTCCCTTGATTACTTGTCGAATTGCAGCACCAGCAGCTTGGTTGGCATTACCGCCACCTCCAGCACCAGCACCGCCTCCAGCAGCAGCAGCAGCAGCAGCAGCACCGCCGCCTCCTTGACTCATGTCTTGTAGTAGTTTTCTTCACTCGATCAACACGTAGATCCTTGGGCTCATAACCTAGCAGCTTTCGCGCTTGGTATTCTCCGCACTTGTCGTCCTTGTGCAGCAGGTTCCAGCCGTGTTGTCGAGTCCGCAGTCCGCTGTCCGCCAAACAAAGGTAAGCAGAAAGCACTTGTGTTGGAAAAGGTAAACCAAAAAGTGATATTGATTCTTATATGTACGTACTGATTGACCACAGCACGAGGAGGAAAGTCCATGACTGAAAACCCCCTTTAGACTCGAGGAAATATCCCCAAGCCTCCCCCTGTCAGTCAGAATGACAGGCTTTGACGCAGACGAGAGTTCTTTTCCCAGAGCTTGAAAGCTCATACTCACCCGAGAAAGCTCATAGCCGTCTGTAGTCTCAGAAGGACCCTTCACACCTCCGTTCATCCAGTTTATGGAGTGGAGGACCTGGAGTCAAAGATTAGTCGTTGGAACTGGTGTAGCTGGAAACCGAGTGACCGGTAGATCCGAAATTGGATAATGACCTGCACCGGGGATACTACTACGCTCGAGAACTTGTCGGTACAAAGCAGACCACTTCCCACAAGTGATTCTCTACCGACGACGGAGGACTCGCCACCACATGACGACAATACGTGGAGGCAGCTACGCCACCAGAGCCACAAGACTGTCGACTTTTTCGCGCCCCCTTCAAGCGACATGCTGTCGATATTTTTAAGGCTGGCAAACTGCTGCGAAACGGGTTGCGAACGAGGTATATCTTCTTGTCGAGAAGAACTCTGGTCTTTTGTTCAAAACCCTTAAGCAATTGAACACATAGATTTAGCAAGACACAGCAAACATTGTGGTCAAAAACAGGTTACTTTTACAATAGTGCGGCCTGCAAAGACGCAGTAGCTGCTTTAAGCACATCGGTTACTGGATGAAAGACTCGTACTTGGCCGGGTTCCAGTCCGGGAAGAACTTGGCCACGCTCTCCTGCACCTCCTGCTCAGTTCCAGCCACACCACGACCTTCCTCGAACAACGTCGTCAGGAACGCCTGGAAGTCCGTGTCGAACTTCTTCTTGTTCTCCTCGAAGTCAACGTGACGCACTTCGATCTTCTTGTTCAACTTCTTCTCCACGAGGTCGCGGATCTGCAGCGGAGACAAGCGCTCAGCCTCGAACGGGATCCGGGCACCCTCCAAAGTGCTCTTGGAGGCCGTGGACAGCACGTGAGCCACGAAGCGACCGACGTCGGTGCGTGCAGTGATGCTGAAAGCAGTCTCGCCCTTGCCCACCACATTCATGTAGCCTTCATCGTAGTGGTAGTCCAGGAAGTACGGCAGGAACTCGGCGAACAGACCCGTGTAGAAGATGGTGAAGGGGAGCTGGTGCTGGCTGAGTAGGTCCTGCACCTCCTTCTTGGTCACGTTCGGACCCTCCGTCACTTTGACGCCGTACTCGGCCGGCACGAACAGCTGGATACCGGCAGCCTTGGCAGCGGGAACGATAGCCTTCTGCACAGTCATGTTGAAGGGCGACACGGTGCTGACGGCCACTTCACTGCCACTCAGCGCCTTCTTCACGGCATCCTCGTCCTCGTACGAGACCTGGTAGAGTGTGGCTCCACGTGCCTTGAAGGCCTGCAGCTCCGGCTTGGACTCGTCACGCGTGAGGATGGTGACCGACACGTCGCCCTTCTTGAGCAGCTCGTCCGCGACGGTGCCGCCGACGCCGCCGGCTCCGATGATGGCGAACTTGGTGTAGACAGACATAGTTGAGAGAGGTGGTGGGGGTTGGTAGAGTGGACTTGAGTCGTAGTGAGACTTTTAGATAATGAGGAGCGAGACACCGAGCATTTTGAAGCGAATCATCGTCCTTGTTAGAGCCGTCGTGGCAAGAAGAGCTGCTGACGTACTTGAGAAGGTTAGGGTGGATTGGGAATACCATAACGAAACTGGCCGAAAATAAGGAATGGCTAAGCTCCGAAAATAGCGATGTCCAGCGACGGGACGGTGATAATCACGGCTACAAAAAATGACGCTGTCACTTTTAGTGTTGCTCCAGACTGTGATTCGAGCTACCAAGCTGTCAAAATGATAAGCATGAGCTGCTTGGGATCTGCAGTCTACAGCGTAGACCACCTCGGTCGAACGTAACGTGACCATGTACTGTAACAGCTTTATGAAGAGCAAACCATATCTATAAGAGACACCCCTTCACCAAACCGACGATCGAGCTGGAGAGATTAATACGATGAATCCTTTCAAGTAGTGTATTAGTACGTGTACATTATCTTTGAACAAGTTGCTTCACAAACGAGCAGGAAGCTGGAGCTGTAGAGTCAACAAGTGTGTGAACTACCTAGTAGCGAAGGTGACGGTACTGCTTCGCCGAGTTTTGGCCTGCCGTGTGTTTCCCAGGGTAGCCGTCTGTAGTCTCAGAAGGACCCTTCACACCTCCGTTCATCCAGTTTATGGAGTGGAGGACCTGGAGTCAAAGATTAGTCGTTGGAACTGGTGTAGCTGGAAACCGAGTGACCGGTAGATCCGAAATTGGATAATGACCTGCACCGGGGATACTACTACGCTCGAGAACTTGTCGGTACAAAGCAGACCACTTCCCACAAGTGATTCTCTACCGACGACGGAGGACTCGCCACCACATGACGACAATACGTGGAGGCAGCTACGCCACCAGAGCCACAAGACTGTCGACTTTTTCGCGCCCCCTTCAAGCGACATGCTGTCGATATTTTTAAGGCTGGCAAACTGCTGCGAAACGGGTTGCGAAAGAGGTATATCCTCTTGTCGAGAAGAACTCTGGTCTTTTGTTCAAAACCCTTAAGCAATTGAACACATAGATTTAGCAAGACACAGCAAACATTGTGGTCAAAAACAGGTTTCTTTTACAATAGTGCGGCCTGCGAAGACGCAGTAGCTGCTTTAAGCACATCGGTTACTGGATGAAAGACTCGTACTTGGCCGGGTTCCAGTCCGGGAAGAACTTGGCCACGCTCTCCTGCACCTCCTGCTCAGTTCCAGCCACACCACGACCTTCCTCGAACAACGTCGTCAGGAACGCCTGGAAGTCCGTGTCGAACTTCTTCTTGTTCTCCTCGAAGTCAACGTGACGCACTTCGATCTTCTTGTTCAACTTCTTCTCCACGAGGTCGCGGATCTGCAGCGGAGACAAGCGCTCAGCCTCGAACGGGATCCGGGCACCCTCCAAAGTGCTCTTGGAGGCCGTGGACAGCACGTGAGCCACGAAGCGACCGACGTCGGTGCGTGCAGTGATGCTGAAAGCAGTCTCGCCCTTGCCCACCACATTCATGTAGCCTTCATCGTAGTGGTAGTCCAGGAAGTACGGCAGGAACTCGGCGAACAGACCCGTGTAGAAGATGGTGAAGGGGAGCTGGTGCTGGCTGAGTAGGTCCTGCCAGGGCATGGAAAAAATAGTACAATAACAATATTACGGGTATTATATTTACGGAATAACTTACTACTGATTTTTCCAAGATAAATATAATACAAAACTGTACACAATAATACAATATTTTACACGCTTCCAACCGTTTCCAGGAGCGCTGACAACCAACAGTTCTCTACTGGCTTGCAAATACACTCTGCGCGCTTTGATTCACACACTTCCCACTTCTCAACTTCCTCTCTATAGAACAAGCCACCACTCTTAGCCACGCTACCCACCACGCTACCCACGATGACCTCCCGTCAACTCTGCACATTCTACTTCAACGACCTCGGCGAAGGTCGCTTTGAGTGTTTATCCTGTGGACTTCCTCGGAAGCAGACGCCCGGCACGGGGTACAGCAACCTCCTCAGCCACCTTAACAGCAAGCACGCTGGGTATGCTGCTGAGTTTGCAGAACTTCATGCCACGCAGACGCCAGCACTCGCCACGTTTGGTTTTGTGGACGATGTGACGCGCAATATCTACCAATGGATTGCATGGGTGATCGAGAGAAATCTACCAATCACTGAAGTGGAAAACAAGGCTACGCGTGCTGTAGTTACAATGAAGCCTACGACCACCAAGACACTGAAGCGGTACATGCGTCATGTGGCTCTAGCCGTTGGGGCAATCATTGCAAAGGAGATGGGAACCTCCTTTGCTTTAATGTTCGACGGTTGGACTAGTCACTCACTTCACTTCCTCGGCATCTACGCGCTCTACGTCTACAATGGTGTGCGCCACCAGCGCCTTCTTGCGCTTTCGCCAATGGAAGACGGCCAGACAGCTGAAGCCCACCTGGATCATATATTCACCGTACTGAGCGTGTACGAGAAGAACCTGCAGATGGTGCGCTATGTTGTGGGGACAATTGTGCAACCAATCAGAGTATGGCTACACGAATGGGCGTCCCCTCATTGGCTGTGCAAGTCATCAATTTAACCTCGCGGTTAATCGATTTCTACAGGATTATCAGACTCAGATAGATCTGATTCAAAACCTGATGATTCAGCTGCGTCATGTCAAAAATGCTACTGCACTGGCAAAGGCGACCAACTACAAGCCTGTTAAGGCAAACACTACGCGCTGGTCGTCTACATTCCAGATGATTGACCGATATTGCAAGATCCGTGATGCGATCCTGACGGTGGAGGCTGTTGAAGAGTTTGTGCCTCGTGGCCATGCGCACCGCCGCGTTAAAGGTGTATTGGACAAGCTTCGTGAGCTGGACAGTGTGTGTGTGAAAATCCAAGCGGAGTCGTGCACGCTTGCCGAGGTGCGCCTGTTGTTTGATGCGTGTGCTGCTAAGTATCCTGTCATGGCTAACTACTTGGCGCCAACAGCTGAGATTGTTCACTCGCCCCATTTCGAGTCTGCAATAGTGAAGCTGCAAAACGACCTACCCCTCTCCGCGGATGAATTACATGCAGTCGACAGTTTTATTTTATCTCCGTCTACCGCACAAGAGGAAGTGCCGGCTGCGGCCGACTTCGCGACCTCCATCCTCCGGCAAGCCAAGAAGCCACGGCTTGCATCGCAGGCGTCTGTCGAGTATGATCCCCTCCTGCTCTGCGCTCCTCCGACAAGCAACACGTGCGAGAGACTTTTCTCTGAGTGTAAGCTTGTTTTTACATCGCTACGTTCATCTACGTTACCAGCTAATTTTGAAACGGCCATGTTTCTTCGTGCTAATCGCAGTATGTGGAACTGCTCCACCCTTCTCGGTTGCATCGAAGACTAAGTGATGGCAATGTATTGTGATTATTGCAGTGATTATTATTGTGTTGTCAGGTATTGCAGTCTTTATTACGGATGTGATTCACGCAAAATAACACTGGGTATTGTATTTCCCATGCCCTGGGTCCTGCACCTCCTTCTTGGTCACGTTCGGACCCTCCGTCACTTTGACGCCGTACTCGGCCGGCACGAACAGCTGGATACCGGCAGCCTTGGCAGCGGGAACGATAGCCTTCTGCACAGTCATGTTGAAGGGCGACACGGTGCTGACGGCCACTTCACTGCCACTCAGCGCCTTCTTCACGGCATCCTCGTCCTCGTACGAGACCTGGTAGAGTGTGGCTCCACGTGCCTTGAAGGCCTGCAGCTCCGGCTTGGACTCGTCACGCGTGAGGATGGTGACCGACACGTCGCCCTTCTTGAGCAGCTCGTCCGCGACGGTGCCGCCGACGCCGCCGGCTCCGATGATGGCGAACTTGGTGTAGACAGACATAGTTGAGAGAGGTGGTGGGGGTTGGTAGAGTGGACTTGAGTCGTAGTGAGACTTTTAGATAATGAGGAGCGAGACACCGAGCATTTTGAAGCGAATCATCGTCCTTGTTAGAGCCGTCGTGGCAAGAAGAGCTGCTGACGTACTTGAGAAGGTTAGGGTGGATTGGGAATACCATAACGAAACTGGCCGAAAATAAGGAATGGCTAAGCTCCGAAAATAGCGATGTCCAGCGACGGGACGGTGATAATCACGGCTACAAAAAATGACGCTGTCACTTTTAGTGTTGCTCCAGACTGTGATTCGAGCTACCAAGCTGTCAAAATGATAAGCATGAGCTGCTTGGGATCTGCAGTCTACAGCGTAGACCACCTCGGTCGAACGTAACGTGACCATGTACTGTAACAGCTTTATGAAGAGCAAACCATATCTATAAGAGACACCCCTTCACCAAACCGACGATCGAGCTGGAGAGATTAATACGATGAATCCTTTCAAGTAGTGTATTAGTACGTGTACATTATCTTTGAACAAGTTGCTTCACAAACGAGCAGGAAGCTGGAGCTGTAGAGTCAACAAGTGTGTGAACTACCTAGTAGCGAAGGTGACGGTACTGCTTCGCCGAGTTTTGGCCTGCCGTGTGTTTCCCAGGGTAGCCGTCTGTAGTCCCAGAAGGACCCTTGACACCTCCGTTCACCCAGTTTATGGAGTGGAGGACCTGCAGTCAAAGCTTAGTCGTTGGAACTGGTGTAGCTGGAAACCGAGTGACCGGTAGATCCGAAATTGGATAATGACCTGCACCGGGGATACTACTACGCTCGAGAACTTGTCGGTACAAAGCAGACCACTTCCCACTAGTGTATCTCTACCGACGACGGAGGACTCGCCACCACATGACGACAATACGTGGAGGCAGCTACGCCACCAGAGCCACAAGACTGTCGACTATTTCGCACCCCCTTCAAGCAACAGTTTTCATATGATAACCAGCAGTCTGTTCCTCTCAGATGAATATCTATGATACTTCAATTTGGGACTGTTCCAAAACCGCCAATGCCTCGATTAGTTGGAATCGAAACGGACCTTGGACGCGATATGTTAGCACCTGTAACTTCACTTCTCGACCTCAAGGGTCATGTTCCTGGAGCTGTCCTTCGACTCTCGAGCGAGTGACAAGGAGGTCTCAACACCTAAAGATGCGCGTGAATGGAGATACGAGGACAAGGAGGAAATGTCCCTTGAGGAGCTCATCTCCGACTTCCACCAAAGCGCTACGAGTCTTCAATCCAAATTGAGACAGAGCGTGTCGAGTGCTAATTCTTCACCAATACGTGCAGCATCGCCGCCAAAGCTAGCGAAATCGAAGGAGAGTGACAAGAAAAGCACGAGCTTTTCTGCTCGTGCTCGCGCTGTGAAACAGGAGCCTAAGACGAAATTAGTGAGACCCACTACGAAGGAGGGAAGACTCGATGTCAGTGACGACGATGTTGCCGTTTCGCCCATGCCTCGCCTTGAGCAAGTGCTCAGAAACAAATTATCGTTTATATCCAAGCGCCGAGCCATAAGGGCAAACCCCACTCAGTCTAGGCGAACTCCAATTCAGCAACGAAATACCAAAACCAGGTCGCGTGTGCTGTCCTCTCCTTCGCTGTCCCCACTAACGTCTTCTTCAGCGGAATCCTCTCCACTCTCGATATCAGTGGAAATTAAGGGCGAAATTACGGACGAGGACTCCATCGACGCTTTAATCGGGAAGGATATTCGAGATCTCAATAGACTAATCTCCACTCGGAGTCGTAAACTCCGACTGTCAAAGGAAAGAGCACGCAGCACTGCGGGATCCCCAACAACCGACGAAATGTCGACCGTGCTCCGGCAAAGTACCCGCTTTCGCCGAACCAAATCCAACGATCGAGGTAGATCCAGGTCGGAATCGCCCCCACCTCCTCCACCCCCGGAGGACTCGGAAGAAGATTCGTTTGCAGAGGAGATCCGGAAGATGAGAACGAGGCGCAGGGTAAGCTCAGTTCCGTCAACTAAAGCTCCAGAGGAAGAGGCTGTAAACGAAGAAGCGAGTTCGAAAAGCCCCGAGATATGTGCAACTGCAGCCTTGAAAGTTCGGAATGCGTCGAACGCTATCAGCGAGTTGTTACTTGAAGCTCTGGAGCCGTTTGAAGACAAACAAGAGGAAGAAGCGGAAGATAAAACGCTTGTAGATGAGGAACCTCGAGCGATTCGGAAGGCTGCGGCGGCAGAGCTACAGTTAGCGACTCAGACGATTGTTTCTCAGTTAGATTTGGCGTTTGCGGACATGACAGAGCAGCGGAAAACGGACTTCAAGGCTGAAGCAGATGCCGTCACTGCTGCTAAAGATGCCGAGAAGAAAGAAAGAGAAGCTGCCGAGGAGAAGAAAAAGACTGAAGAGAAGGAGGCCAAGGAGCGAGAGTTGGAAATCCTACGTTTGATACCTATGGGGGGCAAGCTCTTGACGTGCTCGACGGACATTGAACATGTTCTCACTCAGCTTGACAGTGTGGATACAGTAGATCAAAGCGACTTGGAAGCTGAGATTAAGGCCTTACGTAACGCTACCGAGCGTAAAATCCAAGAGATCGAGTCGCGGATGTCAACGAAGGAGTCGAAACAAAACCACAGCGATCAAAACGATGGTATCTCGTGGCAAGCTGTGGATTGGGTGCAAAACAACGTTGAAATGGATCCTGTAGCTCCTTCCAAACGCAGTGAGGAGAGGTTGGAAGTGACTGAACGTGTGGAAGCTTTGTCAGAGGAGAGTGAAGGACCATTTGAGAGAATTCTACAGCTGCAAGTGCTGGAGAAACTTGACCTGACGATGCTCAAACTCAAGCACGTTCTAGCGATAGATACGAAGGAAGCTGCTGAAGCAAAAGAGAAGGAGAGACAAGAACAAGAGGAAGAGGCGAGAAAGCGAGCGCAACAAAACGTAGAGGACGAGCGGAAGAAGCTCGAGCGTGAGGAGGCGATGAGTGCTGTCACGAGTGAAAATAATGGACACCGTCTTGGGGACGGTTACGACCGTACCGTTCCCGGCAACCGTTCGACCACGTATCAAGTTAGAGAGGATCAGCTGTACGAAGACGCGTTGGACAACCCAACAGTCGCCCACTCGGGAAGTCGCGCCAAGGACCGCCGCCAGGGAGGGCGCCGCTGAGGTCTACGCGTGGCGCCAGCGCGTACGCACCTGCGCAGGATTGCGTCGAAGATGATGATGAGGACGGGAGTCGTGATGCAGTGTGTGGCTCGGTGCTACGGGACGGTGGGTAGGCTCACGGAGGGGGTGTGAGGTACCTGGGCGGGAAAGAGCTGGATCGAGGAGGACAAAAGGAGGACGAAAGAGGACGAAGGACGAAGGACGACACTGAAGAGGAAGGTTGGTTAGTGAGTTTAGTCGTGAATTTGCCTTGGACCCCACAAGTACATTTGCTTTGTTTGCATTTTAACTTGTGTCTAAGCTTTCGAAGTGTTCCTCCGTTCCGTTCTCTTTTAAAACAACAACGTTAACCGTCCCGTCCAAGCAGCGGCTCGCGACACCTGGTGGAGAAGCAGGGTACGGTTTTCGTTGTAAAGAGGGCAAGTCGGAGTACTCGTGACGAGTTGAACCCGGAAGCACCGACGTCTGGTATCGAGCCCAGGCGGACGAAGAAGAGAAGTTTTTCGCGCAGAGAGCGCTGGAGTGTTTGTAGAACGGTTACGAGAAAGACCGTGAGTGTATCGAGGAGAAGTAAAACGAGAAGTGTGAAGATGACGGTAACTGGAGAAGAACAAGTAAGTGAATTGGATGTGGAACGGTTGGGCGGCACGGACGCTGGCCTTGAAGACACTGGTACCGGTCCGGCTCGGCAAGGGGAGTTGTCGCTGCCGTCGACCGACGATGAAGAAGGAGCTATCGACCCGTCCACGGGAGTAAGAACGGCGGCGGGACGGTCGTCGATGCGCCGAGCATTGAGAGGGGACCTGGAGGCGGCGGAAGACGACGGTGGGACGGAGGGCTCCGAACACCCGCCCGCTCAGGATGACGTGAAGGAAGAAGTAAAGCCCGAGCCGGAGGCTCAGGAAGAGTGGATGATTAGTGGAGGAGAGGAAGGCACTGATCACGAGGAGATGGGCCAGTATACCGAAGAGGAAGCGTTCCAGGGAGAGTATGTGACCGATCCGGAGGAGGGACGCGAGTACGACATTGATGAGTACGGGAGGTACTACCTGTCGGGCTACTATGGGGATGCCGATGAAGAAGAGGTCAAGCCGCCGGCGCCGACGTCGAGTGGTTTCATTCCGTTGTACACGGGAGCGGAAAAGCGACGGTCGGACCGTCCGTCGACCGGATGGGGCTGGGATCCGTCCCGCGGTGCCATGCAAGTGCAGATGGTGACCGTTCCGTCCCCTACGGGAGTGAAGAGCACTCAGAGGGTGCGGCTCACGGGGAAGCCGAGGACGCCCGCGCCGCCTCGCCCCCTCGGACCTCCTCAGATGAGGACGGGTGGTGGAACAAGTGGAGCAACTAGTGGTCGGTTCGCAGCTAGGGGTCCTGCTACGGCTCCGAACCCTTCCTCCGCTGCGCAGCCTGCGCTAGGGACGGTTGCGGCTCAACCTAGGGCGAATGCGCCTCGGCCGGGAACGGTTCCACCCTGGACGGGAACGGTTCCACCGCAACCCCGGGCCGCTCCTGCACAACCTAGAACGGTTCAACCAGGATTGCGACCGTCCTTGACACGAAGAGGGCACGGTTCAGCGCCTCAGCAACCTAGAGTGCCGCTGCGGTACGGTGGTATGCCGAGTGTCCCCGGACACCAGCAAATGTACGACTTATCGTCATTGATGTCCAACATCATGAAGGTGCTGCCGATGTTCTATTCGGATACGGCGACAGTGGAGAAAGCGCGCGACTTCTGGGAGCTGTTCGAGGCTCATACGGGACAATTACCTGACAGGGAACGGTTGTTAGTGTTCCGTCAGAAGCTGAAGGGACGCGAAGCGGAACGGTGGTGGGGAAATTCTCGGATCAAGACGTTCGCTACTCTAAAAGTACGGTTCCACAATCAGTTCTTGAGCCGGACGACGGACGAGCTCTGGGAACGGTTGCACCATACGAAGCGCCAACGCGGCGAATCTGTGGAAGAGTGGGGGGACCGTGTCACGGATCTCTGCGACTCTCTCGAGTACCCAAACCAGAAGCTGCGATTTAATCTGTTCTGTAGAGGGCTGAGGAACAAGCGTATGCAAGCTGCTCTCGACTCGAGTCCCGCTCGTGACATTCCTGAGGCGTGTGAGTGGCTGATGTTCAAGGAGATGCACCGTCCCGCCGAGGAGGACGACGATTTTTCGGACGGACAACCGTCCCAGGGACGGACTAACCAAGCTACGGCATCTGTGGACGCCCTGACGCAGCAGTTGCAGACATTCATGCAGCAGCAGCAACAGTGGCAGCAGCAGTTGATGGAAGGCCGTTGGGCGCAGCCTAGGTCTCCTAAATCGCGCTTGCCGACCGTGTCAGCTGTGACGACATCACCTGGGAACGGTCAAGGTTACTCCGGAAACGGTCAAGGTTACTCAGGGAACGGTCAAGGTTACTCCGGGAACGGTCAAGGGTTCAACGGGAACGGACGTACGCGTGGGATCAAGATGGCGGCTGATACGCGGACGCAGGAGGGTGAACCAGTGTGCGGTAGGTGTGATTACCGTGGACACTCTCGCGAAGCGTGCATGCGACGGACGATGACCTGTCGTAGATGCGGACAGCTCGGTCATATTGTGGTTGAGTGCGAGCAGCCGTGGAACGGAGGTCAGGCGACCGCTCCGTCCCTGAAGTGCTACTTCTGTGGTGAGGCGGGCCATGCTGTGAGCCGGTGCCCAACCATTACTGCTCTGAAGGGATTGGCCACTAGTGCAGCGTCCGGTACTCCCACTACGCCTCGAAACTGACGGGGGCGGGAGGAAGGGGAGGAGAGAGCCACTCCTTCCTCTAGTCTGGGGGATGGCTCGAGTGGTGACCGTGTCAGAGAGAACCGTGGGAGTAACGGTACGGTCGCTACTGCGAAAGAATGTGTGAGTAAGGTTGCTCAGAGGGACGGTACGGTTGCGGTTGTGCAAGGTGAATTGAAGAAAGAAGAAAAACGACAAACAATGAAGCTCCGGGTGTTTGGGACGGAAGAAAAAGATAACATCGTGGTAAGAACGGAGGAGCAGTTGAGGGAAGCTAGAAAAAAGGGATCGACGACGGTGAAGAAAGCGACTGTGAAGACTAGTTGCCTCCGGAACGGTCAATCCAAGAAGAGAGGGTCTGCGCGACGGAGTGTGCGGTTTGCGGACGAGGTGAGGGCTGATGGAGGGACGGTTGATCCTGTCCCGACCCCGAAGAAGATGCGGAAGCGACACGTAAAGCGTGTTGTACGGAGTGGTACGGAGGCTGGGAGCATGTGGAAGCAGCCGGAGGAAGATGGTGAGACGGTATCGTCGGGTACGGTCGCAGATGAGGGTGCAGAGCGCCCCGAACGAATGAAGAAGGTCGAGAAACCGGTTGTGGTGACCTCGCGAGAGGTAGGAACGGTCACGCGAAATGAAGACGTTGTTCCGGGACGGACTGAGTGTACGGATGGAACGGACTTAGTCCCTGGAGGCGCTACCGGGACGGTTACGGAGGCTACAGGAACGGTGAAGGAGGATCCGGAAGTTGCTGAGTTGCCGGTATCTGCGCGCGGGTACCTGTTGGTGTCGGCGGACGGTAGTCCGTTACGTATGGGTCACCGTCGGGCCTCGTCCGAGTTGTTGACGGTAAATTGTGCTGACGAGGACCAGGGGACGGTTGATACGACAACGGCCGAGCCGGAAAAGACGCTATCCGACCGTGCCGAAGCTACAGACGCCGAGTGCCTATTCACGGATGCCGAGTTGGACGCTATGGAGGCATGTGAGCTCGGTCAGGAAGCCACTGTGCTGGTTGGGACGGACGTCCGTCCTGAACCCGAAGAGTACGATAAGGAGTTGGAAGACCGCTTATACCCTCTGAAGGACGGTGAAATCATGGACCGCGTGAAAGCGAACGCCGAGGCGGCCAAGGATCCATCAACTGAAGAACTGTCCCTTCATCTGGGCATCCCTGTGGAGGTCTTGGAACGGACGCGACATGCGTCCCCGGACGGTTCTGATAACCCTGAGCGTTGGCGGGACTGGTACAGTGACACGCTGCAGAAGTCGGAAGAAGCTAAGAGGGCGAACCGTGACTTTAGGACGCCTGTGGTGAACGTCGTGGACGGAACGGTGATGAAGGACAGGAGGATGTCACCGCCCGATGGAACTACTGCGACGACCTGCTCCGGCTCGGACGCTGAAGAGACCGTGAGTAGGGACGGAAAGGAATCCGACGAGAACATGGTCTGCTCAAACATTCTTCTTTCGCTGGGAGGGCTGTTAAATCCTGATGTCGTAACGGATGATGAGGGTCCTGTGAGTGTGCTGTGTGGAGTACGAAGAGCCGGGATGAAGCGGTCACGGTCCGTGGCGCGTCAAGCAGTGTACCGGTTCCTGAGGACGGTTCTGAAGGATGCTCGGAGTGATGCTGAGTTGCAGGGGAAGGATGTCCGGGACGCCAGTATGGCGGAGATACCTCCGTTACGTGACAAAGTGCCTGCGTTGGACGGACGTCGCCTGTGTGAACATGCGGAAGACATCATTGCGGAAATGGGGTTGCACGGTCTGTATTGGGAACGGTTAGTTCCGACGGTGGAGGAGTATTACGCTGGATACGCGGCCGTAGTATGGTCGACGCTCTGTGAGCGTGACAAGAGGACGGAGAAGACGGTTGCTTCATGCACTCGCGATGCGAAGGAGCCGAACACGCCTGACTACTACTGTCCGGTGTCGTACAAGCCTTACGCGGAGGTGTTGAGCGATGTGGAGTTCCCTCCGGGTTCCGCGGAAAAGGTGGCGGAGTTTGTGGACGTTGTGGAACCGTCCCACCGTTCTGTCACTGCGATACCAAAGAAGGGCTTAGTTGACGTGGTGACTGTTGAACTGCCGGATGGCTTTGGAATTCGAGTTCAGGATGATGTTGAGGGAGGAGTACACCGTGTCGTTGCGGACGGACGGCGTGTCGTCTGTGCGGTGGGCAATTTTGAGGCTCTCTCGAGTGGATACATTGAGTGCCTACCGTCCAAGATGCTTGCTGATACTGGGGCTACGCTGAGTCTGGTCGACAGCCGCGTGTTGAAGCGGTTGGGACGGTCGTCGAAGACGCTTAGACCATACGAAGGGCTGGTGAAGAGTTCGTCCGGACATCCGTTACGGATTCATGGCTGGATCGGCCTATCGTTGCGATTGGGGACGGTGGAGATAACGCTCGACGTGCTGGTGGCGGACCGTCTACACGTCGACGCCATCCTAGGCGTTGACGCCCTTGGTGCCTTAGGTGCTGTGATTGACGTTGCGGAACGGTGCTTGACTTTGAAAGGAACCGGTGAAGTGCTGCCGTTGGGATTCACGGTTGTACAGGACGCTTACATGGCTGTGATGGCGAAGTCAGTTCGGCTGCCACCGCGTGGACAAGCGTTGGTGATGGCTAATGTGATTGGAGGGACGGTCGATAAGAAGACGGTTTTGGTTGAAGGAGCGATTGGGTTGCCGCCTACGTTATGCGTGGCAAACTCGTTGGGCACGGTCGAAGAGGGTCAGGTTATTGTGGAGATCTGTAATGCGTCTACGGATGAGTGCTGGGTGCGTCGGGGGACGCCTGTGGCGTGTGCCTCCGTGATCCCCGAGTCGGCGTTCGAGCCACCAGCGACGGATACTGCGTCTGGCGGGCTTGGAACGGTTGAGAAGAACGGTGTGGGGCGAACCTCGTCTGTTACTGAGGAGCGTGAAGAGACGACTGGCGAGAAAGAACGGAAGTCGAGGCCGGACGTGCCACCAGACAAGCGTGACGGACTGAGAGCAGACTTCACGGGGTCTAAACTATCGGCGGAGCAGAGGGAACTGTTCCAGGCGGAGTTGGACAAGTTCGACGACTTGTTTGTCGACTCTTCCAAACGACCGGGACGGACGGACCTGCTGCGCTTCAAGATTGATACTGGGGACAGTAAGCCGATCAAGCAACAACCGTACCGTGTCTCCGTTGCCGAAGGGGAAGTGATGGAAGCTGAGATCCAACAGTACCTGGACTTGGGACTGATCCGTCCCTCGAATAGCCCCTGGGCGAGTCCTGTGCTGATGATCCGGAAACCGGACGGTGGGATTCGTTTCTGCATAGACTACCGCAAGTTGAACGCTGTCACGGTTAAGGACTGTTACCCGATGCCGTTAATCGACGACATCCTGGACGTGTTAGGCGGTGCCCTATTCTCTACTATGGATATTGCTTCAGGCTACTGGAACGTGCCGATGGACGAGGACAGTGTGTCAAGGACGGCTTTCACGTGCAAGTACGGTCTTTACGAGTGGTTGGTGATGCCCTTCGGCCTCTGTAACGCTGTTCCTGCTTTCGAACGGTTGATGGAGACGGTTCTCGTGGACTTGAAGTGGCGTGTGTGTCTTGTGTACCTGGATGATGTGGTGATCTTCAGCAAGGACTTCCCTTCGCACTTGGTGCTCGTGCGGCAGGTCCTGGGACGGTTGAGAGAGGCTGGGTTTAAGCTGAAAATGAAGAAGTGCCACTGGGGACGGAGCCAAGTGGCTTTTCTCGGTCATATCGTGACACCGTCCGGTATCTTGCCGAATCCAGAGAAGGTCAAGGCGGTACTGAATGTGCAGCGTCCCGTGGATGTGCATGGGATACGGTCTTTTTTGGGTTTGACAAGCTACTTCAGGAGGTATATACCTGGGTACGCTTCGATTTCGGCGCCGCTGGAACGGTTGAAGGTGAAAAATGCACCGTTCCTCTGGAACGAGGACTGTGAGACAGCGTTCCGCCAGCTCAAGCGTGCTCTCGTCAAGCCTCCTATCCTGGTGTACCCGGATTGCAACAGACGGTTTAAATTGTACGTGGACTCGTCACGGTACGCTGTCGGAGCATGCCTGATGCAGGAGAAGGACGGTAGCGACCGTGTCGTTGCCTACGCAAGCAAGCTGTTGACCGGTTCCCAGAAGAATTGGATCAACAAGGACGATGGAATTTCGGAGATCGAGTGTTGGGGTGTTGTCTGGGCGACGCGGAAGTTCCGCTGTTACTTAGACAAGCGTGAGTTCGATCTGTTCACGGATCACCAGGCTCTTACGTGGATCTTCAGTCCTGGTAACCGTACCACGAACGCTAAGCTGGCACGGTGGGCTATGGAGTTGTCTAACCTAGAATTCAAGATTCACCACAAGCCGGGAACCGTGATGGGGCATGTAGATGGTTTATCCCGGTTGCTCACTGACACTGTGGCCGCGCTGACGATGCGTGACCTGCTAAACCCGGACGGCGGCGAGCATCCGTCTTCAGTCGGGGAGCAGAACGGAACGGTTGTGGGGAACGGTGTTGACAATCGTGGGGACGGTACGGATGGCCCTGCTAGAGATGTCGGACTTCCGCCTTCAGTCGGGGAGCGGAATAGAGCTGACGGAGAGCGAGTGATCGACGGCGAAGAGGCCGACGGCCACGTAGACGACCCCGGAGACGGATCACTAAGAGAGGATATTGGGATCGAGCCGTCGACCAGAGCCGAGTGGTCACCTGTTGACCGTTTCGGATTGGACCGTGAGCAGTTTGTGAAGGAGCAGCAGGAAGTGCCGTGGATCAAGGCGCTTGTGGCGTTCTTACAGGACGGAGCACTGCCTTTGGATCCGTTCTTGAGGGCTCGCGTGGTCCAGATGGGGCCTAGGTACGCTGTGAAGGACGGTATGCTGGTGCGGCATGTGCACCTGCCCTCGCGGGTGGGCCCGGCACGGTCGTTGACCGTACCTGTCGTACCACTACCGTACATCGGGACGGTGCTCCACTACTGTCACAGTGACGTGCTGTCTTCGCACTTGGGGCTGACTAAGACGCTGGAGAAGGTGAGACGGCATGCGTTCTGGCCTGGATGGGGGAAGGACGTCGCTGAGTACGTCCGTGAGTGCAACCTGTGTGGGAGTGGAAAAGGATCGAGACCGTGGATGGCGGGTCAAATGCAGCGGATGCCCGTGGCTGATCTAACGGGACCGTTCTCCCTACTGGTGGTTGATGCTATTGGACCGTTACCAAGGACGGAGAGAAAGAACAGATACATTCTCGTGTTTGTGGATTACTTCACACGGTGGGCTGAGGCATTTGCTGTCCAGAAGCTGGACTCTGTAACGTTTGTGGAAGTGATGATTAACGGAGTGGTGGCGAGGCACGGTGTGCCTTCACGGTTGCTGAGTGACAACGGATCGAACTTCACGTCTGAGATCGCTAAGCCTTTCTACCAGACGCTGGGGATCAAAAAGTTGTTTGGTTCTGCGTACCATCCCCAGACTCAAGGGCTGGTGGAACGGTTCAACGGGACGCTCGTCGGCATGTTGAAGATGCACGTCAGTGACGCTCAGACGGACTGGGACCTGTATCTGCCCCGTGTGTTGTTCGCGTACAGAACGGCGTTCCACGAAGCTCTTGGGGACACTCCGTTCTTCTCGTTGTACGGCCGTGACCCCGTGTTACCCCTGGATGTGGCTTTCCTGAACTTAGGCAAGAAGTGGAAGAGCGATGAGGTGGCACAGTACCGGCGAGAACTGTACCGTTCCCTCCGTGACTCGCGTCGCTTGGTGGAGCGACAGTTAGTCAAGGCGCAGGACAGGCACGCCCGCCGTCTCAACAGGCAAGTGGCCGTGCAGTATGAAGTTGGAGACCCGGTCTGGGTGTATCAAGTGTTTAGAGCGAAGCGTGGGGAAGCTCGGACGAAGAAGTTGGCGTTTACGTGGCACGGTCCGTACCGCGTCACAGAGAAGGTGAGCGAGAATGCTTACCGTATCGCGATACCGTCCCACCCGGACAAGGTCGTGACCGTCAACGTCAACCGTCTGAAGAAGTTTCGCGGTAAGTGGACAAGACCTTTCATGGATGATGTGCCTGTTGGAGTTGGGAACGGTGGTGACGAGGCTGAGGACGGTCCGCTAGCTGAAGAGGACTTGCCTTCCTCGAGCTTCACGGAACGGTTGACTGTCGGGAGTGGTGACACGGCTCTCGCTGGAACGGACGCCCCGTTATTGGAAGTGGTGGCTAAGCGGTCTGTGAACCGTACCGTGCAGTACTTGGCGCTTGCCGCTAACTACGAGACCTTTTGGCTACCCCGGGACGCTCTGATGCCAGAGTACGGTACGCTCGTGACGGCGTTCGAGCAGGCGGAAAGAAAGAAGAAGGGGCTTCCTGAGTTGCGACGCAGTTCACGTCTGGTTGAGGCTAATGCCGAAGTGGACGATGACGACCTGCTCATGGCTTAGTAGCGTCTAGGAAGTGTGTTCCTGTGTCTGAGAACGGTGAAAATAGAAGATGGAACGGTGAAAGGAAACGGAACACAAGAACGGAGGAGTGGAAAAGGAATTGCATGTATTGAAGGAATTATGGGACGCTGAAGAAGAACGGTGAAAAGGAAGAAAAAGAACTGGAAACTGCGTCCCTTCGTGTCGAAGTGGGATCACTTAGTCTTGGGGAGAGAAGTGGTCGTGGTCGAAGCAGACGAGGGTGGCTTCTTTTCGCTGCCGGCAGTCTTGTCGTCGTCGTCGCTGGGCTTCTCGTCGTCGTCGCCGGGCTTGTCGCCATCGTCAGCGAGCTTGTCGTCGCCAGCAGGCTTGCCGTCGTCAGATTCCTCGTCGTCTTGGTCCGAATCGCGATCGTGGCTAGCAGGTTTGCCCTCGCCCGACTTGGATGAGCTTGAACCACGACCGTCGTCTTCGTCGTCCTCGTCCTCGGACGGTTCTTGGGCTTCGACTGAGGCATCCGAGTCCTCGTCGTCAAGGGGCTCGTCGGGAGGAAGGACCTTGGGCTTCCCGGTCTCCGCGTCCTCGAAGTCCGAGTCGTTCACGCCCTGTTCGCTGGTCTTGAACGGTTTCTCTTCTTCAAGGACGGTGTATGTCCCGTCGAGGAGCTTCTTGAGCACGGACGCCAGCGTAGCACGGATGCCACGGTCGACCGTGAGGCGCTTCCAGACGCCGACGTTCTTGTTCCCCACCCAGTCGGGATTGGCCGGTGGCTTCTTGCTGGTGGCGTCGTGGGCGACGCGAGCGAGGGCGGTGTCCGAGAGGCGACGGTGGGGGCTGCTGGAAGGGTCGAGCGCTCCTGTCCGCTCGAGAATCTCCGTGACCGACTTGTAACCATCCTCGTCGACCTTGAACTTGTCGAGTACGCGAGCGAGGGTACGGTCGTATCGGGAACGGTCTTGCTTGTAGAGCGTGACCAGGTCGACCTGGGCGGGAACGGACGAGTCGGACGCCTTGGCCGCGGAGGAGTGGGACGCTGCATTTCCGCCGAACCAGAACAAGGCGTCGTGCGAACCGTTCTCAAGGCGCTCGAGGAAGCCGAAGTAGCCGAAGGTCTCGATGTTCGCGCTGATGAAGCGGAGCCGGGCTTGGATGGCGCTTGACTTCTGCTTGCGGCGAGCCCCCGGCTTGTCCGTCGGCGCGTACAGGGCGCAGTTGAAGAATGTCGGACGGTGCTTCATCCAGAAACGGTAGTGCTGGAGGTGGAGGTCTGGATACTTGGCTGGGTCATACCAGGCGCGCTCTCCGTCCCAAGGATAAGCGAGGCGGTACGGAGCCTTGCCCATGGCGTCTGCTTTCTTCAACAGCGCTTCGACATCAGACCTGACCCTCCTCGGCGTGTTGTCCGGCAACTCAAGCGTGTAGGACGGCTTGGTACGCCGCTTCTTGGACGGAGGACTCGACTTGGACGCGCTTCGAGTGGCTGGACGCTTGGACGACGACGGCGGAGCAAAGAGCGAGTGGGACGGTGGTTCGCCGGGTTGCATCGCGTCAGGAGGAGGTAGCAGCGTGACGACATCGGTGAGGACGGTTGAGACCGTTCCGTCGTCAGTGAGAACGCCCAGCGCAACGTCGTCGAGGGCTTCGAGTCCGGTGGAGGCGCCGTTGGCGGCCAAATTGTCACGAAGCCGGCCGTAGAAGTCGACTTGGGCGCGGAGAGCCTTGTCGGAGTCGGACGACTTGCCCTTGGCCTCGAGACGAGCGCGGAGACGGCCGATGGCTGCGTCCCTACCGGTTTCCTTGGACTTGACCATGGCGACGACTGGAAATTACGTGTTGGAGCCTGAGCGTGCGAGTGCGGATATGAGAATGCGTCGCGGTAGCGGCGCTGGACCTCCTCCGGTGATTGATGTCGCGAGACAATGTTAACTGTCTGTTCGCATCTGGGACCAGTGCCGGGAAAAATTCGGTGTGGGTACGGTTCCATCTGGCGACGGTCGCAATCTGAGTGATGGGTACGGTACAGTGAAGCCGCTAGTCTCTGACGGTGATTGATTGGAACGGTCTACAAGGACGGTGATGAAGTTGGTGACGGTAGCTATGATGAAGTCATTGTCGAATTTGACGTGAAGAGGATGGAGTTGCTAATGGAGTTTGTGGAGTGGTGCTACTGGGCGCTGAACGCGGGGTTACCGTTGCTGTGGCATGCGGTGCGTGTCCACTGGACTGGGCTGTTGTGGGCCCTTGCCGGAGCCCTCGCTTGGATGATCACCAAGCCGATGTGGGGTGTGCTGGGACGGTTGTGCTGGACGGTCTTCTGCTTTGGTTACAAGTGGGCGGGCATCATCAAGGCGAGCATCCGTCGCTACCGTCGCTTCGTCAGTGGTCCGTCCGTGAAGGACCGTCCTCCTGCTGAGCGACGTTGGAAGATGTACGAGGCGCTGTGGGTGACGCCGATGGTGATATTGGAAGCCAAGAAGGAGCACGAGGACGGTCTTGGGCGGTTGTTGCACAAGTGGTTGGAGGCGTTCCACGCCTGGTGGTGCGTGTTTCTACCGGACGCTCTGGAACTGGGCTTCCGTTCTACGGTTAAGTACTGGGTTGGTTCGAAGGCGGAGTGCAGAAGGACGGTTGACCGTGCTTGTTGTGTCGGTCGAGGCTTCTGGTCGTTCGTGTCTCTGCTATTGTATGCTGTGTTCTATACTGTGGTCTACGTTTACGAGTTCGTGGAGTGGGCGTGCTATGGAGTCACTGGAGTTGGTGTCCTAGTCGCCGCTGCTAATTACCTGGCTGCTACTGGGAGTTTCACCGCTGAGGACGGTGTAGTGCTGGATGAAGGAACGGTCAAGGCGACCGGTACGGTAGTGCTCATCGGGGCTGCCAGTAGACTATTGCGTTGGTACGAGACGTCCTCTGGGGGACGGTCGCCGATGGAAATGGCGGGAGACCGCTACGCTCGGTGGATGAAGGATTTGGAAGAACAAGAACAGGCTGAACGTCTCAGTGAAGCGTTCTGGCGCATGGACGGCTACGTCGGACCGAGACCAAGGGTGCCGACGCTAAGTGAGTTGCATGCCGAGCGCTGTGCCAACCGTGAAAGGATCCGAGAGCTCGAGCGCGAGGGGGCGGCTCGACGAGGACGTCGAGTTTCAGTCGGGGAGGATGTCACGAGTGAACATAATGGACACCGTCTTGGGGACGGTTACGACCGTACCGTTCCCGGCAACCGTTCGACCACGTATCAAGTTAGAGAGGATCAGCTGTACGAAGACGCGTTGGACAACCCAACAGTCGCCCACTCGGGAAGTCGCGCCAAGGACCGCCGCCAGGGAGGGCGCCGCTGAGGTCTACGCGTGGCGCCAGCGCGTACGCACCTGCGCAGGATTGCGTCGAAGATGATGATGAGGACGGGAGTCGTGATGCAGTGTGTGGCTCGGTGCTACGGGACGGTGGGTAGGCTCACGGAGGGGGTGTGAGGTACCTGGGCGGGAAAGAGCTGGATCGAGGAGGACAAAAGGAGGACGAAAGAGGACGAAGGACGAAGGACGACACTGAAGAGGAAGGTTGGTTAGTGAGTTTAGTCGTGAATTTGCCTTGGACCCCACAAGTACATTTGCTTTGTTTGCATTTTAACTTGTGTCTAAGCTTTCGAAGTGTTCCTCCGTTCCGTTCTCTTTTAAAACAACAACGTTAACCGTCCCGTCCAAGCAGCGGCTCGCGACAGTGCAAGGCGGCGGGTAATGGGACTGACCTCCGTCGACGAAGTAGATGACTGGATCGAAGAAGGACGTCAGCTTTGGGATGACGTTGGGTACGAAAGTTTACTGAATCGATTGCTGGTCACGATGGAGAGCTGTAGGAGCCAGCAAAACCAGGAGCTTCGATGTACCAATTCTGAAAATTTGGTAACTAAACAAGAGAAAGCCCTGCGTCAGTTCGAGGGATTGAAGAGTGCTGTGGTAAACTCAACTACCGAAAACAAGCAAGGGCTGCGTCGGACGGAGAACAATCTAGTTCATAGTCTTGCCCAGCCACGGTGGATAGAGATCTCATGTGCCTCCAGCGATAGTGAAAGTGATGAAGACAACACCAGAGATGGATTCACCAGGGACACCAGCTCACTTTCGCCTCGGATTGACAGGCGTCACAAGAAACAATGGGACATAAACGACTATTGTCGGGGTCGACCTTCTTCCATTTCATCGCCTCCACGGCAGTCAAAAGAAATTTTACCGAGTTCACGTGAACCCACGGCGAGAAAAGCCGACGACGAAAGATACCATGACAAGGAGTTCTTAAAGTACCGGTGTGGTAGAAGAATGGCGAAGCAAAAGACAAGACGACGGGGAAATAAACACCAGCAAGAAGTGGCCCGAACAATCCAAGCTCTACAAGTGGAGAGACGACAGAAAGCGACGTGGATTCGAAGTCGTGTTTGGAGCCCCTCGACTGGACGGCATCCCTTGTAGGCACTTCCGACTGCAACCAAGAAAGATATCTGAAAGCATAGTTCCATACTCAGAACTACTGGGTGATTTGCAGTTGACTGCAAATCTTGCTTTCCAACGAAAGAAATAGCGCGGGTCAGCAGAAACAAGCCTCGAAAACCGTTGGATGTCAGGCCACCAGAAAGTAGTAGTAGTTGGAAACGTTGCGATCAGTTTAGATTTTGCTTAACGAAGGCCTAAGGGCCGTTCCGAACCCGTGTCGGCACGGATCGGCGAGCGAATCTCGAGATATGATTGGCTAGCAAAGTACAACGGGTTAGGGATACCAGTGTGTTTAGCAATCGTCGAGCGCCGAGGTTGGGATCGCGATCCGATCGGGATCGCGGGCAACCGCCATTTCAAATCGTGTATTTAGAAGGTGTCGAGCGAGCGATGGACGTGTCTTCGTGGAAGGATTGGGCCTCTCAAACGCGGAAACGTCGTCGGCGAATGCTGGTGGCGCTAGTGACGGCTGCTGGCGTGCTGCCTGCAGAGGTATCTGCCTGTGTGCCCCGCAAGCGATTGGACTGGAATGTGCACAAGCAGACACTGCTCCTAGAAGGGCAGTTCAAACAATGCTACCGGATGGAACTGTACTCCTTTGAGAAGATTCTACTGCTGATCCGACCTGCGCTGACTCGTGATGAGGTACAGTCTGAACGGCACACGGGAACCAACCCCATTTCTCCCGAAAACAGGCTTCAAATGACGATCTCGTGGCTGGCTGGCGGCAACTACCACACGACACGTTGTCTCGGTGGTGTGTCTTCCTCAGCCTTCTATGACATCACGAAGGACGTGATGAGAGCACTGTGTGACTGCGAGGAACTTCGTATACGAGCTCCGACAGAGTCGGAGGAACGATGGCAAGAACTTGCAGATGGTTTCGCGCAGATCAGCAAGGACGGTATTCTAACGGGATGCGTTGGCTGTCTAGATGGATGGCTGTGCCAAATACGAGCTCCTACTGCCGATGAAGTACCCGACGTGGCTGCCTTCTTTTCCGGTCACTACCAAATGTACGGACTCAATGTTCAAGCCATATGCGATTCGCTGTGCCGCTTTACTGGATATTGCTTCGATTCCCCGGGCAAAGTCGGCGACTCAATTGCTTTTAAGAAGTGGACACTGAGTGATGCGATTTTAGCTCTGCCGCCAGGGTATTATTGCGTCGGTGATAATGCCTATCCACTTTCAGACTCATTGCTAGTTCCTTACAACAATCTTGAGTGCAAGACAATCCAAGACTCGGACTTCAACTTCTACCTGAGCCAGCTCCGTATTCGAATTGAAATGTCGTTTGGACTGCTGGTGAAGAAGTGGCAGATCTTCAAAAGGCCTCTGGTTGTCGACTTTAAAAACGTGGGCAAAGTGATCAAAACGTGCATGAAACTTCATAACTACTGCATTAACGAACGACTGCAAAGTAAAACTCCAGATGCACGGTACGACGAAGTGACGACTGCGTATCACAGCTTACCAGAGAGCTCGTACCTGCCCACTGACAACAACCTTCAAGGCCCTGCAATCCTCACTACTGCAGAGCTTTCCAATGAGACACGAGGGCGAATTTTGCGCCAGCTCCTTGGAAAACACATCCAGAACTATAATCTTCGACGGCCACGGGTTCGTGCCGTCGCCACATAATCTCAGTTCAGCTCATTCATGTCCACCGTAAAGCAACGCGTTTTCTAGCTCTTGGATCTCCTTTGTTAGCGTGTTGCGCTTTTTGATAGTCGCTTCAAGCTCCGCCTCAAAATCCACGTCATTAAAGTTCCCATCCCTCTCTTCGTCACGCTCACGAGATATTTTACTCAAGCGTTTCCCATCTTCTGTCGCGCGGTCGAGCATGCTGACCAGTATCTCCAACCGTTGGGAACGTCTCTGCTGTTGGAGAAGTAGGGCTTGTTCCTTCCAGGCCTCGTCGTATCCTTTGTCAGCCTCACTAGACACAATCAGAGCCACACTTTCAGCAAGCGACGCCATCACATCTGCTTGGGATGTTTTGTGCCGTTTCCGGTTTTGTGCATCACCATGACGCGTGCCTTCCTTTTGTGAGTCATCTTCGTTGTCTGGATAGCGGTTAGCAGAGCAGAACTCACGGCCGGAGCCACGATGCTCGCACCACTTGTGAACGTAGTACACGTCCGTTCGACCAGCACAAGAATCCCAGAAGTCATCACTGTGGTTGCCAGACTTCTTGGAGCCGGCCTCTGCACGGGCGAAGTTGCTTGCGACCTCGCGCCACATTCGCTGGAGTTTTGCAGCTGAGTGTACCATGGACTGCGATGGATCCACACCCGCGAAGACGTCGTCGTCGGAGATCAACAGGTCGAACTCAATATCCATCCCGTCGAACGCAACAGCAACATCGGTCCAGAATGTCGAGCCACCTTGATCCAGCTCACTTCGGCTCAGTTGGTTTCCACTCGAGAGGAATGCTTGAAAAAATCGCTCCGAGAAAAGAACGTTGAGGAGGCGAAACATGCAGTTCTTCGTGCGACGGTCTTCCTCTTCGCTAACTTGCCTGGACTTGCTGCGCTGCCGCCCCAGCAGAAGCTGCACGCCATCCTTGTTCTCATCATAGGCTTGAAGAAGCTTCACGCGATCACTTTTGTTGGTGTTCTTCTTCACGTTTAGTTTGCGAGAGGTGCACTCCAAGCGAAGTTGGGGCAGGGTCCACTCAGCGTACACTTCCGAGACAGGAGGCGAAATCTTGTCCTTGAGCTTGGCTAGCTGCGCAGCCGACACGGTCCACTTGGAGCTCGTAGCAGAAGCCATATCTCTTCACGCGCGAACGAACTCGTTTCCTTCTCTTTCCTTTTCAGAACTACAACGGCAATCTACGTCCGATCCGGCTCGGAACGAACGGATCGCGACCTGAAGTGGCTTCACATGAAAACCCTAACCACCGCAACCTGAGGCCCGATCCGATCTGGGCTCGGAACGGCCCCAAGACAACATTGTTAAATAATGGTTACGACCCCGATACGCGCCGGAGACTACCTGTTCCTACGCCCAGAAGACGTCAAACAGAAGATCGATTCGGTTTGCTATGCGGTGGTTGTCTCAGTAACGCGGTCGTCCGTTCGGGTCGAGTCAGTCACGGACTCGGTCCCAGGGTCGTTTTCGATTCCCAAGTCAACCTCAAGCGCTTGGGTGGTCTCTGCTGAAGAAGCGAGGGGCGACCAACCCGGCCTCTGGCTGCGCAAGGCCGTCTGCGTCAAGTCTGGAAGGTTCTATTACCACGGTCAAGTTGTTCGTCAGGAGGGGGGGGGGGGCAGTTTGTATGTGGCGACTCACTTAGGAGAAAGACCCTGCAGCGTTGACCAAATTGCAACCGAAGTATACCCGGTCATAGCGATGGCTATGGGCTCCCAGCGATGGTCAGAGCCCATCCACGACATGGAGAGCGTTCATAACGAGCTGCTAGACAGCATCCTCGAGGGACGGGAAGGACGGCCTCTGAGCAGCACTGACCTCGTTGCCATCGTTCCCAGCCTCAAACTCGGCGCGGACCACTATGTGGAGTGGCAGGACCCGGTGAAAGGAACTCCCCTCACCACGTCGTTGGATCATGTCCTCCGCTACGTATTTTATGTTGATGGGAAACGCGACATTCCCGATGATATGCGCAACAAGTTTGGGGATACCTTCTGCGCGGAGCCCGAGTACCTCGAGGAGGCGGACAGAGTTCCAGAAGAAACGAGGACCGTATCTGACTGAGTGGACAGCTTTTACGAACCCTGGGAGGAAGATGACGAGTCTAGTCAGCGTAACCCAGTTCAGGAATCCCCCCTTCAGTCGATTGGCGGAGGCAACGGACTCCCAATGCCCGGTCGCCCGCCAAGCCAACCGTTGAGGGCGACGCAGACCAGTTCCATAGTACCACATGCGAAAGCTGGCGATGGCCTGCCGGAGAATGACCTCGACATAACTATTATTGAGCTCCTGAGCCAGTATCGACCGGAACTCCTGGTCAGCTATATTGCGAAGACACGGCAAGGGAAGGGGATAAAACGCCGAGGTGAGGCACCACCTGATACGTTTTCATGTACCGAGACAAAACGGGCTCGTGTTGGGTTTCAGCCTACAGGAGAACAAGTGCGCGTCCATAATGCAGTTACAAGTCTTCAACACCAAGGTAAGTCCAATGATGCCTTTGTCGATTATGTGGTCTCGTTGGCAGTATTTGTTGCACACCCGGGAGTGACTTCCAGAGCGTACGACCTCCGGTTTGGGCGGTTTGGACTCTCTGTAATGCATTTCAAGCGGCTCGGATTCCTGGACAATCTCCGAGCGCTGGCACCCGGGACCGCGAGTATGTTCGACTTCCTGGTCGCAGCTCCCAGCCCGGCAGTGCCTAGAAGCTGGGCCGACCTCAGCTCGGCCACGCGGACTTTCGTTGAATATTGCAGAGAGATGTGTGACTCCACGACGGTGAGAGTTGCGGAGGCACTGGACGCCTTTATTCTATCACTGGAAGGATGGAGACAGCTCGAGGATGACGAGTTACCACTTCTAGTGCTCTGAATCGACTCCGCCCTGGAGCGTTACCGTGGCTGCGTGGTCCGCCATTTGCATGCCGGAACTTCAACCCGGACCTCGGCAGCTAGCTGGTTCTCGACGACGAACCCTGAGGTTCAAACGCTGCTGTTTGCGATTCTAGGTGAGCGTACTAGGCAAGGCCAATCCAGTGAAGTAGCGGACGTGAAGAATGAAAAGGGGCAACCTCTAGCGCGCAGCCACTCGCGATACGAGACCGACCGCAAGATTCCAAAGAATGTCGTGGACGTTATCCCCACGAGGAACGGAAAAGAAGTATGTCTTCACTACCTGTCGACGCGCGGATGCAACCCTCAGAATCCCGAACACTGCACGTATCAGAATCGACTTCACTTTCTCCCGGAATACCTGGCTCCGAAACTGCGCCAGTACATCGTATCGCGACTCGGTGGTCTGAGCAAGAAGTTCGGCAAGTCCTCCGTAAAGGCTTGAAAGGAGGTGGGCCGTGAAAGCAACACACGTCCTGAAGCAAGGCACAAAGCAGATTCGGTGTCCGGCGACCGCGACACTGGCCATAGCCCCCAATTTAAAGTCGCACGAAAGAAAAACCCTCATCGGCTTAAGAAAACATGCCACCGCTCAGCTCCTTATCCCCGTCTGAATCTGCTCCTGAACAACGCCCACGGACGCCAGGCAAGTCGTCCTGGACCTTCAGCGCCTAGTACGAGGAAAGAAGTCCACACGCCACCAGCACCCTGCGGCCAGTCGGAACAAGCTCAAGCTACAGATCCAGCCCGCTCGACCACGCTCTCTCAAGCGCCAGCCGCATCTCGATCTTTAGTATCGACCTGCCTCCCAGCGGCACCTCAACAGTCAGAGACATCTCGGTCCTCAGTACCATCTCGTCCATCAGTGCCACATCGGTCCTCAGTACCATCTCGGCCCTCAGTGCCACATCGGCCCTCAATGCCATGTACTGTTTCAGCTAGTGGCGTTCGCCAGATTCTCGAGCGGGATCTTATCGCGTGTGAAGTGAAGCGCGACCAAGCTCTGTACGACCACCTTCGGCGGTTCGGAATATCCTTGTCGGCTAAGCCCCCTCTCCACGACCAATTCACACTGAACGTTGAGCTTCAGAGAGCTCTGTCTTCTCTCGCTCTTTGCCATGATCACACACTCATCGATCTAGTTAAGCTGGTAAGGGGGCAGAGTCCGGCAGACCCACGACCGAACAAGGCCTTGTGTCCCGAACGATTGCGATGTCTGCTACATGGGTACACATACAGTGCGCGCCAAAATTATAGGACCCCCTACATTTTGGGGAATAACTTTCTCAATTTTACGAGTTGAATGGTGCTATTTAGATATGCTAGGCGGGGCATTAAATGGAGTCTGGCGTAAGTTTTAACGATTAGAATATCGTCGATTAACCATAGGCTGGTATACAAGTTACAGTTTTGACCAGCGCGACAAATTTTAGGACCACCCATCCTTCTTACTAAAATCAAGTATAAACAGAATGATTGTACAGCGATGGGTCGACAGTTGAACTTACTATTTGTATGGGACGCCACTTTGAGCCCAAGGAGCGGAGCATGCGTTGCCCTGACGGCAATGTGAGAGGTTCTTTGCGTATATGCAGTTGTTTATATCAAAGCTCTGTGTGTCCCCTACATGCACGCTTAACGAGAGCACGTTGGCTCACTATGTTTGGCATAATTTTTAGAAGTTTTGAGAACGATCGGTTTTTAACCTAAATTCCAAAGTAAAACGTAAGAAATGTGCATAAAGTTATGTATTCCTAGTTTCTTCCTTAATGGCAGTCCGTAATGATGCCTAACTGCTCAGACAGGAACTTAATTGCATAGAGAAGGGTATTTAATACATAGTGTCCCCATATCACGCGTCTTCATGCCGAGACAGCACCGCTCCTTGGGCTCAAAGTGGCGTCCCATCGCTGTACAATCATTCTGTTTATACTTGATTTTAGTAAAGAGGATGGGTGGTCCTAAAATTTGTCGCGCTGGTCAAACCTGTAACTTGTATACCAGCCTATGCTTAATCGACGATATTCTAATCTTTAAAACTTACGCCAGACGCCATTTTATGCTCCGCCTAGCATATCTAAATAGCACCATTCAACTCGTAAAATTGAGAAAGTTATGCCCCAACATGTAGGGGGTCCTATAATTTTGGTGCGCACTGTACGTCGACCCGATTTGCCAGATCGCTAAAGAGGGGGTCTCCCCAGAGTGGATAACGACCAGGCGCCGCCGCGCCATATCTCCCCGTAACCACCAGTCTGCCAACCGACATCTCCGGGCCGTAACCCGCAGCATTCGCCAAGGGCAGAATGCCGGGCAGTACCTGGTGCTCGATGACACGACTCTCCAGCTCTGGCCGGATGTCTGGGTCAGCCCCCTTGGTGCCGTGGCCAAGAAGGACGTGGATCCGAAAGACGAGGTCCGGCTGATCCATGACCTCTCGTATCCACAAGGCGGTGCAACCAACGACGCGTCCTACAAGGCAGGGTTCCCTAATGTTGAGTACAAGCACGTCGTGACCGTAGCTCGCCGGATTGAGGACTGTGCAAAACGCTTCCCAGAGAATGCGATTCGAATCCTGAAAGGAGACGTGAAAGGCGCTTTCAGACACCTCATGCTGGCCAGCGAGCACGTGCGCTGGATGGGTGCGCAAATCCCGCAGTTGCATGCATGTATCCTGGATATGTCGGCACCCTTCGGTTGGACAGGTTCTCCAGCTTATTATGGCGTCTTTGGGAGTGCGATATCGTGGCTAGTCGGACGTGAAAGCCCCGCCACGATCGCCAAGGATGGAGCGAGCCTGGACTTCGAACCGTTCTTCCCCTATGAATGGGTCGACGACCGTATTATGGTCGAGTCATACACTCCTGGGCGATTGTCTGCAGCGGAAACGTGCCTTCGTCTTGCAATGATGGCTGTTCTTGGGCGTCGATCAATTAACGAAGCGAAGTTCTCGCTATGGTGTACTAGGATCGAAGTACTCGGGCTGGTGTTTGACACAGTTGCCCGAACTGTGACAATGCCAGAGCGAAAGCTCACTAAAGCTCTGGGTCGCATTAACCGTCTAGACCAAGCTACAGCCGTAACCCGGCACGATCTACAGTGCCTCCTGGGAAGCTTACGCCACGTCACATGTATCCTCCGGTCAGCCAAACCGTTCTTTCAGCGTGTGCACATGAAGTGTAAAAGAATACCTTACCGTGGTCGTCTGCAATTGACAGAGGACATGCGCCTCGACCTGATGTGGTTCCGTTTCATCCTGGAACATGGTGTTTGGAGTGGTTTACCCACCTCGATATTTGGCACGGACACCCCGATTGACGTCCACTGGTACATGGACGCCAGCGATCTGGGACTGGCGGTGGCTGACCCGGGTCGATGCCGCTACATCCGACTGGAGTTCGACGACGAAGAACGCAGACTAATTGCGTGTGGAAGTGACGACGCGTTTACCATCAACGTACGGGAGTTGTTATGTATCGCACTCGCAGCGATACTGTGGAGTCCGGACTGCGCTACGTCAGCCCCACACGAAATGGTGCACATCCGAGCATGGTCTGACAACATGAGTGCAGTCAACTGGGCGAATCAGCTGTGTAGCGACAACACCTACGCTCAGGAGCTTCTCCGTGCGGTCGGTTTGTGCGAAGCCACGCAGAGGTTTCGACCCTCGGCCGGTCACTTGCCGGGTCAGTGCAAGAGACTCGCCGACGCGGGTTCCCGCCCGCGCAACAATTCCTCATCCCGTTTTTGGTCTAACGTTACTGCTTCCTGGACACAGACGCCGATCCCTCAATTTGCACGCAAGATATACAGCACCTTCTCGGCCGACTTCAAGCCCGAGCTCTGGCCGACTCGAGCTACCGCATGTACACCAAGACCTGGTCACAATGGATTACATGGTGCCGTTCGCAAGGGCTGTCCCCCTGGCTCACCGGCGACCGCCGAATTGACTCCGACCAGCTCATCAGATTCGCACTATTTTGCTGGTCGCCCACCCCCCATGCCCGCGGAAACTGCGCCAACACCATTCTGTCCAAGATCGGCCATATCTGCTGGTTTCATCGTCGCTTCTGTGGCTTCTCCGTCGGCCTCCACGAAGGACACCAACTGGCTGTGCAATGGATGCATCGGCTGTCACTCCCACCTCGACGCAAGCAGCCATTCAGTCTCGAGCACCTCCGGATCCTACGATCACACTGCAACTTCGATTCCGCCCAGGACCGCGTACTTTGGGGGGCTGCGGTCATGGGCTTCTTCTTTATGTTGAGGCGTTCAGAGTATTTGGCGGACCGAGGCAAGACAAAGTCTTATGCCATCCAATGTCGCGACATCAAGTTTAGCACTGCTGCCGGACTCTCGGCGCAAACGCTTGCATCCGCAGTCTCCGTGTGTGTTCACTTTCGGGGAGGGAAAACGGATCAAAAGGGAATTGGTACAAGGAGGACTCTCGAAAAATCAGGGCTTCGGTGGTTATGCCCAGTGCGCGCTTGCTGGTCTCTCATCCGACTCCCGAATACTCGCAATGCTAGTGGTAATCAGCTCTTGTGCGCCGTGAGCAAGGAAGAACCCCTGAATGTGGACGTTATGACGAAGGCGATCAAGAATGCAGCCACCGCGGCAGGTGAAAACGCGGGTCTGTATGGCACTCACTCCATGCGCAGCGGTGGCGCCACTGCAATGTTCGCTGCGGGCGTCGACCGCATGGCGATCAAACATTTCGGGAGGTGGAGCTCGGACTGCTATGAGATTCATGCCAGGATGGATGGAACAGTCATTGCCGAGTTACCGTCCAAGATGGTGGGAGCCAATCCAAGCCAACAGCGCAGCAAAGCTGAACAATTGGGGCACTCCACGCCGCACCCCGCGGTTGGAGTCGCTGTTCGCTTCAATATACCATCTACGGCCCCCAAGCGCGATGTTTGAAGGTGGAAATGGGTGATTTGCAGTTGACTGCAAATCTTGCTTTCCAACGAGAGAAATAGCGCGGGTCAGCAGAAACAAGCCTCGAAAAACCGTTGGATGTCAGGCCACCAGAAAGTAGTAGTAGTTGGAAACGTTGCGATCAGTTTAGATTTTGCTTAACGAACCCTCCACGCCGCACCCCGCGGTTGGAGTCGCTGTTCGCTTCAAAATATCATCTACGGCACCCAAGCGCGATGTTTGAAGGTGGAAAAGGTTATATTCAACTCTTGTCACTTCAAATTCGACCAACAAGTCCAGAATACAACAAAATTGTAACGTTACTCGAAGACAGCACAAACTCCTTGTGCTCCTCATCGTCGCCTCGCGGGTTGTCATCACGAACCTTCATTTTCACCAAGAATATCAACGAAAGCAACCGAGGTACCCGCTCTAGCAGCTTACGAGGGTCGAGACGCACCTTAGGATGCCTCCTTGTATTGGATGGCAGCTACTTCACCCATAGCGGACAAGACGGCGACAGTGAGCTTCTTTCCCCCGGAGAATTTGGTCTGAATCTTTTCACCAAGTTCTCCATCGGGAAGTTCGACATCATCCTTGATGCCCCCATCGGAAGTAGGAAGCCGTCATCAATATTGTAGAGCTGATATTCGGGACTTAATTTTGACAAGGGTACTTTTGTATTTTGAATCGGACACTGAAAAAAAAAGTAACCAATCGGATACTTTTAAATATTTACTTGTCAGTTATGGCTATGTTTGCAATATGTGATATATATTTATATATTTTGTAATTCTAGAGATATCCATGTACCCCTCACGTGTAACCTAGGATCCGAAGCGCGAGTTAGGTGACAGCTTCATGTGAAGAAGACCACCGCGAGCAGCGAATTACGAGCGAAGGCGAAGCCGTAGCAGGCCACGACATGAACATCCTGCTGGCGTTTAAGATCCGTGTGCGTAGCTCGCGGGGTTAAACCCAGTTGTACAAGTGGACAAGCGAAGGCAAAGCCGGAGCGGGCTTAGGGTTTTGTCGAAGCGAGCTCAGCGAGCAACTAAGGGATTTTGGGTCCGCGTGGAGCGCGAGTTGGGTGACAGCTTCATGTGGAGAAGACTACCGCGAGTAGCGAATTACGAGCGAAGGCGAAGCCGTAGCAAGCCACGACATGAACATCTTGCTGGCGTTTAAGATCCGTGTGCGTTGCACGCGGGGTTAAACCCAGTTGTACAAGTGGGCAAGCGAAGGCGAAGCCGGAGCGGGCTTAGGGTTTTGTCGATGCGAGCTCAGCGAGCAACTAAGGGTTTTTGGGTCCGCGCGTAGCACGAGTTTTGTGACAGCTTCATAATTTTTTAACTGACTGCATTTGCTTTTGTAATCGGCCGTTTTGCTGGGTCAACAGGTTAGTCGTGTCTACATGAGGAACCCAAATCAGAATCCACAAGTGCCCACTCAAAAATGCACAACTAACCGCTTCAAAATGATTTTACTGACTGTTTTTTTGTTTTGGATCGGCCACTTTTGCAGGTTCAGCAGGTTACTAGTAACCAGGAGGTTACCAACCCCAACATTCAGAACTAGCCGATTGAAAACGAATATACTACCCTCTTTTTCGAACTATGTTGGTCACTTTTGCCGGTTGAGCAGGTTACTAGTAACCAGGGTAACCAACTCATAAGTATCCGATCGAGCATATAATTTCGCAAGTATCCGATTCAAAATACAAAAGTACCCGACTCAAAATTTCCACCCCTGATATTCGGTCCTGGTGGTGGAAGAAAACAAGTCTTGGTGCTTTTGTCCGGTGAAGTTGTCGATACCGACGAGATGAACTTTTTTGATACGCCTGCTGGTGGACATTTCAGAGATTTGGCAGGGACGACCATTGAGGACGACGAGATCGCCCTTGATGAGGGCTGAGCATTGCTTGGTCATGCAGGTCCCGAACCCGATGCTCTTGATGGGTTCCTCAGCGTCGGCCATGAGGGGTTTTTAGGGTCATAGAAGGAGGTGGAGAGCACTGCTAATGTAGGAATGACCAAGAAAAAGGAAGTGGCAGCAAACAAAAAAGGAAGGGAAGCGAGTGAGATCCCACCTCCAACTTGAAGTCGAAGGTGACTGATCCTGGTGCCAAGCGGCGCGAGGAAGACAGTCTATTGGCGCCATTCGCCATGCTTCCGTTTTTTCGACGTAGATCTCAAAGTAATGATTCAATTTCTGGATTCATAGTTTATATTGTGGAGCGCATATGACGTTATGAATGATTTTATGGGTTGCCACTTGTGAAGGACCCACACGTCGAAGTTCATGAGCTCCATTGCGTGTATTGAATTCGATCCAGCAAATTTTCAGGTCAAGTAGTTTTTTTTATTTACCGGTACATGTTACTGACCTACGAAACTCTTCAACAGCGCCAATCGTGCCTGTTACTGGATAAAAGACTCGTACTTGGCCGGGTTCCAGTCCGGGAAGAACTTGGCCACGCTCTCCTGCGCCTCCTGCTCCATGCCAACCACACCACGACCTTCCTCGAACAACGTCGTCAGGAACGCCTGGAAGTCCGTGTCGAACTTCTTCTTGTTCTCCTCGTAGTCAATGTGACGCACTTCAATCTTCTTGTTCAACTTCTTCTCCACGAGGTCGCGGATCTGTAGCGGAGACAAGCGCTCAGCCTCGAACGGGATCCGGGCACCCTCCAAAGTGCTCTTGGAGGCCGTGGACAACACGTGAGCCACGAAGCGACCGACGTCCGTGCGTGCAGTGATGCTGAAAGCAGTCTCGCCCTTGCCCACCACATTCATGTAGCCTTCATCGTAGTGGTAGTCCAGGAAGTACGGCAGGAACTCGGCGAACAGACCCGTGTAGAAGATGGTGAAGGGGAGCTGGTGCTGGCTGAGTAGGTCCTGCACCTCCTTCTTGGTCACGTTCGGACCCTCCGTCACTTTGACGCCGTACTCGGCCGGCACGAACAGCTGGATACCGGCAGCCTTGGCAGCGGGAACGATAGCCTTCTGCACAGTCATGATGAAGGGCGACACGGTGCTGACGGCCACTTCACTGCCACTCAGCGCCTTCTTCACGGCATCCTCGTCCTCGTACGAGACCTGGTAGAGTGTGGCTCCACGTGCCTTGAAGGCCTGCAGCTCCGGCTTGGACTCGTCACGCGTGAGGATGGTGACCGACATGTCGCCCTTCTTGAGCAGCCCGTCCGCGACGGTGCCGCCGACGCCGCCGGCTCCGATGATGGCGAACTTGGTGTAGACAGACATAGTTGAGAGAGGTGGTGGGGGTTGGTAGAGTGGACTTGAGTCGTAGTGAGACTTTTAGATTATGAGGAGCGAGACACCGAGCATTTTGCTAAGCCGAATCATCGTCCTTGTTAGAGCCGTCGTGGCAAGAAGAGCTGCTGACGTACTTGAGAAGGTTAGGGCGGATTGGGAATACCATAACGAAACTGGCCGAAAATAAGGAATGGCTAAGCTCCGAAAGTAGCGATGTCCAGAGACGGGACGGTGATAATCACGGCTACAAAAAATACCATAAAAGACGCTGTCACTTTTAGTGTTGCTCCAGACTGTGATTCGAGCTACCAAGCTGTCACAATGATAAGCATGAGCTGCTTGGGATCTGCAGTCTACAGCGTAGACCACCTCGGTCGAACGTAACGTGACCATGTACTGTAACAGCTTTATGAAGAGCAAACCATATCTATAAGAGACACTTCTCCACCAAACCGACGATGGAGCTGGAGAGACTTGTCGGCTGTAGTGGTGCGGTTAAATTTCTCTTTGGAATGGAAGTGAACAGCACTGACACCGTGGAATGTGAAGGTTAATACAGAGTACACAATCCTGTACATTGAGTGATAACCTGTACTGAACAGGGTAGAAAAGGAGTAAGGATTGTGAGCTTCGCAAAACTCCGCAAAGAGTAAAATCAAGATAAAATACTATCCTGTATAATACAGGGTAACTTTTGCCCTAAATCGCGGGGCTAGAGGGGTTAATTGAAGCTTCATCATGTCGTCGATGTGAGCGACAATATGCCACTGCAGTGTCAAAACATTGCTAACCATGGGTTGTTCATCAGAGCGTGAACGTAGCGATCTTACCAGTGTCAACACGTTCATGAATTGATCAAATTCAAAAGAGCGACGAGGTTTTGACTCAGCACCTTCCCGACGAACTTCAAAGCGCTTGACTCTTTTTATGAGCTTGTTGACATCATCGGAGCGTATTGGACTGCCTGCATGGCTCCGGGGCCCCATGTTGCGTTAATCTGAGGCATGTACGATGAGATGGCTTTCTTGGCGAACTCCAGCGCGCTCGACCGAAGACGAACAGACCTCATGTCTTCGCTTGGCTCTGAATCGCCGTAGGCCCTCGTGTTCATCCAGCGGCACAGCAGTCCAGGCGGGATCCTCTGGCGTGAAGTTGTGGTCAACAGCGTACTCCTTATTGTCCTTGAACGACATGAACTTCAGGAGCTCTGCCTTATAGCGACTAGTACTCATTGCGGTGGATTCTTTTTTCTAAATGAATCTTTCACGTTGCAACCATGACTTAGTTTTTCTCAACGAGCTCTGTACCCTCTCGTTTGCAACCGTGACTTAGATTCACTATATGTACCTTGACTTGAAATTTGTATACTAGGGTTCCAAAGTCGACCGTTCACGCTACCGTATATGCAACGATAGTAAACGGCACTCCATATCTACCACATGGTAGGCACATTATCGGCCTCAGATCTGGCTGATATCGAGAAGACAGCAATCGTAGCTTCGGATTTCAAGAAATACAACCCGGGTTGCAAATGGCCAATAATGTACATGTATATACCATAAATTGGATGTTTGTGTTTCGAAATCAAAATAAGCGAATACTGTACGAACAAACTATATAATATTGGTATAAACGCTAGCGACCAATACCTTTTTACAACCTCGTCGTCCGTTTCGTTCGTATCAGAGGTGGGAACATACGCACACTCGCTTCCACCATTCCTTCATGAGCTCCAACCCGAAATCTGCGATAAAATTTCCTAGTACAACTTCAAAGCGTAGAACTCCAGGACGTAACCGAATGTTCTGCCACAAGCGCCACAAAAAACAACAAACTTAAAACAGTCTGGTACGAAGGGAATAATAATACATGCTACTCTGAGTTCAAGCTAAGAATATCGTAAGGTGATGTAACGTCGCTTAGTCAAATTGCATATTGCTAGTCGTAACAGAGCAACTAGGCATAGCAAGTAAAGAAGCACAGACATGCCTGAAAAGGAAAGATGAGCTAAGGCTACCTGGATATCCTGACCCCATAAAAAGGTTGCTGGCGTCGGCATTAGAGTTATGCAAAAGGGAATGCGCGCGTCATACACTGAGGAAGGAATTGCTTTCTAAAAGCAATGCGTACGAGTTCAATGCGGCGCAGAATGCCTCACGCGTCACTACCATCATTTGTTGCTATCATCCGAGCAATGTTGAAGCTCTACGTTAAGGGGGTAGAGAATATAATAAGGTGCCGTTATCAAAGTGGCGACCGATAAACATTGAGCCAAAACCAACGCGAATTTGTGATATTGAGCGATAGTGAATGTGAAATTACGGTAAGTGATAGTCAGATAAAGCAAATATATACGTGACATCTACAATGTCTGGACATACTTGTCGTCGAGCTCATGACATCATCGTAGATATTCGAAATTGTTGATTTCTTGCGGAAGATTTTATTTTGGAACGTACACCGATCGGATCTGGTTTTTTATACTAAATTTTGTATACTTTTGATCGGGCATTTCGGTAAAAATGGGGTGAGAGCGGGCGCGAGGAGCGAAGACGTAGCAAGCCCGCGCGGGGTGCCCGCGAAGCAGGGCCGCGCGGTACTTGCGTAGGCGGGCCCAGCGACGAGCTCCCCAGCGAACGGATACGCAACACGAACCGGAACTTGTCTTGCTACTGCCGGTGTCTGGGGGTGCAACCCCCAGTTTCCCGTTCCTAGATCAGATCAGTTCCGTATACGTTCTAAAATAGAGTTAACATTTCTTGCGGCTCTCAATCAGCAAATTTGTAATGTACTGCGGTGGTTCCAGGTTGATTGCTATTTGCGGAGTAATTTTTCAGAAGTGAGCAGGGCTGAAAGAAAAATACGACTGCGGCTTTAGAAAAATGGTTATTCAGCGCACTTTCAACCACAATCCAAACCAAACTTGACATACCTGTATATGATAAACTTGAAACTCCAAGCCATGGTCTTTTAGTACTTTATCTTCAAACCACCAACACGTCCCAATTGGTTTGAATATAGCGGAATATTAAACCAATAGTTTACACTTTGGTTTGTTTCTGGCGTGCGAATACTACATGTATTATGCATATGCTCAAGTTCGAAACAATTGTCAGCTGTGCAATTTGCACTGCTGACTTTTTTATAATCTCCTATTTCGTACTTATACGAAAATAACAATTTAATGTGGTAGAACAAAAATCAGTAGGTGTCTACTACTTTATGGAAATTTCTCTATATAATATAGTATAGTTAACTGGAGATAGTCCTCAATTTGCGGTAAGTGATTTGCTTTCATACCAATGAAGGGCAGGTCTGCTTAAGAGGAAGCACTTCAAACGTGGCTCGACTGGAATCTACTAGTTTTGCGCTAATAAACAGCTTATTCTCTCATTACTACGAGTTTTTTAAATTCATATAATTAAATCCAGTGCAAGGACTAGTTGTCATTGGCACAAGTTGCTGTCGTAGTAACCGTCGGAATCCAACGTTGGCGAACGGGAAGACGATCCCTGTAGCTCGATCTTGCCGTCCAGGTAGAAGTACCAGTAGAACCCGTAGTCGTAGAATTGAGAGTAGCGAACGAAGCTTGGTAGTGTAGTGAGTGTTGGAATGTAAATCCGAAAGTGATTGAGATTGAGTTAGGCTAAACCGGTCTACAGATCTCTCTATCTGTGTCCTAATAACAATCCCACAAAGTATGAGCATCCAACATCTTTAAGTTTTGTCGGGGCTGCGACAGATATACAGTGCAGAGAGGCAACTTCCCGATCTCATGATCACCGTCTCAGCCAATCATATCGCCCCATTCGACCCACTTCAAGGTAAAGGCACACGCTTGCCACGCACCAACCACATGCTCCAGGCACGTGCCCAAAGGAAGGAATCCAGACGAAGTGACGGCGAAGTGCAATCACAACACCCCCACTCAATTCGACGTCTCGAGATTGGATCCAACGTTGCTAGCCATCATCAGGTAGCGTAACGTCTTAGACGAAAGACCTTTGGTGAGGTAGTCCGCGAGCTGGTTCTTGGTTTCCATGTATTCCAGCTTGACTTCACCACGCTCAACCTTCTCACGAATGAAGTGGTAGCGAATGTCGATGTGCTTGGTTCGAGCTTGATAACCGACGTTCTTCGCCAATGCCATGGCACCTTGGTTGTCCTCGTAGATCACCGTAGCCCCCACTTGCTCTGCGCCAATGTCCTTGAGAAGTAGTCGCATCCACACCACTTCCTTGATGCAGTCACTCAGAGTCATGTACTCGGCCTCAGTCGAGCTTAGGGCGACAGTCTTCTGAAACGTAGAGCGCCAAACCACAGGTGCCCCACACATCATGAGCATTGTCCCGCTAACCTAGCGTCTGTCGTCGCGGTTGCCAGCCCAGTCTGCATCCGAGTAGGCGACGAGCTCTGTTCCTCGCGATCCATCGTACACGATGCCCACGTCCTTGGTCTTCAACAGGTAGCGCACCACCTTGATTCCAGCATCCCAGTGTTTCTCACCAGGGTTCTCCAGGAAGCGACTCAACTTGGCCACTTTCTCGTTGCGCGTCAGCGCGAACACCCAGCGGCAACCGATCGGGCGCTGGTGCGTTGGTCTTGGCACCAACTTCCAGGTACCGTTGTCCGTTAGCGACTTTAGTTCACTTGCAATCGCTTCCTTCCAGTTGTCTTGGTCCCCACTTGTAGTCGCCTCAGCGAACGTCTTCGGGACTTCCTCTGTAGCAGCCATCAGCTGTCCACTTTCAACAATAGCGAGCTCGTTAACACTTGGCCTCGGTCGCTCTTGAGTCATCTTCTGACGCTTTGTTCCACTCGACGATGGAGCATCGATGACTTGCTTCTTCCTCGCGCTTGCCTCTTCAGGATCCGTTGTCTCGTCAATGTGCCGGACGCGTGAACGAGTAACCATAGGATGTGTCGAATCGTATGGCACCATTGCAGTATCCATACTCACGTCGCGTTGAAGTGGGATTACGTCAGCAACTTCAACATCAGTAGGGACGATTTGCGTGGAATCGCTCAACGACATCTTCCCCATGGTTGGCGCTAATGCGTCTGCATCATCGTCGCCATCCACACGAGTCATGATGTGCGCAGGGTTGGTCGTCTCGATGAACTTGACGGTGCGCACAATTTGCACCTTTCCAGTTGACAAATCCAGTACACGATACCCCTTGACTCCATCCTCGTATCCCATGAACCGACATTTAAATGCCTTTGCATCCAGCTTGCGACGCTTCTCGTTGGGGATGTGAGCGTATCCTAGTGCGCCGAACACCTTCACGTTCTTGGGTTGTGGCTTGGAATGACTCACAATCTCGTAGGGTGTCTTCACATTGACCGAGTTGGGGATCCGGTTGATGATCCAGGCCGCAGTGTTAACAGCCTCAGCTCACCACTTATTGTCGATGCTCTCGTGGTTGAGCATGCAGCGAGCCATCTCCACGAGGCTCCGGTTCATGCGCTCAGCCAGTCCATTCTGCTGAGGGGTGTACGGCACCGTCTTCTCATGCTTGATGCCGCTGCGGTTGAGGTAATCCTTGAACTGTCGACCAGTGTACTCACCCCCGTTGTCCGAGCGCAGGCGCTTGATTGTCTTGCCTGTCGCGTTCTCAATTCCGGCCTTGTACGTCTTGAACTTCGACAGTACTTCCGATTTGGCCTTCATGAAGTAGACCGTAACGTGGCGTGAGTAGTCGTCGATGAAGGTCACCACGAACCTACAGTCACCAGGTGTCTTGGTTTGCATCGGACCCATTACGTCCGAGTGCACCAGGTCAAGCACACCAGCACTCTTGACGAGCTTCTCCGGATGTCTCGGGTAGTCGTCAGCTTTCATCTTGCCCATGCAGCAGCCTGCGCACACGTCGTCCCCGTGGACTTCTCCCGTGATGCGAGGCACTCCTTCTGCCATGGTCAGTAGTTTCTCATAGCGCTTGTACGGGATGTGGCCGAGTCGGGCGTGCACAACAGCCCATGGCTCCTTACGAGTGGTCGTTGCAGAATGACACACCTCGTCCCCCACTGTCTTCAACTTGTAAATGTTTCCACAACGCTTCGCCTCCATGACGGTAGCACCACCAAAGCTAAAGACACACTTGTCCTTGCTGAACTGCGCGGTGACGTCCTTCTCGGCCAGCTTCGACACCGAGATGAGGCTTCCTTCAACTTCAGGGATGTAGAGCACATCCGACAGCGTGACAGACATTCCGTCCATCAGCTTCATACCGACGGTGCCCTTCGCAACGGCGTCGATCTTCGTGCCATCCGCGATCGTGATGCAGATCGGCGTCTTCAGCTTCTTCAAGGACACGAACTTGCCCCGGACACTGGTCTTGTGCGAGCTTGCACCTAAGGCGACGAGCCATTCACTCTTGGTCATCGCACCCGTTGCCATGAACGAGAAGTCGGACGCTTCCTCTCGCCGCTTGCCCTCGTTCCTCATCTGCCTTCTTTTTCCGGCACTCAAACTCTCGGTGCCCTTGCTTCTTGCAGTAGAAGCACTTGCCCTTGAAACGTTGCTTGCCACCGAAGTCCTTCTTCTTCGTTGCGAAAGCCTTCTCTTGAGCCGATGACGATTCATTCGAGGCTTGAACACCAGAGAGAGCTTGGGTCGCATAGGCCAACGTCACGTTGGGCGTGTTCTCGAGGACAGTACTGATCATCTTGTACTCGTCCGTCAGACTGCCAAGGAGCAATACGAGCTGGCGAGTCTCGTCTAGAGTCTCACCGATCGTCTCCATCTGGAGGACGATCTCCTTGAACTGATCGACGTGGGAAGCGAACTTGGTACCAGGCTCCATCTTGAAGTTGTTCAACTTCTTGGTGACGAGAAGCCGGTTCTTGAGCGTCTTCTTGTTGAAGTGCTCCTCGAGCATCGTCCACGCCTCAGCGGCAGTCAGTGCTCCACGGACGTAAACTTGGTACGTGAGACTCACGTCTCCAGCGATAACCCCAAGTGCCTTCAGATCGTTGGTCTTCCATTCCGCCGTGGAGCGATCACTCACTTGGTCGAACTCGGGCTTGATGATATGCGTGAGCAGACCCTTCCGAGCGAGCTTCATCCGCATGTTAAACTCCCAGTGGAAGTAGTTATCTTCCACGAGCTTGTCGATGTTGTCGGCGTAGCTTGGGCTCATAACCAATTGAGAGTAGCGAACGAAGCTTGGTAGTGTAGTGAGTGTTGGAATGTAAATCCGAAAGTGATTGAGATTGAGTTAGGCTAAACCGGTCTACAGATCTCTCTATCTGTGTCCTAATAACAATCCCACAAAGTATGAGAATCCAACATCTTTAAGTTTTGTCGGGGCTGCGACAGATATACAGTGCAGAGAGGCAACTTCCCGATCTCATGATCACCGTCTCAGCCAATCATATCGCCCCATTCGACCCACTTCAAGGTAAAGGCACACGCTTGCCACGCACCAACCACATGCTCCAGGCACGTGCCCAAAGGTAGGAATCCAGACGAAGTGACGGCGAAGTGCAATCACAACACGTAGCTCCCGACTGTCATGAAAAACGAGATAACAAGGCGTCGCTGACGACAGAAAGTGCCGGTATTTGCGAACACCCGTGCTTTTCCACGTTGTACCAACATTATCGTCGTGGATGCAGATGGCGTTCTTCAGTAAAACGTGGCTGCCGAAGTCGTACTGAGTGTTGCCGAGGCAGTCGCATCCTAACTTAACACTAAAAAGTTGGCAAGACAGATGAACTGGTGCACGCCAGCATCAAAGCAGTTCTGCCACTTTTGTGAACGCTGGTCTCCATGAGGTACTACCATCTCGCAGGCAGCTACACGATTTAGAATTGGCGTTTGGTTCCCGGTCGTTGAACGAAACATCGCGCAGCGTTAGTCCATCTCGTTCGTTGGAGCCGGTGCGAACTTTGCAGTTCTGCCAGGTTCGGCCGTGAAGCTCGCACCTCCACCGGCTTCGAAGCGGACTGAAAATATTTGGATCAAGATAGTCGCCCGATTCCATTGGAGTATGGTCGTAATTTGTGCATCTTCCGATACCATCTTTTTATTGATGAGTATCATGGTGCTCTTGGTTTTGCGGTACTTTGCTTCTCACATTTCGCGTCCAGCGTTGGCTGCAATTGCTTGCCGAAAATTAGTTAAGGGAGAGTCTCACTCACGGAAAATCACTGAGGCTCTTCACCAAACAACTATCGTACATGTACTAATACCTGCCACGTTACGTTCGGCCGGGGGGACCACAGATTAAGTATTGGCTTCAAGTACGAAATTGATTACCGACTCCCTGGTTTATAGTGGACAGTTGATTATAACGGCAGCCAATAATATCTGGTCAAATAGACCCTGGCTTACTGTAAAACTTCCCCCACATATATTTTAGCGCAAAATACCGGTACTGGAAAACGTTTGAGCCAAGCCTGTCCCTCATTTCGCGGTGCCTTCTCTGAGATCGGAGAATCTCTCGGCAAGCGGCGGACATCTTTTACATCCCACGAAAGACTGACTGCTGTGCAAGATCTGGAAGAGTATAATGACGTCAGAAAGGTTATTAAGACATTTTATCCAGATCTGAGAGACGCAGCCTGCGTATCGCGGCGAAAGCTGGTCTTAGGGTTGTTACAGGGCAAAGGACTAGCTGGTTATACACTACTGTTAATGGAGGAAGCAGCAACATGAAGCCGCGCTCATAGGGCGTAGGTGCAAAGCTGACAGCCACAGCAGGTAAGAAGCTTGAGCTTGCTACACCGAGTAGGAGGAAGGTGGCAGATTGAATCTGTGCGGCGTTGTCAGCTGAAACTGTCGCTAATGGTTACAAAAAGGCATTTGGTACTCTCCTCAATATTGCAGCGGCCGAGCTGATTGGTCAGCTTGCAGTGCACTGCACTGTTGATGCTGCAGTAGGCGAGGTATCTCTGATAATGACTTCGGCGATGACAAAGACGACTAAGGGGATGTTTCATTCGGGGGCAGGTTAACTGGGGCAAGTTTCTCGACCAATCAGAGTCCAGCAAGTCTGCCCCACCTGCCCCGAGTTTTGGAGTCAGAGCAGCTGGGGTAACTTGAGTAAAGTTTATCCCCGCCAAATCCGATCAAAAAGTCTAACCGCTGAAGTATTGGCTGCGCAGCGCTCCGTCATTCCAGCTTTCGGAGTCAAATACAAAATGGATGGGGAGTTGGTGGGGCTGCCACTAGTACTTCCGGAGCTACAAGCAACACATAAAGTCGAACCTCCAGAATCCTCAGAGGTCCTTGCGAGCTCCGAGCAGCAAACCGCAGCGCCTGCATCCCTTGCCAGCTCGACTAGGAGCTTAAACTGGAGCGACCAAGAGGTACCAAGCTCAGCTTCATACTATAAAATCATTTATTCTAAATGTTATGTACATCTGTAGACAACCATCGTGCTAAACCTTAGATTTAAGGAGAAGGAGCTCTCGGTGAGGTTTGCTTCGCAGCGTGGTAAGCATTGTTCGTACGTATCCAGCAGAGGTTTTATCTAATTTTCAAATGCTAAACAGAGAAGAAAGACGAAGATGATAACTGGGAGAAAGTTGCTAAGGAATTGGGAACGCGAGATAGCGCTCAGTGCCGTGACCGGCTTAAAACATTGGTCAAGAAGTATAAGGTACCACGACTTTGCTAATTGATTTAGCGTGTTGTCTTAACAATTCAAGTGCTACTCCGTAGAAACTAACCCAAGACATTTACACGGCAACGGGAAATCGCAGAGCTCCCAGGTATCCTGCATACTGGAGCCTTCTAGTTGATTGTTTGGCCCCCTTTCCGGGATTGCGGGGTCTTACCGTGGGTGGCTCCCACGTGGCGACGCCCGAGGGTGCTGGTGGAGCTCTACGCGAGCAAGGGGCGGCCCAACCGCCAAGAAAGAAGCAACGAGGTCCGGACTCGACTAAGAAGACCTCCAGCCAAGCACCTGTGGCTCGAGTCTGCGACTCGATCGAACGCCTCATTGATATGATCTCGCCAAGGCCTACAACGTCTGAGTCGTCCTCGCAAGATGACATTTTGTCTTTGCGTGCAGACATCTCCAGGGTGAACACACAGATCGAGTCGCTAGCGACAATTGTAAGTAAGCTCGCCGAGAAGCATCAAGCACAGTAGGATTTATTAGTTATCGCAAAGTTGCCGTAAATAAAAATTCCTCTTGATCTCTCCTAATCGCAGTTGTGTTGTGCTGTTTTCTTTACTGACGTCCATTTCGATATCGTTGGTGTGTTGCACCATTTCACCTTCTAGTGAATTATCATCTTCATCAGCGACAACAATAGTAGCTAGTGTGCTCAGGGCGTTGCTATCGTGCAATAAGCATAAGTTATGTAGCACAACACAAGCCCCAATTATTGTGCCATAAATTTGTTCTGAATGGCTTTCTAACTCCCTACGCAAGATCTGAAATCTGCCCTTCAGCGCCCAAAGCGCACACTCAACAGGAATACGGGTTCTTGAATGAGCCAAATTGTACGTGTTGATTTCTGCTGACGTCCTAGCGTCGCGTTCAAACGGTGTCAGTAAGTACTCACGCAGCATGTATCCACCATCACCAAGAAAGTGGTGGTTGAAAGGAATCACGGTCTCCACATTTGCTCCTATCCAACTTCCAGCCCAGAGTGTGTTGTCGTTGCAGCTTCCAGGTCTAGTCGAAAATTCCATGAATAATTTGCTACTGCCAACAACAGCTTGCATGTTGTAGGCAGGGAAGTTTTTCCTGCAATACCAACCCAAACGTTTGACGGGCGAGATCGCCGAATCAAAGTTCCATCAACAGCGCCAACAACGCGGTCAAAGCCTGCTATGCGTTTGAATCCTCCCACCACTTTACTCCACTGCTCAGTTGTCTTGGGGAAATGGACAAACACCTCGCGATCATCGTACAAGACTCTACAAATGGCGAAATACGCTCGTGAAGCTGTTGACACGCTGACGCCAAATTGCCCAGCCACATCGACTAGCGATCCTCGTGATCCGAGGTATCGCAGTGTCAATCCTAGCTTCTTCTCGAGTGAATATCGCGTTCTGTTCGTGTCTGGACAAAGAACCAACGCCCCCGAAGATAATCAGCCAACGCTGTGAAGCACGCTCGTGACATTCGAAATGCTGCGTGAAATGCTTCGTCGGATGCCTTGTAGTTTTCTTCAAAATAGTTATTTCTGACAGTCAATTCCCGCCAATATTCTCTCGGTAGGCTTCTGCCATCAACACTTCCAATTGCTGCTACTAGAAAGGAGCACAGTGTGACGAAAAGTACCAGAAAGTCGTCATTCATTGCTAGCCCCAGCGGAGGTACTGGGACTGCTGCTGTTGCTCCTGCTCCTGCTCCTGCTGTTGCTTCTGGTGTTGCTCCTGCTCCTGCTCCTGCTCCTGCTCCTGCTCCTGCTGGATGCGATGCTGTTGGTTTTCTTGATCGTTGGACGCTGGTCCGCCTAGTGATTACCTTAACAATTGTCCTGCTAGACGAGATGGTGTTTTTGTCGGCACTCCTTCTGGCTGAAGCGCTCCCTGGTGCTGGACATGACGACGGTCTTGGAGCTCCTCAAGGCGCCGAACCGGTAGTTGTTTTTGCGCTTGGCGAGGTGGTCATGTCGTAGCTTTGTGGTGGCACAGCAACGCTCTAGGGGATCCTATAATTTGGTATTTGTGTGAATCTTATACATTCGGAGTAGCATAAGATCTCATAGGAAAAAGTTGCCGCAGCTAACCTGCCCCTGAATGAAACATCCCCTAAGGGCCGTTCCTAACCGGGATCGCGATCCGAAACTCGGCCTGTGATTGGTTCACAGCCATCCGTTTATTTTCGATTTTGTAACCCATCGTAACCCTTACGATTCGAGTATTGGATCGAGATCTGACTGGGATCGCCGGATTGTAGTGCTGCGAAAAAGCGGCAACATGATATATTTTTTGCGGGGTTGCGTAAAAGAAGCATACGAACATGATCAGTAGAGCTTAGGCAACGTGGTACGCTTTTCATTGAGTTTTTTTACTCTCGTTGTGCGCACCAAATTGTTCAAATACAATAAAACGGATTATTATAAAGGTTTTGTTGAATTTTTAGCTACCTGTTGTTTTCATTGGTGAGGCGCGATCCGGTTAGGAAGGCCGCTTCTGCCTCAACCGGGGAGTCATATTCATCGGCCGATGCATGTGTAGCACTGACAGGGCCATCGCTCTCTGTCGCTCTCATACTATTGAAGCGTACAACCGTACGGTTCTCCCAGTTGATCACCGGGTCATACCGTGCAAGCCACGGCATGCCTAATACCAAGTCGAACTTATCGTCTAGATCCAAGATGATAAGATCTTCCACAAACGTTTTTCGTTTGTACGAGAAGCGCACGCGGACCACGCGCTTATCGGTCCTCACGGTGTCACCTGTTGCCAACCGCACCTCCAACACGCCTCGAGGCGCGTCGGCCTCTTCGAAGCCCATACTTTGAAGACTTCCCTGTCGAACAAAGTTGTTCGACGCGCCCGAGTCCACTAGGGCACGAAGAGAGTTAACTCGCTTCGAAATAACAATCAGTATGACAGGATTTGGCTTGTCATCTTGCAATTTGCAACGAAAAACCTTCTCGCTCGGGGCAGCAGTTCTCATCGTCGCGTGTCAACGTTCGACACACGAGACTGCATCACCAGTAGGACGCCCCGCGCCTACTGGTCCTTAGCGTTTTTTTTTTTAACGCCGGCCCGGATGCACACTCGCTGTGCATTCGCGTGCAAAGTGACCGATGTTACCACACTTGTAACATCGTACCTTGAAGCCCTTACGCTGCTATTGACCAGCAGTCGTAGCACTCGATAGGTCCATAGGCTCTGAACCTCCCGCCTTCGGTACAGGACGCGCCGGCTTCGGCGCGTTCGCATGGAGTTTAGCTTGACGCCGGCTAAACTCCTCTTGCATCGCAAGGCTGATGGCTTCCTCAATAGTATTCGGATACTATCGAAAGAGGTACGTTTTTGACGGGACCGTCTCTCAGTCCCTTCATGAACGTGACGACCTTGGTCGCCTCGTCGACCGGGTTGGCCATACCAGGAATCGAGCACGCTGGGCATAGGAATGTACGTCATTCTTGCCCTGCTGCAGATCGATGAACTCAGCCCTCGATCTGAACTCGTTCTTCGGGGGCTCAAACGCGAGCTTGAGCTCCATCTTAAAACCTTCGTCCGTGCCGAAGCACGTAGGACCCGAGAGTCGGCGCCCATAACGCGCATCCGCCCAAACATGACATGACATGGCGAACGCGACCTTCGACATCGGGTCGACGATACGTCGGGCCGCAACGGCTGTGCCGAGTTCGACAAGCCAACGAAGGAGGGTCTCGTCCTCCTTCCCCGCGTAGGTACTCACGTGGGGTTTCAAAGACTCCACGCGTGCTTTGGGGAAGCCACCGAGGCAGCAACATCTAACAATGTACCCCAGAGCAACGCCGTGTTGCTCTGTCGGCGATAGCGCGCGAAGCATCGCCGCTACCACTGCCTCTCCAATGGCTCGCGAGGGTCGTTGGAGCGCCTCCCACTCTGGACCCGAGAGGTGGGGGCAGTCCGTGCGCGTCACGGACTGGTGTGGGGTCCCCGTGGACCCCTCATCCATGGGGAGTTCTCTACCCCGTGTTCGTATGACTCCATACGAACGAACAGCAGTCGGTTGTGGGACGGACTACAAAGTGCTACCAGGTGTAATGGGTCTACTAAGACCTATTAGATGGCTTAGACTTAATTGAATTATACTTACGTCCGTAAATATAATTAAATCAAATATAACAATATTTATACTGCAAATACCGTAAAATGAGAACTGTTATTGAATTTGGCATAAGCCAATTATGGACCTCCTAAATCTGATTGCTATCTGTTCATAAAGGTTCTGTCAATATGTGGTTGACAGAATTCTGATTTCTCCTAAGAGCACTGATTGGTAGAAATACGTCACTTTCTACCAATTGAATGCGTAAATGCACGCGAGCCATCCAATGATATGGCCCGCCCATGTATCCATTGGTGTGCTCTACACACCAAGGTCTGAGGTCCGTTTCCAACCCTAACAGTTAGCGCAACTGTTAGAGTTACAAGTGGTGTAACCACTTGTACGTGTAACCCTGTTACAGCCGTTCTTAACCGGGATCGCGATCGGTGGGGTAGCAGCATCACGGTTTGGTCGCGGTCTGGTCGACCGCTGCCTCCGATCGCCGCCGGCGACGCTCGACGACTCAGATAGTCGTTTAGAGAAAGTGTGTGTCCGCTCATATATCTGAGTCTGAGTCTGAGCCGAAGGATCGCCTCAGAAATCAGGTGAATCACCTAAGTGATGGTAACATACCGGTATTACCAGTATTACCGGTATCCTTGTAGGTACTTCAAGCCCCCAAGGGTCGCGTCGACGATTGCGCGTCAGCCTTGGTGGCTGACGAAGCGTATAGAATTCCGGTTCAAGGAACCGACGGACAGACGTCAGCTGCGATGGCTGACGTGACAGGCGCGCGGCTAGTTGAAGGAACTAGCGATCGTACATCGGCTCCGGGAGCCGATGATACGAACAAAGGGCCGCTAGCTCACAAAGCTAGCGAAGACACGTCGACTGCGATAGTCGACGATGTGGAGGCTCCATCAGCTCGCGGGGTTGATGGAGGCGTGGCGGCAGGAGCCGATCACGCGGCAGGAGGTGCTGGCGGTTGCAAACGTCCAGCACCCGAACAACCTGCGTGCTCACATGCAGAGGAACTGCAAGCGCTTCCAAAGGATAAGGGCGTACAGCACGACATTGACCTCATGCCGGGCACGATATATTGCGTAACACGGCAGTGGCCACTCCCGCGTGAACAAGTTCAAGTGATCGACGACTTCTTCGAGAGTCGTCGTCTTGCAGGTCAAGTGCTGGAATCAAAGTCCTCGCACAGTACCCTGACGTTCTGTGTCAAGAAGGCACAGGGCGGCTGGCGCATCGTTCATGCGTACAACAAGCTGAACGATGCGACGATACCGGCGCAGACGCCGATACCGCGAAAAGATGTTATCATCAAATGGATGGCCTTGAGCACTATCTTCAGTGCTCTAGATCTGCGCGATGGATTCTATCAAATCCTCATGCGCGAGAGGGGCATCCCTTTCACAGCGGTAAGCACTCCCCGTCATGCTGCAGGGGCTTAAGAATGCCCCTGCGACGTTCAATAAATGTGCGACTCATCTATTGCGCTCGGTGCGCGACTTCGCACCGAGCTACTTCGTTCGTCCACAGCCGGGCTGTGAACGGGAAGACGGACATTGAGATGCACAAGGTGCATCTCCGGAAGCTGCTAGAGCTTATGAGGAAGCATAAGCTCTATGCGAACCTGAAAAAGTGTATCTTCGGAGTGAACGAGATACCCGTGCTGGGGTGTCTCGTAGGGAAGGACGGCGTGCGCCCTGACCCAGAGAAGGTCAGAGCGATCGATGAATGGCCCATGCCATCCAATGTGAAGGAACTAAGGCAGTTCCTTGGGCTTGCCTCGTTCATGTGCAAGTACATGGAGAACTACGCGGGCAAGATTCGCCCTCTGTCACAGCTTCTTAAGAAGGAAGCTGAGTGGATTTGGACGACCGAATGCCAGGAGGCGTTCGATGCAGTCAAGCAGGGCTTGACTGAGGCTCCGATCTTGTCCGTCGCCGACCATGATCGTCCATTCCACGTAGTATGTGATGCATCCGATTTCGCGATCGGATGTGCATTGATGCAACACGATCACGAGGGCCGTGATCGTGTGGTCTACGACCAGTCGCGTCAGCTGGAGACAGCTGAGCGCAACTACCCCGTTCATGGCAAGGAGCCCTTGCCATGAAGTATGCACTCGCAAAGTTTCGAGTGTATTTACTTGGGAGTAGACCGTTCGTGGTCTACACCGACCACGCATCACTGCGTACGGCGATTTAATCGACGCACATCTCGCAACGTATGGCGAGATGGTGTCCTTCTTCGCGGAATACAACTTCCGGGTGGAGTACAAACCCGGAAGACTCAACGTAGTGGCCGACGCGTTATCGCGTCGACCTGATTATGCGGAGACGGTCGACGCCTACACTGTTGGCGTCGTGAGGACAACTGTGCCGTCATCAACGTTGATTGACGGCATGAAGGACGCGTATGCAAGGGATGCAGACGCGAAGGAGCTGCTGGCGTTCCTCGCAGCACCTTCCGACGAGGCACGTCGGAAGCTAACTCCTCACCTTCGAGCTCGTGTACACCGCTATCGTGTTCACGAAGGGTTACTGCTATACAATGCAATGGACGAATGATCATGATCTGCGGCTGCGGATCATGATCGAGTACCACGATGCCCCTACGGCAGGGCATCCGGGTCGTGAGAAGAGATACACTCTTCTCACGCGCGACTCCTACTGGCACCACCAGTACAAGTGAATACGCAAGTACGTTCGTGCTTGCGAGGTTTGCCAGCGCGTGAAGCCTGCGCCGTTTACGCAGGCTCCTCTTCAATCACTTCCGACTCCGTCGGAGTGTTGGCAGTCCATGTCCATGGACTTTGTCTTCGGTCTTCCGCCCGACAACAACCGGAGGACAGGCATCGTTGTATTTGTGGACCGATTCAGCAAGATGGTCCATCTTGCTGCCGTCCCGGCTACTGTTACAGCCGCGCAGGCTGCGCGACTGTTTGTTGACATGGTGTTCAAACACCATGGCATGCCGCTCGACATTGTGTCGGACCGTGATCCACGCTTCACAGCGCGGTTCTGGCAAGAAGTGTTTACACTTCTTGGTTCACAATTGTCAATGTCGACTGCGGAGCATCCGCAGGCGGACGGGCAGGCTGAACGCGTCAACCGAGTACTGGGTGACACGCTGAAGAGCTACGCACACTCGTTCCCGCATTTGAGTGAGTGTTTACCGATGGCAGAGTTTGCCATCAACAACTCGGGGCATGACTCGACAGGGCATACACCGTTCTACGTGAATGCCATGCGGCATCCACGTTTGCCGAGCATGCGGGGTAGCTTCTTCCTTAAGTGGGGGAGGATCTACGGTTGCGTCTGAACAACCACAGAGGACAGCTGATGACGTACTATCAGCTGCGGTGACGCGAGCTGCGTCTCGTTCGAGCAGGAACGAGCGCGAGATGTCTGTGCCGGGCACAGACATAAGGGACGATAGCGAGCAGGCAGGGCCTGCTGCGGACGAAGGCGACGAGCTGAAAGAGTTCAGCTCGAATGCGCTAGACTTTGTCAAGCGAAGACAAGCCGTAATACGGCTTGTGCAAGATGCTGAACGCAGACAATGTTGGTAGGGGCAACATTAATGAATTCAAAAAGGGTTCATTGGTTTTGTTAGCTACTCAAAACCTGCCTAAACATGCAGTGCCTGATTTTGGAGCAAGTAAGTTTGCTCCAAGGTTCATCGGGCCGTTCACAGTACTTGAAAGGCACGGCAACGCGTACCGGCTGGACATACCGTCCAGCATGAGACTCGGTTGAAGCCGTACGTGCAGCACGAGTCGTCTACGGGTGATGACTCGCCTGAGAGGCCTGGAAGGCCTTCTCGAGATCGCTCACGCGAGCAATCAGAGCGTTCAATCTCGTCCCGAGACCGGACAAGATGTTCGAGGCAGTCTGCGCAGCCTGCGCAGCATCAGCACGGAGGACTTGGACCTCCTGCTTCAGAGCTGCCATCTCGGCGCTCTGAGACTGCTCGAGCGCCGCAACACGATCGTGCAGGGCACGATCGCCATGGTCATATCGTTGACCATACGGAGGGAGTGTTTCCGCCCCCTCCGCCGCCGTTGCGAGCCGCGACTGGATCGATCCGCTGGATAGTTGAGTGGATCGTGGCTCATAAGAGAACGAACTCTCAAGAGGTTCGTTTTCGTATTCGTTGGAGAGTATTTCCTCCCCATCGAGACACATGGGAGCCACGGAACGTCCTGATGGAGGACGTTCCGGAAATGGTGAGGGCGTATGAAGCCCACCATAACTTGCAGGCCTAAGGCTTGCACGAGGAGTCCCATAGCACTCGGACCTTCACGTGACTCGAGACGAGCACGACGCTCCTTGATGTGATTGGGTACACGGGTCGTCGTATACCTCAGTAGATCGCGGAGATGCGTGTTGCCAGAGGTGGGCAACACGGACAGGGTGTGCCGAAGGGAACGGCACACAGGATCCCCGCTTCCATGCTTGCTTCACGGAGGCGTTCACATTTACCGCGCACGGTGTAAGAGTTGTAGTGATCGCGAGCATGCTTGATACGCTCGCGGTAAGCTTTTGGGTCTTGAAGGTTTCAACAAAGGCGTTCCACGACTGACAGAGTGCCTGCCACTCTGGCACTTTGCTCTTGCGCGAAGGCTTCTTCGCGCTGAAATGTCAGAGCTCATGGAAGAGCCCGATGTAGTAGTCGCGTCTTTGATTCGGGGACTGAAATGAAAGACAATGCCAACAGCGACTTCGTCGTCGTTGATACTGTTGTCGTTGTACAACAGTATCGGGTTCGATGGTGAACTAGCACCGAACCGGTCATGGATCTCTGCCTCGGTAGGCATCCATTCAGCGCGCACTGGTGGTGGATCAGTGCGCGGAGAGATGAGCGCACTCGACATGGGAGACGCTAAGTCATCATTGCGCGGACGCTTCGTCCTGGAAGCGTCCTAGGCCTCTTCGCGGGGGCGTCGAGACCCCTTGGGCGGGTCGTGCGTGTCTTCGGACGAAGACACGGGGGCGGGAGCTTCCTCTTCTTGGAGCTCCCCATCTTCAGAATCCTCATAGTCAAGAGGTTTCTCGTCGGAGTCGGCAGCGAAGTCGGACTTCTTCGCTGCATGCTTCTCCTTTGTGGAGGGCATAGTGCTCGGAGACAGAGAGATTACTCTCTGTCGAACGACTGGAAGCAGCAGTGTCAGTGGGCACTGCCGCTGTGGTGCTTGCTGCAGAGGCAGCAGGCGAGGCTTGCGTGTCCGCGAGTGCGGACGTGGACTTGAGCGTTGGCGAGTTCACTCGGAAATGGACTCGTAGGTTCTTCCTGAAACTTGACGGCCTTGTCAAGTTATGTCGATTAACGTATCCGGATGGGTACGTTAAGTCTAAAGGGGGGATGGTGTAACAGGGTTACACGTACAAGTGGTTATACCACTCGTAACTCTAACGGTTAGGCTAACTGTTAGGGTTTGGAAACACCAATGGATACATGGGCGGGCCATATCATTGGATGGCTCGCGTGCATTTACGCATTCAATTGGTTAAAAGTGACGTATTTCTACCAATCAGTGCTCTTAGGAGAAATCAGAATTCTGTCAACCACACATTGACAGATCCTTTATAAACAGATAGCAATCAGATTTAGGAGGTCCATAATTGGCTTATGCCAAATTCAATAACAGTTCTCATTTTTTCCCTTCCCTAGCTCATACGCTTCGTCGATAAACATCAAACCACCCTTCGCTTCGCCCAGTTTTTCGGTCACCTTTTTCTTCGTTTGACCAAGGTACTCGGCTGTAAGTTCCAGGCCTGACGTCTCAATGAGTTTAGTAGTTGCCAACACCCCCATACCATGAAGAATCTCAGCCATAAAGGGGGATGGTGTAACAGGGTTACACGTACAAGTGGTTATACCACTCGTAACTCTAACAGTTGCGCTAACTGTTAGGGTTTGGAAACACCAATGGATACATGGGCGGGCCATATCATTGGATGGCTCGCGTGCATTTACGCATTCAATTGGTTAAAAGTGACGTATTTCTACCAATCAGTGCTCTTAGGAGAAATCAGAATTCTGTCAACCACACATTGACAGATCCTTTATAAACAGATAGCAATCAGATTTAGGAGGTCCATAATTGGCTTATGCCAAATTCAATAACAGTTCTCATTTTTTCCCTTCCCTAGCTCATACGCTTCGTCGATAAACATCAAACCACCCTTCGCTTCGCCCAGTTTTTCGGTCACCTTTTTCTTCGTTTGACCAAGGTACTCGGCTGTAAGTTCCAGGCCTGACGTCTCAACGAGTTTAGTAGTTGCCAACACCCCCATACCATGAAGAATCTCAGCCATAAAGGGGGATGGTGTAACAGGGTTACACGTACAAGTGGTTATACCACTCGTAACTCTAACAGTTGCGCTAACTGTTAGGGTTTGGAAACACCAATGGATACATGGGCGGGCCATATCATTGGATGGCTCGCGTGCATTTACGCATTCAATTGGTTAAAAGTGACGTATTTCTACCAATCAGTGCTCTTAGGAGAAATCAGAATTCTGTCAACCACACATTGACAGATCCTTTATAAACAGATAGCAATCAGATTTAGGAGGTCCATAATTGGCTTATGCCAAATTCAATAACAGTTCTCATTTTACAGTATTTGCAGTATAAATATTGTTATATTTGATTTAATTATATTTACGGACGTAAGTATAATTCAATTAAGTCTAATTAATTGCACACTTCCTCATACACGTAAGCGCACGTGTACGCCACCTAATAGGTCTTAGTAGACCCATTAAAACGGCCCTAAGAATAGAACGGCTTCATCAATGACATTTCAGTATTGATGTTGGTTACCAAAATCGGCATATCTCTTTTATGTTGTGGTACACTGTACTGGCATATACCCTGTCCACTATAAGCCAGGGAAGTCGGTAAATATACCAGGGCATTGTATGATATTGATCGAATGTACGAATGTACGGATATATTGATTGGTATAGGATAAAATAATGTTTGCGATGTAATACTACATATCAGTTATTTTGTCTTGGTCGTTTGCGGATGGTTCAACATTCTATGATTTTATATTAATCCAAGAGGGTATATACAATAACGGTAATTTAATCTCTATATTGTTGATCTGGTCGTGCATTTAGACGGTGTATTATAAATGAGAGGATTCTGACATCATTGCAATCCCACACAGGACTCTGATATACAAGTATGTGAGCATCCCATAAACGGGTTGCTTTGGGGGCGACGCAAACCGGTATTATCACCGGTCCAACGACGCCCCCTCTCTCCTCAAATCAAATCAAGCTGCTTTTACAACCATCATGATATTTACATGGAATCGTGTACACGAATCCTTCGCCAGAGAAAAGCAAAGAGAATACTAGGTTAGTCGCGGGTGATCGATAGATGAAGATGGCAATACTAATTGCTAGGTTTATGAGTGCAGGTATCTCGGCTCTGTGGCAGTGTTGATTCTCACGTGACGGCAAGGGTAAACCAGCAACTGATCGCAACGGAGAGCTACATAAGATCACCAGCAAGCTCGCATGAGCAAAACGCATCGGCGTGGTTTGAACTCCTCAGCACCAGGTCCACATCATGATCACGCGTCAAATGTCGGAATTGACCTTCTAGCGAGGCCACAATTACTTCGATGCACCACCATTCAACGTTGCATAAGCACTGGTGCTGATCAGCGTAACGTGTGACCCGTTGTCCGCGCCCAATCGCTCGGCATTGTAGTAGCACATCTTGACGATGATGTTTACTCCAGCAGGAGGTTCACACGCATAGATGAATTCACTCAAATTGTTGACATTGGTGAAGAAGTTGGTCGCCCCCTCCTCTTGTTGCAAAACGGCGCTGCGCAAGCCGAGCAACTCCATCGTGGTGACAGAAGCTTGGGTTTCCGGGTTAGCTTCATGGATGACGACGCTGCAAAAGCGAAAGGGTGGGCTTTCTCCGCCAGCTCGCAGGGCAAGTCTGCTGCGCCATGACCAGTGAAGGCTTGGTGGCTTTGGGTCCGACCGAGCTCTGAGCCAACCGCGTACACATCCGAATGTTATATTTGTAGCTGCACTACTGCGACCAACACGGCAGCATTTGATTGCTAGAGTTGTGCGACGAATCTGCCTGTGCTCTCACCCCGCCGGGCTGTACTGCTTACAACTGAAAACTGGATGGTTTCTTGGCATCGTCACTACTATGTATGTTGTTATTGCTGTCCTTGCTGCCTATTAGAATTGCCTAGCCCCATTTGCATCTCTCATCGTGATGCACTATCCACCACTGCTTTATGGACCCGACCACATGTTTGTCTTCTCCTCATTAGTGTTGAGTCGCGTTGAAGCATGCGAGCTGTCATTGTTGAGTGCCATCACGACCCATGCGTAGAGAATGTAAACCGGTTTCAACCGGATTTCGGGTTGCCCTTTTTCACACAACCGGATTAAACCGAGTTTGGACCGGGTCAAACCGAGTCAAATCCGGTTAAACCGGTTATTAATGTCTACAAGTTTCACACCAAAACGAATTTGTTGTATGATGCGTTTAGTAGTGGTATGTTTTGCTAGAGGTAATGAATCGTTACCAATTGGATAGAACCAAACACTATTTTAGCGAATTATCGACTGTCTATCACACTCTGATCACTTAGTGCCTAGGAACCGTTTCCTTGTATGTGATTTTAGAGGTGCTTTGCTCGGTACTACCGGTACATGTACAACGTACGGGTACACTCGACATTCCGTGGCCCAACGGTCCGTGGGTTATGGTGCCGTCGCTTTATATCTGTCGCAGGCGTCCACAAGCATACGGGTACTACGCGTCGTCGCGGTTGGCGGCCTGACTCGGGATAATTGCTGCTAGTGGTTTAACCAGCAGCTTCGACTCCATCCCAAAGCAGCTCACGCCGACCATAGGAGATCCCCAAGCTGCCGCGTGGAACTTGTGTTCGCCGGACAGGACGGTATACAGACCGATGAGAGAACCGAACGAAGTGCCGGCGACGATCAGAGGCAGTACAGGCAGCGAGACGATGTCCGAGCTGTTTTCTTTCCATGCAGATGCCGAGGGTGGTGGTGTTTCCTCCAGTATTGATGTTCGTATCATCAACCAAGTGCCTGAAGTAGGGCCATGTGGCTTCATCATGCCGATATTAACATAAAGCAAGTCACAGCGTCAGTACTTTTCCATCACTTTTACGGCCGCCTCGAACCCTGCCGGCTTTTTACGGGATAAACTCTTGCAATGAATTAGTCTCATTTAGTATGAGTACATCCATATATGTGGGTAGCTTCGAACTCAAATATGGGTGCAGAGCCCGCTAATTCTTCTAGAAAAAGTACCGTTTTAGGTCAAATCCTACTCCGCCTGTCCGAAGGGTCGCTATAAAAATAACCCTCGTTTTTTAGCGACTGTTAACCCCAGTGAGCTATTTTGGTAGGATATGGCCTCCCTTGGAGCAACCAGAGCAACAATTGAAAAATCTTTAGGCTCACCATGCCGTCAAGACTTCGTTTAGCAAGGTTCGAGGACCTTGGCCCAAACACATGCGCATTGATGTTGCAAAGACAAACTGAAGTGTGACGATTGATCTTTGCTAAAACTAGAGTTTTATCCTAGCTCCTAGGATAAAATATTCCACCATTATTGCTTATGCTGCGGACTCAGTAGACAATCTTGCCGATCGCCGCAGTGTCTTGGGATTGTGTCGGGTGACTCGTCGTTCAAACTGTTCAACTGATGTTTGTGGTCTTTTACGCAATGGGGGTGGAGCACGAATTTTCCTGGGCCTTGCTGCGGCTTGCTGACATGCATCGGGCAGCTTGGCCGATGAATGAAATTTGTCAAAGCAAGATTCATCGTTCTCCCAGCGTGACGTGTGACAAAGAGCAACCTTGCATAAGGAGCATTCGTATCTAGTCTTGTATCCTAGTCGATGGTGGGTAGTGTTGTCTTCACCATGATCTCGTTCACAACACAACACGCATCGAAGTTGTTTTCCGGAAAGCAGCAACCTCTGAAGAAATGTTAGTATAAATCTTCTAGCTCCACAACCGCACAATCAATGATGATCATACCTCATTGTGAAGCTCTCGACTGGAGTTTCGAAGCTTCCGCCATTCGGGGTCATCGTCAAAATGGTCACGTACCCGGTACGCAAACGAATGCGGCTTCAAAAGAAAGCTTCCCAGCTCATTCGCGCTTAAGACATTTGTATCAACCTCAGAAAGCGGTCGTCTTGGCGTATCGATACTGTCATCGTCATTAGCGTTTCCTCCCAAACAGCTTGCGGCATCTCGACAGAAATCTCGAAATGATGCATTTTCACTTTTGTGCTGTTGGTAGATGCTGTAGGACTTGCATCTATCTTCGTCCATTAAGAACGCAGTTGCCTGAATTAAGCAAAGCATACGCGGAAATAAGTACACGTACAGCGCATTGATCACATGTACAACGTACTCTGAGTAACTGGGCTGACTGGAACGCGTTGTAAATTAATGTCATCAAAAACCGCAGCCAAATAGCAGCTAGGGGTGGTAAATGCTCGTGCGATGGCTTTATATTCTTCAGGTACCGGGAATACACGTCGATTCCTCCTTTGACTCGATTCCAGATCGCTATCACGCTGGGGATTATGTGTTTTGCTGCTGGTAGTGGGCCTCCACGTTCTTCGGTTTTAGCCACTACTATTCGCCATAACCCGAGATGCTGCTTCAGCGTTGATATGTCTCCCCAATGTCCTAATTCGTCTGCTGTAAATGGTGGTACGGAAGCGTCGGGTGTGTAGATCCAGTCCATGCATGCATCTTTGATCTTCAAGGAAGCAAGTCGATAAGAATCCACAATATCGTCACCAATTTCGACGTGAACTGTAATGGGCCCTCCAATTACATAAGTAGATAGGTTACTTTCATATATTACATAAGTAGGCATAGTAGCACACGGCGTAGCGTGTGCTGTCACGTCACTCTCTGATTGGCTGATAATGTGGGCAGACAGGCCCAATTTCAGCCAATCAGGAGCTGGTCTCCATTCAGTGGTTCACATTAAGTGCCGGGCGTCCGCCCGGCCTCTTATAATAAAACAGAGTTAAATTTTCCCCGGATTAGATACTTGGACTCAGTTGCCTGAGCCTTGGAATAGCTTCCTCATCGCTCCGTGTAAGTTAGTAACGTAGTCATTAAGCCCGTTACACCTGGTAGCACTTTGTAGTCCTTCCAACGACCAAGCCTCAGATGGACCAAGTTATGTCGTCTGGCCCCGCGGGAGAGACCCGCGGACACGAAGCCTTCCCACATCTGACACGCGTTGAGTGGGAAGCCCTCCACCGCCTCGCTGCGGTGTCTGGGGAATCTGTCGTCACGTCGCTGCTGAGCTCAGCGACTCCCGACCAACAACGCCAAGCTGCCCAAGAGTTCATGGAACGCGAACTCGCCGATGCGAATCGGCGAGCATTAACTCCTTCGCGTTCATCCAAGAACGACGCCGTGAAGATGGAGACGTCAACCTACTCCGGCGTCGGGCAAAACCGACTCCCACTAAACCGCTGGTTTCGGGAGATTGACATTGCCATCGCCTCGAGACTGATCGAGGCGCCGTCAGCAAAAGCGAACTTCCTCCTGTCCCGGCTTTCCGGGAAAGCCAAAGAGTGGGCACTGGGCAAACTCGTTGTCGATCCGAGTGCCTTCCCGGACCTGAAGTCGCTTCAGGACGATCTCAAACTCGCGTTTGAGCCACCCCAGGACGAATCACGCGTACGCGCCGAATTCTTCGGGCTGAAACAGGGCAAGTTGTCGATGCGTGATTACGTCCAGAAGACGCGCCACCTCGCCTCGTGTATCGTCACGAAGCCCATCGATATGGCCTCTCAAGTCCACGTATTCGTGTTTGGCATGCGCGAAGGAATGACGCGCTATAGCCTCACGAGAGCAGAACCCGCTACCCTCGAAGAGGCATTCGCCCTCGCACTGCGCGAGGACTACGTTGTGACCTCGTCCTATGCCAAGGCTGTGACGCCAGAGGCTCGGGTCTCGGCTCCCGAGATCGACGCGATAGAAGCGTCGGGCGACCGACACCGCCAGACCACACATTCCCGTGGAGGTCGTAACCCCAGACCCTTGATTTGTTTCCGTTGCCGTAAACCGGGTCACCGTGCAGCTGTATGTCGCGCACCAGCTCCTGTGTTGGCGAATGTCGATGCATCATATAATGACGATGCTCCTTCTTCTCCTCCCTCCCAGCCAAAAAACGGTCAGGGCCAGTAGGTGCAGGGCGCCCTACTGGCTGGAATGGAGGTCCGGGGCCACCGGTGTCTGCCCGTCCTCCTAGCCCTCGTGTGCTGCACGCACACGCCAATGCCACCACTGCGAGCGGCGACACGAGACTGATTATCGTCAGTCTACATGTCGTCGGATCCCGACGACCTCTACGCGCACTCCTGGACTCAGGAGCGACGAACAACTTCTTCCGCGCGTCTTGCCTGTCGGTACTGCCCTCGGGCATCCCGGTCCGGGAGGGACCGGGTGCAGTTGTTGTTAAACTTGCAGATGGGAAGCCACACCGCGTTGCGCGGCGTGAACTTACGTTGCCGTATACGTTCGACGGCTTCCGCAGTAAGGATAACTTCCTTGTAATCGAGATGAATTACGCGTTTGACTGTATCTTGGGCATCCCCTGGCTGGCCCGTTATCAGCCACAGATTGACTGGCTTGCCCGTTCGGTCAAGCGTCGAAGTGACTTTGACGTGAGCGAGGTGTTCACACACCTGTTGGTGGCGCCAAGAGATTGGCCCCATGTCACCGTCGTGGATAGCAACACCACGACGCAAGTAGTGCACAGAGCGAGCGATGGCCCTCTTTGCACCACTTGTGCGGTGCTACTAGCTGATGCATGTGATCCGGTCCCTTCGCCCCCGCGCGACGGGGACTCCGCGGTTGAGCAGGGGCTCCCGCTTGAGAGATCTACGGTCGAGCAGGGGCTCCCGTTTGCGAACAACACGGTCGAGCAGGGTCTCCCGTGTACGAGAAACACGGTCGAGCAGCGGCTCCCGTTTATGAGAAACACGGTCGAGTCGGGGCTCCCACATGAGAGAAACGCGGTTGAGCAGGGGCTCCCGCACACGTTGACGACGCCAGAACCGACTTCGTTCCTGCATGCCTCCGGCGCGGCTGATTCGCCCAATCCACGCCTAGAGGAGGGTGACTCGTCGTCAACCGACGATGCGGAGTCATCAACCTCGAGCAGAGACTCGAGGCGGAAGAAGGGGTCCAAACGCCGTCGACGTCGCCGGCTTCGCAGAGCCTCCGAGGCTAACCCGACTCTGGCGACAGAGTCGCTCTGTGCGCTCGAATATGTCGAGGGCGCTCCTGCCAGGTCACGAACGATCGAAGTAGCGAGCCCCCCTCGCGACGCTCGTGCAATCACCAGTCTCCCAGGACTCTCTTGGAAACACTTCCTGAGGGACCTCCAAGTCGGCGATATCGAACAGGTCTGCTTGATCACCGAGTCGGACTCGGCGGCCATGTCACTCAATACCGTGAGTGAAGAGAACGCGTCGTCACGCCCCAAGAGTGCTGACCCAAAGTCAGCCCGAGAAGAACGCTTCGTGGCCCAATCTTGGGAAGCACTACGCGAATCCGGCAACCCCGCGTATGACGTCGCGCGTGAATACGCGGACGTCTTCCCAGACAAGATCCCCGCGGAGTTACCTCCCGATCGCGGAGTCCGTCACGAGATCGACCTTACTCCAGGCACAAAATACTGTGTGACGCGACAGTGGCCACTGCCGCGAGATCAAGTCAAGGCGATTGACGACTTCTTTGAGAGCCGCCGCAAGGCGGGTCACGTGCGAGAAAGTATCTCTCCACACTCGAGTCCGACATTCTGCGTGAAGAAAGCCACCGGCGGATGGCGCATTGTCCACGCGTTCAATAAGCTGAACGATGTCACCATTCCTGCCCAGACCCCGATCCCTCGGAAGGATATGATATTGAACGCTATGTTCGGCAGCGTCATCTTCAGCGCCATCGACCTGACCGATGGCTTCTATCAGATCCTCATGCGACCCAGTGACATTCCTCTCACGGCCGTGAGCACACCAAGCGGCATGCTCTGGGAGTGGCTTGTAATGCCACAGGGTCTAAAGAACGCTCCAGCTACGTTCAATCGCATGGTATCTCATGTGCTGCGTCCTCTCCGAGACTTCGCCCCGAGTTACTTCGATGACATCTTCATTCATAGTCGCGCTGAGGCTAATCTCAGCGCCACGGAAGTTCATCTCAAACACTTGAAACAAGTGTTCCAGGTCATGCGAGAGAACAAACTCTACGCGAACCTCAAGAAGTGTGTCTTCTGTGCACCAGAGATTCCGGTGTTGGGCTGCTACGTCGCAAGGACGGAGTTCGTGCCGACCCGGAGAAGATCTCCTCAATCTGTGACTGGCCCACTCCCCAAAATCCGACTGAGTTGCGTCAGTGGCTAGGACTTGCGAATTACTTGCACAAGTATACGAAGGATTACGCTGGACTGATCCAGCCGCTATCGTCGCTGTTGAAGAAGGACACCACGTGGTCGTGGCGCCCCGAGCATCAAGCAGCCTTCGAATCGGTCAAGAAGAGCTTGATGTCAGCCCCTATTTTGGCGCTCCCAGACGATTCGACGCCGTATCACGTGGTGTGTGACGCAAGTGACTTTGCGATCGGTTGTGCCCTCATGCAGTTCGATGAGGATGGTCGCGAACGAGTCGTGAGTTATCAATCACGACAGCTGAAGCCCGCTGAGCGGAATTATCCCGTTCACGACAAGGAGCTCCTTGCAATGCGCTACGCTCTGATCAAATTCAGAGTGCATCTCCTTGGCGAACGAACCTTCGCGATCTATACTGATCACGCTTCATTGCGCACGGCAGTGAAGAGCCCGCATCTGTCCCAGCGAATGGCAAGATGGTTATCTTTCTTCTCGGAGTACAACTTTGTCGTCCATTACAAGCCCGGCAAGAATAACATTCTTGCCGACGCGCTCTCCCGACGCCCAGACTACGATCCTCGCCCGGCACTAGGTCGTCAGGCGACTGACGGCTCTGAGGATGATGAAGACTGCGCGGCGTGTACCGCGACCGGATTAAATCTCACCCGAGTCTCCACAGAGACGTCTCTGCGGGATGAAATCGCCGCTGCCTACGACGCGGATCCTGAATATGCGAGCATCATAGCACACCTGCGTGCTCCCAGTGAGTCCACCCTGGCTGCCTTGTCGCGCACCAAGCGCCACCAAATCAACAGGTATCATCTCGATGGCACAGTGCTCATGTATAGCATCGATCGCTTCGACGCTCCCCGCGTGGTCGTTCCCAACGACCCGGACCTTCGAGCCCGGATCATCCATGAATTTCACGACGCTCCGATTGCCGGCCACTTGGGTCGAGAAAAGACTTTTGCGGCCATGTCCCGAGACGTTTTCTGGCCTCACATGTACAAGTGGGTCCGCAAATGGGTTCGGACTTGTGAAACGTGCCAACGGGTTAAACCGTCCCCTTCGTCGCAGGCTCCCCTGCGACCCTTACCAGTAGCAACCGAGGCTTGGCGCTCGATTTCTATGGACTTCATTTTCGCACTCCCGCCGGACGAACTCAATCGGACCGGCGTCCTGGTCTTCGTCGACAGGTTTAGCAAGATGGTACATCTCGTTCCGGTTCCTGAGACGGTCACCGCAGAGGAATCCGCGGCGCACTTCGTTGACAGTGTATTCCGACACCATGGGCTCCCCGAGTCTATCATCTCGGATCGCGACCCGAGATTCACGTCAGCTTTCTGGTCTTCCCTCTTCGACCTTCTCGGCACGAAGCTGCATATGTCGACCGCTGCACATCCGGAGACGGATGGCCAAACCGAACGCGTCAATCGTGTCCTCGAAGACGTTCTTCGAAGTTATGCAACATCCTTCAAGAGCTGGAGCTCCTTCCTTCCGCTTGCGGAGTTTGTGCTTAACAACGCGGAACACGCGTCTACGGGGTTGACCCCGTTCTTCATCAACAGCGCACGGCACCCCCGTGTGCCTGCTCAACTTGCCGTGGGCTACCCCACGGCGCCTCGTGGCTCCACTCTGGACGGGGAGGACAAGGCGAACGAAGTCGGCCTCGATCCGGTGCCGAGTGACACACCGCGATCGACTACGAGTGCAGCTTACGAGAACGTGAGCGCCAACGCGGTCACCCGCGCACAGTCCAAGAATGCCCTCGTTACGCCACGTACCGTGGCGTCGCCTCTCGCGCAGTGGACAGCGGATACACTGATCACTCCAAGCGTCCCAAGCTCGGCCAACTACGCGCCGAAGGCATCGGCGCGCCCCATCGACAGCGACGCGGTGGCTGAGTTCGTTTTGCAACGCCAATCGGTCACCCGATTCGTCCGTGATGCGCTGCAATCCGCCGTTGACAAGCAAAAAGAAAACGCCGACAAGAGAGGGCGCAAGAATATGTCCAGCTTCACGACAGGAGATAAGGTACTCCTGTCGACCGACGGCATTCGCCAATCAGCGATCACGAACCTCGGCGCGAGCAAACTCGCGCCACGATTTATTGGGCCATTTACGGTGACGAAGGTACTCGGCGACGCCTACACACTCGACATTCCTACATCCCTACGGCTCCACCCGACGTTCTACGTCGGGCGACTGAAGCAATACTATCCTGCGACTATTCCATCCCCTGACGTGGCGCCGCGTACATCGAACGTCCCGCGCGACGAGCCTGCCGGGCCATCGACCCGTCACTTCCCGGCACCCGCTCACGCGGGTGAGTCCCAGTCTGTGCGCCCCCGAAAACGCGTTGCTCCAGAGAACGCATCCGCTCGAGCAGTTCCCGATTCGACTGCCGCAACGCAGTCGCCGTCCCCTCAGCTCGCGCCGCACGCTCAGACGCAGCCTCCGCCTCAAGCTGAGCGTCGTAAGCGCGACTCGCCACATCGTCCATGTCGCCTTGGGCAACCAAGGCGCGAGCGGTATCAGCGCGCTGGTCCTCCCCCGCTTGTTGACTCGACGGGTGATACGCTGTGGATCGTGGACCGTATCGTTGAGCACGAGGATCCTCCTCGCGCATCCAAGTCTCGTTCGAACGCCAGCCGCGCGGTTCCGACCGCGCGCAAATATAGGGTTCGTTGGCTCGGCTTCCCTCCATCCGAGGATACGTGGGAGCCTCGCGCCAACCTTCTTCGCGATGTGCCGGACGTGGTTCGAGATTACGAAGCCGGTCTCCTGACGCTGAATACGGCCGCGGGCCATCCCGCGGCGAGCGTGAACGCGAACGAGAGCGACGCGCCGGACGTGATTGGAGACTACGGTGCCGGTCCCCTGACGTCGAGTACGGCCGCGGGCCATCCCGCGGCGAACGTGAACGCGAACGAGAGCGACGCGCCCCGCGAGAATGACGTCCCCCAGGGATTGACGGCGGAGACATACTCCGCCGAGAGCGGCGTCGGCGCGAGCCGCCGCGATTAGAAGACTGGGCCACCTCGGACAGAGTGCGGTCATACTTCGCGATCCATGCCCGTTCTTGCTCGCTGAGCGGCCACTCAGCGACGTGCTCCTGCCACTCCGCTTCGCTCGGGCGCTCCACGCTATTACAGGACTTGCAGCCTTCACGCACGTGAACGTAACACAGTCGGTCGACGTCCCACGCATTCTCGCAGATGTGGTTGCGCAGTGCACTGATGGAATGGTCAGCGCTGATCTTCTCTCGGAACGTGAGCCAACTCACGAAGCTACTCCCCTCCCGTTGCATCCGGTTCCAGCGTTTGATGAAGGCGCTCCACGATCTTGCCAGCGCGTCGTTGTCGAAGCCTTCGAGGCTCTTACCCCGCAAGTTGCGGAACCGACGAAAGAAGTCCTTCATGGTATCCGGGAGTCCGGGGCCACCGCCCCGGACAAGTCGTATAGCTGCCAGGGCTTGAGTTCGTCGTCCATCAAGCGCGTGTGAGCGCGCGCTGCTGGCGGCGACGTCGCCGTCGCCGAAGAGTTGCTTCCCGTCGTCTGCTGCTGCTGTTCCGCCATCTTGTCGTCGTCTGTGTGATTCCGAGAATGATCTCCACCGCTCCTGTGAACTCGCGTCGTCTTCACCACTCCCGCCGATTTCCCCAGATTCTCCAGTTGATATTCCCGCGCACTCACGTAGTGTGAGTGCTGTCTTGAGAGGAGGGTGATGTAATGGACCCTCCAATTACATAAGTAGATAGGTTACTTTCATATATTACATAAGTAGGCATAGTAGCACACGGCGTAGCGTGTGCTGTCACGTCACTCTCTGATTGGCTGATAATGTGGGCAGACAGGCCCAATTTCAGCCAATCAGGAGCTGGTCTCCATTCAGTGGTTCACATTAAGTGCCGGGCGTCCGCCCGGCCTCTTATAATAAAACAGAGTTAAATTTTCCCCGGATTAGATACTTGGACTCAGTTGCCTGAGCCTTGGAATAGCTTCCTCATCGCTCCGTGTAAGTTAGTAACGGTAGTCATTAAGCCCGTTACATGAACGACACGAATTATTCCTGTTGCCGACGCGAACACAATGAATCCATCTCTCACAGATCCAGAAATGATGTTGTGTAGCAGCTGAGATCGGTGCCCTTGGTCGGGAATCTACGTCTTCAAGTACCGACTATCAGTATGGGAATCCAGCTTTACAGTTGCGAATTTACCGCATCGCACTGAAATATTTTGCTCTGTGTCGACAGTATTGCCTCTAGTCTTCGTTTTATACTCCAGCACAGCAAAAAATAAATCATATCTAGAGGGCCGAGTTACCAATGCGATATCATCCGGAGAAAATGCCAAATAGCGCTCCTCGGGGCTGTATCATTCATCATTTTCACAAATCAATAATGGTACGTAGCTGTGACAGTCGTCAAACGTACCAACAAAGCAGACCATAAGACTTCGTCTGAAGAACGCGAAAGTTTGAGTGTGCTTCAAGAAACCTTGGTACACGTGAGCGAATGTTTTCCTCGTTCTTAGATCCAACTTTCATGTCCGTAGACGATATTGGAGCTAAGAACCAAGCACTAAGTAGTGCTGCAGCGGGAGATTTAATCGTGTTCTTTGTCGAATTCGTGTCACTTTCCCCGTTTAAAAGACGGCTGATAAGCTCACGTTTGTTTCCTGACACTGTGAGTCCTTGATCACGACACATTTGTTGCAACTCCTTGTTTTTCATTTTGCCGAGAGCCGATTCTGATGGAATTTCACTACCAGCTGAAGATCGGGATTCACCAGAGATTGAATCGGCCAGAATACCTAAAATTCTCTGCACTAGTTGAACGGAAGTGTGCTGTGCCAAGTTGTGATAAACACTGCACCGATTCTCGGAGGCTTGTTCTAGCTCGTCAGGACTCTCAGAAGCCTTAGCAATTGCACGGAGAATCTGAACTGCAACAAGTCCAGTAATGCGAAATTGGCGCATGAGAAACCAGTCGGGAGTTCTCTGACGTTCCGTCAGAATAAGCACACGTCTTTCAAAACTTGCGAATTCGTTTCCATGGATGTCAGGATGAGCTTGTTGTTGTCTAGGCAACGGAATATACGACCATTTTCCAGGACCAGCCGATTTTAGTGAAGTGTTGCATAGTACGACACTACCAAGCCCAGAACGATAAGCCAAAGCGCACATCGTAGACGTGATCTTTGTAGAACTGACAGAGTTCCTCATGGTAGCCCATTTTGTAGTTTTGGCACCTTTCTCCGTCATAACTGTCTGCCCCTGAGTACCAAGTTTTCCGTATGTGAACGGAAAGCTGCGATCACGTTTATGAGTCCCGATAATTATGCCGCCACACTCCATAATTTGGCGGTTTACTTCCTTAGACTGATATCCACGGTCTAAAGCAAAGACAACCCCCGGGAGTTTAATTTGGCTATCCGCGGATACACCACAGAGCGAGCGCATTAGAACTCGCAGCACGTCAACCACGGTCTCGCCTCTTGACGCAACATGGCTACACAAGAATAATCCGGTGACCAGCGACACTATGCCGTGTTGTACAGGACCGAATCTACGCAAATGATCGTGTTAGTGCGTACTATCAGAATATATAGCAGCATGTGCTTTCCATGCTTACCCTTTTGCTGGATTTCGAGTTCTCGTCAGCCCGAGATCATCAACCGATTTTGAGCGAAGTCTCAGCAAATCATCATCCAGACTGGCAATTGAAACTTCGTTAACAAATCCAATTTCGGAGCACACTCGACGCATTGCATCCATTGCTTGAGATAAGTGGCGGTCCGGTGAAAATGGGGCATTCCAAAAGTCCGAACTAGTAGAAATAGCCGCACTTGAAGTTCCAAGTGCATTCAGCAACGTGTAATATCGCTTACGTTTCATTGCTTTGTTTGCAGGAGGATAGTACCTCTTGTTTTCTTTAGCATAGAACTTTTTCTGCGAAATACTGTAGAAGCACAGCCACAACTCCACTTCAAGCAACCTTTTGACTTCATTCACCGTTGCAAACGCGTTGACATCCAGATTTGCATTGATATGCTGCTTTGTCAACATCAGCACGGTCGGATCTAGCCACAACTGTACAATGTCCTCCACAGGAAGTTCAGGTTGGAGAGGACGCGAATGTTTGCCGTACATACGCGTCATCAGACGCTCAGCCACCTGGGGGACCTCTAGTCTTGTCTCCGAGAGAAGGTATTGCTCCACATCATCAATCCCGAGCTCTTCTAACGTCTCTTCGACGAATTTCCACGTCGAGAGGGTCGAACTATCGAGCTCGTCGTCATCTTCACGTGATAGCAATTCTTCAGTATCAGAGTCGGCCATGCTAGTTGCGCGCGGAATCGCTCGTGTTGAAGTGAGCGATGAAGAGTGAATGTATAAAATTTTATCCTATCACAAAAGGAGCCATAGGATAAAATCAAGCAGCCTATTTTTGGCTCAGAAATGTTTGATCCTTCCTCTTAGGATAAATTTCACTGGGGTTAACGCATTCGCGGAAGGTGATCCACCTCAATCTTCTATTTATATACAATAAGCTTATAGCTCTTCCCTCATCCTGGTCCGTAAACAGAAGTAAAAACTAGATCGTCTTCGCCTTAGCTGGGAATACCAGTTTTTGTTTTGAAACGTTTCATACTGTATGTGACTACATCGTTCATTGATAGGGGGAAAACTAACGAGCGAAAAAAAATCTTTCGCTCGACAAGAAAACGGACTATATATGACAGATGTAGCATGACAAGTGCAAATGTTCTTCATTCAAAAATTGTCTTTGAGGCAGTCAATCATTACGCCGTACTACTGGTATTAGTTGTCTTCTAGTGACCTCAGACCAGCAAACCCCCAGGACCTCGGCGGCAAATACGGCTCTTCAAAATCAATCAAGGCTGGCGTCGAAATCACCGCTCGTGTTAAGTTGCAAGGGGAGAGTGGTCGTAGCGATCCAATTGCTGGCAGGTGTCCATCTGAAAACTCTCTAGAATTCATGCACACGACTCCCTGGTAGACTTGAGGAGGCGACGCTGGGTGGTTCATGTCGACCCGCTCGCTCAGAATAGGGTCTCGACTTGAACTGTTAACGCCTTGATTTCGTTTGTGACTTCGTCTTGGAGTTTTTCTCGATCGCGTCCTTTTTGTAGCAGGCTCGGCTACCCTGGGGGGCAGTAAACGAGCGTCAAAACGTCGGATCAACCAATGCTCTTCAAAATGACCAGGCGACAACTTGAGTGCTCCATTAGACTCGATAATGTCCATGAGTTCATGGATGCACGGCCTTCCGTGGACAGTTCGAAATGAACCTGAGCACACCGATCTTGGTAGACGGTTAAAGACAATCGTTTCAGCCTCCTTCCACAAGGCCGCTGTTGCATTCAGAGCCCAATTCGTGACGATCCTCACACAAGCTGAAAAGCGATCTGATTGCAGCCTGTAAGGCGTTATGGTTGCATTCCTCTCAATCAATAAGCTCTGAGCTTTGGCAGCTGACTGCCACCACGGTAACAGCTTTTGGAACACCGTGTACAGGTCCCCTCGAGAATTTTGTAGCCATCGCTTGCACTTCGCATGCGTGCCCTCTACAGCTGACGTAGTTTGATATCCATAATGAGAGTACGCCTTCGTCCAGCACCTTACAATGGAGATTTTATACTTCCACCAGTGTCTGTCCAGATAGCTGGCAAGGTCTGCGCTTATCGTAGCCATCTCCGTTCACTTTGTCTCGAAGTCCTCCTCGGTTTCAGCATTTACGGCAGCATAGTATACTGCCATGAACGTGTTTGTTTCGCATGTGTTCTCGTAGCGATCTTGGCCAGGAGCTGGATTATCAACTGCGACTTGGCCAAACACTTGACGTGTTCTACTGAGGACATTGCGGTTCATATGCCAGAGACATAGTAAAACAGGCTTGGTTGGGAATACACGGATGAGCGCGTTACGACACGCCAAATCCCTATCAGAGACAAATAGCTTGGGGCGAGCAATACCATGGCTGCGGAGGAAAGCATCCAATGTAGAAAGTGCCCATCTTCATTTTCACCGGGTAGCCAGCACTGTGCTACTGGAAGCGCAGTATTCATCCCCGTCATAGCTATGATGTTTAGAAGCGGTAGGTTGTAGCGGTTAGTTTTGTACGTACAGTCCAAGATGAGAATATCCGAATGGTTCTTGTACAGAGAGGTTGTATCGGGGTGAGCCCAGAACAAATTCAGGATCTGGTTTGTATTTGATACCACAGTGTAACGGTAATAAAAGTTGTGACGTCTCAATTCTTCAAAGAGAGCCTCCATTGCCGTACACGAGAAGCCAGATCCTGGCGACGAGCTGCTTGCTTAGCATTGGCAAGGTCCTTCGGGGTTACCATCGATGCAGGAGCAGTTGCCAAAAGAGATGCGTGAATGTTAGCGACATTAATACCTGCTGCCGTTTGAGCTCGGACAAATTCGTGAACGGTGTCCACAGGGGCTGGCGTCGTTGTCAGACTTGCTCGACGACGATGTGCAGAATGGACGCGAGCATCGACAGAAGGTAGATGGTTATGGCGCTGACTGCCCTTCTTATGATGTACCAGTGCCCACCCTTCTTCTGGCTTAGTCTTGTTAACAGCACACAGCTTAACTTTCATAGGACACCCAATACGTTTAGATCCACGCATAGTTCGAACCCGCTCGGATGGGGTCAAACGGCCAGTATTCTTTGGTCTTCCAGCGCGGTCGCACTCGTAGTATTGCGTATGTAGTATTTTCCCTGGTAGATAGGCTCCTGTGCTCTTCGATACGTTGTATCCATTCTGACGAGTCCAGGTATGGAGTGCTGTTTCTGCTGCATCGAAGCCTTTGTATATGGCTTCAGGGGGGGGCGGGATATTGTAGGTCGCAGGCACAGCAGAGTGAGGAGGGGGGACAGGAGCTGAAGCTTCCATGACTTGATCGCAGCGGCAATGGTAGAAAAGAAGTGAGTGATAAACGCACTTTTGTAGAGATAAGTAAATGAGGACGATCTATGCCGTGCACAAATACACATCTACAAATAGTTTCGGTGTGTAGAATCTAAATAGCTACTTGCTAGTTTAGCCCGTGCACCTTGTGAGTTTCTGCTTCCATTTGAAAACTTCAACTACTGCTATATCTAGTCCGTTTTCTTGTCGAGCGAAAGATTGTTTTTCGCTCGTTAGTTTTCCCCATTGATAGACGTTAGCAGAAAACTTGCTTGAATATGAGTGAAAGAAAGCGAGGCAGGAAAGATGCTAGAATTTCTTGATAGAGTTATTGGCAGAAAACTTGTTTGACTATGGAAGCTCTGATATCGATCTTCTGCCCGCTGTTGCGCTTCCTTGATCTCAGTCTGCGCATTTACCAACGAATTGATTGTCGATTGATCCGTTCAAGCTTTGCTGCTGAGTCCCGGTCCGACGTTTGTCCCCCAGGAGCTGCAGTTTCCAAGTAAACGGTGACTACGTACAATAAACGACGGTATATTGCTCTCATTGATTGATTGATAGACCTAACGCACTCCTGAAATGCAACTGTTGTTCCCTTTTCATGCAACATTTTGAATGTCGTACGAATGTCTTCTCAGGTTACGCTTACGCAGTACCGTCAAATTAATCCGTTGGGGCTGTCCATCCCTCATTCTATTCGGTATTCCCAGTATAAGATATTTTGGCCTCGGAAGCGCGATGATAGATTGTAACCCTAACCTATTTTCAAAACTTATACTATAAAAGAGTAAGAGCACTAGTAAATACTAGTTGCATGATTATAGAGGGGGCTTCGCCCCAAAAATCCATGAACTTTAAAGCCATCTATACATGTACGGTACATTGTTCCAGTGGAGGGTTCAATTCTTTATTTTTAATCACCACCCTTGAGCAAGGATCTTATAAATAAATTATTACATGTACATGTATTTATAAAATAGTACAAATTTCTGCTTACCGGTAAATAAAGAAGTCCCCAGTTATGTACATAATACAAGGTAAATTGAGTATGACTGGGAACATGATGAAGCTATCGCTAAAACGTATACTTTTTGATTTTTATTCTTTATCGAAAATGCTTGGTTTGATATCTTATATTCAGGCAGAAAACTGTACATAATTTCTGCCGCAATACCAGACGTGATTAGTAAGAAGATTGGAGATTAGAACGCGATCACGACATGAGCGACGCTCATTAGCATTTTACAAACAGTAGAGTCGCGGCACAAAATACGGCATGCTACTGCTTCCCGCGGGAGTTGCGATCAGGATTGTTACGTTTACAGAAAGTAAGTGAGCCGTAAACAATGCCCTGAACGAATCGTTTAACGATGGAGCCAATCATGAAATTCAACATAGGATTATAATGGGGAACCAAATAAAATCTATTAAAACTCCCTAAGGTACTGAATTTGATGAGATATTGGATTTTGAATTTTAATTGAATTTGAGCGTGCTAACATCTGGATGTGATTTTGATCCCTCGGGGGATCGAACTCGTGCCAAGAGCAGAAATTGAAGCTTATTTAATACTACAGTAGTAAGCTTCAACTTCTTCGTCATTGTCGACATGCTTCACGTAATGTAGTATGGAGTCGCTGGTGGTCCAGTGGGTAAAGGTCCCACGAAGTATGCTCTAGGTACAAGCCACCCTTGTGAGTGCTCATAGATTTCTGCCATATTTTGTAGCTAACAAATTTTGTTAAACATAGATTTCTGCCATAGCTCACAAGGGTGGCTTCATTTTCATTTCAGTTCCCGCACGAATGGTCTGACTCATCAGGGATGTGCTCTGCAGTAAACCATGCCAAATACATGTAAGCAAATGGGCAAATAAGCTCTTTGTAGTACACTTTTTCCAGAACACTCTCTTTTTTATTATTTGTTTTAAATATTTTTATATGAATAATAGTATTCCAGGAGAAATGCCTAAATAAGAATTCCGCTGCAAGGAAAGAAGACGTCGTGGACAACGCTCCAGCTTCAGAGTCTGAGGAGGAGGAAAATGATGACGATGCGGCAGTGATGTGGCTCTTCGTTACGGTTTGCCATGCAACGAGTCATCAGCTTATATGTACTTTATGATCTACCGGGCAGAAGGTGATGAGCTTTGATGTGTTGAAGCTTTGCCCACAAGTTCATCTTAGCTTTGATGTGTTGAAGCTTTGGCCACATGTTGAAACTTAACAAATGTTTCATTTATTTATCGTTCAAAACTTATACGCCCGGGGTTATAGTATATTTAACTTGTACGCAGGGGAGAGGGGCCTACGATCATCGTCGAAGTTCGATGAGGCCCATTGACTCAATGTATGTACAGACAACGACGGATAAAACGGCAACGCAAAAACCAGCATTGCATAAAAATGCCGATACTGTACAGCAGGAAAATATTTAGCCAATCGGGATTTAAACTGTAAAGACTTTACCGATTTTATTTTTCATTCAATATAAGAGGTTAGGTATTAAAATCTGTAATACAGTACTGTACTGGCTGCGCAATTATTAATAGCGGACAGGCTGCTGCAGGCATGTCAGCCGCAGCGGCAGGCGTGTTGAAGATCATACACGATTGGGCAAGGAATCTGCCAGATTATGTGGAGTCTGGATTCTGCACGCGCTTTTGAAATACTAGTACATGTACATGTACTGTAGAGACTGTACGGTACAGTGCACAGGGAGCTCTCTTCAGCGTTATTTTACCTCTCACTTCTCGATTTAGTCCAGCGAACGCAAGCCCAACCTTATCCCCCCCCCCAGACAATCGACTATGCGTGTGGCCTCCATAGCTCTACTGGCTGTTGTTACGGCTCTCGCAAGTGTCACCGACTCTTCGGCAGCAACCACTGGCACAGTCTTGGCCAAAGTCGTCTCGAACGAGGCAGCACCTTCGGTCGAAAACGAACACGCGACAAGATTCCTGAGAAAGCACAAGGACCACCACGCAGACACAGAGCGTGAAGAGCGCAATGGTATTTCCTTGCTGCAAGGACTGAAATCGACATTTGAAAAGGTGGCTGATTTGCCTTTCGATAGAGCCTGGCATCACCTCCAAATGCTTAATCTGAGTTGGGATAAGAGAGAGGCTCTTTTGAAGCTGCACAGACTCAGTGCAAAGGATCGCGAGGCTGTCCTCAAGTTGATCACGTGAGCTGGCGCTATGAAAGGAACAAAGTTTCAGTGTTTGGCTAACAACTGCCGTAGTGTGAAACCAACCATTAATCAATTCAGTGGTTCTATTTCTACTACGCTGATAGCACTGTTACGAGTTTTATGATTCTCCTTTTTGCTGAAAAACCTTTCAAATGGCGGCGCAAATTACAATATTTCGAAAAAAACGTTGCACTTTAGCCTCCTTCATGCTCTCTCGCTTGAGGCTGTTCAATGTGCACTACATGTTGTATATCTTAAATTAAGATAGCGCTATCAGCGTTTAGAAGATAGATAGTATACCGGTAGTCAGAAAGTAGCAGTAGGATATTAGGGACGTACTTCAAAGTAACACTTAGAAGTACATTACAGTCATTTACCCCAAAAAATACCCGTAAATTGGTGTTTGAGAAGCAGAAGTTAGAACTTCTACTACTGCTTCTCAGTTCTGTGTTGCGGCGGCTAAATGTATTTAAAAGGTAATGCTTTAAAATTATATTAATTTCGATGTCAGTGAGGAAAAACTTGTCAACTTTGATGTTAATTCTTTCATCAGCAGACATGAACATTCTCCTTTTTATTTCAGTTCTCGTGCAGCTCTCGAAGTTCACTGGAATACGGTATGATTGTGATACATTGTACCGTAAGCCACACTGTCTTCTGACCCCCCTTTTTATTTATAAGCTACAACGCGTTAATCTAACACTATTCTGCCCCTCACTTCTCAGAGAACGAAAGCCTCCCTCCTCCCTAAGGGCCGTTCTTAACGGGATCATGATTGGGGCATGATCCCGATTTCAGCGATTTTATTGGCTACCAAAAATACATATGGTGACTTGCCTGTGAGTCGGTGATCCCGGCGAAGGGTCACAACCCATTCTCAGATCACCGGCGCACAAGAAAGATGAAGGTTAAAATTATTGTGTTGCTCGTGGCTGGTATTATCGTTTCTCAAAAACGTAATAGATCTCACAGAAAGAAAGTTGTTTCGAGGGTACGACTGGAGTGGATTCCCCATCGTGAACGCCTCTTGCTCGAAGGTCAGTTTAAGCGCTATTACCGGATGAGTGCTGGCGGATTCGATTGCCTACTACACCTTGTTACTCCCTATCTGCAGCGTGTTACTTTTAAATCTACTAACAGAACAAGTATGAAGCCGATTGAGGTAGTTAATATGCTTCAAATGACTATTTCCTGGCTTGCCGGTGGATCGTATCACTCTATACGCGTTTTGGCTGGTGTTAGTGTACCAGCATTCTACTCAATTGTTGTCGACGTTATGAACGCAATTTGTGATCACGAAAGATTTCGTATCATTGCTCCGGTCTCCGATGTTCGCGATATCGAGGCGGCGGCTTCGTCATTTGCCGAGATCAGCTCAAATAACATTCTCACTGGATGTATTGGCTGTATTGATGGATGGTTATGTACTATCAGAGCACCGAGTGCAAAAGAAGTCCCTGACGTCTCCGCCTCTCCAAAAGCAGCGCAACGCCACTCTTGGACTGGTCGTAAGCGTTGAGGATCGAAACGCGATCTTCTTTCTTCGTGTTCTTGGCGACTGACAGCTTACGAGCTGTGCATTCGAGTTTTAACTGGTCAACAGTCCATTCGCTGTAGTCATCGGATGTAGGAGGAAGCACGGCCCGCTTACTATCTGGTTTTTGCTTCGCAGTCCACTTAGTGGTTGTCGTTGCCGTGTTAGTGTCTGTCGTAGACATTTACTCGCTGTCGTTTTACTCCAGCAATGGTGTCTCTCCGCGCGATCGGAACCTCGCAAAGTGCTGTTCTAAAATCGAAGTTAATGGGATCATGAGTCTGTTAGGAACCAATATGGGATCACGCGATTCACAAACCTAAGCCACTTCTGGATCATAACCCGAGATCTTTGTTAAGAACGGCCCTAACGTTTCAGATCAGCGGCAATGCGGGCGTTCAACTTCGTTCTACTAACTGCTGTCATGGCAACTGTCACTGGCGCTGTGGGAGCCACCACCCACGCAAATGAAAACGCCCACACGACACGATTACTAAGCAAGATCAAGACTCAGTATAACGGAGATGCGGGTGGCGAAGAGCGCAATGGCCTTGCCGCGTTACAAGGACTGAAAAAAACGTTTGAAATGGTGGCCGATATGCCCTTCGATAAAGCTTGGCACCACCTCCAAATGATTAAAAGTCTGAATTGGGAGAAGACATCGGCTCTCCTTTGGCTGCACCAACTTGGCCCGAAGGAACGCGAGGCTGTACTCAAGTTGATCACATGAGCTGGCGAAATTAAAAGAGCAAAGTGCCGCTGGTTGGCTATCATAGCATCTTCGCCTCGTTATGAATCATAACTTATGACGTAACAGCTTAAATCATAATGAAGACTCATAACGTATGAAAACAACAATACGTATGAAAATTCTCTTCCGTAGTTTCTACGTCAACCACACCACCACATTTGACACGCATCCACCCAGTGCTCAATCATACCTGCGGCATGGAAGGTCCTTCTCCACGTCCATCCTTCCTCTGCGTAGACGTTGTCGTGCGTGAATACCCTCAAGTGGAAGCTCTGAGCCACGTCGTGGACGAGGTCAAGTCCCTTCTGGATGTGTCCAAGGTGCTGTCCGTGGCCGTCGCAGCTCAAAATCAACCACTGGATTCGCAGTCTTTAACGCTGCTTGAGCACGCTGAAAGGAGAGAGAAGAAGAAGCTTCTGCACTGGTCCTCGGAGTTAAAACGCAGTTATAAACAATTCCAGTTCCAAACGGCATTAAATAACGCTGCTGCTCGAGGCTTTTTCGCTGGTGTCAAATGGCTACGCGCCAAATACTACCCCAAGGGGAAGTTCCACGGGGTGGAGCGTGCTGCCATTTACAGTGGGAATTTGCAGATGCTACAGTTTCTGCACAACAACTTCAGTAACAAAATGGTGGACGATGCAGTGGTGGAGAGTCAAGATGCCATTGCCCATGCAGCGGCTAATGGTCGTCTAGATCTGGTGCAATGGTATTGCGAGATGAAAGGTCCGTACGCCTTCGGGTGGAGCGTTATGGACGCCGCAGTGGCTGAGAACCACATGCACGTGGTGCAGTATCTGGACAGCGTTGTGGGGAATCGATGCACGCGGCGTGGGCTGGAGAGAGCGGCGACGAACGGACACTTGGAAGTGGTGAGGTGGCTCAATGAATCTCGTTATTACGAGATCAGGACCTTCCAATCGCTGGAAAATGCTATCGCAGGAGGCCATTTGAGCATTGTCCAGTATGTGATGGAAACGGTGGAAGTAGCCTACACATCGTGGACTCAAGCGGCGTTGATGGCCGCGGTAATTTATGGACAGACGCGTATTTTACAATGGCTACATGACCGAGCGGAAGCCGAAGCAGCAGTGTTTAATCGGCGCTTCCGGTTCGAGATCTACACGAACAAGCTGTATGCCGTAGCGAAAAACGGCCATTTGGATGTTTTGAAATGGCTACATGATCACAAGTATACCGTGCATTGTAAACGAGCGCATGTGGTTCGTGGGGCTGCTGCAGGAGGTCACAAGCAGATAGTTGAGTGGATGGAACGGACTTTCGAGTCTCTGATGAAGCAGCGTCAACGTATTCGAGTGGATGAAGCAGCAGCATTCGGAGACTTGCAGTTTGTGCAATGGCTATATCACAAGGGATACCGATTTACCGGTAATGCCATGGATGACGCTGCTGCTAGAGGGTATCTGGCAGTTGTACGCTGGCTGCACCACCATGTTGAGAACATCAAGTGCAGTACAGCTGCGATGGATAAAGCTGCAGCAAACGGATTCCTGGTGACTGTACAGTTCCTTCATAAGAACCGCAAGGAAGGGTGCACAACGAGAGCTATGGATGACGCTGCGTGCAATGGTCACTTTGAGGTCGTCAAGTTCCTCTACAACAACCGAAGTGAGTATTGCACTGCGTTAGCTGGCGAGTCTCATTCCGTTGCTGTGCTACAATTTCTAAAGAAGAACAAGCGACTTCGCTCTCGACTCCCTAAGACGGTCGAGGCGGCAACACGAGGAGACCTGGGACTCCTGCAGTGGCTGTATGAGCACGACCGGAGACGCTTTGGCTTCGAAGCTGTAGTAAACGTGGCACGAGAACACAACCACTTTAACGTGCTGCGCTGGTTGGAGACGCTACCAGAGTCTGGCGGATAATTGTAGAATTTTGTTAACCGGGTTGACTTATGTGATCAAGTGTATCATCAGGATACTTATGGCTTACCGGCCATTTGCAACCGAGGTTGTATTTTTGAGATTGGCGGCCTTTGATTGGCCAGTGACATGGTATCAGCAAGAATCAAGGCTGGTACGGTGTACCTAGACCTCTAGGTGCAGTGGCTGTCGACACCACAATTGATTCGCTAAAATGCTCTAAATTCATCGATTGGCTGCTAGTTTTAGCGCCAACCGATCAACACAAATTGCTATGAACTCCACCACAGCAACTGTAGGTCCACCATCTTCGCTCGCAATGGAAACTAGAAGCGTTGTTGCAGATGTGGCTCCGCCTCCAGCGCCCATGGCTGTGAGAACAGAGGTCGCTGCATCCATGAGCCCGCCGCAGCCGAAGAAAAACAGACACCCCAAGCACAAGAAGGAGTACAATGGGCAGCAAACGCCCCGCAACAGCAAGTCCAAGCGCCGCCGCAATAATCTTAAGCAGCCGCTGACCAAGGACATGCCGCGAATAATGTCGGATCTATTGAAGGAGCCTAAAGTGGCGCTACTCCATCGAGTGGTGAAGCACGTGGGGCCCAAGTTGTCTTGGCAGATTCTACGTGAGACGCTGCGACTCGAGAAAGATGGCGGGCAGCCGGTGAACGCCCTGGCCAGTGGCAAGCCCGAGCTCTTCTTCGTTGTAGACGAGGTCTCCCACGAGTACAAACCACGACGTCGGACGTCCGGCGGCGTGTTCTTCACGTTGCTCAAGGAGAAGGTGTCCAAGGAGGTGTATCGCACTATTTACGAGGTGGAGGACCGCAAGAAGAAGGACGCTAAGAAGCGCGCGCGCAACCGTCAACGCCAGCGTATGGACAATACGCTGTCGAAACTCGGATTTAATGAATTGTCGCTGACGCCAGGAGGAGAGGACCCTGCTAGTGGCGACGAGGCCGGCGCTCCCGTCGCGCCGGTTGAATCTGCATTGACTGAAGGCGAAGCAATGCAGGTGAGCTGATTGGCAGTGCCGGGATTTATTTGCTAGGCTTGCTACAGTGCTGTGGCGAGATAAAAACATAAGAAATAAAACAAAGGAATTCACCTGGTCCGCCGTTGCTGTCCATCTCGGTCTCAGTTGCCCGTTGATGACCGACGTGGTGAACCGGAACGCGTGACAGAGGCGACGCGGCGAAGTGAGGCTCCTCCTGTACTTCGAGTCGAAGCGTTGCGCATCCCGCACATCCTGAAGCTGGTAGTCATCGGACTGAGGCACACATCCCAGCGCGGCGGGCTTCTCGTCGAAGCGTTGCACGCAGAGCCTCTGGCGCAATTGCTGCAACACAAGCGTCAGTTGTGAGCTAACGACGAGTTACGAGGAACAGCTACGGCAAGCTGCTTCTGCTCTGTGGTAGAAGACTGCAACTTGCAGTTCGCAAGCGTCGTTTAACAGCAGCATCCATGCACGTTAAACGATCGCGAAATGATACAGCAGACAAAAGTAACTACAAGAGAGTGAGAAGCAGCCTTGGGCAAGTCTTAAGCATTGTCAATAATGCTAGCAACGAAGTGACGAGCTGCCAGGTGATCCTGCCAAAAGCGTCCAACGGGAGGTGGCACTTTGCTGTGCAAAAGCTGGCCTTATTGAGATGACACTTGTGACTCGTTTTCAGTATGCTTTATTGAAGATACATGTGGTGCGTATTCAATACTGAAGCCAAGTGATATTTGCTTCAAAGATTACAGCGACAGAGTAAACGTGCTGCCACATTCTGAAATACGTCTCACTTTTTGGGCATTTTCGAAAATCAGGCTTAGTCATGCCAATTTCCCGTATGCAGTGCTTCCAAGTTACATGTACATGTACCTGTTGTTTCAGTGGTGAAAAGTGCTGTGCTATCCAGACCCATAGGCATTCAAAGACAAAGAGAACGTTATAGTTCACAATGGTTCGTAGGAACTTGTACAACGAATATGTGTGACATCGGCTAATGATTGACAACTACATGCACTTGCTGCTTAGCGGGCCTTGGCACTTGACACTTGCCTCAAGACATTAAGAGTTTCGCAGTGGATAACATGAAGCGTTTACTGATGAAGCAGGCTCCTCGCATTAATCAGCGCTGACAAGAGTCGCGGAACAGCACGAGAAACGCAACCTATTTAACAACGCTTCATGTTGAAGCGACAGCGACCATCATATGTTCGTTTGTTTTGGCGTTCTTCTGCCATAAGCAGAGAGCGAATTCATGCAGCAAGAGAGTGAGCCTGGATATTGGCGCCGGCAGGCAAGGCCACGTGGTTGTCCTGCAAGCCAAAAGGGCCATCCACCACTAATGAAATTTCATTGTCCCGGGCCAAAGATACGCGCGACCTTTGGTTGAATTTCAATTGACACTTTCGCGCTCACTTGGGTTTTGTAAGAAAGTGGTACACTGTACCGACTACGTCGGCGCGTCAGGAGGGTAGGTGTGAGGAAGACGGGCCGTTGAAGAAGAAAGTGTCCGCCAAGCAGAAGAAAGCGACATGACGCCAAAGCGGTACAGCGTACCGTCCAGACCGTCGAAACGCATTCGCTGCCGCACCGGCACGCCCAGCGGGCTACTGGCAGCAGCGGCTTCACCATACGACCATACTGATACAGGGTCTGTCCTCAGGATCTGATGGTAGGTAGCCCCTGATCCTCCCAGCCGGCGCTGTATTATTCCAGTCTAGTCTAGTTAAACGTGAGCCGCTAATTTGAGGAAGTTGAACTTGAAAAAAAAGTATACTGGAGGCAAGTGAACCCGTTCCGGTCCGTCAGACTCGCTCTTCTCTCGATCTCACTATGGTCTCGGCGGTGCGGACGTGAACAGGGCGAACTCTACCCCCAGCCTCTTCCTCAGTATCGTTTTTGCCGCCCGCTCCAGACTCCAGTGTCTGATTTGCGTCTAAACCGCCAAGAAATAAAAGAACAGCGTACTTAACAGGAACAGGATGCTGGACTTGATGCAGGCGCTGCACCACGCGCCCAGCACGGACGCGCACGAGCTCAGCGGCCTCATGCTGAGCGACGAGGAGCTGGGCGAGCTGGGGCTGGAACATCTGGAGCAGGAACCAAGTGACGCCGTTCTGGGGATCATGTTACCAGGGTCTTTGTCGGAGGAGGAGCCAATGGACGGCAGCCCCGCGGACGAGCAGGACGAGCTGGACTCGCTCTGGAATGCTGCACTGAATGAACCTTCATCTGCTGCCCCTAGTCCGCACGAACAGGACGACGTGATGGACCAATTGGACGAGGACTTGGTCAATGGAGAATTGTCCGAAAGTGGCCCCGACGAAGTCATGACGATGATGATGGAGCACGCGTCAGATGCCGACGCCTCCATGCACGCAGACTCGCTCTTCCCTTCCTCGGCTGTGGCGCCGCTGCCACCTCTGGGGCTGCGCGTGTTGGCACCCCCTGGACCGGAAAAGAAACGTCGCGGCCGTAAACCGTCAGCTAAGGCGAAGGAGAAGAAACCCAAGCGCGCGCCACCGTCTGAGGCCAAGGCAAGACTACGCAGCTACGAACGTCGCAGTCGCCATAAGAGAGAGGTGAGTTTTGACTGGTTTCCCGGTGTCTTGGATGCGTCGGTTGTTGAGACGTTGAGTCAGCATGATAGAAAGTTGATGGTCTGACATGTCTGTGTTCTGTTTTGGTGGTGTCTTCTGTCGCTGTCTCTTGACTGTTTGACAACTTGCGTAGCACACGATGATGACCATGAAGGAGACTGTAACGGCTATGGAATTCCGAATCCGGGAGCTTTGTGAAGGCGTCAAGGCTGAGAGCCCCATTCGTCAGAAGATCTCGGAGCTCACGATGGAAGCCCAACACCTCACTAACCACAACTACAGCCTAAGGAAGGCGCTGGACGACCACAGTTTCTTCCATTCGATGTTGCAGCTCGAGTACGATCACGTACGTGACGCCACCGTCTTTTGTATTCCAATCGGAATGGACATATCTGACTTTTTTTATTTGTTTTCATTCAGCGGGAGACGACATCTGAATCGGTCGCTGAGGAGCTTTTCGATCTCCACACGCCACGCTCTTGGCGCCCCATGGAAGAAGCCATGTGCCTCCGCATCATGCGCGACTCGTTCCTCGAGATTGAAGCCTTCTCCAACAGTGAGGACTTCGTCACCAGCGGTCTGGAGATTTGCGGGTGGAGGGAGAAGCGCAAACTGGAAGGCAAGAACGTCAACTTCATGTTCCATAAGACGTTCGCCAAGGACTGCAGTGAGGATTTGGCAGCTCGCAGCTGGGAGATGCGCGCCGTGCAGGACCAGGTGACACGCTACTTTGGCCACAGCCTGGAGGTCAAAGTGGAGGTGTTGCAGCGCTTCGAGAACGACGTGGTTGTGGTGCGCCGCAAGATCAAGCACACAGTGGACGGTTGGGTACACCACACCATTTACCTTTTGTTCCGCACAAAGACGCCAGACGGACACCTCGTGTGTATCCGGGATATGAACCCAGAGGATGCTGACGACCTGAACATCATGTCAGGTGCCACAACGGCGCCGTCCCAGTGCGTCATCTGGTCCAAAGCTTTTATCTGGTGGAAATTTACGACACTACCCGAAGTGGAGGGCCAGCCGATCCGCGGCTTTGAAGTCGAGTACGGAGGCTCACTGGGCTCAGCCACACAGGCTGACGCTGCCTTCTGGATGCGTGAGGTGCTGGTACTAGCGCTGCGGTGGGAGAACCTGGTGGTTGGGCCACTGATCACATTGGGCTAGGAAAGAGTTCAGCTCTGCCGTGGTGTGGGACGGGTGCAGATGAGGAGGGTGTCGGCCAACTGCCTGGTCCCAAACAAAATTGGGCCCTTGTCATCGGAGGCTCCGATTCGGAGCCCGTTGCTGCCGGTTATTTTATGAGTCGTAGTTGTGTGTAGGTAGGTTGATAATATTGGGGAAAGTGCTGTACATTGGGAAAAGATCGTCTTCATTTGCTGGTTTGGATGGAGCTTCCTCTTGCACTCACGAAGCCGCGCTGGACGGCTCGGGACTCAATCTGCGTCGGTCTCGCCGTGTTCGTAGTGCTCAACGTGCTCATGTGTCTGTGGGTCGCTGTAACGTCCATGTCAACGGCGCATCGCCAAGCCACTGCGGTCTTCTCGACGCTGGAGAACGCCCCCGCCATTGCGTTTAACCTAACGAGAATGAGTTCTACAGAGCGATTAAACGTGACGGGGCGACTGCGTCCGCGTTTCTCCGAGTGCTCGCACCGCCTCCATTTCGATGGACGCATGGAGGTCACGACCGCGAATACGAGCGAGGTGTTCGTACTGACGAACCATCGAGGGTACCGCCGGTCGCGTGACGCAAGCGGCGCGAACGCAACGTGTTTAACGACTCAGGACCTTCCTCCATTGCACACGGTAGCAGATACCGTGCGCAGCGCGTTTCGACCGCAAAACTACGCGGAATTTAACGTCAACTGCAAGCCGCTACAATTCTCGTTCTTCAACGCGCCGTACGTCGTGTGTGCAGAGGATTGGCTACGAGCGAAGCTGCAGGTAAACTACGTTACGGTCTCAACCACCACCAACAACGACGACCAATCGTGGCTGGTGATCCACGGCAAGCGCTCGGCTTTGGAGCTCAAGATATTGACGGACGTCGGAATTGACGAGGGCCAACCGTTCCTAGGACTAAACCGCTGCGAGTATCTTGAGGCGCCTATGACCACAGGTGAATCCTGCTCATTGGTACGTCCACACATAAATGCTTGCTTGAAGCAAGAGACGAGCAGAGACGGCAAGTGCAGTGACTTCGTGTAGCCGTAGTTCGTGGTGATGGAACCAAATTTACATGTAACTTGATAATTTAACTACTTGAAGTCTTCAAGAGGTTGGGACGCTGCGACGCTGTCGTACGCCCTCTTCTCTCCGTAGGACTTCTTCTCCAGTTCGCACTTGTCAAAATGGAGAGTGATAGCGAAGCTTTGGGCCCGAAGCGAGCGCCGTTGAGTACGGTCTCGCTGGACTCGACTTACGACAACACCGACGAAAATTCTGCTGTCGAGAAGCGATCTGCTCCTAAATCATGCTCGTGGGCTCCTTTTATTGTGCTAATGGGCTTGATCCTTGTCGCTGTTGGGCTAGTTCTAGGCTAGAACTTCTAGCTCTGGATCGCACCAGTCAACAACCAGTTGTGGACGAAGGGAGCCTGGTCGTCTCAACGGCACACTCATCATTGACGAGTGGAGAAGGTCTCACGGCGTCGCAGAAGAAACTGGTTGGGTGGTTGAAGCAGATGAGCAATGCGAGCGAGCTTTACATCGAAGGAGACGGCAGGAACTTCAGCATGGACGGGGTCCTATTACCGCGAGACAATGGAGACTCTTGGCTACCTTTTGATGCTGCTCTGGTAATTGAATCCGGTGTGGCGCTGCCAAGCCGACAGCTCGTTGCGCTGGGGAACGGGAGAGGCTTCAAGTGGGTCATGACATCAATGGGGTATGGAGATGTCATCGCCACGGACCAATGTTTGACTGCAAACCGGACGTTGCCGTTTGATAAGCTGGACTCGGTAGTGACGACGGCAAATTGGGCAGACAGTGATGACAAAAGTGAGGTGAACGTCGTTTACAATGGTGAGAATTACATCGTGTCGAAGGATGAGGACAGCTACGACTTCAGCAGTACAGAAGACTCTCACTGCTGGTTGATTAAAAGTGAAGGCGGGGATTTGGAGTTGAGTATCTGCATTCCACGTTTTGGTGGGTTGTTTCCGAAGACGGAGTTCACTGAGCTTTTCAACGCAGCAAACGGGTGTCCAGAGCTAGCACCAAAGTCAGCTCGTTCGAGGATCCGCCTGACCTCCGTGCCGTTGCCACTGCGAAAATGGTATGCTAGCTACAACGCGTAGCACAGTGTAATGGAGCTCTAGGAAGCATAGTCGGCTGTGTAATTGATTGGCTAATTGGCTTCAACTTGGCAAATTGTTTTGAAGAAATCAGTTGATTAACCCTTTCGCGAACCGACTTATACTTGTATGGTATACAAAACCAAAGTAATTTCCTGAAAATGGCCTGTGAAACGGGGCAAAATGCCCGCTTTTACAAAACCACTGTACTTCCATCGCTGATCGAAACCCAACAATCACACGACATCGATTTCAAAACACGTCACAAGACAAGTAGAACGATGAAAAATGCCCGGTTTATGTAACCATTTAGACATCAACTATTGGACAATATTCGCTCGGGGGTATGACCAGTACGCCCATACATCGTAAAACGTAGGCTAAAAAAATAGCTAATTTGTTATCTACCCCTTTTTGTGTACAAGGCAGGCAGTGACGGCCAGTGACGGCAAACTGTCTATCCTTTTGCAGCTTGCGCGCGCTTCCCCTACGGTAGATCACCAATGCAATATTCCTTCTTTTCTTGTCGAATGCCAGAACTGCATCAACCGGATGCATGGTTATAGCCCTTACCGCTGTCATACGTAGGTATTGTTATATTTGAACGACTTGACAAGGGCTAAAAATGACTTTGTGTGGCAGCTACGGTCTCCGTAGCTTGTGGCAAACATGTTGGTTTCACTATGCCCTTGCGCAATCTTCCAGCAGATACAGATGTGTCAATTATGTTGATTTTACTATACATTTTGTGAAACCCTACCCTACCGGATATGTCGAATTGTTGCAGCCTATACTCCCTCATTTCAAAAGATGCCGCGCAGGGGAAAGCACGATTCGGACGACGCTGGAAACCGCGCCAGCAAGCGCCGGCGGGTAGGCACTGATGTTTCCTCTGTTCGTGGCGTCGGGTGCACAGATGTGGTGTTGTTCAAAGAAGCATGGCGTGCGCTTCGTGGTGCTGGCTGGGCGGCAAAGCCACCGCCTCGACGCAGTCTCGACACACGTTACAAGTATGTTCGCCCAGGCGGAAACCCGGCAGGCGCAGAGGACGTTGACTACGTGCTGGGAGAAGCCGGTGTTGTTGCAGAGTACGTGAAAAGTGTAGCTGCACCTGTACATGGGCGTGGTGGCGCAGCCGCAGCTGTAGGCACCGGAGGAGATGGAATTGGTGACGACGAGACCGCAGGGTTTCGTGACGGCGTTGAGGCCGAGGGAAGTGAAGGTACTGGACTAAGTGATTATTGTGGTGGTGGTGAAGCTGGTGGTGATGGTGTATGTGAATTTGGTGTACGTGGGTCAGGCGATGGAGTTGATAATAGTGCTGTCGGAGATTATGGCGATGGAGATAGTGCTGGTTGTGATGGCGACGATACCGCTGGATTACGTGGAGGAGAAGGTGGACGTGGCGATGCCGGCAGCGTGTGCGTTGGTGGGGACGATGGACGAGGGAGTCGAGAAGGCACTATCCGTGATAGTGTGCATGTTGATGAAGCTCACAGAAGTGGGGGAAGAAGTGGTTTTGAATCGCTCGATGCTGCTGGAGTGGCTATGCAAGATGCTGTTGTTGTGAATGCCCAACAACAAGTGGAAGAGTTTGGTCGAGGTGGTTTCCAAGGACGAGGACGAGGTCGTGGCACTACGGCGGTAGAACCGGCTGGGCGTGGTAGTGGCCGTGGTCGAGGTCGGGGCCGTGATAGTGGTCGTGGTCGTGGTCGAGGGCGTCAGCGTGAGAGGTCAACGGAGTCTGATCAAGACGAGTCTGATGCCGGCTCACGTGCTGAATCTGATGGTGGTGATGACATTTCAGCACACAATGGGGAAGTAGTGCCAGACCGTCAGGCACTGTGTCAGCTGTACACAAACACCCTCGTGGCCTTTTCACCTTCTCGTGAAAGATGGATGACTCAAAAGAAGTACAAACACGTTGGAACGACTTATATTATCGGGAGAATATGTCGAGGCGTTCAAAAATCCAAACAAGCTCCGCTGCTATTCCAGCTTAGATGGCTGGACTCCCAGTTTCATAAGCACGCAGAAAGCATCACGGTTGACTTAGTTCAGAAGGGCCATCACAACTACAATCAACTTATGCGTGAGCCGAACCAAATTGGATGGAGGTCACTTTGTGAACAGGCAGATGACAATGCCATTGTCATCGACGGCAGCTTAGAAGATTTGGAGGAGGAATACGTGCGTTTTCAGCCTTCCCAGTTCCAACCGACCAACTTACGCGAGGTCGAAGCCATACAGAACATGCACTTCGACCCCAATGCTCAGCTTGAGCAACCTACGGATTTGTTCAAGCAGCCCGATGGGTCAACGAGTTCAGTGGTTAAGCAGGAGTTTCGTCACCTCTTCGAGCACTCCGCGTCCTCAAGTTTTTCGCGTATCTGCCGCTGTCCTTTTGGCGGCAAGTACTACACGAGACGAATAACTACGCCGCGCTGAACAACGTCCCTATTCAGCATCCATTCACGATTCAGGAGCTGATGACCTTTCTCGGTATTCTATTCTATATGGAAGTGACAGTGAAAGGGGAGTACGCAAATTATTGGGGAAGGCAGGCCGAAGACGGGATTTTTGGGTCTTTTGGTGTTGACCTCGAACGTGTGATGCCTCTCAAACGATTCAAACTACTGCGACAGGCCCTGTCTTTCCGAAGTGAGGTCTCAGTGGAAACGGCGAAGAAGGACCCCGCAGCCAGGATCCGGTGTTTGCTAAACCTTTTAAAGGTGACAGGCGGAAAGTACATCGAACTAGGCCGGGACGTTGCCTTAGATGAAGCCAGTGTGGCTTGTCGCTCGAGATTTGGACGGCACCTCATCGTGTACAACCCCCGCAAGCCAACAGGGAAGTACCATTTCAAAATGTACATGTTGTGCTGTGCATCCAGCTGGATCGCTGTGAATTTTCGTCTACATTGCGCTGGGGATATTACGGATAGACTGGACGCCGTGACGTCTCAAGAAGAGGCTCAAGTTCTAGCAACGGAGCTCAAAGAATTAGCTACCGTTCGCCAACATGTTCTCGAGGTTGTGCGGCCAATTTACTATACCAATCGTATCGTGAATACCGATAATTTTTACACGTCGGTACAGCTACTCCAGGCGTTGCGGCTCAAAGGTTTGCGTGGTAGAGGTACCGTTCGAGGCAACAGCAAACACTTCCCAGAACATGTCATGCTTCACGGCAAAGATTCCGTTCGCGGTGACCACCGCCAAGGTGTGTCGGTGGAACACCAGATGCTGGCTGCGTCATGGTGCGACGGCAACATTGTTCGGGTCGTAACTAATGCTGATGCGTCGACGATGACAACGGTACAACGTCGAGTGGGGGCTGAAACCGTGGCTTTTGAAGCTCCGGAGTGTGTCAAGCAGTACAATGCGTACATGCAAGGGGTTGACCGGTTGGATCAGACAAGAGCAAGGTTTTCTATTTCGGATGGACACTCGTTCCAGAAATGGCACAAAAAGTTAGCAATGGCAATCATTGACGTCGCTCGTTGCAACGCCTATTTTTTTTTTAACACGGAAACTGGTGTTGCCCTCTACAAGTTCCCGAGATCCTCATCGTGACTTCATGCTGGACCTGGTTAATGAGCTCATCTCGACCAAGTGGTCTGAAGCTCCGAGCAGTGGCCGACTAGTCTACTCTGAAAGAACAGCGAATGCTCCGGATCTAATGGCGCCTTCTCCTGTGAGTCCTGCATTTTCATCCACTAATCGGACTGAGAGCCCAAAGAAAGTATGCACCGCTGTGTCATCGAAGCAAATGTTCCAATCAGCGAATCGCAAGCGTCGACAGTGTATTATTTGTCGTTGGGAAGACAGATACGCAACAGAAGTCACCGACTTCTGCGTCATCCACGCTGTGTGTCTGTGCAAGGACATCCATCCACCGACAGTGGGGTCGTACGTTTGTCCGCAATCTACGTGGACCTGTTGGGAGAAGTACCACCGATTCTACCTACCTAAAAAGCTGTTCTCGAAGAAGGGAAACTTGCGAAAGACGTCGGGACTTTTCAAGTTGAAACAGCTTTCGAAGCGAAGCGGCCAGCAAGATCCAAGCACAATTTCACCTAGCGAAAGAAATGTTGTGCGGGCGATCGTGTTGTGAGGTAGATGAATACAAATTGCATTGCCAAACTCAAGAGTTCATTGCAAACTTCCTAACGAGCGCCGTTTTACATGTGGTATATGTTATTTAGGTAAAATACAACAACGAGCGCCGTTATACATATGGTATATTTTATTTAGGTAAAATACAACAGTGCAATTAATACAATGCTGTCATTTTCAACATCAATTGTCAAAATCTATAGTTGTACTGCTCATATTCAAAACTTTTCACCAAAAATATATTTCCAATATTTTACTAGCGCTTTAGGTTGCTAAAGTAAGATGTTTCACTGCTTGTAATTCTTATATTTCTTTAATTTGCAGTAATAATTTAACAAAATCTATGGCTTTTGTCAAAAATACTAACATTTTTCAAATATTATTAACTCTATAGTTTGTTGAAGTCAAATACAACAAACCGAACAATTAATGTATTGCTAACAGCAATTGACAAGATCGAAAAAAATATTTGGTCAGATTCAAACCATTTCTCAAAACCAAATTTATTTACAATTTGCATAGTTTATCCAAGTAAATAGCATACATTTTGACTTAGTTAGTTTTGCGTCGGTAAATCCAAAGATCAGCTCTCAACGTCCAGCTTACCGGGACACTTATCACTTTCCACGAGTGCCAACGCGCGCAAAAAGTAGATCGACAAGACGCGTGATGCCTTGGACAAACTTCCTCGCCAAGAATTAACACTCGCGCACTGTCATGAAGCCCCAATTGTTCTTCAACGTGAGACTTGACATACGCTTCAAATAGTCGATGGTTGGCCAGGATGATCGTAGCTTGGCTATAAGGTCGCTCAAATGCCAGCTGTATGGTACTGGCCTCCGCACACACCATTGAAACCTTTCCGCAATAATCACGAAGTGACGGTGTTTCATCCATTAGCTGCAATCCGTGAAATAACACCTCTTCTCTCACCTCGATGCCATAGCACTTCGACACCAATGTCTGCAACGCAAATTGCACCAACACGTTACCAAGCCCACATCCAACATCCAGAAAAATATCTTGGTCGTCGATGTACCCAATTGAGTCAATCAGAGAGTCCACTCCAGCGGGTAAGATCTCGCCGGCATTAGTATGGGGTTTCCCTAATTCTTGCCGAATATCAGCCTTTTTTACAGAAGCAAACAGCGCGTCAACCGCACGGATAGCATCCTCACTGTTCATCGGCCTTCGACAAGTAATTCCACCACTATCTTCAATACTGGACTCTGTCAACGACGACGCTGGTGACCTGTCGTCATCTTCTTCACCACCAGACAGCAAACATAATCCATCACTTCCTGTATCAGGAGCCGCTTCATCTAGCGAATCTGCTACACGGGCCGCGCTACTTGTCTTTGCCAAATGAGCGCCAATCGCATTTGCACAAGGTACTGCTCCACTTGTTGTCGATGCCGCCCTACAACCAGAATCAGGCTCTGCACCACTTGACGGCGCTGTCGCCTGCACGCGAACTTCGCATGCCGCCGACGCGACACTACCACCAGGACTAGGCACTGCACCACTTGGACCAGGCGCTGCACCACTTGCCGGCGCTGTCGCCTGCGCGCAAACTTCGCTTGCCGCCGACGCGGTACTACCACCAGGACAAGGCACTGCATCACCTCCAGGCACTGCATCACTTGACGGCGCTGTCGCCTGCGCGCGAACTTCACTTGCCGCCGACGCGGCACTACCACCAGAACAAGGCACTGCACCACTTGGACCAGGCGCTGCACCACTTGCCGGCGCTGTCGCCTGCGCGCGAACTTCGCTTGCCGCCGACGCGGCACTACCACCAGAACAAGGCACTGCACCACTTGGACCAGGCGCTGCACCACTTGCCGGCGCCGTCGCCTGCGCGCGAACTTCGCTTGCCGCCGACGCGGCACTACCACCAGGACAAGGCACTGCATCACCTCCAGGCGCTGCACCACTTGCCGGCGCTGTCGCCTGCGCGCGAACACCACTAGTATCTGCACGAGGCGTCGCTGGGTTGGCTATTTGACCTGTGGAGAAGAAACACGCAGGAAAGTCGGCAAGAACAGGACCGTAGGTCCTCTTGAGTGCATGCAGCCGCATCCTTAGCTCAGTGGTGGTATGTTGGTTTGTCCGCATCCTGCGACGCACATCAGACCACGATATTCGCGTCCCCCGTCGCTCATATACAACTGCTAACTGCACCAGCTTCCTATCTTGGGCGACTGTGAACGTCGTCCTCATCTTCACACACACCCGACTGATCAGATTTACTTCACTTCACTATATATTTTACCGACAATCTGAGGCCAGTAGTTAACGAATCTGCGACACAGCTCAGGAACGTACAGAGACGATGTTAATTTGCTACTTGAAGCATAATTCCTAGGGTAAATCGCCGAACTGTCCCTTCAGCAAAAATTGAGAAGCGATATGATTGGTAGTTACAAAAGCAGGTATATAGACATCTGAAACGGCGCAAAATGCCCGCTTTTGGTGGTAGTTTTCCTACCGTCTTTTGAAAAACCACTCAAAGCGGGCATTTTGCCCCCATTGACCGCGAAAGGGTTAACTGGTTGTTGCTCTGGCTGAATTTTAGGCGGTTGTGTGCAAATCCAACAATTAAAACTTGTCATCTCGACCTAATTTCTACTGACACAACGCAAAACATGGCGAGATTGTCCAGTACGAGCTTGTTGGACGTGTATCCTATAGAGATACGAGATACTGAGGCTTTCGTTGCCTCTTGTGGTCGTCAGCCTGGGTTTGCCGATCTAGACTTGGACGAACTAGAATAATTCGCTCGTCTGGCCCACTACCCAGCTCGAGTTCTTGCTGGGAAACATGCGTGTGTGACTACCCTGGACGCTACCAAAGTCAAACATCACTGGCCTCTTGAGTTGGACATTAAAACCACCAGCAACGCAACGTTGCAAGTGGCAAAGTTGTAGTCGAGAGTGATTCCATTGCTCATTTATCGGAGGTACACACATGTTTGGTACTTCAGATTACAACGCTTTACCAATACTACACGAGGAATCAACTTTGGCAAAATAAGCAGAAAACGAATTGATATGTTTTGACTACAGAACGGCAGATGTTGATCACACGCTAGTGCTGGATTTGTCAATGCTCGAAGATCCGTCGATGGGCTGGATTCGTCAAGACCAGAGGAGACCTTGGTCTGACTGCTATCATTGCTGTGAGGGATACCGTCGCTCTTACCAGGCAACCTGCTGGCTCGAGCAGTGTTGGTGGGACCTTCACTACTAGGTGCCACCAAATATTTGAGCGGTTTGGAACACTACAGTGTACTGTACTGGAACTCATCGATGGGGCCATCGTAACGATAAACATTCATTGTGATCATGTACGGAGCGGATCTGGTACATGTAGTATGTTCGCCGACAGAAACGATATTCTGAACCCCAAGGTATCCATAGAGTATTTATTATATGTATTGTTTCATGTGTTCGCGTCAATTGTAGTTGGTCTACCGAATTCCTCGGTGAGCTATACATAGCAAAGCCGAGGACGGGTATAACTCAACGAGGAAAAAAAGCGGGTATAGCTCACCGAGGAATTCGGTAGACATTTTACGTCTTTGAATTTGACATCCCTTCTGTTATCCTGGATAACTTATCCAATCACAAGTTGAAGCTTTCTCAACAGGCTTCAATCAGTTTGCTTTACGGATTGAACCTGGAATGGCGAAGTCTAGGTTGGTAGTAAAGGTACTGTTCTTCAGCGGCACGCTTGATTCTCCAAAGTCTCCATTTTCCAATGTGTTTCTTGCCTCTTCCGTCAGTTGTTCCCAGGTGACGAGGTCCTGAAAATCGCCACCACGCCACGAAGTATCCAGGTAATGAAAAACCTTAGATGTTGCCATAACATCATCTAGCCGGTATTGAATCTGAACGCTGTCTCCATCCCGCGCCCAGTCGCCGTCGTCGAGAGGTGCATACCTGATGTATCCGCCATCGCTTGACGTCGAAACTCCCAAAATCGTGGGGTTTTCTACAGCGGGATCATCAATCCACACCACAACATTTTCCCACCTATGCGTCTTCTCATCCTTAGGGAAATACCATGCATACATCATTCCCCAAACACCACCACACCAAGCCGAACGACCGTAGACTTGGGAACCAACATCAGAACCAGAGCAAGATGAATCACTCCAGCCGGAATCAGCTCCAGAGCTAATGTCGCCAGCTTCATTGACGGCCGGGTACGGATGGCATCCATCTTTAATTCGGAGCTGGGGTTTGAACCTGACGGCGATCTTATCGGACACGGTGATAGGCTCTGGTTGCGCGAATGGCTTGATTTCCTGGTAGTCGACAACTGCAGCATTGATAGTCGCAAAGGTCGTCAGGGTCATGAGGACCTGGACTTGGAACATCATCTTGATGCAGGGATTAAATGTCAGGGGCGAGGTAAATTCAGTAATGAAAAAGAAATCGATGGCAAAATGCAAAACTAATCATTATTGATGGCGTTTTGTTTTCCGCATTCCATGGGAAGTTATCAAGGATTGCAATATTCCTGGCGTTTTGTTTTCCGCATTCCATGGGAAGTTATCAAGGATTGCAATATTGATGGCGTTTTGTTTTCCGCATTCCATGGGAAGTTATCAAGGATTGCAATATTCCTGCGGATCGTGACTATGAGATTGATTGTGTTGGAAAATGAAGACCAAATGAATTGAAATTTAGCTTTGGCCCTTTTGGTCAGTCTTGTACCTTCGAGATCATTTGCGAGAATGTGTCACTTTCACATGTACATTTCGGTTCAACATCTTAACCCTATCGCGAGCCACCTTCCTTCACTATACTATACAACGTTAGCATTATCGATTTTTCGAGGAAGCATTCTGCTGCTTTTTAGGCCGGTGATGGGCCATTCCGGCTAGGTACGGTTTTGTTTGCGTGATTCCCGCACGAACGCATGGCTTCCTTTTCCAAAAGTACGGTACTATCATATCTCGATTCTAATTAGCCAAAAATGAGTGTATTTGCTGATTAGCTGGCGAATAGCCAATTAGATCGGAGGAATGATGAACTTGTCTAAGGTGAATTTCCCATCTCCATCTGCTATCTTCGTGCACTCGTTTCTCAAAAAAATCAGGCTCGCATCTCCTTTGCCGTGTATCTCTCTTCGTTTTGGTATGGTTAGAGTGATTTCTTCTTGCAAAAAACTATAGACTGTCATATTTAATACATATCATACTTGTAAATAGTGCAACTAGCCTAAATGTGTGAACTGCTAAAATTTATTTTGAAAACCGACCGTTGACAAAGCAGCTCATTTCCAGATTCCCCCCCTCTTCCACCTCGCACTATGCCAGGAAAGCGCGCGGTGAAGGGCACGCAGTCAATGCGGCCGAAGCGGCGACGGATACGGCAGACATCAACCAACGTAGATACGCGGGGGTTGGCAGCGAGACTTGACTTTCATGGCGTGTGGCGTGAGCTCAAAGCCTCAGGATGGACGTCAAAACCACCTCGAGGCCTCGATAATAGGTTTCGCTACGTGCTCCCTGGTCGACCTGCAAGTGGGAAAGCGGGTGAAGATTATCTTCTTGGAGAAGAAGCTGTTTTGCAGTATTTCATGGATGGTATTAGTGAACGAGTGGACGGCGATGGTGAACTACTTTATGGTACGTGTGGCGCTGGATGGCTAGCCGTGTTTCGAGTTGTGCTGACTGGCGTTGTTGTGTCCGAGCAGGTGGTGGTGAGCATGCCCGTAGTGATGCCGGCGAGCTGCTTCGTGCTGATGCCAGCGAGCAGGTCCGTGCTGACGGTGGCGAGCTGGTCCGTGCTGATGGCGGCGAGCTGGTCCATGCTGATGGCGGCGAGCTGGTCCGTGCTGATGGCGTCGTGATAGTTGATGGTGGCGATGAACTTCGTGCTGGTATGTGTGGTGGTGGCTGGCTGGCCGTGTTTCGAGTTGTGCTGACTGGCGTTGTTGTGTCCGAGTAGGTGGTGGTGAGCATGCCCGTAGTGATGACCGCGAGCTGCTTCGTGCTGATGTCGGCGAGCTGGTCCGTGCTGGTGGCGGCGAGCTGGTCCGTGCTGATGGCGTCGTGATAGTTGATGGTGGCGATGAACTTCGTGCTGGTATGTGTGGTGGTGGCGCTGGATGGCTGGCCGGGTTTCGAGTTGTGCTGACTGGCGTTGTTGTGTCCGAGTAGGTGGTGGTGAGCATGCCCGTAGTGATGACCGCGAGCTGGTGCGTTCTGCTTGTGGCGAGAGTGTCCATGCTGGTGGTGGCGAACTTGTCCGTGGTCGTAGTGACGAACAGGCCCGTGGTGGTGGCAAGCTGACCCGTGCTGGTGGTAGTGACGAACTGGTCCATGGTGGTGGTGGTGAGCCGTGCCGTGCTACTGGCGGTGAGCGTGTACATGCTGGTGGTGGCGAACTTGTTCGTGGTGGTAGTGACGAACAGGCCCGTGTTGGTGGCAAGCAGGCCCATGCTGGTGGTAGTGACGAACTGGTCCGTGGTGGTGGTGGTGAGCCGTGCCGTGCTACTGGCAGCGAGCGTGTACATGCTGGTGGTGGCGAACTTGTTCGTGGTGGTAGTGACGAACAGGCCCGTGTTGGTGACAAGCAGGCCCATGCTGGTGGTAGTGACGAACTGGTCCATGGTGGTGGTGGTGAGCCGTGCCGTGCTACTGGCAGCGAGCGTGTCCATGCTGGTGGTGGCGAACCTGTCCGTGGTCGTAGTGACGAACAGGCCCGTGGTGGTGGCAAGCTGACCCGTGCTGGTGGTAGTGACGAACTGGTCCATGGTGGTGGTGGTGAGCCGTGCCGTGCTACTGGCGGCGAGCGTGTACATGCTGGTGGTGGCGAACTGGTCTTTGGTGGTGACGGCGAGCTCTGTGCTGATGGCGGCGGCGAACTGTGTCGTGGAGGTGGTGGCGATCGAGTTGGGAACCGCGTTGCCTCCAGTGTTGAGGCTGGTCTTGACGCTTGTGGTGTTGCCACTGGTTGGGGTGGCGATTGTGACATCGTTGGGGTTGGTGATGATGTTGGGTCTTCTGCTGCCGAGCAAGTTGCCGAACATGCCGCTGCTCATGTTAGTACGAGTAAAATTGGAGTTGGTGAACGAGTTGTTGAGCTAATTGTCCGGCGTGTTGCCGGTACGCTGGATGGTAGCGATGAATCTAGTTTCGGTGGCTCTAGTGGCGGTGTCGGGCGTAGCGCTCCAGAGTTGTGCCCCAGTGGCGAGACGTGCGTCGGCGTGGAACCTATACTTCGTAGCAGTGGTGAGACCGTTTCAGACAGTGGAAGTGCAGATCTTAGTGGTCGTGGTCGTGGCCGTAGCCGAGGGCGTGGTCGAGGGCGTGGTCGAGGGCGTGGTCGCGTCCGAGTTCAGGCTACTGGTGAAGCAAATGCCGACGGTGGTATAAACAATAGGACACTGGAAAGGTTGGCGACTGGAAATATTGCACGCGGTGACAACATACCGGATCAAAACGGCATTCCACGTACCCTTCCGCCGCCAATGGTGGAAGAGCTCTTTCTAAAGAGATTGGTAGCCTTTGCGCCAACCAAGGAGCCGTGGATGAGTAAGAAGATTTTTGGCTGTGTGGGCACCGCATACATTGTGGGGCGAGTTGTTCGGCGTGTGAAGCGAGCTTCGAATGGGCACATCCTGCAAGTGATGTGGCTTGACACGCAGTTCCAGAACGCAGTGGTAAATCTGAGCGTATCAGTAGTACAACGTGGCCTCGAGAATTACCGGTCACTGGTGCAATTGTCCAGTAACCCGGCGTGGCGTGATCTGACTGACAACGTGGGCGGTGGGGAGCTGGGGATAGATACACCTGTTGATGAGCTCGAAGTTTCGGCGCAAGACGATCCCTACGAACTGTATGACCCTGAACGGTTCCTGCCTGCAAGCCTCGCAGAAGTTGAAGCGGTGAAAAGCATGCATTTCCAACCTGACATTGAGATGGCACCTCCCAACGATCTGTATGAGCGCATTGACAAAACTACGGAGACTCGGCTGCTGCCAGAGTATGGCCACCTGTTTGCCCATTCAGCCTCGTCCAGCTTCTTAGCCTACTTGCCTCTCTACTTTTGGAAGCAAGTGGTGATGGAGACAAATCAATACGCTGCCATCAAAACTGTTCGAATCACTACACCGTTTACGATCGATGAACTCATGATATTTCTCGGTATCATGTTTTACATGACTCTGACTGACAAAGGGGAGTATTCGAATTACTGGGGACCACAAACGGAGGACTCTATCTTTGGTGGTACATCGACAAGTCTCGACAACATCATGAGTTTGAACCGGTTTAAACTACTACGCCGCTGTTTCTCTTTCCGGGCAGATCCGGGAGCCGCGATAGAACGTGATCCTGCTGCGAGAATTCGTCCGCTGTTGAATCTACTGAAGTGTACAGGTGGACGATACGTCGACGTTGGCCGGAATCTTGCTTTGGACGAGGCCAGTGTTGCCTGTCGATCTCGACAAGGTCGACATCTCATCGTATACAATCCCCAAAAGCCCGGTGGCAAATATCATTTTCGCATGTACGTGGTATGCTGCGCTACCACATGGATCGCTTTAAATTATCGTCTCCACTGCAACAACAGTGATATTTCGGATAGGCTACAAGATGTGGCGAGTCTAGAAGAGGTTCAACAGCTTCGAGAGGAGTTCGAAAAAGTCAGTCAAGTACGGAAGCACGTTCTCGAAGTGGTGAGGCCTTACTTTCACACTCGCCGAATTATAAACATGGATAATTACTATACCAGTGTGCAGTTGCTGCTGGAGCTTAAACTGAAGGGATTGTACGCAAGAGGAACAGTCAGAAGCGGAAGCAAGCACTACCCAAAGCATACTATTCTCGACAAAGACAGCTCATCTCGAGGGGATTTTCAGCAGTCCGTCGCTGAAGACCATGGTATTCTCGCAGCATCCTGGTGCGATGGCAACATCGTGACGATGGTCACCAACGCAGACGGTTCTAAACCTACCACCGTTACCCGCCGAGTTCGAGATGAGAGCAGGAGTTTTTCAGCCCCTACTTGTATATTACAGTATAACCAGCACATGCAAGGTGTTGATCGCTTGGATCAGCTCGGATCTAGGTTCTCGCTCGCAGATGGACATTCTTACAAAAAGTGGCATAAAAAACTAGCTTTATCTCTCATTGATATTGCACGGGTGAATGCATACTCGACACGGAAATTGGCAATTGGCACTTCAAAAGATCGAGATTCGCACAGAATATTTTTGATTGAACTGATATCGGAGCTGATTTCGGGAAAATGGAAAAATGCCCCCAGCAACAACAGGATGGTATATACAAGTCACAATTTAGCTGAAGTGGCAGATGAATTGCCTAGCACAATTCCGAGGAGAGAACCCCCGCTGTTACATGTTGGAATCCTGCATAGTCAATGTGAATCGGTATCGTCAAAGCAATTATTTCGAGACGCTGGCAGAAAGAAACGACAGTGGTCGTCTGTCGTTACGAAGAAAGATATCCTACTGAGGTAACTGACTACTGTCACACTCACTCAGTGTGTCTATGTCGAGTTATGCACGATCATGTTGAGAAGCCATACATTTGCCCGCAGAGTACCTGGACGTGCTGGGATAAATTCCATCGATTTTACCTACCAAACGGCCTATTCACCGACAAAGGCAATGTACGGAGGACATCGCAACTTGCAAAGTTGAAGGCACAGCATCGCTCTATTTGAATAAACAAGTAAAATATATCATTAAACTACAAATGTCATTCTAATATTTTTGTGGCATATTCAGAACATATATCGTCCCGTGTATATATCTTGCCTTCACTATTCAGACTAGTCTCTCAGTTGTGTGGTAAATTGCAGAATGAAAAGCTCCTATTGTCTTGACTCAGCTATATTGAATTCATTATACCGTTATTGTAGCAAATTCAAAACATTTATTGTTCCGTGTATATATCTTGCCTTCACTATTCGGACTAGACTATCTGTTGTTGTGTGGCAAATTGGAGAATGAAAAGTTCCTATTATCTTGACTCAGCTATATTGAATTCATTATACCATTTTTGTAGCAAATTTAGAACATATATCGTCCCGTGTATATATCTTGTCTATACTATTCTGACTAGACTATCTGTGTTGTGTGGCAAATTGGAGAATGAAAAGTTCCGATTATCTTGACTCAGCTATATTGAATTCATTATACCATTTTTGAAACAAATTCAGAACATATATCGTCCCGTGTATATATCTTGCCTATACTATTCTGACTTGACTATCTCAGTTGTGTGGCAAATTGCAGAATGAAAAATTGCTAATGTCTTGACTTAGCTATACTGAATTCATTATACAAGTTTCTGGCAAAATCCGAACATATATCGTTCCGTGTATAAATCTTGACTTCACTATAGTGACTAGGCTACCTCAACTGTGTGGCAAATTGCAGAATGAAAAGTTCCTATTGTCTTGACTCATTATCTTGACTCAGCTATATTGAATTTATTATACCATTTTGTGTCAAATTCAGAACATATATCGTTCCGTGTATATATCTTGCCTATACTATTCTGACTAGACTATCTCAGTTGTGTAGCAAATTGCAGAATGAAAAGTTCCTATTGTCTTGACTCAGTTATATTGAATTCATTATACCATTTTGTGGCAACTTCAGAACATATATCGTTCCGTGTATTAATCTTGACTTCACTATACTGACTAGACTATCTCGGCTGTGTGGCAAATTTAGATCCGAGTATATATCTTGCCTTCACTATTCTGACTAAATATTTGTGTCTAGTTTCATAATTAAAAAATACAATTTTATCGCCTAACGTAAAATTGGTATTGTTGGATAGTAAGTGTACCACGAATATGACTTGCTTAAATTATACATGCTGTATTATTAGAGTATGTAATGTACCACGTAAAATACTTAGATAATGTATACCCTATATATTTCCATGATCATAGTATCGCGTTTGGCACTTCTGAAATCTGGCATGTGGGCCGTTTGACCCTACACTCTCGCCCCCTCTCTAGAATTTTTGGGCGAGCTCGCAGCAGTTCCAGCTCAGTGGCGTACTGCACCAAGTCTCCCAGCAGCTATTCATCTAGAACGTTTGGGCTGCCGTTCAATGCCGACAAGTATGTGGAGACTCTGCTCGTGTGTTCGCTGATGAAGGACCTGCGCATTGTGACATCACGGGACGTCGAAAGTCGAGTTAGAGCCGCATGCACCGCCGTTCCCGTTCGTCGATGGAGAGCGATGACAGCCAAGCTGGTATTGAGGAGGAAGGACAGTTGATGGTGGAGGAGGACCGTTCGGTTGGCGACGTGTCGTGGTCGGTCAACCGTGTGTGGATCAATGCGTTTGGAGGGATGTGTGCTGCGTTCATGGTCATGAACGCGAAGGAGAAGACTGGTATTGTCGGTCGTACTGGAGCCGCCAAGAGTGGTCTGATCGTGGGTCTCATGCGCCTTGTGGAGCTGGACGCAGGGTCCATTACGGTTGATGGCGTGGACATCAGTAAGGTCGGACTGCACGGCTTGCGCTCCAAAATCGACGCTCAACCGGTTTATCCTCGCGCTTCAGAATATGTTGGCACTTGTTAAGTTGGACGAGTTCCCATTGGATGAAGCCATTCGAGAGCTACTGCAACTGGTTCAGGATACTTTTGGCGAGGAACTGCAGCTTGAACACATACTGGAAGAAGATGACCAACCAGTGCAGATTGAGCTTCAAGTCCACGAAGACATCACAGACGAGGAGCGAATGAGTCAACAGCGACGAGCTGCGGCACGTCGTAAAGGGATCTTCAGCATTGAAAACATGGACAATGAAGAAGAATCGAGCGAGACAACTGAACGAGAAGTTATCCGGATGAGTCGATGCCGCAAGCATAAACTGGATCATCTCGTGAATAAACTGCAGCGTGAAATCGCCCAAAAGTCCGAGTTCATCGCCGACCTTGAGAGCGTCGTAGTGGAGCAGAACCGAACGATCTCGCAGCTGTCGACGACCACGAAACAACAAACGCGGGTGAGTTCCCAGTTCGAATGCCAGAAAGGAATGTTAGAGTCCGATCTCGAGACGACGACGCTCATGCTGTGTAAAGTTCGTGCGGAGAAACAAGCAGTTGAATTCACACTGGAACAAGTTCGAAGCGACCTGGTGCTGCAGACAAACCGCGCGTTTCAGACCGAAGTCACGTTGGCCACGTTGAGACGGGAGTTCGACATGCAGGGGATCGTGTACGAAGGCCTTTTGGGCACGATCAGGCGTCAATACGAGCACGATCTGTACATGCGGTCGTTGTGGAGAGAGAAAGCAGTTCAAGCTACAGTCTCTCTCTCCGATGAAGGCAGTCAGACGCTTGTACCTCAGAGAAACCCGGCCCTGGAACGACCACGCATTGCATCGCAGTATATTCCGAGTGACGCGTCAGGATCAAGCGAAACTTTACTCCAGGGAATCAGCAGAGCTACACGAGAGCTTCTACCAGGTGTAGCGAACGAGATGGATCTCCATTTCACGGTAGGGAAGCAAAAGCGGTCACCAAAGCAGCAGCAGAATCGACAGAGCCTCGTCAGACCCTCGCTTCCAGTCCTCCAAGTAGTCGCACGCAGCTTAAAGCTCAGGTCAGCACAGACGAAAGCAGACGGAAACATCCAGGGAAGTACCGGAGTACTAGAGAAGCAGAAGCTGCCACTTTACCAGTGCTGGACGACAATACTTCCGGGCCTTCACCTTCGAAAGGGTTAATCCACCACGTGAACGAATTCGGTACGAGCCAACACGTGCTTGTATCTCCTGCTCGAGGGCTCAGTGACAGAGTTCGGGTCACCCGCTGAGGTGCAGCGCAAGCCTGACGGTATTTTCAAGTCACTTGTAGACGCCTGGTGTCAGAATGCAACCAACAACTAATAGAATATAGCCAACCTTGCGCTATGTGTCGACACTGTCGTCCAAGGAACCTCGTGCTCATACTTAGACCTCCGGCACGCTCTAAACATTACGAGGTGCATATAGGTAAATGGGAACTAGCTGAGACTTCCAGCTACAATGACCATACGTAGTTCCAGCTCGCTTCCATCTTCCACAAAATAAATTCCGGCAAGAATCTCTGTGACGAGGACAATACAACGACGTCGACACTATTGCTCGTGCATTCGGCATACCACTGAGTTCCTCTTGGACAACAAGCTTCGCCTCTTCAGTGAATAGAAAATCATTCAGGAAAATAAGTGTTGCTGCTTTGAATGGCGCGCGCGTCGAAAGTGGAGTGTCAAGTACGTCTCCAGTGAGGACTAGTGCTTTCCGGAGATGGCCAAACAGAGACACATGCGACCGTACGCATCTAGCTCCAGCGCTAACAACGTCATGCCTTTTCTCGATGCCTAGACAACGATGAGCGTTTGTCTGAAGCGCAACCTGCGCGACAACATGGCCAAGTCCCGCCCCCACATCAAGAAACACATCTTCCTGCCGCACCTCTCCTATCATCTGTAAGATACTTGTGACTGCCGTGGGCAACATTTCACCAGCATTCTCGTCCGTCTTGCCAGCTTCTTGGCGAATGTCGGCTGCAGAAACACTACGGTAGATGTCTTGGACGGCCATTTCAGCTTGGCTAGCAAGTAGGGGAGTACATGTAGAAGGCTTCACGGGCTGGGTATCTTGAATTGCCGCTCTGGGCCGTAAACACCGTGGAAAGCGCGCAATGTCCTTCCCGTAGGTTCGTTTCAATGCTCGTAGCCTCTGCTCCAGTTCACCAGGGCGACGTTTCCTCCGCATCCTGCTCGCGAGGTCCTTCCAGGAGATGCGCTTCCCCGCGCCCTCCCACTCATAGGCGAGGGATATAAGCTGTTTGTCCTCCCCGTTGAGAAAGTTTGTTCGCATAGCGGCGAGATCAATGGATGTATGAATATGTCAATGTTTCAGTATGTATGGCTGTATTTTTGCTAAGTAGATTCTTCCGTCGGGCGCCCGTCCTCCACACGATAAACGATAGACGTCGAGATGTGCACGCCGGATTTATCATCAAACGTAGTTTCCCAATGCAAAAAAGACGTTAGTAGGGGTGGAAAAAGTCCGTTTTCCGGCAAAATTCTCATTATCATTTCACTAGTCGCGCGTATTTCACCTCTCGATTACCCCTAGCCTCATTACACCTGCAAATGATTGGTTAAAAGTAAAAAAGGAAGCATTCTGCTTCCTTTTAAGGGTCTCTTTGAGTACCAACTTTCGACAAAGTGGTTGAAGGCAGCAATTTGCTACCTCGTACCACGATAGGGTTAAGTATATTGCAGCACATTAAGCACAGTAGCTTTATACTGGGATAGGACGCAAACGAAGTGCTGACACCAGCCCAACAAGGGTCGTGCGGCGACCTGGTGCAGCGTACCACAAGGGTACCAACAAATAGCTTACTCACCTTTCCTATCACAGCTTTACTACACCTTTGTGCGGTTTAACTCGTACCAACCAGCAGTCAAACCCGAGGATTGTCAGGACTAGAAGGGTTAAATGGAATATTTAATACTAGTACTGAATAATGTACAGAAAAGGACTGGACTAATGAATTAACCCTCAAATCAGCTCTTTGACTAAGTAGACAAGTATACGGTACTTATATTTTATCCATACATGGCGTCTCTGAACTCCACTTCCTCTGTGCAGCTCCAGAGCAACGCCCAGCCCTCAGACTGCAGTGCAGCACCCGCCACATCCGTTTTTCCCTTCGGAACTGAGCCCAATGAGCCGTCTGCCGCCTACATGAACGCTCTAAAAGCTGCAAGTCAAGCCGACGTTCCAGCTCCATTGGACTTGTCTTCCGCATCTACTGAGGCTTCTAGTGATCCCCCGAGGAAGGGAAAAGGAGTCGGGAAACGCCTGACCGACCGACAGCGCGTAGAAATCCTCGAACTGGTGGAAAAGTCAGGCGGAAGCTTGTCAAACGCTGAGATTGCGAGACGCTACGGTATCACAAGGGCAGCAATTCAGAAACTGAAGCAGAAGGGCCCAGAGGTGCGGGCGAGATACCGGTACGGCAGCGCCCAGAGCAGAGATGAACGCAGACGTGGAGGTCACATATTGAGTGTCCCGTTCGAACGCGAGTTGTTCGAGTGGGTGCGAGGGTTGAAATCCCGTAAAGTTCCTGTACCGCCGTCTCTTGTGAAGGAGAAGGCCAAACTGCTGGTGCCAAAGTATGGGCTGGGGACCTTCCAGGCGTCCAATGGATGGTACTACAACTTCTGCAAACGATTTAACCTCTCGACTGGAGTTTTGATAGAGGAACGAGCAGTAGATGACGATTCAAATTTGAATGCCGATCAAGCGCAACTCCAAGAAATGCAGCAGACTTATGAACAAATTCAGCAGCTCCAGAACCAGCAAGTAGCTGCAATCACAGCTGAAGTTCTACAACCAGAGCGACAACAGGAGGAAGTGCACCACGATAGAAGCGCTCGGATGCTCGCACTTCTCGAACAGCAAAATGCTTTGCTAGAGCGACAGAATGGCATGGTGGAAGAACAGACCGAGATGATCAAGAAGCTCTTCGCGGTGGTGACGCAGAGAGGCACTACACTGTAGTCATGATGCTACTTGCAACAGACAACATGCTGTAGGTTACTTACACATTCGACTTGAATTTGGTGGAGGGAGGTTTGTAAGCTTACATGTTTGTCTACGCTAGGCAAACTCACTGGACGACACTACTGTACATGATGCTGATCACAGAGAAAGAAATTACTGACGAAGACGGCGCTTGCAGCTCGAGTTCTTTCCCGGGAACGTTGACTCGGAATCGGAGGAGCCCGCCACCTTGCTGCCGGTCGTCTGGCTCTGGTCATTTGAGGGCGGCGATCCAGTCGACCCGGTACTCTCGTTGCCCGTCGACCCGCCGGACTGGTTGGGACTGTTGGCGCTGCCTTGCTCGATGTCGGAGGAACCTCCAACCTGACTTCCGATTTCACTCGACTGGGTAGGCTTGTCGGACGGAGACGAGCTGCTGCTTTCATGCTGACCGGAAGATCCGCCACGCTGACTGCCGCTTGCACTGGATGGAGTAGAGTTGCTTCCCTCGTCGAGACCCGTAGATCCACTGGGAAGACTCCCGGATTCCGAGCCACCTGGAAGCTCAATGGGCTCGTCACATGGCGCAGAACCCGAAGCGCTGGTACTGGACTGGTCGATGCTAGAAGATCCGGCAACACTAGAGGCCGATGCGCTGGATTTGTCAAGACCAGAGGAACCCTGTGCCTGACTACCCTGGGTCTGACTGCTATCACCGCTTCGTGGGATGCCGTTACTCTTACCAGCCGGCTTTGAACCACTACCGGTGGCGCTGTCGCTTCCGGTCGAGCTGCTTAAAACACTACCGGAACCTGTCGATGGGGGTGTTGTCATATCTCCCTTGCCCTTCGGAACGGAGTCGCTGCCCTCGTCAATCGCGCTCGATCCTTCCACTTCACTGCCGGTGCTGCTGGGTGTGTAGTCGCCTCCTTCATCGAGTCCAGTGGAACCGGTTGGAGTGCTTCCAGAGCTGCTCAAGGTGGGGAGGCCGCCCGTGTTGCTTGGAGACGAGCCACTGCCGACATCAGGTCCACTGCCGGTTGAAAAACTTCCAGAGCCACTGGAGGTCGACGGCGTGATCGTCGGGTTCAGCGCGGGGTTTTTCGGGTTGAATGTGCTGCCAGATCCGGCGGAAGGAGGAATCGTGAACGCACCCATTCCCTTCGAGGCGCCTCCCTCGTCAATAGCGGACGACCCAGCGACAGAAGAACCAGTGCTGCCGTACGAGTAGGCATCGTCACTGGACGGTGTGGGGATATGGGCTGGGTTGCCCTGCTCAAGCGCAACAGCGCCGTTCAAGGCCAAAGCGGCCGCGACGACCAGCGAGAAAGCTTTCCATGACAACATTGGAGTCGAGAGATGTGTGGTATTGATGGAGGCTGTTGCTGATGAATGGGCAAATTGAATAATGAACTTCCACGTGCCCGATACGGAAATCCGTTGCAGCGCAGACTAGAGAGATCGTGGCAGCAGCCTATATACACGAGAAACAGCAGAGCAATGGCAGACTCTGCCGCAGAGATGGCCGGAGGTGGCGAAGGTATCAGATGGAGCTTTCCAAGTCTGCAGGTGTCTTCAATCCGTATTTGCTTTTCGATCCACCTGGTAACGTACCACATACGTACTAAAGCGCTGTGGCCCACAGCGTGGGGCGAATTCTGTGTGGAATGGTCAGTCGACCGCATGGCACTACGAAAACATTGGAGCCGCAGATTCGGCAAGGTGAGCCAGGCATCTGCTCCAGAGTCTTCGCACGAGTCTCTCACAAATGACATCGAAGAACAGGCTGGCTGTAGCTGTCCCAAGGTCACTCGGTACTGAAGCCACTTTCAAGGGCTCCGCATCTGGCTGAAATGAACGCCACAACTTACAGGCTTCTTGTCTGCCTTGGTACCAGACTGGAAGTCCAGATTGTTCTACGGAAGGAAAGTGAACGAAGGTCTCATTGAGACTCTCAATGATGGAGTGCAGCAATCCACGGATACAACACCCGTGTGTATATTACTATGGAGAAGATAAACCGCAGCACGTCAAACAAACAAAAGCAACAGTATTGACTGAACACTCGCAACTCTATTGACAAACACCACACCAAAGACAAAATAATAGACTGATCAACTTCTCACATCTAAGCTTAGTTGCGGCGCAGACGACGTTTGCAGCTCGTGCCTGTGCTCGGGAACGTAGCCGATCCGCTGCTCTCCGTGGCGGCCGAAGCGTCCGTCTGGGTGGGGGTCGAGTTGCTGCCGGTTGAGTTCGACTGGGTCGGTGTATTGGCATCGCTTCCTGCCTCACTAGTCGGCGTGGTAGCTTCACTGCCAGTCTCACTGGTATGGGTAGTGGCCTCACTGCCGGCCTCACTTGTTGGAGTGGTGGCGTCACTGCCGTCGGTCGGCTGGCTGGCACTTCCAGCGAGAGACAGAGATCCCTCGCACGGTTCCGAGCCAGAGGCGCTCGTCTCAATGGCCGACGAACCAGCAACGTCGCTGCCGGTCGCTGAGCTACCAGCAAGCGACAACGGTTCATCACACGGGGCTGAACCGGAATCCGACGTCGATGAGCTGGCCACTGAGCTGTACGAGCCCTGCTGTTCCTGACTGCCGACCGTGACGTCCGTGGATCCATTGGTCGATCCAGACGTCTCAGGGGTGGAGGCGTCACTGCCCTGGTCAACGGCACTCGAACCTTCCACAGCACTGCCGGTGCTGCTGAAGGTGACTCCCGTCTTGCCGGGAGATGTCGGTGAGGCGCTGCCCTGATCCACAGCCGACGAACCCTCCACGGCACTGCCAGTGTACAAGGTGTTGCTGCCACTCCCACTTGGCAGAGCCGTGTCACTCTTGCTCGGGTACGAGTTGGATGCGCTGCTCACGTCGAGGGCCGACGACGCGTCCACAGACGACGGCGTCTCCTGCACGACGGACTGGTCCGATGGAGTGGCGGTGGTGGCCGACGGTAGCTTGACGCCACCGCCGTATCCCTGCTCGATGGCAGTGACGCTATTCATGGCCACAGCGGCCGCGACAAGCAAAGAGAGGGTCTTCCAAGACAGCATCGGTGACGTGGTGGAAACTGAAGTTGTAGTGTGCTGCGAATGCCGAGGCAAATTGGAGAATGAGCTTCCGGTCCGACCGACAAGGCAAGAGGTAAACCGAGGCGACGAGTGCCTCTTTGCAGCGACTGACATCTGCACCACAGACGCGAACGATGTCGGTCACCTGGAGTGTTGCTCAGATCCAGCTGGACGATCATTTTTTTATCCGGTGCGACTTTAGTCGACGCGACTGTCGAGCTCGAGATGTCGACCATGAAAACAAATGCGAGCTTCAAGGAATACTAGAGAGAGCAATGTCGTGTTGTGTGGAGATATACTGGGTTGGGTTGAACGCTGTCATTCTCGCCTGAGGGCTCGTGGAAAGCCGTACACAATGTACTACAATGGGTTTGAATCAAAGCTCGATGAAACCCAAGGCATCTGCTGATGTAGGTCAGCACGACCACCATGCAGCTGGGTATACAGCGCGCTGGAAACAGTGAGACTTGCAGCCGCTTTTAGCGCGGATGGCGCAGATATTTAGGTTAACTAAGGCAAGTAGTAGTCGATGGTTGTTGCATCGGGATTCCTTGAGAACGCTGTTGGTTGGTTGGTTTCGGAAGGGACGATAAACTAGGGGGAACGAGACGTAGTGTTCGCGAATCACTGTCCACCGCATCTGTTATGACAGCATAATACGTGCCAAACGGCGTGTATCCTAGGTTTTGTTGTTCGACTAGGTCTAGCGTTTCCCTGGAAACACTTCAGAGTTCCGTAAACCCGCCGTCTACGACACGCGATCCGACTCCCGATCGGGTCAATTTACTGATCCTACCCCTGAATTCTATTATAATATCTCTAAACAGTAAAGTCCTACAAGATCTCGTACGAGCGGTCGTCTACAATGCACTGGAAGCTACAGATAATATTCGATGTCCTCGTACTGTGGCTGTTGCTGTTGCTAGATTTTCGGGATCTGTGGTACAAGACGCATTGGATGGGACCAAGCGATGCCTTCGCCTTCACCACTAGAAGCTCCGTGCTTTTGCTGGATCTGCCTCAGTCGGAGGAGAAGCTTCCGAGCGAAAGCTTGACCGGGTGGCGTGCCTTTCACGACACTTGCAGCGACCTCCGGGTTCTTAGTGGCAGTAGCAAGAGTGGCGTCGCCCACTCTCATTATCTTCATGTGCTGGCGGCGAACTGCTCCGCCCCCGACGGACTAACGGAAGAGATGTCGCCCCAGCTCTCAACGATGGTGCTAACCAGTGATATACGCGCAGACTCGATGGCTTGGGCAGCCTGTAAGCTTTTGTATATCTCCCGCCGACCACCGCTATGTCAGGACGTGATGGTTACAAGTTTCCTACACAAATACCGGTTTGGTTATCCCCACGTGACTAGCGCCATGATGGCTCCTCCTATGTCAGGGGCCGAACAGGAGCTAAGAGCGCTACTGGATGTGATCAGCAAGAGTATGCCACTAAGCAGAGTCGTGTGTGTGGGAGGTGTTGAAGTTCACAACGAGTCAAATCAAGAGACGCCTTTGAGGCGGATCTTTGGCTGTGCTAGTCCGGACGTCCCTGGCAAAAGTGCGGCCTTTGTCGGGCACTTTGCAACGGGTTTCGCGGCTCTACAAACCGACAAATCTCGCCTAACAGTAGATGAAGTGGACGTGCTTGGTATGCGCTTCATTTTCCGTCAGAATGCAGTTCGAAGCTACAAGTATCTCCCACCACCAGCTTCTGGGGACCAGGATTCGTCTTTCCGAGGGCGCGTCGACGTGAGCACGGCGCTCAACCTGAGCTGCTCTGGGTTCCTCTACAATATGATGATTCTAATCGACATGGCGCTGCTGGTTCTACACGTTTGGAGTGCTGGGGAACTCCTAGAACGACTCATTCTACCCCCGCTACTACGCACTCCTACGAAGCTGGAAATACGGAATTTGGCCCGAGATGAAGGACGCATGACGCTCTTCGCGTGCTCACTTATCCACAGCTCCCCGGTAGCAGTTCTTACAGTTATCTCTGCGCTTCTTTCATGGCTATTGGTACTCCCTCACTCTGCTGTGTGGGAGCTTGGAAGCGATGAGACGTCGTTCTCTTTGGCTTGGATCCACACGTTACTATCCGGTGTACGTGTGTGGGTTCTTTTGCTGCTTGTGGTTCATTTTCTGTGGGGTATTTTCGTGTTGATCAATGAAGGATGCGCCTACATGCTGGCAACGCGTACGTATGTATCAAGTAGCGAACTTGTGGCTGCTGTGATTGTAGCTGGTTGTCTACTTCGAAAGCGTTTGTTATCGATTCTGCCAAAGAAACACGACTTAGAGTTCCAGCGGATCGTGGATAATGTTGCTTTTCCTGGAAGTTCAGCAATTAGCAACGCTTTCGAAGACCGGATACGGATGCTGCCGAGCCATTCGCAGAACCCAGTGCTTTGGATGATCTACACGCCGTTGATTGAACTGCTGCTTCTGTCGTTACTGATCGTGGGTATTGGGATGCCTGCACGCTATTTCTTCCACGAATACAGACGACGTAGAGCTACTAAAGTGACTGCAGGTGTCGGGGCGAATGAGAGCAAGCAAGGCGATACACTGACGTCTCGACGGAGACCTTCCATCACCGGCTTTTCTTCTGCGCAGGCTGCAATGGCTGGGTACAAACGTCTTCCATTGGAAGAGCTACTGGACATCCCGATTCGATCGAAGCACATTGTTCGGAGCGGAGGCATTGGGAGTTTAGAGAAAACCATCGGTGACGAGCAGTTCCTCTCGCCAGTGCAGTACCTATCGTACGGTTTGTTGCTGGAAAACGACCGCTTTCTGAGCACACGGCGGGGGTTCTATCGAGTTCTGCCAGTGCAAGAGTTCATGGAGACGAACGCCAGCCGGAAAGGTAAAGAGTCGGCGTCTAAGGAGACCAACGGGTCCCCAAAGCGACGTAGATACACTTCAAACGTCTTTGACTGAAAACAACGACAGAAACTACCCTCTACATCAAACAATGAACTCGTTGAAGAAATAACCAAGCTGTTGCATAGGCAGCGGTAGTATAACCTTAGTGCTATTGCTGGTTAGCTCGCATGTTCTCGTATCTTCAGCTGCTGGGTGCAGACATTATCCAGGGCGTGTGGCTGTGCACAGGTTTGTCCGGAAATTACTGCTGAACGTTGTAGCCATCCGGATAAGGAGAAAACAGTTGATCAGCATTTCACTAGTATCAATACTATCAAGACGAGACCTTGCACGTGACTGGGAGGTGAAGCAGCGTGTACAGGTAGCTCATGAGCAGCGTCTACAAGCATCGCGTGGTCAGCTTCGGCCTTTTTCGTTGTTACCGTGCCACAACCTCAGAGCAGATGTAAGATAGACTTTGGCATTCGTTTCGGTGTGGTGGATGTCGTGAATCGGAGCCACTTCTTCACGATCTTTTCGACGGGGTAAACAAAATTCCATGCGGAGATGTAGAACGCTCGTTCCGTGGCCGATCATCGGCAAGTTTGAATTGAGCTTAGTTTTCCGTCACCTTCTTTATTCGTCTTGGCTTCACGTGGATCCTCCGTTGGTGTCGACACAGGTTCCATCAGTGTGTTTCTGGCTCCTTCAGCTTTTCCTTGACGTCCTTACTGTTCAACCGAAGCTCCGTCCTCCATGGCCGATAGCTCATTCCTCAACTTACCAAGTCACTTGCACTCATTACGATCCCCTCCTCAGGCCAATCATGCTATCCTGGAAAGCTCTCTCACTCGTTGTCGCGGCTGCCATCGCTATGAACGGCGTCGTGGGTCTTGAACAAGGCTACGGAGGAGGTGTCTGGACCACTGCCCCTCCTACCGAAGCACCAACGACTGCACCACCAACATCCACTGAAAGTTCTAGCGACCAACAGAGCGACAGCCAGGAGTACGGAAACTCGCAGTCCACCGACTTCAGTGTTGGCAGCGATTCAAGTCAAGTTGAAGGCTCATCAGTAAGCGACGGTGGTAGTGATGCGTACCCTGGTGAGACTCCGGGCCCCGACAGCAGCTACGGCAACAGCTTAAGCTGGGATGGATCGGCAATCATTGGCGGCAGTGGATCCTACCCAGGAGGCAAGGTCACCAGTGGCGACGGCAGTTTCGACTACATTGAAGTGCCGTCTGGTTCGGGCGATGGCAGCGTCGGTGTGGGTTCCCCAAGCAGCAGCGGCAGCATTGCAAGCGACGTCGGCAGTGGAAACATCGACACCCCGAACCAATACCCGATTTCGAGCACCTCCGGCAGCGACCGGGATACGTCTACAGGCGGTGAAAGCAGCACTGGGGGCGAAGAATCGACCAGTGGAAGTGATGACCAGCACTCCCCGACGGGTGGATGCAAGGTCCGCACTCGCCGTCTTCGTCAGTAAAAAAGAACCAACGCAAACGATTGGTTTGACAAACCTCCTGTGTTGTGGAGTATTGGACCAGACAACGGACACATCAGACCAAGGACGACGCCCGACGGCAGCGACAGACGGCAGACGCGCGGACCGCGTCAACACTACACTACATCATCACCGCCGCGTAAACGGTGGCCTACATAATCTGCATCACCGCCGCGTAAACGGTGGCCTACATAATCTGCACCAACGACTGGTGCTGCGAAGCCGGAGGATGACACCACAAGGGGCGCCCTCCCTGAAGGCAAGTAGCTAGAGAGCTTTGTCTAACTGCTAATGAACTCACTTCGCAATCTACTTGCAAGCGCGCAATACGTTATATGTGTATATGTGCCTTCTGCTTTCGTAAGCGCTTCTAGATCAGCAGCGCTTCCTACAAAATACATGTTGACAATACTTTATAAAATCCGTTCTATCAAATTGCGAAATCTTAGACTGCTGACACTGTAGGACTCTCGGTGGCTGGTTTTGAAACGGGCCAAGACCACGAACTTCGTGACGAAGTGGTCGCCGTGCAACGGCAAAACATTGGTTTCCCGATCGCGGTAGAGATAGAGAAATAACTGGACAATTCGAAATCTCCTTCATAGCTCACAACCCGCCACTCCTCACCCACGAGGTAAACATGATCGATTTCCTCACTCGTTAGGCTAACCGTTAGCGATTGTTGGAAATCTGCCATAACAAATGCGATGTCCAGTGATTCACGGGCACTACATCCCGTTCTCGACACTTGTCATCCCCTCCAACGCCAACCAACAGCGTTCTTAAGGAATCCCGATGCAACAACCATCGACTACTCGACCCTGCTGCACAAGCTGCAACTTGCCTTAGTTATCTTAGATGCCTGCGCCATCCGCGCTAAAAGCGGCTGCAATTCTCACCGTTTCCAGCGCGATGTATGACCAGCTCCATGGTGGTCATGCTGACCTACATCAGCAGATGCCTTGGGTTCATCGAGGCTCGATTGGAGCCCATTGTAGTACAATTTGTACAGCTTTCCACGAGCTCTAAGGCGAGAGTGACAGTGTTCAACCCAACCCAGTATTTCTCCACACAACACGACATTGCTCTCTCTAGTATTCCTTGAAGCTCGCATTTGTTTTCATGGTCGGCATCTCGATGTGCTCGACAGTTGAGTCGACTAAAGTCGCACCGGATAAAAAAATGATCGTCCAGCTGGATCTGAGCAACACTCCAGGTGACCGACATCGTTCGCGTCTGTGGTGCAGATGTCAGTCGCTGCAAAGAGGCACTCATCGCCTCGGTGCGGATCTTGCCTTGTCGGCCCGATTGGAAGCCCATTCTTTAATTTGCCTCGGCATTCACAGCACACTACAACCCCAGTAACCAGTAACTACCACGTCACCGATGCTGTCTTGGAAGACCCTCTCTTTGCTTGTCGCGGCCGCTGTGGCCATGAACAGCGTCACTGCCATCGATCAGGGATACGGCGGTGGTGTCAAGCTACCGTCGGCCACCACCGCCACTCCATCGGACCAGTCCGTCGTGCAGGAGACGCCGTCGTCTGTGGATGCGTCGTCGGCCCTCGACGTGAGCAGCGCATCCAACTCGTACCCGAGCAAGAGTGACACGGCTCTGCCAAGTGGGAATGGCAGCAACACCTTGTACACTGGCAGTGCCGTGGAGGGTTCGTCGGCTGTGGATCAGGGCAGCGCCTCAACATCGACCCCCAGCAAGACGGGCGTCACCTTCAGCAACACCGGCAGTGCTGTGGAAGGTTCGAGTGCCGTTGACCAGGGCAGTGACGCCTCCACCCCTGAGACGTCTGGATCGACCAATGGATCCACGGACGTCACGGTCGGCAGTCAGGAACAGCAGGGCTCGTACAGCTCAGTAGCCAGCTCATCGACGTCGGCTTCCGGTTCAGCCCCGTGTGATGAACCGTTGTCGCTTGCTGGTAGCTCAGCGACCGGCAGCGACGTTGCTGGTTCGTCGGCCATTGAGACGAGCGCCTCTGGCTCGGAACCGTGCGAGGGATCTCTGTCTCTCGCTGGAAGTGCCAGCCAGCCGACCGACGGCAGTGACGCCACCACTCCAACTAGTGAGGCCGGCAGTGAGCCCACTACCCCTACGAGTGAGACTGGCAGTGAAGCTACCACGCCTACTAGTGAGGCAGGAAGCGATGCCAATACACCGACCCAGTCGAGATCAACCGGCAGCAACTCGACCCCCACTCAGACGGACGCTTCGGCCGCCACGGAGAGCAGCGGATCGGCTACGTTCCCGAGCACAGGCACGAGCTGCAAACGTCGTCTGCGCCGCAACTAGATGTGAGAAGTTGATCAGTCTATTATTTTGTCTTTGGTGTGATGTTTGTCAATAGAGTTGCGAGTGTTCAGTCAATACTGTTGCTTTTGTTTGTTTGAGGTACTGCGGTTTATCTTCTCTATAGTAATAAACACACAATACGAGTAACAAGCTGCTACCTCATGCACTACGGGTGTTGTATCCGTGGATAGTTTCACTCCATCATTGAGAGTCTCATTGAGACCTTCGTTCACTTTTCTTCCGTAGAACAATCTGGACTTCCATTCTGGTACCAAGGCGGACAAGAAGCCTGTAAGTTGTGGCGTTCATTTCAGCCAGATGCGGAGCCCTTGGAAGTGGCTTCGGTACCGAGCCACCTTCGGACTGCTACAGCCAGCCTGTTCCTCGATGTCATTTGTGAGAGACTCGTGCGAAGACTCTGGAGCAGATGCCTGGCTCACCTTGGCGAATCGTGCGGCTCCAATGTGTGCGTGGTGCCATGCGGTCGACTGGCCATTCCACACAGAATTCGCCCCACGCTGTGGACCACAGCGCTCCAGTCGGCATACGTCTCATTGCCAGGTGGATCGAACAGCAAATACGGATTGAAGACACCTGCAGACTTGGAAAGCTCCATCTGATACCTTCGCCGCCTCCGGCCCTCTCTGCGGCAGAGTCTAAAACAGTTAAACCCGTACTAAATGATTATTGCACTACGTTATATCCTGTTATAGATGATACGAAGTCGTTCCACCGAGTTGGTAGTCAGTAAAATGTATGGGGTATAAATGATAACTCTTAAACTTCAAACTTGATACAGGTTTGAGCCCAACTCAATAGTCAGTTTTGACTCTGAAAGTAGCTGGTGATCGTCGTCTGTTGCCATCTAACATGATATCCCGGATTTTTTTTGACAGCACAGTCGCGAGGGCCTCGTCGAGCTCGGGAATAACGACCTTTTGTGTACGACGCGACTGTAGATCTGAGATTGTCGACTGTCCAGGCTGTTTGTCAAGCACAAACTCCTTCTTGGCTTTCTCAGCAAGTTCAGTTTGGGTCATGGATGGATGATCGTCGTGCCAGATGCAGATCTTTTTCTTGTGTTCGAACGTTAGGTTGCCGACGTGCTCTGCTTACGACCCATGGTGAAAATGAGATAATGACACTAGTGCCTCGCTTTCAGCGCCGCGGTGCTCAGACGTTGTGGTGGCAATTGGGTAAGAATAGTCCTCATTCGTAGCCGAGGACGAGTATAGGATATTTGCTTCAAGACGGGGGTGCTGCTCTACAATTTGATAATATTGCTATACATGATACAAGGTTGGTCCACGGGACTTATCATTTAGTACAGGTTTAACTGTATAGGCTGCAGTCATCTACCACGATCTCTCTAGTCTGCGCTGCAACGGATTTCCGTATCGGGCACGTGGAAGTTCATTATTCAATTTGCCCATTCATCAGCAACAGCCTCCATCAATACCACACATCTCTCGACTCCAATGTTGTCATGGAAAGCTTTCTCGCTGGTTTTCGCGGCCGCTGTGGCCTTGAACGGCGCTGTTGCGCTTGAGCAGGGCAACCCAGCCCATATCCCCACACCGTCCAGTGACGATGCCTACTCGTACGACAGCACTGGTTCTTCTGTCGCTGGGTCGTCCGCTATTGACGAGGGCGGCGCCTCGAAGGGGATGGGTGCGTTCACGATTCCTCCTTCCGCCGGATCTGGCAGCACATTCAACCCGAAAAACCCCGCGCTGAACCCGACGATCACGCCATCGACCTCCAGTGGCTCCGGCAGTTTTTCAACCGGCAGTGGACCTGATGTCGGCAGCGGCTCGTCCCCGAGCAACACGGGCGGCCTCCCCACCTTGAGCAGCTCTGGAAGCACTCCAACCGGTTCTACTGGACTCGATGAAGGAGGCGACTACACACCCAGCAGCACCGGCAGTGAAGTGGAAGGATCGAGCGCGATTGACGAGGGCAGCGACTCCGTTCCCAAGGGCAAGGGAGCTATGACAACACCCCCATCGACAGACTCCGGTAGTCTTCCAAGCAGCTCGACCGGAAGCGACGGCGCCACCGGCAGTGGTTCAAAGCCGGCGGGTAAGAGCGACGGAATTCCTCGCAGTGGCGATAGCAGTCAGACCCAGGGTAGTCAGGCACAGGGTTCCTCTGGTCTTGACAAATCCAGCGCATCGACCTCTAGTGTTGCCGGATCTTCTAGCATCGACCAGTCCAGCACTAGCGCTTCGGGTTCTGCGCCGTGTGACGAACCCATTGATCTCCCAGGTGGCTCGGAATCCGGGAGTCTTTCCAGCGGATCTGCGGGTCTCGACGAGGGGAGCAACTCTACCCCGTCCAGTGCAAGCGGCAGTCAGCGTGACGGATCTGCCGGTCAGGGTGAAGGCAGCAGCTCGTCTCCGTCCGACAACCCCACCCAGTCGAGTGTGACCGGCAGTCAGGTCGGAGGTTCTTCCAACATCGACCAAGGCAGCGCCAACAGTCCCAACCAGTCCGGCGGGTCGACGGGCAACGAGAGTACCGGGTCGCCTGGATCGCCGCCCTCAAATGACCAGAGCCAGACGACCGGCAGCAAGGTGGCGGGCTCCTCCGATTCTGAGCCGACGTTCCCGGGTAAGAACTCGAGCTGCAAGCGCCGTCTTCGTCAGTAGCTTCTTTCTGTGATCAGCATCATGTACAGTAGTGTCGTCCAGTGAGTTTGCCTAGCGTAGACAAACATGTAAGCTTACAAACTTCCCCCACCAAATTCAAGTCGAATGTACAAGTAACCTACAGCATATTGTCTGTTGCAAGTAGCATCATGACTACAGTGTAGTGCCTCTCTGCGTCACCACCGCGAAGAGCTTCTTGATCATCTCGGTCTGTTCTTCCACCATGCCATTCTGTCGCTCTAGCAAAGCATTTTGCTGTTCGAGAAGTGCGAGCATCCGATCGCTTCTATCGTGGTGCACTTCCTCCTGTTGTTGCTCTGGTTGTAGAGCTTCAGCTGTGATTGCAGCTACTTGCTGGTTCTGGAGCTGCTGAATTTGTTCATAAGTCTGCTGCATTTCCTGGAGTTGCGCTTGATCGGAATTCAAATTTGAATCGTCATCTACTGCTCGTTCCTCGATCAAAACTCCAGTCGAGAGGTTAAATCGTTTGCAGAAGTTGTAGTACCATCCATTGGACGCCTGGAAGGTCCCCAGCCCATACTTTGGCACCAGCAGTTTGGCCTTCTCCTTCACAAGAGACGGCGGTACAGGAACTTTACGGGATTTCAACCCTCGTACCCACTCGAACAACTCGCGTTCGAACGGGACACTCAATATGTGACCTCCGCGTCTGCGTTCATCTCTGCTCTGGGCGCTGCCGTACCGGTATCTCGCCCGCACCTCTGGGCCCTTCTGCTTCAGTTTCTGAATTGCTGCCCGTGTGATACCGTAGCGTCTCGCAATCTCAGCGTTCGACAAGCTTCCGCCTGACTTTTCCACCAGTTCGAGGATTTCTACGCGCTGTCGGTCGGTCAGGCGTTTCCCGACTCCTTTTCCCTTCCTCGGGGGATCACTAGAAGCCTCAGTAGATGCGGAAGACAAGTCCAATGGAGCGGGAACATCGGCTTGACTTGCAGCTTTTAGTGCGTTCATGTAGGCGACAGACGGCTCATTTGGCTCAGTTCCGAAGGGAAAAGAGGAGGTGGTGGGTACTACACTGCAGTCTGAGGGCTGGACGTTGCTCTGGAGCTGAACAGAGGAAGTGGAGTTAGGCGACGCCATGTATCAACTTGGTGGATAAAATATAAGTATCGTATACTTGTATACTTAGCGAGGAAGTGTTCTAAAATACGGTATAGACCAAGCGTCCAACGAAGGCGAGTGTTGAAACGGACGGTATATCGCCTCCACCTTAAACTCAAGAGATTGAAATTGCAAGTTTACCGTCTCCATCTCTAAATCTCCCTTTAGCGAGGTGTAACTGAAATCTCCCGAGTTTGCTCCTTTTAACGTTCTGGGATTTCCACCGCACTTTGCGGTCTTTGAGTTTTTCTGCAAGACTCCCTCACTGATTGGAGCCAAACTCCGACATTTATTTATTGCGATCTTCGAACCTAAAATCAAGGTTGAATAGCCGTCAAAATTTGTAGTACTGGCTCCAGTCCAAGTAGTTGCGCCTGTCAGTACCTCTAGGAGTCGCCACGCCTGTAGCTCCGCCATGCCGAGCACACCTGCATCAACCGCAGAGCTCATTTCCGCATTTCCGTCGTGCCAACTATCGTTCCAGCACCTTCATACCTGGAAGCGTCCGAGACGCCATACACACCTACGAACCACCGGACGGGTTCATCGTGGTGCCACCACGAAGATCCGAGAAATCGGTGATCTTTTCCTACGGTGTACGCCTTGTGAAGGCCCTGGAAGATCGTTCAACGGAGCCAGACCCCGCTTCACCTGCGGTGTGGATGTTCCTGGCAGGTGACGTCTGCCATGAAAAGGATGTTGCAGCGGGGCTGCCGTAGCTTAGCGTCAGAGGAAGACGGTTAACTCAACGAGTTAAGGATTAACACACACCTTATTAAGGGTTAATAGGCCTTAATATCCGAAGGCACCTACTAACTACGACCTTAATAAAAGGACTTTACTCTTAGTGTTCCAAATCCAAACTGTTTATTTATCTTTTATTGCGGCTAGCCGCCTAGGGGGTAAATGTATGTGGTTAACTATCTAACATAGTAAAACCAAGTATAATCCTACTTCAAATGCATAACGTGTGGCTCTCAGCCACACACACTCCCTCGAGTGTCCGTACATCAAATATGTACCTTACACAAAGTGTATCCATGTGTGGAACACACCAGGTGTAAACCCGTGTAACCCCGTTACACCACCCCCCACCAAGATGTGGACACCCGTGTCCACGACACTTTCTCAGTGAGGTCTTTCTTCTCAAGACGTTAGAGGTCACTTTACCTCATCACAAGTTCAAAGAACTTCGGCTCCCAGAGCCCATTATCGAAACTGCATTCACAATGCTAAACCTTACGCGCGGGCCTTCAGCCATTACGTCGCCTCCGCGGTCACCCGACCAAAGTCCAACGTCACATGGTGACAGCGCCTCAGCGCACAGCAGTCCACGCTCCCCACAGGCCACAGGCCTCCGCAACGACGGGGAGGCTGCTCCGCAGCGGCTCAGTGTACAGCAGTACCACCGTGAGCATCGACGTCTTCATGGCTCTGGCTCCGCGAGCCATCATCCTGGTGAGAGCGACGCTCCACGCTCTCCTGAGCCAGTGACACCGCGTACGCGTCAAGACGCCTGGCTCGACGAGCTTGAGCAAGGCGAGATCGTCCCTGACGACGACGAAGAACCTCCTACACGCCAGGAGGCTGCCTCTCAGAGGCCTTCAAGCCCGGCGCCGCGCTCTCGCGAGCTGCACACGCCTAATCCGTTCCCGAACCGTGATGGTTCGGCGAACGCCCTGCGCAATGCGCCTCCTCTCTCCTCGAGGTACGAGGACGAGCTCCCTGAGCCAGGTGTGGTCTCCAACGACCTGGACGGGGCTCAAAGCCGGCAGCTTGAGGCTGCATCTCGCGCACGGTCTAATAGACCTGTGGCCCGCCCCATAGTGGGCACGTCGCGTCGCGACTACGGTTATGACCGTCTCTCTCCTGCGGAGGTCGTTCGACGCGCTGCTTCGCAGCTCTTGGACACGTACACGTGTGGGCGCGCGCCCGAGACGCCGGATGAAGTCGCCCAGCGACATTCGCTCCGCGAGCGCTTCTTGACTCCGCAAGTCACAACTCCCTCGGAGTACCGTGAGCGCCTGCGTCAGCAGCTCAACGGTGAGGCCGTGCCGGCCATGCGGACAGTGCCGGTGGTCCTCTCAGAGGGTGAAACAATGGCCGCTTCTGAAGCGCAGTTTCAGAACTGGGTGGAGCTATCTCGACGGCTCCACTCCTATGATGCTCTCCGAGCTAGTTTCTCGGAAACTGATATCCGCTTGGAGCGGCGCTTACGCCTCGACTTCGCGAAGCGACAAGCAAGACGGCGTGTACCGGGACAACGTCCCTCACGCTACGAGGCACCCCGGCCTCCTGCTCCCGCTGTGAGCAGCCCTACCCATAGCCATGGGTCGGCTGGCACAGCCACTGGTCAGAGCCTGAGCTCAGCTCGTGACCTGTCGTCACCCCACTCTAGTAGTGGGAAGCGCGGCGCGCCCGGCGACTCCGTCGCGCGCCCTGCGGGCGCTCCGTCACCGGGTGACGCCGATCGTAAGCGTCCACGACGTCAGGGCAATCTTGCCGAAGTGGAACCTCGAACTCCCATGAGTTCTGGGAATGAGGATACCCTCTCCACTTTACCAGATACTGGTTATGACCCTGGCGCCTGCGCCGCGCCATCAGGCGCTCCACATGGTAGTGGAGATTCCCATGCTCATCGAGCAGAGCAGGGGGAGGCCGAGCGGCCGCTGGACTCTCGCGCTGCGAGCTTTGTGGACTTCCTCTCCTTACAGAGCCGTGTCCGCTCGGTGAGCGACTACGTCGCGGACGTTGATCGCTCCTCACATCGCCTAGCGAATAGCCTCGAGGAGGTCGAGCGTCGCCTCGACTGGCTGGAGTCGCCTCAGGCGATGCAGCAGCGGGTCGTAGACCTTGAGCGCCAGATTGCTCAGCTGCAGGGTCAACTCGACCTCTTGGTACGGATGCAGCCGTACGGCTCTCGTCCCGTGGCAATGCCACCGCCGATGGCTCTACCGCCTGCGGCCTTGCAGCCTCCCGTGCCTCCGCACCCTGCTGCCTTGCAGCTTCCTGTGCCTCCGCACCCTGCTGCTCTGCAGCTTCCTGCTGCCCCGCAGTACCCTGCGTACTCGGGCCCTGGTGCTGGGCCTCAGCACCCTGCTGCCTCGCAGCCTCTCGCTGCTTCGCAGCCCCTGTCCGACCCGGCGCTAGCGCCTCGGAGCTCATCCGAGCGGGGTCCCGGTATGGCTTAAGCAAGCCTACGTAAAATACCGGGTGCGTACGCATCTTCTTCGGAAGATTGAGCGTGTACGCCAGGCCCTTCTTGGCCACGACCTTGAACGGTCCAATGAACCGAGGTCTCAACTTGGTCTTAAAGACCGCAGACACTGCGTGTGTAGGTAGGTTTTTAGCGTTTAATAAAACAAGATCCCCGATCTCAAACCTTTCCATGTTTTTCCTGCCTTTGGCATCTGCATACTCCTTTTGGAGATCCTGGCTTTCAGCCATCGCGTCGCGCACCTGGCGCATGACGCTCAGTCTCAAAGAGACAAAGTCATCGACTTGCTTGCGAACCGCAACTGGGCTGACATCAGCAAGCCGATCGGCTAACCCTCCCCCATCAAGCCCAGAGCCACACCGTGGCGGCGTTAGAGGGACGCGAGGGTCGACCAAACCGTTCACATAGAACGGGGTGAAGCCTGTCGAGGCATGCACCGCATTGTTCATAGCGAACTCAACGAGGGGGAGCATCTCGCTCCAGCGTCGTGGCGCTTCAGCGCAGACGCTTCGGAGGATATCCTCCACAACGCGATTCACGCGTTCAGTTTGACCATCGGTCTGCGGATGGTCCGCCGTGGACATGTCCAACTTGGTGCCAAGCACCCTGAACAAGGACGTCCAGAACTTCGCTGTAAAGCGAGGGTCTCGATCAGAGACAATTGCCTCAGGCAAGCCATGTTGGCGAAAGACTCTGTCTAAGAACAGCTTCGCTGTATCCTCACCGTCAACGGTGTCCGGCACAGCCGAAAGATGAGCCATCTTGCTCAGTCGGTCAACAAAGACCACGACACCCGTGTTGCCCGCCTTATCCTTAGGAAGGCCAAACACAAAGTCCATACTAATGGACTGCCAACATCCCGAAGGGACTGGCAAACTCGCCAACGGCGCAGCCGCATGCGGCGCGGACTTGGTCCGTTGACATGTCTCGCATGTACGCACATAGGTGCTTGCCCACTTGTACATCTTGGGCCACCAGTACATCTTGCTCACCGAGCCATAGGTCTTTTCACGACCAAGATGTCCACCGACAGGCGTATCATGCACCTCATAGAGGAAGCGATACTTAAGATCCTCATCATGAGGGACGACCACTCGAGGAGTGTCCTCAGGGTCAGTGCTGTAGTACAGCAGGCCATGATCAAGCGTATAACGCTGCAGCCTCGCGCGTAAGCGCGGTGACAATTCCTTGTCAGAGTCATTGAACTCTTCGCTCCCAAGAGCGCGTAGCAGAGCTACACATGTGTCGTCTTGGGCGTATGCCCTCCGTATAAGGTCGGGGACCGACGACGTCACAGTAGTGACATGAGTCAACTCGTAGTCCGGCCTGCGCGATAGCGCATCGGCCACTACGTTTAGCCGTCCCGGCTTATACTTCACCTCGAAGTTATACTCGGCAAAGAATGAAAGCCATCTTGCCATTCTCTGTGAGAGGTGAGGCGACTGAGTCGCAGTGCGTAAAGACGCATGATCTGTATAGATCACAAAGGGCTTAGAGCCGAGTAAATGTACTCTAAATTTGACTAGAGCATACTTCATTGCAAGTAGCTCCTTGTCATGAACTGGATAGTTCTTCTCAGCAGCTTTGAGCTGCCGAGACTCAAACGCGATAACGCGCTCACGCCCTTCGGCGTCTGCTTGTAATAAAGCACAACCGATTGCAAAATCGGAGGCGTCGCAGACGACGCTAAACGGACGATCCGGGTCCGGAAGCGCCAAGATGGGCGCGTGAAGGAGACTCTCCTTAACAGCCTTGAAGGCTTCGTCGTGAACGACGTCCCAGCACCAGGGTGCATCCTTCTTAAGGAGATTGGACAATGGCCGAGCCATATCAGCGTAGTTCTCGCTGTACTTGTGCAAGTAATTGGCTAAGCCAAGCCACTTACGCAAGTCTTTCGGGTTCGATGGAACCGGCCAGTCCACAATGGCCTTAACCTTGGCAGGATCTGCCCTAAGGCCTCGCTTCCCAATGAAGCATCCGAGGAATGGAATTTCCTCCGCGCCAAAGACGCATTTATCCAAGTTGGCATACAACTTATTCGTGCGCATGCACTCGAGCACCGCTCGCAAATGGTCAAGGTGGTTCTCCACATCAGACCTCCCGTGCTCCGCACGACTATGGACGAAGATGTCGTCGAAGTACGTCTGAGCGTACGCCCGATGGGGCCTGAACAACTGCGTCACTAGACGATTGAACGTCGCAGGCGCGTTCGACAGCCCTTGGGGCATCACCAACCACTCCCAGAGCATGCCGCTCGGAGTACTCACAGCCGTGAGAGGTATATCGCTAGCTCTCATGAGCAGCTGATAATACCCGTCGACCAAGTCGAGTGCACTGTACAACGTACATCCCACCATATTGTTCTGAAGAACATCCTTACGAGGAATCGGCGTCTGCGCCGGAATGGTGGCTGCATTCAGCTTATTGAAAGCATGCACTATGCGCCACTTGCCATTAGGCTTTCTGACACAGAACGTGGGTGTCGAGTGCGGAGACTTGCTCTCACGCACCAAGCCGGCTTCGTGCTTTGCACGGAAGAACGCGTCGATGACGTCACATTGCTCCCTTGGTAAGGGCCACTGCCGTGTTACGCAGTATTTGGTTCCAGGAACCAAGTCAATCTCATGACGTACGCCTCGATCCGGAGGCAACCCTGACGGCGGGTCCTTCGACACCACATCGTGGTATTCCTTGATCAAAGGATAAAACGGATCCGAGGGATCCTTGAGGATCGAAGATCCACTCCTAGCGCTCAGCGCTCGCTTCGTGTCCTCAAGGACAGCTTCGTCCACGACGGACGAGGAGTTCAACTCCTCCTCGGGTCGTATCATGACCACCTCGGCAAGCTCGCCGGCCTTTAAGGCCTCGCCAAACTCGGCGACGGACATCTCGTCCAGCTCTAACAGAGCATCAACCGACGGGAGTCGCTCGAGACTTATGTCTCCGTCGACATCCCCTGTCACTCCATTCACGAGTGTGTACAACTGCTCACTGCAGTCGCGTGGAGCCTCACCGCTCAACACGCTGGACACCTCGTCCGACGTCATAGACGTCACAGACGCTCTGCGTCTCTTCCTCCTCTCCCTCCTCGCCCGAGCACGGCCGGATGAGGGCTGCAGGGCGACATCGCCGTCGCGCTGCCGAGGTGCCAACGCACTATGGCTCCTCGGAGAGGGAACAGTGTCATTCGAGACACTCAGCGGCGGGTCAGCGACCCTACGAGCACCGCTCAACGGAGTACGTGCCGTTACACAATTGTCCTTAGGACACAGCGGCGGGTCAGCGACCCTACGAGCACCGCTCAACGGAGTACGTGCCGTTACACATTTGTCCTTAGGACACAGCGGCGGGTCAGCGACCCCACAAACACCGCTCGGCGGATAACGCGCCACCCCGCGCACGCCCTGTGAGTCACACTCACGGCAAACAGCAACTTCGTTGCTCACTATCTCTGACATACCAATGTCCAGCACCATGACCGATTCGGTCTCGTGCTCGCGCCAATAGCGCTTCTGTCTCCGAGCAGAGGTGGGTTCATGACTCGCCAATGCTCCACTAGGAGACGGGCGCGTAGCGCCCAACGTCTTCGACTTCCAGTCGATCCATGGCTCGTGGCTCTCGAGCCACGCCATGCCAAGGATGAGGTCATACCTCTCATCCAGGTCTAAGACCAAGCAGCGTTCCACGCTATCGAAGTCTAAGAACTTCACGTTCAGGTCAATAGAGACCTTCGACACAGTCACTAGTGTCCCCGTCGCAAGACGGACAGAGATCTTATCTCTTCGAGGCTCTTGTAGAGCCTCCACATATGGTTTAAAACCATCGACAGTGGAGCGCCGGACATAGTTGCCGGACGCTCCCGAGTCTATCAAGACTCTCCACGGCTTGTCGAAGCCCTTCACGTTCGCTTGAACGACTAACAAGCCGGGCTTGCACTCACTACGTGAGTTAGAGAGCTTAGCTCTCTGCGGGGCTGAGTCCCGTTCTCTCCTGCCTCCCAGAGGCCCAACAGAACTCAGTTCCTCCCCAGTAGGGCGCCCCGCGCCTACTGGGTTCCGTCGTTTCCCCGCGACGACCCTGGTTGAGGGTTCGAAGCGGTGCTTCGGCTCGATGGAGCCTGGGCCTTGTTGCGCAACGGGCAACTAGGCCTCAAGTGGCGGGTGCTCCCGCACGTGTAGCATCGACGGATGCTGAAGCGCTGCTCAGCAGCATAGAGGTCAGCCTCGTCTTCAGCGTGGCTGAGGTCCATCGGTTCAGGACCGCTCGAAGAGCTCGCGCTACCAGCGCTCGAACCGTGTCTCGCAGACTGGAAGTTGTAGTCGGCATTCAATGCCACGTTCACGGCCTCCTCAAATGAGGCAGGGTGAACACGGAAAACTTCCGTTCGGGCAGCGCCCGTGCGCAGGCCCTCCATAAACACGGTCACCGTGACCGCCTCGGGGAGAGGGCTCGACGCCATACCGGCGATCAGAGTTCTCAACTCTTGGACATAGTCCAGCAACTCCTTTTTACCCTGGCGGGTAGCAAGGAACTTCGACCGTATACGGTACGCCTGGTTAGGCGGCGCGAACACGCGCACTAGTTGCTGTTTCAGCTGATCCCAGGTCGGGAAAGCAGCGTCCACAGACGTGCCGCACGTTAGTGTCCATTCTTGAGCTCGGCCACCGAGCTTCGAGATCGCCAGCGCTACGCGCTGTTGCTCAGTCTGGAGCAGGGCCGATCCCATGGCCATCTCGACCTGTCGGGTCCAGAGAAGGAGGTTCTCCCCTTCCTTCCCCTCGAAGGTCTTCACGCTCACCATGAGCGGTTTCGGTCTATTAGACCACTCGTGCGTCGACGACGCGGCCGCGGACGAGGCGGCGGACGCCGTTGCGCTCACGCGCTCTTGAACATGCTCTAAGAGCGCCTTCTCGTAGCTTGCAAAAGCCTCCAGTCTGGCGGATACCGCCTCTGGCTCTTGCGAAGCAAGATGAGCAATGCCCTCGGGGCCCAACAGAGACATAAGCTTTTTAAGCGTCTCTTGCTGGCCAGGCGGCAAGCTCGCGAACACAGCGTGTTCCATCCTCTCAGAGGGATCAGTCAAAAGACTCAGTCGCAGGATTGACTACAAGTGCTACCAAGTGCAGCGGGGCTGCCGTAGCTTAGCGTCAGAGGAAGACGGTTAACTCAACGAGTTAAGGATTAACACACACCTTATTAAGGGTTAATAGGCCTTAATATCCGAAGGCACCTACTAACTACGACCTTAATAAAAGGACTTTACTCTTAGTGTTCCAAATCCAAACTGTTTATTTATCTTTTATTGCGGCTAGCCGCCTAGGGGGTAAATGTATGTGGTTAACTATCTAACATAGTAAAACCAAGTATAATCCTACTTCAAATGCATAACGTGTGGCTCTCAGCCACACACACTCCCTCGAGTGTCCGTACATCAAATATGTACCTTACACAAAGTGTATCCATGTGTGGAACACACCAGGTGTAAACCCGTGTAACCCCGTTACAGATGTTCCGTTCCCGTTGTCATCAGGCAAGACTTCTGTCGTCACCAAACATCTCAAAAAGGCTCACGACGTCACTTGGAGAGAACGGAAAGCGCACATGAAAAGCGACGCTCGAGGGACGAAGAATTGGACCGACTCCGCCGTTCTCAAATATTTCGAGAGGATCCAGCCCGTGTCTATGTGCTGGTGAAAACGCTGCGGATTGTTAATAACAATCTGCCTTATCGTCTAGGGGGGAAAACGAAGAATCCATATCGATCCGCGAACTTGTCGTAAAGGATTCGATGCATGCAACTAACAACGCCAAAGTAGTTGTTCACTCTATTGTGGAACGTTACGCATCAACTAAACGGGTGATCGAGGATTTGTTGGCCTCGAATCGAATCGGAACGGCACCTTCGTTCTCAGTTGTGACGGATTTTTGGAGCTCAAAAATCACCACGACAAAGTATCTTGATCTTCGGGTGTATATGGTAGACAAGAACTATCAGTTTCGGTCTGTTTTACTTGGCGCTCGTCACTTCAACCCGCGTTATGGTGAGCGTGATGGAGGGATCCGAAACCCTTTCCAGCGTTGGATTGCCGATATTCTTCGCGACTTTGGCTTAACACGCCAGAATTTATTCGGTGCTACTTCCGACGCTGGCCCAGTTGTCAAGTGGAAGATGCGCGACGGTCTAAAACTATGTTGGCACTGGTGTGGTCCCCACATGACGAACGCAGCCACCTAACGTGCGTGTGGCATGGTTGCTGATGCTGGAAAGTCCAAGAATCCTGCGATGACTGACTTGGTCCGACGCATTGTGAAGACGGTGTACACCGTCAAACACGTTGTAACTATGGGGTCACTTTTTGAAGAGCTTTGTGTGCTTGGGAAAACGGACCGATTGCCACATCAACTGCTGGATTATCGCGCTCATCGTTCCCTTGGGCTTACGAGAGTCATTAGGCGCATTCTCGATTTGTGGGACCCACTCGTCGCTTGGGATTGAGAGAGCGAGGCGAACCCGCACCAGCGTTCCTGCCGGATTCCCTTTGATTCAGGATCAGCAGAAACCCGTTGAAATTTTGTCGCTCCTACATCCCATTACCATCGTGAATATCAAGAGCCAAAGCGAGTCTGCGAGCCAGGTCGACGTCCTTCGCACACTCTACAAACTACGTGACACTGTACTGGACTGTACGAAGGAGCTGCGAGATTACAGATCTACACAAACGCACAAAAGGGCATTTCGACCAGAGGATTTGACATTTCTAGCGCCCAACACTCGTACCCTCCTTCACGACGCTTTTCACAAGAGAATTTTGCAAGATACAGTGACCGGAAGGTGATGAACAAATGCTCGTTTGTGCTGGAAGCACAACTATTTCTCCACCCAAACTTTAAGAATTTCGACGGGTTTCTTAAGAAGATCGTCGTCCTTTGCAACAGCGATCATACCCCTTTCGGAACGGGTAGCACTTCGATGGCAGAAGAACGCCATTTTTCAACCATCAAGAAGAAAATTTACAGCAGAGTGAGATCGATACTGCTGGCGGTGGCTGCTACTCCCGCTCGGCGAACGATTCCAGTTGTAGATCTGACGCAACTCCCCCAGCAATGCCAACGCTGTTCTCAGAAGACCTTCTCGAGCATCATTGACGGCAATACCGCAGAGCCTGACACCATCGAAGACGTCAATGGTACTCGGATTGATGAAGAGCTGGACGGTGGGAGGCAACATCAACCAGTATTCAAGCTGTTGGTTCTTGACCGGAACCTGTGCTTGAATTCTGGAAACGACAAGAAGACACCGGGACCTTCAAGTTCCTACCACTTGCTGCGCGAATTTTGTTCTCAGTGCCATCGTCGTCGGCACAAATCGAGCGAGATTTCGGAACTGCTGGTCGGCTTGTCACCCCCAACGCGGCTCCATCGCCACTCATAACGTTGATATGTCGGCGTTTCTGAATTGCAATCGGCAATTTGTTGATGTGACGCAATGCCCCAAGCTTCCGAGAAATTGATACTTTCATTCCTTCAAACGCCAGGGTGGGCTTGGAAGACGATGATAAAGAGGGCTGCGCACTGATGAGCCAATATTTTTCTCTGGAGAGCGATATCGACGAGATTGCAGCGGATACGGAGGCGTAGGAAAGTGAACCGCGTATTTATTGATAAACGTTATGCATCGTTCAGTTTCTACCCTATTTCCCCGCTTTGAGTAAAAATTCCGCTAGTTTTAGTGCTTCTTCAGCTTGTTCCTTCTTCCTAGCCTTCCTACCGTCGCTCAATCGTTTCACCACATCCTGGACTTGACCCACGTACGACGAGACCGGAGCCTTTTGCTGTTTGCGTGACTTCAGTGCCGGCTCTGAGCGCTGCGATTGTTTAGACTTTTGGGTAAGATCTTTGCTGCAGGATTGGGCACGAGCACTAACTATACTTTGCTCTGACGATCGAACTTTTTCCAAGCGGACTTGAGCTGATGACCGACGTGCATTCAAAACTTGTATAGCTCTCAACAATTCCATGCAGCCACTATGACCGACTGCAATTGAGTCTTCACATGATTCTCTAAAGCAACAGGATCAATTGTGTTCGCTAGGATTACGGCGGCGAGCACATCCGTCAGCACCTTGGCTTCGATTCGGGCTTGCTGAACCTGCGTCTCGGTATACTGCTGCTGCTGTTGCGCTTGTAGCTGCTGGTTTGCGTGGAGCTGGACTTGATTCTCGACTATACCTTGTGCTTGTGCAGAGACATGGGCGATAGCCATAGCTACCTGAGAGGTGGCCTCAGTGCTTGAGTAGACGACGAGTTCTTCTGCAATCTCATTCGCCATGCGGCTCTTTGAGATAAATCGTAGGATGGCGTATGCTAAACCGTTGTTGCAATGGTGCCCGCCTATCATTTTATGCCCAATGAAGTGCCTAGAATGTATTTAGCCAATCAAAAGCTGCAAAAAAGGAGAATCTCCCAAAAACTCCTTAATCTCCGTCTATTTTTGCCTATTGCTCGCGTCTTTTTAGGGAGATTGATCTCTGTCCCCTCTCCTTCTAGGCTTGGTATAGACGCAACTTTTCAAAAACTGAATTGCTCTAACCAAAATTCGTTTTTATTGGCTATAATTATGAAAGCGATTCCTGTCAGCAGCAATTCAAGGAAAAATGATGCCTCAGCGCACAATACTAACCCCTGAAGAGATTGTCAAGGCAGAAGCCCTTCATGACGAGAATAGAAGCGTTCGCTACATCGATAGATACCTTCACCGCAGTAAGCACGTTATCCGAAACCTCCTGAAGACTAAGACTACGAAACCCTCCCTGAAAAAGGTTGGCAGACTAGCAAACGTCACCCAGCGCATCGCTAGACGTGTATTTGGACTGCCCACAGTGAAAATACGCAATTCTAAGTGCATCGCTGAAGCCGTTGAGAATGTTCTCAGGCCTAGTACGGTGCGGAAACCGCTTCGCTCATATCGCGTAGCCAAGTGGATCAAACGCATACCGGCTCCAGCCATCACGCACCACGATAAGGTGGCCCGAGCAGCATTTGCTGCTAAAGTTTTGAGAAAGACACAAATGTGGCGGCGTGTAATATTTATCGACGAAACGAAGTTCAACTTAGATTACCATGACGGTACCAGTACTACTGACACGACGTTAGGGCCGAGACGGAGTTGTACTCCAAGCGAGTGAGTGGTGACGGCAGTGCGATTGTCTGGGCCGGTATAAACAACTACGGGAAACAGACATCGCAATTCTCGTGGGGAGACAGGATTCTGTCTGCTACACCATCACACTTGACAACTACTTGGCTCCCTTTGTCGAGAAAACCTCCGTGAAAATCACGGTATTCACAGCCCTATTTTTCAACCGGATAACACGTCTATTGACGAATCCAGATTTACTAAGGCTCATACCGAAGCAATGGGTATTAAGAAACTGACGTGGCTCGCAAAAAGCCCTGATTTGAATCCAATCGAGAACGTTTTGGGGCAATTAGCTTGGTCTGCATACCAAGGTGGTTGGCCGTTTGATAACGAAGGAGGAATTAAAGGCCCAGATCATCCGTAGCTGGTCCGACATAAGCAAAGTTACCATCTACGTGACTTGGTCAGTAGCATGCCTACGCGTATGGCACAGATCGTGCTAAATAATGGCGAAGGAATTGGCACATTAGCGTGTGCGTCTATAGTTTAGAACCCCCCCCCCCCCCACCTTAAATTTTGGATTGTGCTATAATTAGCATCTAAATCTAGATTTTATCTGTTGGTATCGGTTTTGTATCATATTATTATTCGCCATGATGCCCCGCAGCACGTTATAAGTTTAAGTAGTTTTTGTTTACAACGAAAAGTTGTGTGCGTCTATAGTTTGTAACATCACTGAATACGGTACATACACTTAAAGATATTTCTTTTAAGACTTTGACCAAATACGATTAGAGTTTACAATAATTATAGAGAGCTTTCGCCGAGTCTCGGCCCGAACTCATGTACTTAGCAGGCAGATTTTGACGATTGGGGTAACCAACCAGGAATTTCTTGTCAGACAGTCCGTGGACCGTCACCTCAACCAGGACAGTGTTTCTGTGACATGTGAATATTTATATATTCAGATCTGTTCACCACACGCCATACGGCCTCTCTCGACTTTTGGCACGAAGCAAGACGAACCCCAGTTGATAGGCTTCACACGCATCGTGGCTGTATCTTCTTCACGGCCGGCCACATACGCCTCCTGGGGCACATACGCGTTGGACTAAGATCACCGTCTCCATAACACCCACAGAACCGTTGATTGCTGCTCACGTTCAATTTTGCGCACTACACCTTGCATAAATAATTGTGCGAGAAAACATTAGAATCACAAGTAACTAATCCGATAAACACCGAATGGCCAACACCATTCAACAACGAAAGTACATCACTGAAAGCGTAAGAAAAAGGCTCAGACAGGCAAGATTGCCAGTTCTTCGTTGATAAATACTATAATACGTATGCACTTTACTCGAGTAAAACAAATCGACGCAAAGTGTCGAAGGTGACGGAGTAGTTTATGAAGGAGATCGAGGCAAATGAGTTCTGCACCGAGCAAAACCGGAAAGCGGTTGGGTGGCG